>CM033447.1:1200000-1872500 GCA_019425775.1 Rafetus swinhoei
GCTCCCCAGGCCCTGCTGCGCAGAGCTGGGGGTGTGCCCCCCAAGCCCCCGTTCCCACGCGGCGCCAGGCAGGGCCTCACCTCGGAAGGGGATGGGGGCGTAGCGGTGCAGGTTCTCCTCCAGCCGGCCGTGCGCCACCTCAGCCTGGGCGGTGAAGGGGGTGGGGAGCGGGGGGAAGATGCCCCGCAGGTCGAGCCGGGTCCCCGGCGGGGCCGGGGTGCTGAGACCCCTGCCCCGCCCGAGGGGGCGACAGCGCAGGGCCGCCAGCCCCAGCCTGAGGGGGCCCAAGGGTCCGGGGGGCTGCGCCATGGCAGGGCCTGGCCTTGGGCTCTGCGCTGCTGCCCCAGGGGCTGTTAATGATTGACGGGCTGGCTGGGGATTGGCTGGGGGGCGAGGCAGCCAGGGGCCCTGCCAGGGGCGCAGGCAGGGGGCACTGTGCCAGCCGGGGGGGGGCAGCTGACTGGCCTCGCTCAGGATCAGCCCCCAGTGTCTCTAGGCAGCCCCTGCCCCGCCCAGCCCATCCCTGCCCGCAGCAGCTGGCCAGGCGGCTAGAGCCAAACTGCCCCGCCAGCCCCTCCTCTCCCTTAAAGGGGCCGCACAGGGAGGGAAGGGACAGACTGAGGCACGGCTGGCACTCAGCTGCCCCACTCCCCAGAGCTAGCTGCAGCCCCCCAGTCCCTCTCGCCAGGCTGGCCTGGCCCCTGCCCTGGGGCAGCTGGGCTGGGCGCCTCGCCCCTGGGGTCCCGCGGCATCTGGGGCAGCCCACACGGTCATTTGTTATTGCAGGGTCTCCTGTAAGCGCTGCCTGGGGTTGTAGCGGCAGGGGGCGTGTAAGCAGCCGGCCTGACGCGGGAAGGCCCCCCGCCGCGGCGCCGGGTGGGACCACAGGCTCTCGTGAGCTGCCTTGCCACGGGGGCTCGGCTGCCGACTGTCACAGGGTGAGTGCGGGAGCCAGGCCTGGGGGGGGGGCTCCCGGGCTGGTGTGCGGTTCTAGGGGCTCTTGGGAGCGCCTCTGGCATTTGGAATAACCCCTGGGACCAAGCGGGCAGGTTTTGTTCTTAGTGCTTTGCATGAAGATAGTGTAACGCGTCGGGGAAACCGAGGCACATGCGAACAGCCAGGGCTGGGGAAGGGGTGTGATTTCTGCTGGGGCCCCAGTGGGCGAGTGCGGCTGCCCCGAGGTGCCTGCACCTGGAGAATGACTGACGCGCCGCCGAGCTGAGCAAGGAGCAGGCTGGAGCAGCGGTGCCCTTTGCCAGGGAAATGACAGGAGGGGAGGGGCCGGGCACGGCTGGTTTGGGACTCGGGGCAGCCCAGGGCCTTGGGCTCTGGATCCTCTGGGGGACGGTTCTGAAGGGCCCCACTTTCTGTGCCAGCGCGCTTGGCTCCTCGCCCCGGACCCTCGTGGTGCCCACGCTGGTGGGGTCGCTGCTGAGTGGGAAGCTGGGGGCAGGGCCCTGGGGGGTGTGGAAGCTTCCCCAGGGTCCGTCCCGGGGGCTGCGCTGCAGGGAGCTCCCGGGGGGACGGGGCAGAACTCGCCGAGGTCAGAGCTGGGGAGCCCTGGTGCCCGGGAGGCCAGGGGAGCCGCAGGGCCCCAGCCCCCAGCCTGGCGCCGGGGGACCCGCTGTGGCAGGCTCAGCCCCGACGATCCGGGAGCAGCAAGGAGGCAACTGGCCAGTGCTGGAGAGCGAGCGGCCAGGAAAGGCTCTTGAGAAACGGGGGTGATACCAGGGCCGGGGGGGGGGCGGCAGAGCTCTCCTTGGACCAACTCCTGTGGCTGAGACACGCTCGGGGCGACGTGCGAAAGGGGCCCCGCTCACTGCAGCCGGGGAGCGAGCAGGCGGGGCATCGGCTGTAGCTCTGGCGCTGCCGTCCTGCTCCCCTGGGGCCCTGCGCCTGACAAAGCCAGTTTCACCCCCCAAAGCTCGGGAGCCGCTCTGGCGCCCCACGACCCTCCTTTTACTTGTGAACACGGGGAACCCTCTCCTGCCCCGATCTGCTCCGGTTCTGTGCATGGGAGGGGCTCTCCGGCCCGCCCCCTGCCCCCCGGACGCCTGGCCGACACCAGTGGCAGAGCAGATGTCACCCCCACACCTGCGGGGTGGCCACTGTCCGGAGACCCCTCCCAGAGAGATGAGGCGGCTCTGGCGCCGTGGCTGGGAGCCAGCTGGCTGCTAGAGGCTCGCGCACAGAGCTCCAGAGGCCCCCCGGCCTAAGGCTCCGGGCTGCTGGTCCCTTCCTCATTGTAACCCCCCCCCGGCTGTGCTTCTCCAGGCTAAACAAACCCCGTTTTGTGCTTGTTTCCTGGCAGCTGGAGTCATGCCTGCGGCTCGCCTCTGGGCTTTCTGCCACCCGCCAGCTGAGGCCGCAGGGCGGAGGAATCGCCCCTGCCCCTCGCCCCCGGGAGGGTCGCCCCCGGCCTGAACAGAGACTTGGGACAGATGGCTGTGGTGTGGGGGGGCTGTCCACTTGCTGGGCGCTGGGCTCGGGCTGTGGGCGACCCCCACTGGCCTGCGTCTGTGAGCACTGCCCAGCGGGGGGCGCCCCTGAGCTCCAGCATGACACGGGGCTTCTCACCTGAAGAAAGGAAGGGGGGGCTGCCTGGGGGAGGTGTGCTCCCTGGTTTGGGGAGAGGCAGCCTTGGCTGGGCAACCATGAAGGGAAGAGACTAGCAGAGTGCTGGGGGTGCAGGGGCCGGTGCACCCCTGCCCCAAGGGGGCTAGAGCTGCCAGCCCCTGACCCCTGGAGTCGCGTCACGTCTGCTGGGCTGTATCTTGGAGCAGCAATAACCCCTCTCTGTTCGACCGGCCGGCAGAGTCTCATCTGGCTGGGACGGGGTGCAGGGTCGGGGTCCCCGACGTGCCGCCACAGGCCTCTCTGGTCAGCGGGGCTTGTGCTAAAGCCAAGCAGTGCCCCTCCCCCGCCTGGCGGGGCCCCCCGGGGCTGTGGGGCTCAAAGCTCCTCTCTCCCCGATCGGAGAGGCGCCGCCCCCTTGGCTGACATTTGTGGCCCAGTACGGCTGCCCAGCCCTACCACGGGGAGGGGGGGTCCCAGGAAGGACTGGGCCGTGTGCTCTGCCCACGTGGACTGTGGGGCTGAATGGCAGCAGCATGTGTCAGCTCCGTGGGCCCCGCGGGCAGGGGCCTGGCTACTCCCTGCGCTGCCTTGCGCCTCGCACGGCACAGGCCGAGGGGCTGGCCCCGAGCAGAGCCCCGCGGGGCGCAGGGCGTGTGGCTAGCACAAGGAAACCACTGCAGCCCTGCCCAGCCTGCCCCTGAGGGGCACCCCTGCCGCAGCCCCAGGGTGGGCACCCCCTCCCCGCACCTCTGAGGTGACACGGACAGGGGCACTCCTTCCCCCACCCCAAGGGTGGGCACAGACCCAGGTCCCCACCCCTGAGGTGACACGGACAGGGGCACCCCCTCCCCCACCCCAAGGGTGGGCACCCCCTCCCCGCACCCCTGAGGTGACACGGACAGGGGCACTCCCTCCCCCACCCCAAGGGTGGGCACAGACCCAGCCCCGCACCCCCAGGGATGACGCGGCCCAGCCCCATGGCAGGACGCTGCTCTCCTGTGCTGGGTTTTATTCATAGGGCCCCGCAGCCGAGCGTGCAGTGGGCCCAGCGCCGCCCACCCCCGGCCCTCAGGCACGGGCCTCCGGCTCGCCCGGCTCCTTTGTCTCCAGCGCCTGCCGGGTGTCTGCCTGCCAGAGCTGCACCAGGTCCGTGGGGGTCCTTCCTGCCTGGGGAAGGGGGCAGGGGTGAGAGGAGCCAGCGCCTCCGGCCCCCGTGACAGCAGCCCGGCTGGGGCCAGGCCCAGAGCCCCGGGGCCGGGATGTGGGGGGGGCCGGGACCTGCCACCCCCCGGGTACCACTGGGCGGCTCTGGGGCTGAGCCCTGCCCCGTGCCTGGCCCTGCCCCTACGGTCCCACCCCCGCCCGGCCGGGGCGCCACTCACCAGGTTCTGGGCCATCATGTCCGCCCCGTACAGGATCAGCATCTTGATGATCTTGTAGCGGCTGAGGCGCACGGCGTCGTGCAGCGCGCTGTCCCCCTCCTGCAAGGGACGCAGCGCAGGGTCCCACGGCGCCTGGCTCCCGGCCCAGGAACCCCCCGCAATGGGGACGGCCCCCCACCCCTCAGCGCAGAGCCCTGCGCCGGGCCTGGGCTGACGGAGCCAGCGGCTGGGACCCGGGTGGGGGGAGTCTAACTTCAGTGTTAGCCACCAGGATGGGGGCTCTGCTCCCCCTTTGGGCCCTGCCTTCCCTGGGCAGAGTCAGTGCGGGCAGGTACAGGCCCTGCCGGTCCTGTAGCTGCTGGCGCTGGGGGGCCAAATGCCCGGGCCCTGGTTCCTGGGGGTTCCCCAGCTGCTGGCGCTGGGGGGCCAGATGCCCAGGCCCTGGTTCCTGGGGGTTCCCGAGCTGCTGGCGCTGGGGGGCCAGATGCCCGGGCCCTGGTTCCTGGGGGTTCCCGAGCTGCTGGCGCTGGCGGGCCAGATGCCCAGGCCCTGGTTCCCGGGGGTTCCCGAGCTGCTGGGGCTGGGGGCCAGACCCTGTGGGTACAGGCCCGGCTCCCGGGGGCGCTTACCCTGTCCCGGGAGTTCACATCCACCCCTGTGTTGATCAGATGCTCCACGATGTCCACGCGCCCCGTCCGGGTTGCCACGTGCAGGGGGGTGCTCAAGAGCTGGGCATGGCCGGGGCACCGGGGGTTAGCTCCCATTGAATGAAAGTCAGCTGGCCGCCTGCAGGAGTCTTGCCACTACCCCTTCCCCAACCCCCCCACTGCCACAGCCCTGCCCCCCGCTGTGCCCCCAGCCCCACCCCACTGCCACAGCCCTGCCCCCATCCCCTCACTGCCACAGCCCTGGCCCCTGCTTTGCCCCCCAGCCCTGCCCCCTGCCACAGCCCTGCCCCACCCCTCACTGCCACAGCCCTGACCCTCGCTGTGCCCCCAGCCCCGCCCCACTGCCACAGCCCTGCCCCCACCCCTCACTGCCACAGCCCTGCCCCAGCTGTGCCCCCAGCCACAGCCCTTCCCCATGTCACCTATTCACCCACCACCCCTACCCCACTGCCACAGCCGTGACCCCCTGCTTCATCCTATCTCTATCCACCTCTATAGCCCTGCTCCCACTCCACCCCTGTCCCTTCTCAACCCACCTGCCACAGCCCTGGCCTCTCCCCCAGGCCCCGCTACCTCTGCTGCCCAGCTCTATGCCAGCCATACCCCCCCCTCACCTTATCCTTCAGGTTGAGGTCGGCACCTTGGTCCTGCAGCAGCTTCACTGCGTCCAGGTGCCCCCCCCGGCAAGCCCAGTGCACGGCCGTGCAGTCCAGCTGCACCAGCAAGAGACCTGGTCAGGACCCCGCGCCCCTTACTGCCCACCCGGGGAAACCCTCTGATTGGCTGCCAGCCTCGCTGCCCCACCTCTGCGGACGAGCAGCCAGCCGGGCGGAGCTCCCTCCTCGGGGTCAGAGAGGTCACCCCATGACGTGGTGGGGCCAGGTCACTCTTGCAGACAACGTATTCCCGCTGCCTGCATCGTTGGGTTCTAGGTGACCTAGGGTCCCGCCCGCTCTGCAGGGAGTGAGGCGGGTTTGGGGGTATGTATGAGGGGTGCACTGCCCAGCAGGGGATGGGAGCTCTGGGGGAGGACTCCTGAGGGAGGCAGGTAGGGACTGGCCCAGGCCGTCCTGGCACCTGATCCTAGGGGAAATGCAGCCAGTGATGGTCAGATAACGCCTTGGACAGGGCGGGGGCGGGGCGGCCGGGGGCAGTGGCTGGGGGAGAAGGGAGCCTCGCTGGCCTGGGGGGCTGGGGCCCAGGGCTGGGGCTCTGGCCCCCCATCCCCGAGGTGGATTGTACTGATGGTCCTGGTTCCTGTAACAAGTCTGAGCTACGCCCTGTCCCTGGGAGCCAATAACCCTTCTCTTCTACCTGCCGCCTGAGAGTCCCCTCTGGCTGTGGATAGGGGTGCTGGGCCTGGGCCCCCTCACCCCGTGACAGGCACCAAGAGCAGGGGCAATGCTAGCGGGGTTGTGGGGGGCCAGGGCAAGGTGGGGGGGCCCGGGGCTCCAGCGGTGATTTAAAGGGCCACGGTCGTGGTAGCCAGCAGCCCAGGCCCTTTGAAGCTGCTGGGCCCCAGGCAGCTGCCCCTTCTGCCCCGGTGGCAGCCCTGGCAGGGCTCTCCCTCCCAGCGTTCGCCTTAGGCCCCGCAGCAGCTGGAGACAGAGCAGTGGGCGGGGGCGGTGGGCGGGCTCCCGAGAGCAGCCCCCAGCCCATGTCCCGGGCTGCGGGACTCAGCACACGGGGCTGCTGGAGGGTCCAGCCCCCGCTCCCCCCGCCGTCACTGCTCCCCGTGGCTCTGCCAGCTCGGGCCCCTGTGGGCCATCCGGGGAGCTGCAGGGGGGTGGGGGCTGCGCTAACTGATGGGGATGTGGGGCAGGGGGAGAGGCTGGATGCTCTGCCCCTTCCAGGCCTGGGGAGTCCCTGCAGTGGGGCAGCGGCAGGCCGAGGTGAGAACAGTGGGGCTGGCGCAGGAGCTGTGGGGCAGCAGTGTGGGACCACCTGCCCCTATGCCGGGCTCCCCTGGGCTGTCCGCCCCACATCCGCCACCTCTTGCTCCTCTGGCGCTGGTCAGATTGGCCAGGAGGCAGCCCGGGGGCCAGGCCCGGTGCCACCCAGGCGGGGCACATCGCTGCTTCCTGGCAGGAGAGCCCCATCTCACCCGGTCTTGGAAGTCCACGGTGGCGCCGCGGTCCAGCAGCCTCTGCAGGATCTCCGTGTGCCCCTCCAGCGAGGCGCGGTGCAGGGCCGTGCGGTGGAACTGGGGCAGAGACACAGGCGTGAGCAGCCCCCTCCTCCAGCCGGGCTGCACCGCCCCAGGCAGCCGCGGCCACTTGCCCCGCCCTGCTCGGCGTCTGGCCTGGGCCAGCGGGGCTCTGAGATCCCTCGGCCCTGGGCGAGCGGGGCCAGCTGGCCTGGCACCCAAGCCAGCCAATGTCCCCTGGTATCCAGGTGCCAAGAGACCCAGAAGAACCAGGGCCACTGGCTTCAGGTGACTGGCCTCGCATCACCACTCTGGGTTTGGCCTGGCCGGGACTGGGCCAGATTGGGGGAGCCCCATTTCCGGAGCCCTCAGCCGCTCCCTGCACCCCGCCCCGAGCAATGGGTCAGCCCCAAATTCTTGGCTCCAGCTCTGGGTGCCAAAGGATGCTGCGGGAACCGGGCGCTCGGACCCCAGGCCAAGAGGCGGCAGAGGCAGGGTGGCTGCGGGAGGGAGGAGCCGGGGCGAGGGAGGGGTGTTACCTCATCACAGGTGTCAGGGGAGCCTCCGTCCTCCAGGAACTTCTCAATGACGCGGATCTTGCCCTGCACAGCGGCCCTCAGGAACGCTTCCGCCTCTACCGGGCCCCCCTGCAGGGGGGAGACCATGGCTTAGGGGCCACAGTCCAGCTCCATGACCCTGCCCCAGAAATGCTCGGACTGGGAGGGGGATACTCTATGGGGTGGCCACCATTTTGGTCAACATCAGGTGCCTGCCAGCCCCACAACCAGGCTGGCTCAGACCCACATCCTCTCTGCCTCCCCCCGAGCCCTCCCCTCACAATCTCCTCTGGCTCTGGCTCCGGCTCCGGCTCCGGCTCCGCCTTCTCCTCTCTGCGCTTCCTGCGCTTCTTGCGCAGCTCGAGGAGGTACTGGAGGCCGCCCACGTCAATGATCTCCCGGCGCAGGTCCAGCGAGCTCTTCCGCTCCCGCCCCTGGGCCTGCAGAGAGGGGGCAAAGCAGCACTGGAGCCACACGGAGACCACGCTGGGCACCGGACTCCTGGGGCCCTCCCCTGGAGCACCTGGCTTTAACATGCAGGATGTGGGGGCCCCCAACCTGCCCCCCCAAAGCCCCTGGTCCTGACCCCCAACCTGCCCCCACAAACCTCCTGGTCCTGGCCCACAACCTGCCCCCCCTAAACCCCCAGTCCCGACCCACAACCTGCCCCCAAAACCCCTGGTCCCGACTCCACAACCTGTCCCCACAAACCTCCTGGTCCTGGCCCCCAACCTGCCCCCAAAGCCCCTGGTCCTGACCCACAACCTGCCCCCACAAACCTCCTGGTCCTGACCCACAACCTGCCCCACCAAAACCCCAGTCCCGACCCACAACCTGCCCCCAAAACCCCTGTTCCTGCCCCCAGATCCTCTGGTCCCCATCTGCCTGCCCCCTGGTCCTGCCCCCCAACTGCTTGGCCCTTCCCTGGCTCTGACCAATTTCCCAGCCCCTGGCCACCCATCAACTCCTCAGCCCTGATCCCTCCCCAAATGCCTGCTCCAGAGATCTGGCCCCCTTGCAGATTGACTGACCCCAACGCCGCCCCAACTGCCCACCCCAATGCCCCCGACTGTCCCCCCAGTGACTGACCACCCCCAGATTGCCCAGCTCCCACTGGCCAACCCCGATGTCCCAACCCCTACTGGCTGGCCCCCCAAAACACACACTGCCCAGGCCCCAGCCCCAGCTGCCCGGGCAGTTGCATTGTGGGCCCAAGGGAGGAAAGCTGTGAGGTGGGAGGGGAGGGGGGCGCTGCCCCATATGTTTAACATCTGCCTGTGCCAGGTGTCTGGCAGGCTGGGGGGGCCCGGCCCGGCACCCTGGGACAGCGAGCCAGGGGCTGCATGAGCGAGCTGGGCAGGTTTGCTCCCAGACCATCCTGTGCCCCACATGCCATGGGGGGCAGAGACCAGCCCCAGACAGACAGGTGTCAGCATGGAGCGGCCCACCCCAGCCCCACTCCTGTGCCGGGGTCCCTGGGGGCACAGGGAGAGCAGCTGCCAGCCTGCAGGCAGGTTTGTATCCAAATGCGGGCAGGGCAGTGCAGACCCGCCCCTGAGTCCATCCGTCCAGCCCCTCCCCAGGGTCCGTCTGTCCAGCCCCTGCCCCCAGGGTCCAGCTGTCCAGCCCCCCGGCCCCCGGGGTCCATCCATTCAGCCCCCTGTCCCTGCCCCCAGGGTCCATCCATCCAGCCTGTGATGTAGTGGGGGCGTTGTCCACTCTTGTAGTCCTCTGTTCACTCTGTTGTTGCATTCACTCTTTGCTGTATTGTGCTGGGTGTGATTCCTACTGTCCTAGTGACTCTGTGTGCGTGCCTCAGTTTCCCCAGGCACTGCAGCACTATCTGCATGAGGAGGGGGGAGGCTGGGTGTGACTCACTGGGGAAGTATGTTCAGTGTCTCAGTCCTGAGGACCGGGTGACAGCAGGTAACACCTGGGGCCTGGAAGGAGGACAAAGGGCAGGCGGGGCTGACACCAGGCTGGGCAGTACGGCCTGGGGGATGGGTTAATCTCGGCTGGGCTAGAAGGAGGAAAGGGGCTTAGGGCAGGAAGGGGGGAGAAGGGCCGGGACCCCTTCTCCCTGAGAGGAATAACACTGCCTGCTCTTGGCCCCTGTGTTACCATCGATCCTATGCTGGCTGAGAGGCACGTCTGGCTATGGATGGGGGTGCAGGGTCGGGGACTCCCCATCACACCATGACACAGCCCCCGGCCCCCAGTGTCCGTCTGCCCAGCTCCCCTTCCCTGTCCCCAGGGTCCGACAAGCCCCCGCCCCTGTCCATCCAGCCCCCGCCCCCAGGGTCCGTCCAACAAGTCCCCGCCCCTGTCCATACAGCCCCGCCCC
This sequence comes from Rafetus swinhoei, assembly GCA_019425775.1. Lineage (NCBI taxonomy): Eukaryota > Metazoa > Chordata > Testudines > Trionychidae > Rafetus > Rafetus swinhoei. Next base: position 1,209,675 of record CM033447.1, read on the forward strand.
CAAGCTCCGTCCGTCCGTCCGTCCAGCCCCGGCCCCCAGGTCCATCCGTGCAGCCCCCTGCCCCTGCCCCCAAGGTCCGTCCAACCAGCCGCCGCCCCCAGGATCTGTCCATCCATCTGTCCATCCATCCAGCCCCTGACCCCCGTCCCAGGGTCCATCCGTCCGTCTAGCCCCCTGCCCCTACCCCCCAGGTCCGTCCAACCAGCCCCTGCCCTCCAGGATCTGTCTGTCTGTCCAGCCCCCTGCCCCCACCCCCAGGGTCCAGCTGTCCGTCCAGCCCCTACTGCGCCCCACCCCCAGGGTGTCCATCCGTCCATGCAGCCCTCGCCCCTGCTCCCAGGGTGCGTCCATCCAGCCCCCGCACCCAGGATCCATCTGTCCGTTCCACCCCCGCCCCTTGGTCAGACCAACAGGCCTTGGGCAGGTGCTGCCTCCAGAACGCCGCGGCTCGCCCCCCGGCTGCAGCTCCGGCTCCAGCTGCGCAGGCCCAGCTGGCAGCTCGGCACAAGGCTGCGGGGGTGGCGATGAGCCCCGGGCGGGGGGACAGTTCCCCACTGAGCCCAGCGCCTGCGCGGAGCCCCCGGGACCAGCCTCCTTCCTGGCCCAGGCTGCTGGGCTGGGCGACGCACCGGCATGGGGGTGAGCTGGGCCGGGCACAGGGTAGGGGGCAGGCCACGCCCACGTACCTTGAGCCCCTCAATGCCCCACTGAACGGGGCCACGGCGCTTCTCGTCCTCCAGCTCTGGCGTGTCCATTCGCTCCACCGCAGGCGGCATCGCGGGGGCCTGGCTGGGGCGCTGCTGGGAAAGCAAGGGGAGAAGCCGGCAGGGTGTGGGCAGGGGGCTGGCCTGCCCCCTGCGGGGTCCACCCCTCCCTCCCTGGGCATCCTGCCCAGGTGCCCTCCCGCCAGCCTGGTGCCCAGGCAGGGCTCAGCTAGCGGGGCCAAAGGTGGCTCTGACATCCCCGTGGGCCCCATCGATTGGGGTCTGCTCACTCCCCATGGCCACCCCAAAAGCTCATCTCCCTGCGTCTCCCTTAGGGCCTCACCCCTGCCTGACACCCGCCGTGGGGCTGCACCCACCCTTGCTGGGGTCCTGTGCCCCACACCCGTCTGTTTCAAGAGCCTCCCAACGCCCCCCAGCTGGGCTGAGCCCACGGCACGGGGCCAGTGCAGACGGGGACATGCGCCCCCAGCTCGCAGGTCGGGTGGTGGCCAACAGGGGCCTGAGCCACGGGGACGGCGCAAGCTCAGAAGTAGCTGAGCTGAGAGCTCCCAGGCCAGGTCCCTGCTCCCCCCGGCCCTGCCCTGCCCCCCACCAGGGCTCCCTGTCACCCCCGGCCCGGCCCTGCCCCCCACCAGGGCTCCCTGTCACCCCCGGCCCGGCCCTGCCCTGCCCTGCCCTGCCCAGGGCTCCCTGTCACCCCCGGCCCTGCCCTGCCCTGCCCTGCCCTGCCCAGGGCTCCCTGTCACCCCCGGCCCTGCGTTTTGCCTGGCAGCTTCCTCACCTCCTGCTCCTGCGCCAACTTCTGGTCTATCAGCTCCGTCGCCCACTTCACGCCCTGCTCCATGGCTGCCTGCTCCATTCTCCGGGGCGCGGCCGAGCTCCTGCGGCCGCGGCGCTTTATGCAGGACTGCCCCCCACCCCGGGGCCCAAGGGAGCAGACAGGTGGGCCCAGCCCACGTGACCGGGGGCCTTTGTCATGAGCTCACCCAGCCGCATTATCTCAGCGCCACGGCCCCGGGGTCACCTTCACCCGGCATGGCTGCAGTGCCCCCCCTCGCCAGCACCGGGGGCACTGGCCCGGGAGACCCACTGAGCTGGGCCCTGCCCTCATGCCTCCCAGGCTGGGTCGCAGCGGGGGTGCCGTGGGGCAGTGTGGAGAACAGTGCCACATCCAGCCCCTGGCGGGAGCCCCTCACCATCTGGGGGCACTTGGGTCTGTTCCCGCCCTGTGGCGAGCTGGGTGTGACGGGGCCGTTCCGTGGCGCCCTGGTGCCACATGGCGCAGGCCCCACAGGAGAGCGGGGCAGCGTCTGTTCCCCTGGGCCGGGCAGGGGATGCTGGGGGCAGAGGCGGCGCTGGGGTGCTTTGTGGGATGAGCTCCAGTGCGGTCGGCTCCGGCCCCAGACGCGCTGCCCCTCCTGCCTGCGCGGGGAGCCAAAAAACGGTGGGAATAGTTCCTGCTGAGCCAGGCCCCGGGGGCGCCGGAGCTATTCCTGGCTCTGGACACCGGGTGGCTGCGCTGGCCCATTCCTCAGCCGCGGCCAGCAGCTGTCTGGGCAGAGGGTCGCAGGGGGAGGAGTGGGGGCCGGGCCCACAGCTCTGCTCCCCCCCCGGGGCTGGTGATACAAGCGGGGGGGGGGACTAAGGCAGTTAAGTATCAGTTAATTGAACAGTCGGTTAACCTTGTGAATTCTTGTTACTCCACTAGTCTCTAGCACGGGGGGCGGGCTGGCAGGCGGGGTGGTCCCCCCCAGGAGCCCCCTGCCACTCTGCGCTGTATCAGAGACAGCAGGGTGGGACGGGGGCTGGTCCGCGAGGGGAGCCGCTTTAAAAACCAGCTCCCCTGGCAGACCGGCTGCCTGTCGCCCCGTGTCGTGGGGGGGCCGTACATCCTTGTGGGCCCGGGGCCACTCTGGCTGGGCATTCACTGGTGGCCGTGTTGGGCTGTGGGTGACCCCTACTGGCCGGTGTCTGTAGCGCTGCCCAGCGGGGGGTCCCTGGGGCAGGCACTTAGGCCATGGCCTGGGAATGTCTCACCTGGCCAGGGCAGGGGTGTGAACAAAGGAAGGGGGGGGGGGCTGCCTGGGGGATGAGTGACCCGGGGCTGGGAGAGGGGGGCAGGCTGGGCTGGGCAAACATGAAGAGAACAGACTGAGCCGAGTGCTGGGGTTCAGGGCCTGTGTCCCCTGCCCCAAGGGGCCTGGGGCTGCCTGCCCTGACTCCTATGTCTGCGTCGCGCCCGGGCCGCGCTGTATCGGAGCAGCAATAAACCCGCCCTGCTCTCCTGGCCGGCGGAGTCCCATCTGGCTGCGGACGGGGGGCAGGGTCGGGGTCCCCGACGCGCCGCCACACACCCCATGCTGCTGCTTCTGATAGAGGCAGCTGTGTGGGCTGGCAGCAGCCCCGGGCCGGGGGTGTGTGAGCTCCAGACCCCGTGCGAGCCGGAACCGAGCGGGGCTGCCCGCCTGGCTCCTAAACCACTCTGAATGCAGAGCTGCAGCGGGGGCAGGACCCAGACCCGGTGTGAGCCAGGCTGCTGGCCAGCCTGCTAAAAAATTCACTGGCACGGTGCGTGCGGGGGCAGGGGAATGCGCGTCGTCTGCAGCGTTATCCTGCCTGCTTTTGCTAATCGGTTCATCAACTGCCCTATTACAGCCCGGGGCCTCCAGCCCTTCAGCCCAGCTTTCCATGGGCTGTGCCAGGGGGCACTAGCTGCCCCGGAGCCAAGGCCCAGGCTGTGCACCTTTGACCTCCCCACCAGTGGGCACCAGCAGACGCAGCCCCTGCTGCCACATGGGGGCGCAGCTGGCACGGGACCCTCCCAGGCAGGCCAAAGGTGGGGGGCAGGGCCGGGGGCTTGGACTAGAGAAGGGACAACCACGGGCTGGCAGTGCCCACAGGGTACATCAAGTCCCCAGCCCCTAGGAATGTGGGCCAGGATGGGCAGAGGCAGCTGGACCCAGTGGCATCTAGGCACCAGGAGCAGGCGGGTGATGTCCCCGCGGGCAGCAGCCCCTGGGCCTACGCCCCCTCCCTGCAGGGGCTCCTGTTCCCAGAGGGGCCCAGAGAGCGGGCTCAGCCAGCTGCAGCGGATGCAAAGCTCAGACAGGTGCCAGGCATGGCCCAGTTTAAGGGGGCAAGAAGCCAAGGGGGTGGGTGGAAGCTGCTGCTGGCTCCCTGCCAGGGAGGGGCCTTTCAGGGGCTACAACAGTAGCTGGGCAGTTTCCCAAGAAGGCAGCATAACCTAGCGGTTACAGCAGCAGACTGGGCACCAGGATGCCTGAGTCTGATTCCCAGCTCTGCTCCAGTGCCTGGGGAGTCTCTGTCCCTCAGTTTCGCCCTTTGGTGAGCTGGGAGAAGGATTGGCTATGAGGAGGGTGGGCAGCCCAGCTCCCGGGGAGCCAATGGCTAGGCTTGGATGGGGCAGCTGGGAGGAGCAGTGCTGGCATACATGCCAGGCCGTGCCCACGGTCCAGCCCTGGCTGCTCCAGCCGAGGGGAAAGCAGCAGGCCGGGAGAAAGGAAACAGCTTTATTGATAAATATGCGGAGAGTCCGGGAGAGCTGCCTGCTCCCTGGGCATGCGGAGTGCGCAGGCCGCTCACCCGGGGTGCCATGGGCACCGGACACGCCCTGTGCCCGCTGCTCCCGCAGGAGCCGTTTGGTCTCAAACCTCTAAGCCACTTTCTGCAAGTGTCCGAGCGCCAACAGGCCCGGCCCCCTCCAGCAGCCCCTCCCAGCAGGCCCTGCCCCCTCCAGCAGCCCCTCCCAGGAGACAGGCACCAGCCTCCTGCTGTGGTGCCCATGAGCCCCGAGCGGGGCAGGGAGCTCGTCGCGGAGCAGAGGCAAGCGGGGTCCTGGGCCCTGTGCGCGCTCCAAGCGCTGGTGCCGGAGGGAGACTGTTCACCGGCTCCCGGGCCCCGCAGCCTGTCCCGGGCCGGCTGAGTTCCTGGGCCCCAGCGGCGGGTTCACGATGACCTGGATGACAAAGTCCTTCTGGATCTTGGCCTCGTGCAGCCGGGTGCGGTCGGGCAGCAGCTTGCCGGAGAAGAACCAGCGCTGCCAGCCCGGCTCGACGCCCTCCTGCGCCTGCAGCTGCTTCTTCAGCTGCCCCACGCTGTCGGCCATGCTGGCGCGCAGGCGCACGTCCCTGCCGGTGGAGAGCCGCACCTTGAGCGGGAACTCGTGGCGGGCGCCGGGCGCCGGCTCCGGGGGCTCCGTGTTCTCATCGCCCCCCCGCTCCTGGATGAGGTTGGCCGGTGGCGCCAGGCAGTACACAGGCAGCTGGTAGCGGTTCCCTAGCTCGTCGTAGCACTCGCTCAGGGACCCTGCGGACAGCCGGAGACGCCAGCTCAGGGGAGAGGGGAACGCACCGGAGCTGAGCACAGCACGGATCTCTCTGCCGGTGCCCCTCACTCCTGCCCCACGGCCCCTGCCCCCCCAGTCCTGCCGGTGCCCCTCTCCCCCCCAGCCCTGCCCCCAGCCCTGGCAGTGCTTCTCACTCCTGAACACCACTCCTGACCACTCCAAATTCACCTCCTGAAGCTTTTCCCACCCCTGCCCCTGCCCCTGCCCCTGCCCCTGCCCCTGCCCCTGCCCCTGCCCCCAGGGCTGAGTGCCTGGGGGCAGGGTCAGAGCAGGACAGGGGAGCTGGGCTCTGGAACGGACACAGCTCTGGGCTCTTCCCCTGAGAAATGCCAGAGCAGCGCCTTGGCCCCCCAGCGCACGGCCCCCGACATTGCCGGCCCTCGGGCCCAGCACAGCGGACAAGGGGCAGGGCAGTTTGTGTCCTGCGGCCCCAGAGCCCGGGGGGCTGGGACGAGCTGCTCCCCAGCCCCCTTCCCTCTGCTGTACAGACACCAGCCCCTCCCTGAGCCTCGGAGTCTTACTGGCCCCAGCGGAGCCTCACCCAGGGCAGGCACATGTCTGCCCCCCCAGTGCCTCCCTGAAGCACCACATCCCCCTAATTCCTGCCCCACACCCCCCTCCCTGCCCGGGGGTCCCAGTCCCCAATCCCTGCCCACACCCCCCTCCCTGCCCGGGGGTCCCAGTCCCCCCAATCCCTGCCCTATGCCCCCTTCCCTGCCTCAGTTTCCCCTCCCACACCCGGGGTCCCAGCCTACCATGGGGCAGGGTGATGCTGGCGCCGTCAAGGATGGCCTGGGCCAGCCCGTGGTCGCCGGCCTCCACAGCGCAGGCAGCCGCCCTCAGGGCGTCCCAGATCTCCTTGCGGCCCTCGAAGGCGGGCGCTGTGTCCCAGAACTCGTCCCGCTTGCTGCGCAGCTGCCCGGCCGTCATGGGGTAGTCGCTCTTCCACCGGGGCCGCTCCTTCCGCAGGGACTCGTTGCGGCCTGGCAGGGAGGCAGGGCTCAGTGGGGCCCCGAGCCCCCCGCCACCTCCGCGCAGCCCCCTCAGAGCCTGCGCTCCCCCCACCCGGGGCCCACAGAGCTGGGCCAGATCAGCCGTCCTCCCCCCGGACACGCTGGGCCTGGTGTCCCGAGGCCAGCCCCTACCCCCGGCTTGGGAGCAGGACAGGGCAGGGCCCTCGTGCTAACCTGAGCGTACCCCCGCCCGGCAGGGCGGCAGGAGCAGGGGCCAGGCCTGGCTCTGTCCCCACTGAGAGGCAGGTCCTGGTGGGGCTCGCCTGCCCTAGTGGGTCCCCGGGGACGCCCTGCCCCACAAGCAGAGGCGGATTAAGGTTTTGTGGGGTGCTGGCCCAGAGCGAGTGGGGCCCCGCCCCACTGCCGCCTCTGGCTTTGCCCACAGCCCCACCTCTTTCAGCCCCTTTCGGGGGGCAGGGGCAGGCCAGCCTGTTTCACCCAGGGCCCTGCCCCGGCCCCCGTCCACATGCCACCCTGGCTGGGGGCACTGGGACTCCACCGGCCGTCCCCGCGCTTCTGCCAGGGCTCCGGGCTGCTTGGGGTGGGGCCCCTTGGCTAATCTGCCGCTGGGGGCCCATCGGGGCAGCAGGGGCTTGGAGGGTAGGGAAGGGGCCGCGTGTTGGGCATGGGGGCGCTGGCAGAGCCGGAGGGGCCAAGCTAGGCTGGTGGGGGCGGTGGCCTAGGGCTGCCAGCTTAGTGGGGCGGGGGGTTGCAGGAAGATTCACCAGGGATCTGCCCAGCCCCTTGCAGGACACAGCCCCCACCCACTAGCCAGCTCTCTCCGCGGGCCCACAGAACTAAAGGGGCCCTGTGCCCTGGCCAGCCAGTGGCTCGAATCCCACCTCTGTGGCAACTGCTCCGTGGCCAGGGCACTATCTATAGCGTAGGGAACGAGCCGGCCGGAGCGCGGGGATTATGGGCTGCCCGGCCCCCGGGACAGGGGACGAGCAGACAAGGGAGGTTTTGCCGGGACTGCCAGGGTCTCCTCCTCACTGCCCTGCATGACTTGGAGCAAACCACTGCCCCGTGCCTCAGTTTCCCCTTCTGTAAATCAGGCTGGGTGCAGCGAGGGGGCTGGCAGCCGGCCTAGGGCAGAGGCACAGGGACAGGCGGGGCCCTGAACCACGTTTATGGCAGGGCTCCCGAAAGCCGGGGAACGCCGGCAGGGGCCCCAGGGATTGGGACAGAGCTGGGTAAGGCAGCGCCTGGCCCCGCAGACGCTGCTCCCAAACGTGGCCCTTCAGATCCAGCCAGCAAGAGTGGGGAGAGCCCAGGGCAGGAATCCCAGCGCCCCCCCGCCTGGCGCAGCGGTGGAAGGAGGCCGCCCCCCTGGCCGATGGGGCACAGGGAAAGGCAGAGGTAAGGGCTGGGAGAGCCTGGACCAGCCCCCTGCCTCCCAGACCAAGGGCAGTGTGCCAGGCCCTCGGCAGGACCACCACACATGCAGCTGCCTGCATGGGCAGTAAAAGGAGACCCCGGCCCACAGGGAGACCCCCACCAGTGCAGCCCCCGGCCCCAGCCCAGGCAATCAGCACCAGCTCGCACAAGGGACCCCGGGGGCACCTGCCCGAGCCCCTGGCGCTGAGCCGGCTCTGGGAGACACCTGCTGGGGCAGCAGCCCAGAGGGTGGGGGGCTGGGGCAGGGCTCCCTGTTCCAAGGGGGGGCAGGGGGAGAATGTTCGGGGAGCACAGGGCTTTGCTCTACACCCCCTGCTGCCAGCCAGGCCCCGCTCTGCCTCGGCTGCCAGCCCCTAGCACCGGGCCCCACCCAGGTAGCGCCGGGAGTCCCTGCCCTGGCCCACACTGGTGCTTTCAGCTGGCAGGGCGGTGCAGAGAGCAGCACCAGCCCAGGGCGGGGCGAGGGGAGAAGACGGACATGCCCCTGCCCTTCCCGCCTGGACTCAAAGGCTGACCTGGGCCCCGGTCACCCAGCCCTGTGCCCCCAGCGCCTCCCTGGCCTCCGAGGGCTGCAGCCAGCGGGCCCTGCCTTGGGAGAGCCCCTCTGAGCCGCTCGGTGCCGGCTCCCTCTGGCGTGGGGCAGCGCCAGCCCGGCTCCTCCTGCCAGGCACATTGGGCTGGCGGCCAGGGGCCCAGGCCTTGCCTGCCCAGCCATGGAGCCCAGGGGCTGTGCCCCGGCCGCTCCCTCTCACCCCAGAAGTGGCTGCATTTGACATGTGCTGGGCCCCTCCCAGCACCGTGGAGTCCTCTGGGTCACAGGGAGTCCTGCAGGCCCAGCCGGCGGTTGCTCCCTCTCGGCTGGGCTGGCGGGCCCAGGCTGGCGCGCAGGGGGGTGACAGGCAGCCCCAGCAGGGGGCAGGGCTCCTGCCTGCCAGGCTTAGCGCTGCCTCGTGGCCCCGGGCCGCCCTCCTCCTGCCCCAACCCGGCAGCTGCCAGGGCCTCTGGCGGGCAACCAGGACAGGTTGAGCCACTTCTTGCACTTGGGGCCGGGCCAACCGGATCCAGTGTGCTGGAGCTCGCCCTCCGCCCCAGGCCCAGGGCTGCCCTGCCCCTGCAGAGCCAGCCAGGAGAGCCGCAGCACTGCCCCCTCCCCCGATGCTGCCCCAGCTGGGGGGTAGGGGATTGGCTCAGCCCCTGCTACCCGGCATGTGCAGAGACCCCCCAGCAGGGAACCAGGCCACGCAGTGGGGGGAAGGGTCTCTGCCTCAGGCCCGGGGGCTCCGCACGGCCCGGGGATCCCGGCAAAGCGAGGTAAAGAGCCCTCACGGGGCAATGCCAGGCAGGCAGCTCCCCTTGCAGCACCATCGTGCAGCGCTGCCAACAGAGCAGCTGCTGCACCACCCCAGAGGTGGCTGCATTGCCAGCGTGGGCGAATGACACCCACACGGCCCGGGAAGCGCTCCGGGCTCCTTCAGAGCAGCAGCCTGTGGAACTCCCTGATGCAGGGCACCCCGACTGGTAGAGCAGGCACCTGGCTTAGGATGGCAGGAGGGGTAGGCGTTGCAGGGCTGGAACCGGACATCTGTCTGGGGGCACGGGGCAAACCCTGCCAGGCACAAGCTCGAGTCCAGATGGGAGGGGCAGGGGCTGGCGCTTTCTAGGCGAGGGTGCCAGGCCGACAGCCAGGGGCGCAGCTCTGCAGAGCGGCGCTGGTTTTCCCCTCGCCTGCCCGGGAGCGCCCCTGCGCCCAGATCCACCTTCGCGCTGCTCTGGGCACCCCGCCTGGCAAAGGGAGAGCGCAAGCCAGCTGCTGGCTCACCGCCAACTCGGGCCGGCCCGCTCCCTGCTGTCCTGAGCCCAGCCCCTTTACGGCGCGTGGCAGCCGGCACACTGCCCTGGACGGAGCGCTGTCTGAGCTGCGGAGAGCCGTGGCAGGTGCTGCCCCTGAGCCTGGAGGGAGACGTTTCAGGAACCCAAGCAACGCGCGGGCATCTCTGGGCACCCCGCTAGCACTGCCACTGGAGCTGGGGCAGGCCCCCGAGAGCTCCCTGGAGAGAAGGGAGCAGGAACTCCGGAGCCTCGCACCAATGCAGGGGAATCCCAGCCTGGATGCCGGGCGGGAGAGCAGGCGCATGCCGGAGACCATGGCACGGGCGGGCAGCGGAGAGCGGAGGCTGATCCCAGGCCAGCCGGCTTGGCTGCCTGTTCCTTCCCTGGGCCTGCCAGCGGCAGACTCAGAGTGCAGCTGCCTGGGGACGAGCCCCCTCGAACAGACCCGGGTCTCCCGCCCAGCAGCCTGGCTCCCGCTGCGCCTGTGCTGCAGGCCCTGCAAGCAGCGCCCCCAGAGCTCTGGCTCCCAGGCCACAGCCAGAACCGGAACCGGGAGCCCTTCGCTCCGGGGCTGGACTGACTCCTCACCCTCCTGCCATCCGGCGCCCGGCCCCCAGCTTTGCTCTGTGCCCTGCCGGAGCCCTTGGGCAGGAGAGCGCAAGGCTCCAGGCACGGAGGCCCCGCAGTAAAACCTGAGCAGTCAGCAGTGTGGCCAGGAGCTGCCGGGCCAGGGGACCTGCAAGGTGACCCAGCCAGGCCAGCTGGCACCCACAGCTGGAGCCTGCAGGCTTCTCGGCGGGGGGTGGGGGGCTGCGCACAGAGCCCCTGCACTGCCAGCTTCAGGCTGGAGCTGGGCTCAGACTCCAGGCCAGTGGTGCCAGTGCCCCAGATGGCAGGGGGGTGAGGAGTCAGTCCAGCCCCAGAGCGAAGGGCTCCCTCGGGCTCTGCTCTCCCACGCACGGGGTTGGGGGGCTCCCGTGGGGCCAGGCGCCCCAGCCCACTACTCAGCTCAGGAGTCTGAAAATCCACTTGGGCCAGCCTGGGAGGGGCAGCAAGAGCGCAGGTCGGGGGGCGGCACCTGCTTTAGGCACCTACCCGATCCTGCTCTGAGGGGAGCCGGGGCGCCCAGCCCCCCCAGCGCCTCCGCCGTAGGAGCGCGGCAGCGAGAGGTTTGCGAAGCTCCGGGCCGGCCCTGCAGCTGCCCTGACAGCCGGGCTGGGAGCTGGGTTCCCGGCTGATTGGCGCCTGCGAGTGCCTGGGGAGCTGCCCACTGCCGGGGCTGGGGGACGTTGGCAGCTGGCCACGGGGGAAAGGCGGCAGGAGAGCAGGCTGGGAGGGGCACGGGGCACGGCAGGGAACCCGCTCACGCCTGCCACCAGCTGCGGGGAACGGCACGAGGCCGGAGCCCAGCATTGGCCACCCCGGCACGGCTCAGAGGCTGGCGAGCAGCAGGCTGGGGGGCCAACGCTGCCGCCCTGTTCCGGTCCAGCTGTGGGGCGCGACAGCACGGCCCCCCCCACAACCAAAGGCCCAGTGCCCGCTGCCTGGCCAGGCAGGCCACAGAGCACCCACCGCCCGGTCAGCGGGCCACGCCAGGCCGCAGCACCCTGAGCTTTGCCAGCTCCTCCTCCCGCTGCCCCCGACAGGGAGCTCCCTGGCGCAGGGCAGGGGAAGGCGGCGCGTCAGGGTCCTGGCACGGCTGGCGCCTGGGACGCGCGGAGCCGCTTATCACAGGTGTAATCGGCAGCCAGCCTGTGCAAGCCACCCCTCCCGCGGCTCCCAGGCACCGCGCCACTGCCCAGGGCCACGTCACCACCACGGAAACGCAGCCACCGCGGCACCCGCGCCCAGCGCAATGTGCACTGGAGCCGGCTGAGCCTGCCGGGAACGGCGAGACACCACAGCTCGCTCCGCAGGCGGCCAGCACACCGAGTCAGACACCCCCCGGCCCGGGGGGCCGGAGGGCTCCGGGCCTCTTCTCCTGACCAGCCCAGCCCCCCTGCCCCACCATTCTCCAGGCCCAGCGGGCCCAAGCTCCAGGGTCGCCGCAGGGCTGGGCCTGGGCCGGGCGGGAACCCGACGGGGGGTGGATATCTGGCTGGTTGCTAAGTGACTCAGCCTAGTGCAAACTATTTCCACTTGCACTGTGCTGACAGCACCACGGCTCCGAGGCTCTTCCAGCACAGCATGCTGCCCTGAAGGGGGGCACGGGGCCCCCCCCACCCAGCGTAGGGCCCCCGAGGCCCCTTTTCCTGCAGGCCCTCAAGGAGCTGGGCCAGCAGCTGCGCACGGTGCTTGGAAAACGCCCAGCAGAGCTGGCCAAAGCGCGAAGCTCCCCGAGAAGCACCCCAATGGGCCTTTCTCCCCACGTCCTGCCAGCCGGCACCCCGCCCGCTCACCCGCGCCTACTAGCTCACGTCCCGCCAGCCTGCCCCTTCCAGCCCGTGCCCTGCCAGCCGGCACCCCGCCCGCTCACCCGCGCCTACTAGCTCACGTCCCGCCAGCCTGCCCCTACCAGCCCGTGCCCCGCCAGCCGGCACCCCGCCCGCTCACCCGCGCCTACTAGCTCACGTCCCGCCAGCCTGCCCCTTCCAGCCCGTGCCCCGCCAGCCGGCACCCTGCCCGCTCACCCGCGCCTACTAGCTCACGTCCCGCCAGCCTGCCCCTTCCAGCCCGTGCCCCGCCAGCCGGCGCCCCGCCCGCTCACCCGCGCCTACTAGCTCACGTCCCGCCAGCCTGCCCCTTCCAGCCCGCATCCCGCCAGTCTGCCCGCCTATACCCACTCGTGCCCTGCCAGCCTGCCCGACCCGACCCTACTGGCCTGTGCCCTGCCAGCCTGCCTGCCTGCTCCTACCAGCCCATGCCCCATCAGCCAGCGCCCCGCCAGCCCGCCCGCCCCTACCAGCCCGCGTCCCGCCAGCCCGCCCGCGCCTACCAGCCCGCCCCCCGCCAGCCCGCCCGCGCCTACCAGCCCGCCCCCGCCAGCCCGCCCGCCCTACCAGCCCGCCCCGCCAGCCCGCCTGCCCCTACCACCAGCCGCCCCGCCAGCCCCTACCAGTACCAGCCCGCCCACACCCTGCCAGCTAATGCCCTGCCACCCAATCCTCACCTACCAGCCCGCACCCACCAGGCCCGTGCCCACCCACACCTACCAGCCCAGGCCCTGCAGCAGAAGGGTTTCTCGCTTGCATGTCTAATTCCAAAACACTCCCGAGTCCTCCCCTTTCTCCCAACCTTCCCCCCCACCCGGGCTGCTCATGTGGAAGCCCCAGGCAACATGACCCCCAACCGGCACCTGCTCCAGGGGCCGTGACACAACCGAGGGCTGGGCTGGCCACCAAGCTGCAGGGGGCAGCCCAAGCGGCAGCTGTCAGATCCGCCCAGCCTCTGTGCCCTGACCCCCGCCGGCCACGGCTTGCAGCCCCGTATCGCTGGGGCAGGGAGGGCAGTTTCCGGGCACGGTCGGTCGGCAACCTGAAGGGGGAGGCCCGGGGCTGGGGGCCCGCTCACCTGCGGCGCTTGCGGGGGTGCCGAGGGTCCCGCTCACCTGCGCTTGCAGGGGGTGCGGGGTCACCTGCGCGCTTGCAGGGGGTGCCGGGAGGGGGATCGGGGTCCCGCTCACCTGCGGCGCTTGCGGGGGTGCCGGGGAGGGGATCGGGGTCCCGCTCACCTGCGGCGCTTGCGGGGGTGCCGGGAGGGGTCGGGGTCCCCGCTCACCTGCGCGCTTGCGGGGTGCCGGGAGGGGGTCGGGGGTCCCGCTCACCTGCGCGCTTGCGGGGGGTGCCGGGGGCAGGGGGCCCGCTCACCTGCGCGCTTGCGGGGTGCCGGGGCGGGGCCCGCTCACCTGCGCGCTTGCGGGGTGCCGGGGTCCCACTCACCTGCGCGCTTGCGGGGTGCCGGGGGCAGGGCCCGCTCACCTGCGCGCTTGCGGGGGTGCCGGGGCGGGGCCCGCTCACCTGCGCTTGCGGGGGTGCCGGGGTCCCACTCACCTGCGCGCTTGCGGGGTGCCGGGGCAGGGGCCCGCTCACCTGCGCGCTTGCGGGGTGCCGGGGTCCCACTCACCTGCGCGCTTGCGGGGTGCCGGGGGGTCGGGGTCCCGCTCACCTGCGCGCTTGCGGGGGGGGCCCGGGGCCGACGGGCGCTCCCCGCGCGGCCGCCCCACGCAGCTGCCCATGGCGGAGGCCCGGCGGGCCCCGACGTCCCGCGCTCGGCTCCTGCCGGAGCTGCCGGCCCGGGACCGGCTCTGGCCCGGGGAGCCCGCGGGCCGCTCCGCCCTCCCAGGAGCACGTGACAGCGGGCCGCAGCCCCCTCCCCCGACGGCCGGGCCAATGGGAGTGCGGGGGAGGGGCTGCTTGTGGCCCCGCCCCCGGGCCGAGCCAATGGGAGCGGGAGGGAGGCTCACTGTGGCCCCGCCCCCAGGTCCCGCTCCGGGCAGGGCACGGAAGGAGGTGTCTGACCCCCCCCGTACTCTTGGCCCCGCCCACTCTATGAGCTCCTCCCTCTGGAAATTGCAGGCCCCGCCCTTCAGCGAAGCTCCTCCTTCAGGAGCTGAGCCCGCCCCTCCGCGCAGGCGCACTGACAGGCGCCTAGGCCTACGCCGCCTTTTGTCACGTGATGCGCTTTGCCCCGCCTATCCAACGTGACGGGGGGGGTCGGTCCCTCGCGCGCATGCGCCGGCGCTTGGCGGCCCCCAGCTCCACAGAGCATCATGGCGGCGGGCGGCGCCCTGCGGGGCTGCGTGAGGGACTTCGTGTGCGGCCGGCAGGACGGGCGGGCGGCGGACGTGGCGGCAGGTACCGGCCGGGGCGGGGCAGGGGATGCAGGCGGGGCGGGGCGGGGCGGGGGTGGGGCAGGGCGGAGGGGATGCAGGGGATGCAGGGTGGGGGCATGGGGTGGGGCGGGGATGCAGGGCGGGGCAGGGCGGGGGCATGGGGGCCGGGGCGGGGATGCAGGGTGGGGGCATGGGAGGGATGCAGGGCGGGGCGGGGGTATGGGGATGCAGGGCGGGGCAGGGCGGGGATGGGGATGCAGGGCGGGGTGGGGGTGGGGGGGGATGCAGGGTGGGGATGCAGGGCAGGGACATGGGGTGGGGCAGGGGATGCCAGCTGGGGGTGTGGATGGGGGGTGGGGCGGGGATGCAGGGCGGGGGCATGCCAGCTGGGGTGTGGATGGGGGTGGGGCGGGGATGCAGGGCGGGGGCATGCCAGCTGGGGGTGTGGATGTGGGGTGGGGCGGGGATGCAGGGCGGGCATGCCAGCTGGGGGTGTGGATGTGGGGTGGGGCAGTGCTCTGGGAGGCAGGCACTGGGGAGACAGGGGACAGGGATACGGTGGGAATCTGGGTCTGGGCGTTGGCCGGGGGCGGGTGACCAGGACTGCCTAGGGGAAAGGGAGCGCTCCAGGTGACTTGGGTGACCTCTGTACCTTTTGGGGTTTCATGCGGCCCAGTCACTGGCCGCCTTTTGGGTGTTTGGGTCTCTGCCTGCCCCGGCACTTCTGTGATGGGGGCGCGCTCTGCTGTGTGGTGGGTAAGTCAGGGGCAGGGATGCCCCGCTGTGCCCGGCTCCAGGGAGGCCTGGGCAGCACTGCTGTGTCCAAGGTGGGTGCCACGCTGGAGGAAAGGCGTGGCGGGTGAGAGTCCAGAGAGCAGAGCTTGGAAAAGAGCCAAGAGAAGAGTAGCCCAGGGGAGCGTAGCGGGGGGCCTGGACCAGCCTGTCACTCTACTTGGTTGCCAGTGGGATGGGGAAGGGGCTGAGCAACGAGCTGGGAAAACCAGCAGTCAGCGCGGCTTGTGACTGGCTGACGCAAGGGTAAGTGACATGCAAGGTGATGCATGTGGGAAGGCGCAGTGTGACCTACTCACACTGTGAAATCCGTCATGCTCCCGAGTGTTGTGCCCATCCCTGGCCATGCGCCGGCCAGGGTCGAGTGGAGCTGAAAGCTCACAGAGCGGTTAGAGGGCTGGAAGTAGACCCGAGCCTGGCGTGCATTGGGTTTAGGGTGGAGGCCAATGAGCAGAGTGCGATGGCCCAGAGAGGGCGAAGCATGCACGCCATCCGCCCTCAGCAGAATGGAAAGGCAGCGCAGCATGCCCCGGTTAGACAACGGCCGATTAACCTTTGACACCCGCGGGCTGCGGAGTATTGCTGATGCTGAAAGCGTCCTGGGGAACTGTGCAGTGTGCTGCGTCCCCCAGCGTGTGCTCACAGCTCTCTGCCTGCTACCCGCTCCGCAAAGGGGCTGTCTCTGGGACAGGCGAGCGCGGATACTGCCTCGGTCGCCCAGGAGCGGAGCAGATGCTGTAGCCTCAGAACAGAGCAGAAAGCGCAGGGCGAGCGTTAGTAACGGGTGGGTTAAGCCTTTCCTGTTTGTGCGGCAGCAGCCCTCTCTCAGGTGCTCTTTGCAAGCTTGTCGCGGCTCAGGGGCGTGCTCTTGGTGGCCCGGTCGACACTTCTTTTACATTTGCAATGTTCCATGTTTCCTCCTTGGCGCGTCTGATGCAGCTTCAGCGCTGCCCCGGCCGTGCTATTCCAGTTCTGCTTTCCCCCATGGCACCTGCTGCTGCTCCCGTTCCGGGCTCGTCTAGCTCCTCTGGCCCAGTCAGTTCTGGCCTTCACCCCCTCCCCATAGCTGTGCTGATGCGCCTCAGTCCTGAATTGGCCTGCGCCGGACAGTCTGTAAGGGGTGCAGCGGTAGGACGGGTGCCTTCCTCAGTTTCCCCTTTCTCCCACCCATGAAGGAGCCTCGTTTTGCAACGCCCGGTACAAAGCCTGTTCCTGGACGTAACCGATTCACATCCATCGGTGTGGTCATGCCCAGAAGCCTGTTTCCCCAGTACACAGCAGCGTTGGCCAGGCCTCTCTCCGGGCACATCCCAACCCAAAAGGCCCTTGGGCTGCTGAGCTGGGGCCACTCTCCAGGTCTCTCTGTGCGAGAGTCCTGCGGCCCCTGGGTGGTCGTGTAGGGTCGCGCTGGTCCTACGCCTGACCAGGTAGCACGCCCCACCAAACCTTGTGCTTCTGGGCTCAGTTCCTCTGCACACGCTGGTTCTTCCCCTTTTCCTCAGGGTCCTGCCCCAGGGAAACTGAGGCACCGGTCCGTGCCATGGCCTTCCTGAGGGATTCCAGTCGCAGCTGGAAATGGAACCCACGAGTCCTGCTGCTGTCTCACCCTGGCCGCCTTCTGAGCGAAGGTGGCCCCCAAATGCTCTGGATGCCAGGGCTGGGCTTTCTGCTGATGGCAGCCGGCCCCTGGCTCCCATGGCCACGGGCGGGGGCTGAATGGCTCCCCCCTTGCCCACTGGGGCGGTCGGAGGGGCTGGACCTCAGGCCCATGTGTGGCACCGAGTTACACTGCAGCAGGCCATGCAAAGGCTTTCAAACCCCACCCCCAGCCCCTGCCAAGCTCCGCTGTGTGCCCGGCCCCCCCATCCCATCAGCTTGGCCTGCCCCTCCTTCCCTCTGGGGCCCTGCGGTCTGCCTGGCTCATCGCTTGTCTCTCGTTTCCTAGGGGTGAAGGCAGGAACCTGGACCATCTTGGAGACCGTTGAAGCCCTGGGGTGAGAGGAACCTGCCAGTGTTCTCCCTCCTCTGCCTCCGCATGGGGAGTGGGCGTGCTAGAGGCAGCTGTTCCCCTGGGCTGCTGTGCCCTGGCGCTGTCTCGGTACCATGCATCGCCCCATGGGGGATGAGCGGGGCGCGGCCTCCGGCCCCTGCACACCCGAGTCTCAGGAGAAGGAATTGTGGGAGCCCAGACTGAGCCGGGAGCCAGAGGGGCTGTGCCGTGGGTGGGGTGCTCTTGAGGAAGGGGCTTTGTTTCAGGGCGCTGCTCCCCCCTCAGTGCTTGTGGCCAGTGAGAGCTGAGAGCCGAGGTGTGCATGCCTAGCAGGTTGGGGTCTCTCTGTTGGGGGGCTCCGGTAGCACCGTACCCCAGAGAGATGGGGGAGCGAAGTGCCCGAGGGGGGAGTGGGCCACGGAGCAGTCGTGCCTGTTGCTGGCCCCTGCTGGGATGGCTCTTCTCCCCGTGAGGCGTGCACGCCGGCGGGGCTCTGCTCACCTTTCTGCATCCGCCCCCAGGTCCTGCCTTGAGGACACAGACCCTGGGACGCGAGGGCGAGGCCTCCAGCTGCTGTCCCAGGTCCTGCTCCAGTGTCACTCCGTGCTCCGAGAGGAGGAAGGTGGGGGATGGGCCTGCCCCAGGCTGCTGTCTTCGCGCGGCGTCACTGCGGTCCTCGCCGGGGAGCGGGTGCAGCTCCGCACACGCATTGCTCTAGTAGCTGGGCCGCTCTCGTCCGAGCCGGCCCAGCATGGCCTTAGCACAGCCCTCCGCCTGGGGGCGCTCCATGCTTCCGCAGGACGCAGCACAGGCCGGGGCGGCCTGGCACGGGCAGCAGGGGACGGGCCCGAGGGGGAAGTGCAGGCCAGGGACAGCCCAGGGTACTGGGGGGGGCCGCCACCGGCAGCAGGGGACGGGCCCGAGGGGGAAGTGCAGGCCAGGGCGGTATGGGGGGCTGGCACCGGCAGCAGAGGACAGGCCTGAGGGGGAAGTGCAGGCCAGGAACGGCCCGGGGTGCTGGGGGGGGATGACACCGGCAGGAGGGGACAGGCCTGGAGGGGAAGTGCAGGCCAGGGACGGCCTAGGGGACTGGGGGGCCTGTCACCAGCAGCAGGGAACGGGCCCAACCCTGCACACACCAGCAGAGGTGGGAAGTGGGGTGTCCCAGCCCCGCCTCCTCTCCACCCACTTCCCATGTCGCTCGGGGTGGGAGCTTGGGAAGGAGTGCAGTGGGTCCGGAGGGCACGACAGAGGCTCAGCTGCTGGGTGCAGCGGTGGGGAGGGTCTGGCCAGGGGCCGCGCGGTGTGGGGGGCTGCTGGCCCACAGCTGGGGCTGGCTCTCACGTGTGGGGCGGTTGTTTCCCTGCAGTGACGCACTTGGTCCTGTTCTATGAGACCCGGCTGCAGGATCATTACCTGGTGATCCCCGCAGTACTGCAGGGCCTGCGGGCGCTGGTGAGTGCTGGGAGCCAGCCGCGCTGCCTGGCGGGGGGAACGGAGCCGGCGGGGCGGGGCCACGTCTGCTTAGCACCATGCGCCCGCCGTGGCCTGTGGCTGCCGCTAACGCATGAGAAGGATGCTGGGGGGGCAGAGTCCTGACCCGGGAAGGGGCAGCTTACGCTCAGTCATGAGGATGGCTGGCCTGGTTCGCGGGGCAGAGGCGGCTGGCTGGGACTGGCCTGCTGGCTCTGCAGGGGGCTGGCCTGGGGGCATCCACCCTGCTGGGGTGAGGGCCGGCAGCGCTGCACCTTGTTTTCTCTCCTTGCGTCCCCAGAGCCTGTGTGAGGGGCTGGCCCCGGGCCTGGCCGTGTCGGTGCTCAAAGCCATCTTCCAGGAGGTGCACGTGCAGGTGAGCCGCCGGAGCCCCTGCTCCAGCCCTTCGCGGGCCCTTGTGTCCCGGGCACACCCCAGCCAGCCAGGCTGCACAGGTGCCTGTCGGCGCGGGCCTGGGCCCGCTCCCCAGTGCTCCCTGCATGGTGTTGAGCCAGGCCGGGGCAGGGCAGAGCTGGTCCCTGGGGGTTCCCAGCGGGCCGGTGGCTCCGGGCTGCTCTGGAGCATCTGGAAGTCTGAGCGCGGTGCCTTGGCTCCCCTCTGGCCGGGGCAGGGTGGGGCCGTTCAGGCTGTTCTGCAGGCCGCGGTTCTGCTGGAGGACCGTGGCCAGCCTGCTCCCCTCGGGTGGTGCCCTCCCGCTCCCCCGCTGACTCCTCCCCCGGGCGTGTGTCCTTGTGTGGGCGTGCCGGCACCGGAGCTCCCAGCTCTGCTGCACCCCCCCTGCTCGGCATCACGCCCGTGTCCTCCTAACACCTCCACTCTTCCCTGCAGTCCCTGCCGCAGCTGGATCGCCACACGGTCTACAGCACCATCACCAACTTCATGCGCACCCGCGAGGCCGGTGAGGCAGGGCGAGGGGGCTGGCTGCGCCCGCGGGCAGGGCCCGGCGGCTGGGATGTGGGGACCCAGGCTCAGCGCTCTGCGTGCTCCTTCCCTCTGCAGAGCTGAAGGGCCTGGGCACCGACTTCACTTTCGGCTTCATCCAGGTGATGGACGGGGAGAAGGACCCTCGCAACCTGCTGGTGGCCTTCCAGATCGCCCGCGACCTCGTGCGCAAGGGCTACGCGCTGGGTGAGCGCCTGGCACGGCCCCCTCGGCCCTGCAGACAGTGCGGGGGCTGCAGACACGCCCGCTGCCACGGGAGGGGCTGGCCTCCGGGGCCACCCGCCACCCCGCACTGCTGGTCCAACCTCTGCTCTCGCCCTGCAGGCCCCTTTGTGGAGGAGCTCTTCGAAGTGACGTCCTGCTACTTCCCTATTGATTTTACTCCCGTGAGTCTCTCCTGCCCGTACCTCGTGCGCCGCCCCTCGACGGGGTCCCCCCAGGCAGTGTCCTGCCCACGGGCAGGGTCCCGTGGTGGGTTGCGGGGTCCTGGGCCCAGGGCCTTGCTGGGGACAGGAGAGGGGGTGAGGCCAGGTTTCTGTGACACATGTTGCCTTTCTCCGGCTGGAGACGGGTGGGGCAGCCTAGCTCTGCCAACGGCAGCTGAGCAGGATGAATGGCTGCGCTGGCCCCGGCCAAGGGCCCATCCGGCTCAGCGTTGCATTTTCTACCAGCGGCAGTGAACACAGCAGGCTAATTAGCGAGTGATCCCTCCTCCGTCGCCCAGTCCCAGCTTCTGACACACACAGGCCAGGGACACCAGCCCTGCCCAGCCTGCCTAACAGCCGTTGATGGGCCTACCCTCCAGGAACTTACCTAGTGCTTTTCTAGCTGTTCTGGTTTTGGCCTTCCCAACATCCCCTGGCAGGGAGTTCCACAGGTTGGCCGTGTGCTGTGTGAAGAACTACTGCCTTGTGTTTGTTTTAATCCTGCTGCCTCTTAACATCGTTGGGGAAATTGCCTGGTTGGTGTGTTAGGTGACGGGGTAACTAGCATCAGAGGGGTAGCCGTGTTAGTCTGAATCTGCAAAAGCGGCGAGGAGTCCTGTGGCACCTTATAGACTAACCAAAGTGTTGGAGCATAAGCTTTCGTGGGCAAAAACCCACTTCGTCTTGCATCTGACGAAGTGGGTTTTTGCTCACGAAAGCTTATGCTCCAACACTTCGGTTAGTCTATAAGGTGTCACAGGACTCCCCAGGTAACTAGCCCGTCCTTATTCACGCTCTCCACACTAGTCAAGACTGGGTAGACCTCTGTCGTATCCCCCGAGTCGCCTCTTTGCCAAGCTGAGCAGCTCCAGGCTCGTCCGCTGCTCTGGAGGGATGCTCCATCCCCACTTGGTTTTGTTGCTCTTCTCGGAACCTTTTCCAGTTCTCTTTGCGATGGGTGCCCGAGCCTGCAGGCCACGGTCCCAGTGGGGCTGCTCCCCCGGGGGGACATAGCGGCAGCCTGCCATGTTCTGCCTTCTGTGCCCTCCCTGGCGGTGCTGAGCCTTCGGTTCGCGCTGCCGCCGTGCAGGAAGGGGCTCTTATCAGCGTGACCCCAAGGTCTCTTGCTTGAGGGATAACGGGCTCAGGCCCCTTCGTCTTGTGGCAGAGTTCGGGAAACTGAGTCCCAAGGGCGTTTGTCACAGCTCACAGGTGGTGCCCACACTTGGCCCCTCGGCTCCTGGGCGCATCCCCCCTCTCCAGTGCGGCAGCCCCTTCTCGAGAGCCCAGTCCTCTCCAGCGGCAGTGAGACGGCCCTTCCTCAGGGCCCACTCCAGTGCGGTGACCCTCTCTCGGGGGCCCGCTCTCACCTGGGGGGTCCGCCCCTCCGCCTCCGGGACGGCACCTCTCAGGGCCCCCAGCCGCCTGCCTCCGCCGTGAGCCCTCGGGGGGGTCCCCTCCCCTGGCCCCAGGCCTCCTCCCAGAGGGACAGCGCCCCCCTGCTCCCCAGCCCAGAGCGACTCCCAGCCAGTACCCAGCAGGAGGGGTTATGGAGCTTTGAACAGCAACGGATCCCTCAGGCCTGTCGGCCTGGGCCCCAGCCCCACGTCAGTCTCCCCACAGCCAGCTGAGACCTGCCTGCTCTGCCCTCAGCCCCCCCAAAACAGCCCCCGTCTCCCAGCAGAGCCTCCAATACCCCAGCAACAGCCCCTCCCCCGCCAGTATCTTCTCCCCAGGTAACCAGGTCGCCTGAGCCCCTCTTCTCCCCTCCTTCCCCGTCCAATGTTCCCCCCTCGCTGGGACCCGCTGGGCCGGTCGCTGGGGTCCCTCTCTGAGCCCCTTGTCTGTTGTCTGGTGGGAACTGGCCGTGTGCTCTGAGCAGGGCCGGGGGCACCAGGGCACCAGACACCAGGCTCCAGTTCTGGGCTGTTCCCTGCAACAACAAACTCCCCCCTTGCCACATTGAACCAGTCACATCCAGGCACTGAGTGCCCCCCTGTGTGCAACCCCCCTTTGAGCCCCCAGAGCTCCCCACTGCCTCACTGTGTTACTCTGGGTTCATCGCCACGGACTTGCCTTGTGTTGCCCGGGCCGTGGGACCCCTTTGTAGTGTTCCGCGGGCTGCCTTGGACTCGGCTGCCTTGGGTAGTTCTGTATCCTCTGCAAGTGCTGCCCCGTCCCTCCCCTTTCCACGCCATTTGGGAATTGTTGGACAGGGTCGGTCGCAGCACGGACCCTGCAGGACCCCGCCAGTTACCTTCCCGCTGTGAAACCTGGCGGAATTCCTGCCCTTTGCTGCCTCCCTTAGCCAGGGGCCCGTCACACAAGGCCCTTCCCCTCGTCCCGTGGCAGCCTCCTTGGGAAGGGGCCTTGGCAGAGGCTTTCTGGGACCCCCAGTCCACTAGGGCCACTGGCTGCCCCTGGCCACGTGCTGGTTGGCCCCCTCAGAGAACTCTAGCCGATTGGTGAGGTAGGAGTTCCCTTTCCAGAGACTCTTCCCCAGCACATCGTGTCCCTGGGTGGTCTGGCAGCTCGGCGCTGGCTCAGCCCGGGTGCCTGGGACTGACGGCAGGCTCGCCCCGACCTTGCTCAGTCCAGGCGGCGGGTGCAGGGCGGATGGGCGTCCTCCGCTACACCCCAGCTCGGAGTCCTGCGGTTTCCTGGCCGAGTTCCTCGGAACCGTCTGCTCCCGGGGACTTGTTACAGTTGATTGGTTTGTTCCCAACCCCCCATGACACCTCACTCTGGGAGGGTGTGACGGCGAGTTGGGGGTTTCCCGATCCTGCACCCCCGTAGCAGCCAGAACCAACTCCGCCAGCCAGTAGAATCGAGAGGGGTTTATTGGTCCTTCAGGATACAGCCCAGCACAGACGTGATGTGGCTACAGGGGCAGGGCCAGGATGCCTCCGACCCTAGGGTTAGGGGTCCATCGCCCCTAGGTCCCAGCTTAGCCTCCTCTCTCCATCCTTCCCAGACAGCCACTGCCTCCCTCCCAGGCCCTGCCCCCCAGCCAGGTGCTGGTCTCCGCCTTCCTCCCTTTGTCTCTCCCTGGGAGGCTGAGCCTGGGTGTCTGGGTTAATACACATTTGGGAGAGTTGGTGAGAATCTCCCATCCCAGCGCAGGGGAACCCCGGGTCACAGAGCAGACAGCCCCCCACTGCACCACAGATGGTTCCTCCGGTTTATTGCCTAGAAAGAGCGGCTCAGCTGTGGGAATCTCCTGCACAGCCGCAAAGACGGGCCCGGGATTCGTCGTTGCTCCGCAGCGAGCGTGTCGTCCTCGAGCGCTCGGCTGGCGTCTCGCTCGTCCAGGCCCCGCTGGACGTTTGGCAGCTTCCTGCTTCTTTGCTTGCTGTGCTCGGTGCCTTTGGCTGGCTGCTCGCTGGTTCTTTCCTGGCCTGTCCAAGTGCGCTTGGTCACTTGACTTGCCTGAGCTTGCCCCTGCTTTCCTGGGCAGGCTTGGGTTTCCCTGGTTCTCTCCGCCCCTTCTTTGTTTCGCTCTTCACCGAGAAGTCTGAAGGAATGCCTGCCACAGCGAATGCTAGTGGGAAGGGGGTGGGGTTAGAAAATAAAATAAAAAAGGAACAAGTTAAAAATCACCTAGAAAAGTTAGATGCCTGCAAGTCATCAGGGCCTGATGAAATGCATCCTAGAATACATAAGGAGCTGATAGAGGAGGTATCTGAGCCTTTAGCTACATCTTTGAAAAATCATGGGAGACAGGAGAGATTCCAGAAGACTGGAAAAGGGCAAATCTAGTGCACATCCATAAAAAGGGAAATAAGAACAACCCAGGAACCTACAGACCAGACAGTTTAACCTCTGTGCCAGGAGAGATAATAGAGCAAGTAATTAAGGAAATCATCTGTAAACACCTGGAAGATAAGGTGACAGGTAACAGCCAGCATGGATTTGTAAGGAACAAATCATGTCAAACCCATGTGATAGCTTTCTTTGATAGGATAATGAGCCTTATGGCTAAGGGAGAAGCGGTGGATGTGGTATACCTAGACTTTAGTAAGGCGTTTGATACGGTCTCGCATGATATTCTTATCAATAAACTAGGCAAATACGACTTAGATGGGGCTACTATCAGGTGGGTGCATAACTGGCTGGATAACCGTACTCAGAGAGTAGTTATTAACGGTTGACAATCCTGCTGGAAAGGCAGAACAAGGGGGGTTCCGCAGGGGTCTGGTTTAGGACCAGTTCTGTTCAGTATCTTCATCAACGAATTAGATATTGGCATAGAGAGTAGGTTTATTAAGTCTGCAGATGATACAAGCTGGGAGGGGTGGCGAGTGCTTTGGGGGACAGGGTCAGAATTCAAACTGATCTGGACAAACTGGAGAAATGGTCTGAGGTAAACAGGATGACGTTTAATAAGGACAAATGCAAAGTGCTCCACTTAGGAAGGAACAATGAGTCTCACACAGAATGGGCAGTGACTGGCTAGGGAGGAGTCCTGCAGAAAGGGATCTAGGGGTCAGAGTGGACCACAAGCTGAATATGAGCAGTGTGACACTGGTGCAAAGAAGCAAACACGATTCTGGGCTGCATTAACAGGTGTGTTGTGAGCAAGACACGAGAAGTCATTCTTCTGCTCTACTCTGCGCTGATCAGGCCCCAATGGGAGTATTGTGTCCAGTTCTGGGCGCCACATTGCAGGCAAGCTGTGGAGAAATGGGAGAGGTTCCAGAGAAGAGCAACAAGAATGATGAAAGGTCTAGAGAACATGAGCTATGAAGGAAGACTGAAAGAATTGGGCTTGTTTAGTTTGGAAAGGAGAAGACCGAGAGGGGACATGAGAGCGGTTTTCAAGTATCTAAAAGGGTGTCACAGGGCGGGAGAAAAATTATTCTCCTTGGCCTCTGAGGACAGAACAAGCAGCAATGGACTTAAACTGCAGCGAGGGAGGTTTAGGTTGGACACTAGGAAAAACTTCCTGCCTGTCTGGGTGGTTAAACACTGGAATAAATTGCCTGGGGGGGTTGTGGAATCTCCATCTCTGGAGATATTGAAGAGCAGGTTGGACAGGCACCTGCCAGGGATGATCTGAACAGTGCTTGGTCCTGCCATGGGGGCAGGGGACTGGACTCGATGACCTCTCGAGGTCCCTTCCAATTCTAGAGTTCTAGGATTCCCCTCGGAGCTTCAGGCCTGGCTGGTCTTGCTGCTCGCGCCGCTCTTCGGGGAATCTGTCTGATGGGCCTCCTGCTCTTTGTGCTTCTTTCCAGCCCCCCAATGACCCTCATGGCGTCCAGAGAGAGGACCTGATTCTGAGCCTCCGGGCCGTGCTGGCCTCCACACCCCTGTTTGCCGAGGTAGGACGCCCTCCGGGGTGCAGCAGCTGCCCTGAGGAGCTGATGGGCTCCCATGAGGCGGCAGAGGGCTGGTGTTTCCGTGCTCTGGGTTGTAACGCGGGAGAGGATGGGCGTTGCCAGGGCTGAGGAAAGCCTCCCGCGGCCGCGGCTAGACGGCAGGCGTGCGTTGCGCAGGCCCCGCTCCGGAGAGCTGCCGTGGCTGGCGAAGGGCAGCGTGTGCCCGGGGTGGGAGACCCCGTGCTCAGGAAGGTGGCTTTCCCAGGGCGAGGCCGGACCGCTGCAGTGCGGGTGTGCTGACCCTGCCCGTTCAGACGGGCCCGCGGACATGGCCGAGAGTGGTAAGCGAGGGATAGCGACGAGGTGCGCTGCCTGCGCCACCTGCAGCCAGAGCAGAGCGCCCTGCCCTTGGGCCCGCGCGCTCATCTCCCTGCCTGGCTGCTCAGGCTAGTGAACATGCTGAGCCAGCTCTCTGCGGGTAGCCTGGCCGCCTGCTCTTCAGGCCCCACTGGCCCCCCGAGCGGGGCTGGGGTAGGAGGGGCTAGCGACAGCGGGAGTGATGCTGCAAAGCGGCCTGGTGGGCCAGACCCCCCATGCCCGGCCGCGGTGCGGGCCGTAGTCTGAGCAGCTGGTGGTGGGCGCTCGCCACGTAGCCTGCGTCCCAGGGCATCCCGCGCATGGCCAGGCCTAGACCCCACAGAGGGGGCCTTGTGGCTCAAAGCCCAGTCGCCGCCTGGGATTGGGGGCAGAGAGGAGCACTTGGAGTCTTTTCAGCACTAGCTCCAGGGAGCGTAGCTGGCGTCTCCTGGCCCTCCTGCCCAGCTAGGCTGGGGAGACTGAGGCAAGTGCCCCCCCCTCCCCCCCGGAGATCAGCCAGGGCTGCAGAGAGATGATGTCTCTCCCTGGCTGCTGCATGCAGCCTGGCTGGGGCTGGTGGCCCCAAAGGCAGCTTTCCCGCCCCCACCAGCCCTTCCCCAGCCCCTCGCTCCTCCTTCCAGGGTCCAGGTGGCACCTGCCGAGCAGGGCCATGTGTCCACAGCTGAGCTAGTGAGTGGGCGGCAGGGCTCCCTGTGAGCTGGGCGCTCGGGAGAGATTCCAGTGCCTCCCCACTGCTTCCCCCCGATCCTGCAGCCCCGGAGCAGCCAGAACAGACTCCACCAGCCAGTAGAACAGGGGGGTTTATTGCTTCTCCAGGATACAGCCCAGCACAGACGTGACGTGGCTACAGGAGTCAGGGCCAGGATGCCTCAGACCCCTTGGGTTAGGGATCCATTGCCCCCCCCCTCAACCCTCAGCTTAGTCTGTTTCCTTCATGGTTCCCAGCCAGCAACTGCCCCTTCCCCCGAAACCTGGTGTTTGTCTCCCCCCCTGGGAAGAGCCTTGTTACCTGCTCAGGCTGGGCCGAGGTGTCTGGGCCAATCCACAGGTGGGTGAGTCAGTGGGGATCACACAGCCCAGCGCCGGGGACCCCGGGTTACAGAGCAGACAGCTCCTCCAGTACACCAAGCGGGGCGCCCGCAGCTCCGGCTGTTTCTGTTGGTGCACGTCACATGCCTCAGAGCACATACCAAAATGTATTCCGCACATGGCTGGAACACAGAGCGCCTTGGCTGAAGCCCTTCCTTCCTTTCTGCGCAGCCCCCCAGGCGTGCACGCTGGAGGGAGCTACGGCTGTGGGCTCCGCCCGTGGGTGGTGACCCTGCCCCTCCGTGCATGCCGTCCTCCACGGGCTCGGGCCCACGGGCTCTGGGGAAGCCGTGCTGGGTCTCAGCTGTCTGGTGGGACATGGGCGCTGATGGGCTGGGCCTCCCCTGGCAAGGGCTGCAGGCCCCCCGTGCGAGCTGTGCCCGGGGGCAGGGGCAGCCCAGGGAGCCTGACTGCCCCTCTCTGCAGTTCCTGCTGCCGCTGCTGCTGGAAAAGCTGGACTCGGAGATGCAGAGCGCCAAGCTGGACTCGCTGCAGACCCTGGTATGGCCACGGGCTCCCCTCCTGCTCGACGGGGCGGGGCCCGCCTCCCCCCCCGCAGTGCCGGGGCCTGCCCTGGGCGCCGCCCTTGTCCCCACGGCCCCCTAACGTGGTGCTGGCTCCCCGCAGGGTGCCTGCTGCGCCGCCTACGGGCAGAAGGAGCTGCAGGAATTCCTCCCCAGCCTCTGGTCGGCCCTGCGCAGGGAGGTGAGTGCAGCCGGCCCCTGGGTGCCCCGGGGCAGGGAGCGGGAGAGGTCCTGTCCCCGCAGGCGAGCCCCGGGGCAGAGCGGTGGGCCGGGCTGGGACCCTGGCCAAACCCAGGCCGCATCGGGCCAGCTCCCCGCGGCGGCACCTGGGCATGTCTGACCCTCCCCAGGTGTTCCAGACGGCCAGCGAGAAGGTGGAGGCGGAGGCTCTGGCCGCGCTGCGCGCCCTGACGGCCTGCCTGTCCCGCGCCGTGCTGCGCTCTGACACCGCCGACCTGCTGGAGGCCTTCCTCGGCAGCATCCTGCAAGGTAGCTCCTGCCGCGCCCGGCCCCGGGGCCCGTGTGCGCCGTGTCCCCCCCCGGCCTCTCCTGTCCCCCTCCCTGCACCCGGCCCTGGGGCCTGTGTGCGCTGTGTGTCTGTCTCCCTCCCCCGGCCTCTCCTGTCCCCTCCCGCCCGGGGCCTGTGTGTGCCGTGTCCCCCGGCCTCTCCTGTCCCCCTCCTGTGCCCGGCCCTGGGGCCTGTGTGCGCTGTGTGTCTGTCTCCCCTCCCCCCCCGGCCTCTCCTGTCCCCTCCTGCGCCCGGCCCCGGGGCCCGTGTGTGCCGTGTTCCCCCCCCGGCCTCCTGTCCCCCTCCCCGCGCCCGGCCCCGGGGCCCGTGTGTGCCGTGTTCCCCCCCTGGCCTCTCCTGTCCCCATCCCCGCGCCCAGCCCCAGGGCCCGTGTGTGCCGTGTGTCTGTCTCTCCCCCCCCCCCCCGGCCTCTCCTGTCCCCTCCCTGCGCCCGGCCCTGGGGCCAGTGTGCGCCGTGTCCCCTCCTGCCCTCTCCTGTCCCCCTCCCCGCACCCAGTCCCAGGGCCTGTGTGCGCCATGTCCCCTCCTGCCCTCTCCTGTCCCCTTCCCCGTGCCCGGCTCCGGATGGCCCCTCCCGGTTCTACCCCGTGCTGACTCCTGTCCCTTCCCCATGCCCCCGCCCAGGACGTGGCTGGGAAGTGAGTCCCCGGGGAGGGGTCCGGGCGCTGGGCAGGGAGAGCAGCGGCACTGCCCCAGGGCGAGGCTGACGCCTGCTCTCTCAGACTGCAGGCACCATCTGTGTGAGCCCGACATGAAGCTGGTGTGGCCGAGTGCCAAGCTTCTGCAGGCAGCAGCGGGCGCCTCCTTCCGCGCCGGCCACCGGGTCAGCAGCAGCGTGGTGCCCCTGCTGCTGGAGCAGTACAACCAGCACCCGCAGGTGAGGGAGCCCAGGCCCGTGTGCGCCAGGCGGCCTGCTCCGCCGCCCCGCGAGGCCTGGCCCTGACCGGGCGCTGCCGCTCTCCCTTCTAGAGCAGCCAGCGGAGGACCCTCCTGGAGATGCTTCTGGGCTTCTTGGAGCTGCAGCAGAAGTGGGGGCAGGAGGATGACGGTGAGGCTGTTACGCCAGCGGCGCTGCCCGGGGCGCAGCTGGGCTGGGCAGGGCAGCACGGGGTGGGCAGCCTCTGGCCCTGGAGTTGTGTGAGTGGGGGCCAGGCCGGCGAGCCTGGGGGGTGGGGGGTTTTGCTTCTCACTAGTGTGTGTCCCCCACTTTCCTGTGCGCCAGTGGCGCCCGGCCCGAGAAGGGCCCCGGCGGGCAGCGAGCCAGCACCCGCCCCGCCCCACCCCCAGGGCTGCGCTCCGTGCACGCGGCCGGAAGGAACACTGTCGCGCACACGTCGCACGGGGCCTGCGAGGTGGCTGGGCTGGTGCTTGTGCCCGCAGGCCCTGAGGCTCCGTGTCCCCCAGAGGAAAATGCCCTGCGCCGCGCCCGAGCCCCGCTGTGCTGCGTGCTGTTCTCAGCACTGACGGACCCCAGCGTGCAGCTGCAGTTGGTGGGGATCCGAGCCCTGACTGTCCTGGGCACACTGCCAGGTTGGTGTCTGCCGACGGTCCCCTCCTGCCGGCCTGGCCCTGCTGCATTGTGCTAGATGGTGGGGCCCGGCCAGGTGCCCGCTGGGCAGTGCCCGCTGGGCACTGGGCTGGGCGCAGGGCAGGAGCTCAGTCATGTCTCGTTTCAGGGCTCCTGGCTCCCCCCGACGTGGAGCTGGTTGTGGATCACCTGACCCGGCTTGTCTTGGAGGCGGACGATTCCCAGAGCTGGTGAGGACTGCGGGGTCCCCGCCAGTGGGCAGGCCCGGCTAGAGCAGAGCCAGCACACTGGGCTCCTGGGGCCCTGCGCCTCTGGGAATGGGGTGAACCCATCGGCCCCCTGTTCTGGGGCTGCAAATGCCGGCAGGCTCCCCCTGGCACCACACTCTGCCCCCCGTGCCCGCGGCCCCACCCAGCAGCTCCCCCCTCTTCTCTCCCTGGCAGCACGGCCGCGATGGAGGCTGCCGGAGCGCTGGCCCCCCTCCACCCAGGAGCCTTCACGGAGCGCATGGTGCGCAGGCTGGCAGGGCAGCTGCAGTCAGGTACGGGGGCTGGGCTGGGCTGGGCTGGGAGGAGGAGGGCAGTTCTCTGGTGGGAGAGGCTGTAACCCCTCCCCCCGCTGCCGTGACACTGCCTGTACGGCGCTGTGTCTCCTCCCCCCGCCGTGGCACTGCCCGTATGGCGCGCTCTCTCCTCCCGCCGCCGTGGCTCTGCCTGTACGGCGCTGTGTCCCTTCCTCCTGCCGTGGCACTGCCTGTACGGCGCTGTGTCTCCTCCCCCCGCCGTGGCACTGCCCGTATGGCGCTCTCTCTCCTCCCGCCGCCGTGGCTCTGCCTGTACGGCGCTGTGTCCCTTCCTCCTGCCGTGGCTCTGCCTGTACAGCGCTGTGTCCCCTCCCCCTGCCGTGGCACTGCCCGTACGGTGCTGTCTCCTCCCCCCGCCATGGCACTGCCTGTACGGCGCTGTGTCCCCTCCCTCTGCTGTGGCACTGCCCGTACGGTGCTGTGTCTCCTCCCCCCGCCGTGGCACTGCCCGTATGGCGCTCTCTCTCCTCCCGCCGCCGTGGCTCTGCCTGTACAGCGCTGTGTCCCCTCCCCCTGCCGTGGCACTGCCCGTACGGTGCTGTCTCCTCCCCCCGCCGTGGCACTGCCTGTACGGCGCTGTGTCCCCTCCCTCTGCTGTGGCACTGCCCGTACGGCGCTGTGTCTCCTCCCCCCGCTGTGGCACTGCCCGTACGGCGCTGTGTCTCCTCCCCCCGCTGTGGCACTGCCCGTATGGCGCTGTGTCCCTTCCTCCTGCCGTGGCACTGCCTGTACGGTGCTGTGTCCCCTCCCTCTGCTGTGGCACTGCCCGTACGGCACTGTGTCTCCTCCCCCTGCCGTGGCACTGCCTGTATGGCGCTGCGCTCCCCTCGCTTGGATCCCTTCTCCCTGGCACTGCAGTGGGCCGTGCCACACGTGTCTCCTAGCTGGTGCTACTGTAAGATGGATGCACAACTGGCTGGAGAACTGTTCTCAGGAGTTATTAACGGTTCACAGTCATGCTGGAAGGGCAGAACAAGGGGGGTTCTGCAGGGGTCTGTTCTGGGCCCGGCTCTGTTCAGTATCTTCATCAACGATTTAGATAGCGGCACAGAGAGGACGCTTGTTAAGTCTGCAGATGATACAAGCTGGGAGGGGTGGCGAGTGCTTTGGGGGACAGGGTCAGAATTCAAACTGATCTGGACAAACTGGAGAATGGTCTGAGGTAAATGGGATGAAGTTAATAAGGACAAATGCAAAGTGCTCCACTTGGGAAGGAACAGGCAGCCTCACACACACAGACGGGGAAGCGACTGTCCAGGAAGGAGTCCTGCAGAAAGGGATCTAGGGGTCAGAGTGGGCCACAAGCTGAACGTGAGTCACAGTGTGACGCTGGTGCAAAGAAAGCAAACATGCTTCTGGGCTGCACGAACAGGAGTGCTGTGAGCAAGACACGAGAAGTCATTCTTCCGCTCTGCTCTGCGCTGGTCAGGCCTCAGCTGGAGTCTTGTGTCCAGTTCTGGGCACCGCCTTTCAGGCAAGCTGTGGAGAAATGGGAGAGGGTCCAGAGAAGAGCAACAAGAATGATGGAAGGTCTGGAGAACGTGAGCTGTGAGGGAGGCTGAAGGAATTGGGCTTGTTTAGTTAGGAAAGGAGCAGACTGAGGGGGGACCTGGTAGCGGTTTTCAAGTATCTCAAAGGGCGTCACAGGGAGGAGGGGGGATCGTTCCCCTTGGCCTCTGGGGACAGGACAAGCAGCAATGGGCGTAACCTGCAGCAGGGGAGGTTGGGGTTGGACATTAGGAAAAACTTCCTGCCTGTCACGGGGGTTCCACACTGGAATCAGTTGCCGGGGAGGCTGTGGAGTCTCCCTCACTGGAGCATCTTGCTGCGCAGAGCCGTGCCCTCTCCTGGGGCTTCTCCCTTCCCGCCGGGCAGGGGCGCTGCCGTCCGTGGGAGCTGCCATCGCCCAGGGAGGGGAGGCAGTCCCAGGTCCTCGGGCCGGGCTGGGGAGGAGGGTTGTGCTGGGATCTCATCCCTGTGTTGCTGCTTTCAGAGCAGGAGGAGGCAGAGGGGCGACCCCGGGGCTCCCTGTGGGCACGGTGCCTGCAGGGCCTGGCAGCAGTGTCCACCCACCCCAGGATAGTGCGGGAGACCGTCCCTGTGCTGCTGCAGTGTCTGCGGCAGGTGCCGAAAGGTAAAAGAGCTCCCTCCACGGGAATCCTGCCAGAGCTTTCACAGGTTCCAGCGGGAGCTGGCCGAGGGGCCTGCAGGGGCAGCGGCAGAGAGCTGTGTGCATAGGTGGTGCCCGGGGCAGGGATGAGGAGCCTCAGCAGAGCCCCAGGGGGCTGCGGGTCGGGGCTGGGGGATGGGAATGCCGGGGGCTGCGGGTCGGGGCTGCGGACGGGGATGCCGGGGGCTGCGGGTCGGGGCTGCGGGACGGGGATGCTGGGGGCTGCGGGTCGGGCTGCGGGTCGGGGCTGAGGAGGCCCAGCAGCACTTCGTAACTTGTCCGTGTGCAACTTGGCATCTGCCACCTCCTGGCCCTGTGTGGGCGGGGGGCGTGGGCCCTGGGCCCTGTGGCTGTGGGGTGCTCATGGCCTCCGTGCCCTGCAGGCAGCATGCCAGCGGACGCCTGCGATGTGGTGGCCGTGTGCCAGAGCCTGCGGCGGGTGGCGGTGCAGTGCCAGTCGGATGCTGAGAGCTGCTGGTACTGCCACCAGACCATGGTGCCCTGCCTGTTTGCTGTGGCTGTGCAGGCCGCCGTGCAAGGTGAGGCCCGTGCATGGCCGTGGGGGGGTGTGTATCGGGGGCTTCTGGTTGGAAGACGGGCACAAGGCACTGGGCAGCCCCTGCGGTGCGACTCCCTGCCGGGCAGCGCCGCCCATTCAGCTGCCTTGTGGCCACCTCTGACCTGCCCTTTCCTCGGCTGCCTGCAGAGGACGCCCCTTCGCCGCTGGGGAAGCTGCTGCTGGAGGAGACGAGCCTGGCTGCCATGGTGCCTGTCATCAGCGCGGCCAGCACCCACCTGTGCCCCGAGTGAGTCGCCCCGGGCCAGGCCACGGGCTCTCGGGGTGCCCGGGGGGGCGTGTCAACCCACGGGGTGGCTGCTTGGCCTAGTTTGGAAGAGGGCCCCCTTCCCCCAGGGCCCACCATGGCAGCCAGTCCACCTGGGTCCGGCCCCTCGCCCAGCGTGGGCAGCGACTCCCCCAGCGCCCTCAGGGCCTGGCCCAGGCTGGCTGGCGGCCTGGGGAGCTGAAGGTTCCAGCAGGGCCCATTCGGGGGAGCCCAGAGCCTGGCCTGGCCGCAGGGAGCCCCTGGGCTCCGGCTCGGTCTGGCTCCGTCCCCTTGGTCCGACTCCCGGCGAGAGCCCCGACTCCTTGCAGCCCCCCCACCCCGGGTCCCCTCCAGCCCTTCGCTCGCCAGCTGCTCAGCCTCCCTGCGGGGAGAGCCTGGGCCCTGGGCGCCGTGTGCTGGGGACTCACTCTGCCAGTGGCCAGGCCCAGGCAGGCGACACACAGGGAAACTGAGGCACGTGGGACTCCTGACCTCAGGTGCTCAGTGCCCCCCTCTGCCTCGTGGGCATCCGGGGGCTGCTCCCTCGCGGGGGCTGGGAGCCTGGCCGTGGCTCCAGGCTCTCTCCAGAGCAGAACGTCCCAGCATCTCTGAGGCTCCCCTCCCTCTGCAGGCTGGCTGCCCAGAGTGCCTCCCGGGTGGTGCCCCTCTTCCTGGATGGGGAGGTCTCCTTCCTGCCCCTGGACAGCTGCCCCTGCCCCTTCCAGCCGTTCCAGGTGAGTGGGGGAGGGGCTGGGGCGGGGCAGGGGCGGGGCAGGGGCAGTTGGTGACGCTGGCACTGCTCTTCCCCATGCAGGGCGGGCAGCAGGGAGCTGCACAGAGCCGCCTCATCGCCCTGCTCATGGCCTTCGTCTGCTCCTTGCCCAGGAATGTAAGTAAGGGGCCGAGGGGGCCGGGGGAGGGACAGGGCCCGGGGCCGGCCCTTGGGGCCCAGCGCCCATCCTGCTTCTGCTCCCTTCCAGGTGCCGATTGGCCAGCAGGGCCGGCTGCTGCAGGAGCTGCTGGCGCTGAGCTGTTCCTGCGCCTGCCCTTTCGCCGCCACCGCAGCTGCCAAGTGCTTTGCAGGGCTGGTGAACAAGCACCCGGCAGGTAAGGGGGGCGCTGAGAGGTCTCCCTGCGCCGGCCCCAGGCCTCAGCCTGAGCCTGTCCCGCCTGTCCCGCAGGGCCGCAGCTGGACCAGCTCTTGGACACAGCAGTGAAGAGCGTGGAGGCTGGCCTGGCCGAGGGGCTGCTCAGAACCCAGGCCCTCACCCTGCTGCTCTGGGTAAGCCGGCGGCTGGCGGGAGGGGGCACGGCTGCACCCTCCGGCCCGCTGACCTCTCTCTGCCCGCAGGTGACCAAAGCCCTGGTGCTGCGCTACCACCCGCTGAGTTCCTGCCTGACCGACAAGGTGAGCAGCCGGCCCCGGGGCATGCGCTGGGAGGCTCTAGGTGGCTGGGGCGGGGCATGCGCTGGGAGGCTCTAGGTGGCTGGGGCGGGGCATGCGCCTGGGAGGCTCTAGGTGGCTGGGGCGGGGCATGCGCCTGGGAGGCTCTAGGTGGCTGGGGCGGGGCATGCGCCTGGGAGGCTCTAGGTGGCTGGGGCGGGGCATGCGCCTGGGAGGCTCTAGGTGGCTGGGGTGGGGCGGGGCATGCGCTTGGGAGGCTCTAGGTGGCTGGGGGGGGCGGGGCATGAGCCTGGGAGGCTCTAGGTGGCTGGGGGGGGCGGGGCATGCGCCTGGGAGGCTCTAGGTGGCTGACTGGCCTGGGGGGCACCTGCCTCCACTCAGCCTCAGGGCTCCTCTGCCCCCTGCAGCTGCTGGGCCTGCTGGGTGACGCTGAGCTGGGCCCCGTGGCGGCCGATGGCGTCGCGCTGCTCATGGCCGACTCCCCGGACGTGCTGCACAAGGAGGGCCACGCCGACGTGCGCATCATGTTCCGCCAGCGGTTCTTCACCGACAACGTGCCCAAGCTGGTGCGGGGCTTCCACGCCGCTGGCCCGGGTGAGCCGCGTGGGGGGGCCGGCCAGCGCGCGCCTGTGGCCTGCAGGCTGCTGCTTGCCGTGGGCCTGACTCGCTCCCCTGCTCTCCCCAGGCGTGAAGGCCAACTACCTGAAGGGCCTGTCCCATGTGCTGAACCACCTGCCTCGGGCGGTGCTGCTGACGGAGCTGCCCACGGTGAGGCCTGGGAGGAAGGGAGGGCTGGGGCGGAGGGCTGGGGGGGCCGGGGGCCAGGCCACTCACTGCCTGTGTCGCCCCAGCTGCTGTCGCTGCTGCTCGAGGCCTTGTCGTGCCCGGACCGTGTGGTGCAGCTCTCCACCCTCCGCTGCCTGCAGCCTCTGCTGGTGGAGGCGCCGCACGTCATGAGCCTGCACGTCGACACCCTGGTCACCAAGTTCCTGAGTCTGAGCGACAGCCCTGCCATGGTGCGTGCCCGGCCCACTGCCCCCGCGCGCCTCTGTCTGGCACCCCCTGCCCCCCGTGCCCTCTGTCTGGCGTGCCCTGCTGCCCGCGCCCCCCATCCAGTTACCTCTCTGTTGCGCCCTGCCGCCCCCCTGCCTGCCCACTCACCCCTCTGTCTGTCTTCCAGGCCATCCGCATTGCTGCACTGCAGTGTGTCCATGCGCTGACCAGCCTGCCCACCCCCGCGGTAAGTGCCGGTTCCCAACAGCCTGGGAAGGGGGGAGCTGAATGGCTGCTCCAGGGTGTGGAGAGGGGGCCCCTAGCGGCGGGGTGCTAGGCCTGTGTCCCTCGCTCCCGAGACCCGGCGCTGAGGGGTCACTCTCTCCCTCCAGCTGCTCCCCTACAAGCCCCGGGTGCTGCGGGCCCTGGCCCGGCCCCTGGATGACATGAAGCGGCTGGTGCGGAAGGAGGCGGTGGCGGCTCGCGGGGAATGGTGAGTGTGGGCGTGCGAGGGGTGAGTCCCGGGGCGCTGCCTGGAGCCCACCCCTGAGCCTGCTGCCTGTTCTGTGCCTGCAGGTTCCTGCTGGGCAGCCCTGGCAGGTGAGGCCCTGCACCGACCGACCGTCTCACCAGGAACCCTAGCCAGCCGCGCGTTGGACCACTGCCGGGCCGAGCCCTGCGCCCGCCTGCTCCCGGCACGGGCTGTCTGCAGGGGAAGAGCTGCGGGGCGGCCCTGCTCCTGCTGGCCGGAGGGGAGGCGGGCGCCTGACCCTGGCTGGGAGGGTGGGGCACAGACCCCTGAGCCAGCTCAATAAAGACGTTTTGCTAATGGCTGGAGTGGGGAAGACTGGGGGGGCAGAGGCTGCGGCGTGGCACCCCTTGCTGGGAGCTCTGATCCCCCCAGGGCCACCAGCACCTGCAGTTCCTTGCTGCAGCCTTGCTCGCGGGCGTCCTGGTAACGGCCCACAGACAGGGACGGACCCTTCGCTTGCGCGGGGGGAAGGCAGCACCCGGCCGGCTGGGCGCTTGCAGCCCCACTGCTGCGGGGGGCTGGAGCAGGCAGGACAGCAGCAGGAATGGGCCAGAGGCTTTAGTGAAAAAGGATTTATTTCTAGCATTTAAAATCCCCTGGGGGGAGGGGAGAGGCCTGGCTCCGTGCCATGGGGCACTGCCAGCCTCTGTCCCTGGAGCCCTATGCCCTGAGTGCCCACCCCACAGAGTCACTCCCCTGCGGCTACAGAACGCAGCATGTCAGGGCTAGGGCCAGCTCCATGGGCTGCCTGCAGCCACGCGGGGGCCGTGAACAGAGCTGGGCGGCTCCGGGAGCAGCTGGCGTCTTCCCTTGCGCTGGCTGTGCCTGTGGGTTCTGCTCCCTCCCGGCTCGACTGGTTCCATGCTCCGCCAGCCGGCGCCCATCAGATGGCCAGGAGCGGTGCCCGGGGCTCCGGCCCACAGGGAGGAGGGTCCCAGCTCAGCCCGGTTCCGTGGGGTAAGTGTGTAGATGGCAGCAGGACTCGGGTGATCCAGTGTCTGCGGAGGGAACAGAGGCCCTGGCTACAGCTCCAGGCTGGGGGCTGAATGCCCGGTGCTCCAGCAGGCCAGGCCCCAGCCTGCACTACGCCCCCAGGGCAATTCCCCCTGCCCAGGTCCCTTGCTGAGTCAGGGCTGGGGCCGGGCCTTGCAGCGACCTGTCCCAGAGCCCCCCACAGTCTGACGCCGCCCCCCCCCCCCCCCCCGCGCCTCTACCTGTGGGTGCCTACGCCCAGGAACAGCCTCCAGTTATGCCAGGCGCCGTAGCTGTAGGGGTTCCTGAACACCTGCAGCAAGGGAGCCCCGGTCAGTCCCAACGCGCAGCTCGGCCGCTCCCCGCCCGCCCCGCGGCCCTGCCCGCACTCACTTGGCCTTTCTTCTGCAGCCGCTGCCGCTCCTTCCTGTTGATGTGTCTCTCGATGCTGGTCTCCCCGCGGGTGATGAGGGCAGCGTGCCACAGCGTGAGGGCCCCCAGGGCCAGCGCTACGGAGCTGGAGGGGAGAGCAGGGCCGAGCCGGAGCTGACCTGCATTCACTGCAGCCGCAGGGCTCGGCCAAGGGAAACAGCTAGACTTCCCTTGCACGCATCCTGCTGCATGGCCAGCCCCGCTCCCCGCCCCTCCCGCTGCAGCAGGGCCCCTTACCTGCACAGGACCCAGAGGTAGACGATGCTCTTGTGGAAGGCCCGCTGGCGGAAGGAGAAGGCAGGAGGCGGGGTCTGGTGGTAGGTCTGCACGGTAGGGCATGGGAGCAGGTTAGGCCAGCTGAATGGGGGGGCTGCTCCCTGGAGGGGCCCGCGCCCAGGTGGACAGGGCCTGGCCGGACCGACATGGGCAAGAGCACAAAGAACGGGGGGATGGCTGGCACAGTAGCTGGGAGCGACGGGACAGCTGCCAAGCAGCCAACCACCCATGGCAGGCCCGGGCAGAGCAGTGCATGCTGGGAGCTGGCGGCTCGGGGCACCACCTGGGAGCGGTTGGACCTACAGCCCCAGCTCCGGCCAGCTGGGCGCAGGGATATCTCACCTGGTTGGCAGCCACCTGCAGTCTCTCCTCTTCCAGCAGTTTCATTCTCTAGTGGATGGAAAACGGCGCCAGTTACACGGCTCCGAGCAGGGCAGCAGCCCTTCCCCCCGTGCCCAGCGGCCCTGGTTCAGCACGAGCAGGGACACCGGCACCCCCGCCGCCTGCACTGTCTCATGGCCCAGGAGAGCGGCACAGGCACAGCCGCAGGCCCTGCCCCTCGCCCCAGGTCACCTCAATGGCCGCGTAGGCCTCCCGAAACATGTCCCAGGCGCTGATGCTGCAGTAGAGGCAGCCCATGGTCATGACGAGGCAGAAGGAGAAGAAGTAGCGATGGTTGTAATGTCCCACGCAGTTATTCAGCCAGGCTGCGCCGGGTTAAAGAGACAACCCGCAGCAAGCAGGCCGTGAGTCCTCCCAGCCCCAGCCTGCCCGCCAGCCCATGCAGCCCTGGGCATCCCCTTCCAGCTACCCCCTGGCTCCCCATGGGCACGAAGAGCTGGCCCCCGACACGACCCCGTGAGCCTGGGCACAAGGATACGGCAGTGATGGTCCATTTTCAGCACACACCTGCAAGGAGGAGAGCAGCGCGGGCTGAGTGCCAGAGCCAGCAAGACCCAGGGGGGCGCAGGCCACCAGCTGGGGGCTCCCTGCCCAGCACCCACCGGGGCTGCAGCAAGAAGCCGGCAGAGCAAGGGGGGTGAGAGCAGCTCATCTGCTGCAGGTGCCCCATGGCTGCAGGAGGGGGAGGAACGCCCAACTTCTGCAGGGGCATAGTGGGGGGAGCAGCAGGGAGGGAGGGAGGGAGCCCCTACCTGTTGCAGATGCTGCAGTGGTGCGTGCGGGCAGGCTTGGGCGAGATGCATTTCCTGCAGATGGAGACGGCCGCGGCGTTGCTCTTGGCCTGGGGAGGGAAGCGTGAGCAGGGCGGCTCGGCTTGAACCATCCCCCTGGATCCTGGCGCCCTCGCTGCTCAGCCAGAGCCCGTGCTCCCTGAGACACACCAAGGACCCAACTGCCCACAGTGCCCCCTGCGGGGTGCTCCCAGCCCCTCCCCACAGCACCCCCTGCTGGGAGCTGCCCCCTTCCAGACTGGCCAGGACACCCTGCACCGGATCCTGCCCCTCCCCCAACAACCCTGGGTGCCCAGGCCCAGCCTGACCTGGGGGGGATGCCCGGGCGGGGTGCTGATGGCCATGTAGTAGTGGAAGATGATCATGAGCAGGTTCCAGTGCCCGTACGTGAGGTGCCAGCAGATCCAGCCGGGCGGGTAGGTCTGCAGGATGAGGGGCAGCAGGCAGATGTAGACAATGGCCACGATGGAGCTTGTCAGCACAATCACCAGCCCCACAAACACCTGCAGGGGGAGGCAGGAGAGGGCCTGAGCCCCCCACCCCAGCACACCCCCTTCCGTGTCCAGCCCTGGAGGCACTCCTTCTGCCCGGCCCCCCCCAATCCTCAGCTCTCAGGACACACCCTCACCTCCCTGCCCATGCCACCCTGAGCCCCTAGGGCTGGGCACGCACAACTACACCACTGACCTGGTGTGGCAGCTTGTCCCCCTCTGGTACAGGACCCAGCAGGGTCGAGGTTTGGGCAAAGCATTCCGGGAACCCATCCATGCCAGTGAGCACCCCTGCCCAGTCCCCCACCACCGCCACACCAGGGCTGTCCCCCGTGCCATGTCTCCCACCGCCACCCCAGGGCTCTCACCCACCAGGCCCCTCACCGCCACCCCAGGGCTGTCCCTACTGCCAGGCCCCCCACTGCCACCCCAGGGCTCTCACCCCACCAGGCACCTACCACCCCAAACCAGCGGGTGACATGGTCCACCAGCCAGTAGATGGGCTCGAAGAGGGAGTCGAGCAGCACGTCGCTGTTGGTGAAGGAGTTGTAGAGCAGGGAGTGGAGGCAAAGGCGCCCGTAGCGCCACAGCTGCTGCACCCGCCACACCAGCCTCAGCCTGCGTCGCCGGCCCACGCGCAGGCACTTCAGGAAGAGGCGCATCACTGCTGAGAACGCCCGCTGGCGGCTCCTCATCCCCACCACGCACAGCCTGCAGAGCAGAGCCCGGCTCAGCGCCGCCCACCCGGGACACCACGCCGGGTCCTGCCCTCCGCACCAGGGAGCTCGGGGCAGCGTCTCCTGGACTGGGCCAGTGCTCAGCAGCGGCTTCTCCTGGGGCTGGGCTGCCACAGCCGGGGCAGAGACTCACAGGGGCTCACTCCCCGGCAGTGCGTGGCACTGGGCCGCCTCGAGCTCCCTGCACTGGCAGGGTTTCTGCCTCTGCCTTGCTGGCGGTGCTCGCTGGCAGGCACAAGCCACCCCTCTGGGTGGGGGCAGGGGATGCTGGAGACCTTGGTGGGCCAGGGTGGGGGAAGCAGAGCCCGGCAAGGGGAACGAGCCCAGCTCCTGGGCTACTCTGGGGCACGGGAGCGCAGAGCCTTCCGCTCCCTGCCCCCATCCCGGCTCAGGTGTTCACTGGCCCAGACGCAGAAGAAACCGGAGCCGGAGGTGAGGGCGCTCACAGGCTGCCAGCTTCGCCAGAGACCCCGGCCACTCAGAGCCAGGGAGCCCGCACAGGGGGACAGGCGGCATTAAAAGCCCACCTCAGCCCCCCTCCTGAACCTGGCCCTGGGAGCTGCTCGCGCACAGCCCCGGCCAGGGGGTGCCCCACAAGGTGACATCTCTCCACCCCCCAGTCCAATCATTGCAGGGCAGCCCTGGAAGCCAAGGCACAGACCCTGGGCGGAAGCAGGATGAGCTGGCCAAAGGGGGCAGTGGGCATGGGGCCCTACTGGGCTGCTCACCTGCCTGCTGAGCCGTGTGCACTGGCCTGCAGTCGGCTGGAAGGAGGAGGAACCTGAGCCCGCCCGGGCATGGAGCCACCTCCTTGAGGCACACCCAGCATTAACGAGGAGAGGCTGCCCCCGGCAGGGCTCCCTGCCACGGCTCGGGGCTCAGGCACAGAGCTGAGCACAGCATGTCGAGTGGGCAGCCCAAGCCGGGGCCCTGGAGCCGGCTTCTCTGCCTAACTAGCACCTGTCTCCGGGGAGGAATGGCCGAGCAAAGCCTCTGCCCTCCCTCTCACAGGCCTGTCTCCTGCAGCGCTCAGCCTCGCCCCAGACTGGGCCCTTCTTCCCACTGTGGCCCTGTAATGCTCCCTCCCACACTGGCTCCTCCAGCCCCAGCATGCCCAGGTTCATCCCCACCGCTCTGCTATGGGGCTGGGGCGGCTCCCCCTCCGTTTTCTCTTGGCCGTGACATTGTTCAGCTCTGCAAAAGGCTTCCAGCCGCGAATGTTTGACTGGGGAAAGGCTCTGGCGGGTGGAGGGGTATCGCGCAGCCAGCAGGGGCGCTCTCGCTGGCTCTGGAATGTGCCCCGCTGAAAAGGGAGGCATTTGATTTCAGAAAATACTGTGGTGAATTAAAGCAGGTGCACCCGATCTCTGCTGAGCGGGCATCTCCAGGCCAGGGTGCGGGCTAAGGGTGGTGTCGCCCCACACAGACTGGGGCGGTGAAGCAGGTGGGGAATCCCACAGGCAGGGGGTTCTCATCTACCTGAGGCTGTTCTGATGCACCCATCACCCTGGAACCAGGCCTGGCAGGCAGCTCGCAGGGCGCTGCACCCCAGAGTGTCCATTGCAGTACCCACCACAGTGTGCGCTCAGGGCCTCTCCACCGCGGATGGGGGAGGTACCCACCCACCGCTGGCCCTGTGGGGCGTGAGCCGACCCAGGTGCCCAACCCCCAGGCCAGGCACAAACATGGGGGTCTGCAGAGCTCCCAGGCAGCAAGAACCTCCCGCGAGGGGCACGTACAGGGGGCGTCACTGCCTGGGGGGCCACAGAGCGAGACAGCCCCTGACACCCTGCCCCTCCCTCTGAGACACCCCCTCCACGAGATACCCCCTCCCCAGGAGCCCTCCGCCCCTCCCCGAGACACCCCGGAGCCCTCCGCCCCTCCCCTGAGACACCCCCAGGAGCCCTCCGCCCTCCCCTGAGACACCCCAGGAGCCCTCCGCCCTCCCCGAGACACCCCAGGAGCCCTCCGCCCTCCCCGAGACGCCCCCAGGAGCCCTCCGCCCTCCCCGAGACGCCCCCAGGAGCCCGCCGCCCCTCCCCGAGACGCCCCCAGGAGCCCTCCGCCCTCCCCGAGACGCCCCCGGAACCCGCCGCCCTCCCCGAGACGCCCCCTCTGCCGGCCCGCACCCCGCCTCCATCTGCCCCGGCCCCAGCCCTCACCGCCGGCCGGGCATCACCCCGGTACCTTAGGCTCACTGCGCCTGCGCGGCGGACACCGCGGAGCACGCCGGGAGCTGTAGTCTCTCCGCTCCAGACTACAAGTCCCGAAGCGCCCCGCGCAGGCCGCGGCCCTCTCCGCAGGCGGTAGCGGTCACGTGGGCGCACCGGCCAATGGGGAAACTTCCTTCCCGGGGAGCGCTGCGGAGCAGCAGGCATGGCCCGGCCGGTGCGGTGCTGCGTGCCAGGTGAGCCCCCCCCGCCGGCTCGTGCCCCCCCCCGCACACACTGCCCCCGGCCGGTGCGGTGCTGCGTGCCAGGTGAGCCCCGCCGGCTCGTGCCCCCACACACACACTGCCCCCGGCCGGTGCGGTGCTGCGTGCCAGGTGAGCCCCGCCGGCTCGTACCCCACACAGTGCCCCCGGCCGGTGCGGTGCTGCGTGCCAGGTGAGCCCCGCCGGCTCGTGCCCCCACACACACTGCCCCCGGCCGGCCTGCGCTCCCCCTTACCACTTCTTCCCCACGGCTCGCACCCCCACACACACTGCCCCCTACTGCCCCCCCGGCCGGCTCGCGCCCCTCCCCTTACCACCCCTTGCCCCCGCCGGCTCGTGCCCCACATACTGCCGCCCCTGCCGGCTCGCGCTCCCCTTACCACTTCTTCCCCACGGCTCGTGCCCCCCACACTGCCCCCTACCGCCCCGGCCGGCTCGCGCTCCCCCTTACCACTTCTTCCCCACGGCTCGCACCCCACACACTGCCCCTACCGCCCCCACGGCTCGCGCCCACACACTGCCCCCTACCCCGCCCGGCTCGCCCTCGCCCCGCCCCCACCCCGGGCTGACGCGCGCTGTCCCCAGGCGAGCGGCTTTGCGGTCTGCAGGAGGCGGCGGCGGGCAGCGGCACCTACACCCGGCTCGGCTCCGTCTGCGCCGCGCTGGCCGGCGGCCTGCTCACCACGCCCCGGGACGGAGAGGTGAGGCGGGGGGGGAGCTGCGGGCTAGTAGGCCCGGGGCAGGGGGAGCTGGGAGGGGCCCGCTGCAGGCCGGCCCGGGAGGGTCCATCCTGCTGCTGTCTCGTTGCCCTTCCACGCCTGTCCCCCTGCAAGCCCCGCCCCACCTCACTGACTGCCCCAAGCCCCTGGAGGACCCTAGGAACTAAAGTGAGCGAGCCCCCCTGAAAACGGGATCCCTGCTGGGACCTCCCCTCCCCCTGCCCGGGTAGTAGGGAGCCACTGGAGTCTGGGTATGGAGGGTGCAGCTTGCCCAGGAAGGAGGGGGAAGGCTACTTGGACCGAGGTCATGGACACGGGACAGACTGGCTGTCTCAGGGTAAGGCTAAGGGGTGCAAAAACGAAGGGCGATGTCATGGGAGGCGTCTGCTGCAGGCCTCTTAGCCAGGACGGAAAGGCAGGTGAGGGGTTTTTGAACCACTAACAACCATCCAGAGCCCAGGCCGTGTGGATGCAAAGTGAGCTGCGGTTGTCCGCCTTGACATGCGCAGGTGTGGATGCGAGACTACCCATGGGCTTGCAGGGCCCTAGTGATGGGGGACTTCAGCGGCCGGGACATCTCTTGGGAATAGGGATCTCAAAAGCCACTTAACAATGTAACCGCTCCAGATCCCAGGGTTACACGGTCTCGTGCTGCTGGCTGTGCGGTATAACGCTTCTATGTAAAACCCACAGCGAAGCCTCCCAAGGAGCCGGCCAGTAACCGAAACGGAAACTGATCAGTGGAGGCTTGTGAGCAGCGGGGTTGAGGCTCATGGGTTAAGCGGTTGCACTTTTACATCCCCGGCTGGGAAAAGAAGGCAGCAGGGCACAGGGTGTCCAAGAGGAGTTTGCAGTGTATTGGAAATTATTTTTTTATTTCAGAAGGTGGAGAAAGCATCTGGTGGGAGGCTGCTGTAGGTTTGATTTTGACAAGTAGGGAGGAGCTGGTTGAGAATTTGAGAGTGGAAGGCAGCCTGGGTGAAAGCGAACAGGAAGTGGCCAGGTAAGGAATGGTAGGAAAGACCAGCCCGAGAAAGACAGTGGGTTTCAAGAAGGCAGACTTGAGTAAACGCGGGGAGCTGGTAGGTTAGAGCCCATGGGAAGCGAGTCTAGGGGGAAAAGTAGCTCTAGAGAGTTGGTAGTTTTTCAGGGTGACACTGTTTCGGGCACAAGCGCAAGCTGTCCCCTGTGCAGGAGAGACAGGCAGTCTGGCCAGAGACCACCCAGGAGAGCTCATTGATCTGAAATTCAAGATGTGAGTCCTGCAAAAAGCGGAGAGTAGGTCAAATGACGGAGGACGACTTTAAACACGTAACTCAAGCATGCAGGGACATGAGTGCTCCCCCCATGTGGGGTGATGGCCTGGACGAGCGAAGGGGCCGGGCTGGGCCGGGCCTGGTGGACGTGGTGCGCCAGACACTGGCTCTGGGGGGGTGGGAGATGGCCGCCAGGCACAGGGCTAACCAAAGGCTCCTCTCTATGCCTGTGCAGCTGCCGGTGGTGTCTGTGGTGAGAGACGCCGAGTCCCAGCTCCTGCCTGACGTGGGGGCCATTGTGACGTGCAAGGTAAACGCATGCCTGGCCGGCTCCACTGCTGGGTCCCTTGCTGCAGGAGCGCCGCGTTCGGTGGGGGGGAGGGCAGGC
This sequence comes from Rafetus swinhoei, assembly GCA_019425775.1. NCBI lineage: Eukaryota > Metazoa > Chordata > Testudines > Trionychidae > Rafetus > Rafetus swinhoei. The sequence goes on from CM033447.1 coordinate 1,254,195, forward strand.
AGGCAGGATGCCTGTGCAACGACTGGAGAGTGTTACAGACCTTCTCCTCTGCTGCTCAGCCTCTGGCTGATCCCCTCTGCCTCCTGCCAGGCTTCTCCGCAAGGGGCTGGCAGGCTCCGGGGTGGGTCTGCGAGAGGCAGGGAGCCCCTTGGCTCACCGGCACCAGTTCCAGCCAGGCCACTCTGCTCTGGGAGCCAAGTGTCCGGGCGCGGTGCCCCCTCCATCGCTGGCATTGGCACCCTCAGCCTAGAGGCCATGGAGGCCGACTGCCCCCGGAAGCCCCTTGCTGGAAAGCAGGAAGAGCTGGAGGCCTGTGTCTCTAGGGCGGAGGGGCAGGCTGGAGGGGAATAGGGTGCTGGTTAGGAGAAGCAGGTGGGGGGGCCTGGGAGTTGCAAGCTCTCCCTGGAGTGGAGTGCCCGCCCCCCCACTGTGGCGGTGATTCGATCACCGGGCAGGGGAACCCCCTGGGAGCAGGAATGGGGGCTCTGACTGGCTGTAGGGGGTTAGTTCCCCTACAATGGAGCTGGGAGAGGCACCCAGCCAGGCTGGGGCAGGGGCCAGTCCCTGCTGGCGTTACTGCCCAGTACTTGGGTGCCTGTGGGAGCTATGCTTAGCTATGGGGTCATGCCAGATTCTCCCCACAGGTGTGCAGCATTAACTCCCGTTTTGCCAAGGTGCGCATCCTCTACATCGGCTCCACGCCGCTGAAATCCACCTTCCGAGGCACCATACGGTAGGGCCTGACCTCACTGGCCCATCCCCAGGCTCTGGGGGAGGGTGGTTCCCCCCATACCTTACCAATGCCCTGCCCAGCTCTGCTGCCCTGCGGCTCACCCCTTGTCCTATGACTGGCTCCTGCAAGCTAATGCCTTCTGCCCAGTGCCAAGCTGTGTCCTGGGGAACGGCTGGCATAGAAGTAAGGGCTGGATAAGCCCGGGGGGGCAGCTACTGCTGCGCCTCCAGAGAAGGCGAGCGTGGCCCTGGGCCCAGCAGGAGCAGGCTGAGATCTCGCTGTCTCTTCTTACAGGAGAGAAGACATTCGAGCCACAGAGAAAGACAAGGTCAGTCGGGTGCTGCCCAGCGCTTGGCTGCCACCCTCCTCCCTGCACGTGCAGCCCTAGCCAAACCCCCAGGCATGGCTCACCCCATTCAGCCCCAGCTCCTGCTCCGGAGGTGGCTCACTCTGGGAGGGGAGCTTGCTGACCCTCATCGCCGAGAGCACCCCACTCCCTCACTGGGACAGGCTGAGCTGGGGGGTTGGGGTTCTTGGCTGCCTCTTGTGGGGTCTGTACCAGGCTGCTGCAAGGCACCAGAGAGTCAGCGCCCATGGGGCCATGTTGCCTGTGGCTACTGGGCTGCTCTCAAGGTAATGGGGCTTGCTGGGTTCTCCGCAGCAGTGGCCACATGTCCTCTCTGCCCAGGAGACAGGCCCTGGTCCAGGCTGCTCTCCCACTAACCTGCACCTTGTGCTCCCTGCCAGGTGGAAGTTTACAAGAGTTTCCGTCCTGGGGACATAGTCCTGGCTAAAGTGGTATCCTTTGCTGCAGCACTGGGGGGGAAGGGGCAGGCTTTCCCAGCCCCGGTCTGGAGCCTTTCCCCTTAACTGGCCTCTGCCTAGATCTCCTTGGGGGACATGCAGTCCAACTACCTGCTGAGCACAGCCGAGAATGAGCTGGGTGTGGTGGTGGCTCACAGCGAAGCAGGTGAGTGGCTGGCTCCCCAGGCCGGGAACAGCTGGAGCCAGGCCTGGCAGGGTGAGCTGGCCCACAGTCATGGGGCCAGTGCTGTGGGGGAGGAATGAGTGTGAGGGGCCGGTGCAGGGCGCTGACAGCACAGTGGGTAGTGAGCACTGGCAGCCAGGATTCCTGGCTCGTGGCGAAGCTGCCTTTGCCTTGGGCAAGCCCCTCTGTTCTCTTTTGGGCCGCAGGGTGGGGAGGCGGGGTACAGCAGTCCCATGCCTTAGCCCCGACGGTGCTTGCTGGAGCTGGGCAGTGACCACTTGCTCTTGGCCCCAGGGGCACAGATGGTGCCGATCAGCTGGTGTGAGATGCAGTGCCCCAGGACGCACTCCAAGGAGCTCCGCAAGGTGGCCCGCGTGCAGCCGGAGTTCCTGCAGACCTAGCGGCCCGTGCTTCTAGCCTGCCTCCTCTGCCAGGACCTGCAGCTGGGGGCCCGTGCGGGCAGCCTGCACCTGCTGGAGCAGCCACTGGACTTTGAATTGCCTTGGGGGTAGTGGGGCGGGAGAGGAGAGCAGGGTCCTCTGTCCTCCTGCAAGTCCTGCCCCGGGCCCTGCTCTCCAGTTAGGCTTTTAAACTGCTGAGCCAGGAACAATAAATGTTTTCCCACGAGACTCTGGGCTCCTGTGGGGCTGGTGCTGCTGGGCTGTTCCTATGTCTTCCCCCTGGAATCCAGGCCCTGCTAGCTGGCGGCAGTGCCCAGGCAGGAGCTGTGCTGCTCAGGCGAGTGCATGGGAGGGACAGCCCGGGCCATGCCACTCACTGCTGGGCTGGTCCTGTGGGAGGTGTGCCGTGCTCCAGCCTCAGTACCTGGGGCCTGGCTGCAGGGGTTCACTGTTGCATCTTATGCTGCTAGCCCTGTTCATTGATTGGCCGAAGGGGAAGTAGCAGCTGCTTGGAGAGTCTACCAGAGTGGGTCTGGCTCAGGTTATTCCCTGGAGCATAGGTTCCCAAACTGGGGGGGGTGAAGAAATTCCAGGGGGGGCCACAAGGTGACCCAGCCCCCACCAGTCAATCCCCCTTAAGTTTTGCTATTTTTGTTTTGACCCTGGGGGGGTGAGGGTTTCTCAAGAAGAGGGGCATGCTGCCAAGATGTTTGGGAACCACTGCCCTGGAGGGTCACTTCAGGTGGGCACCAGGCCTCTGGAAAGGGGAGAGATGCTGCTGCCAGGGCAAGAGCTCACTTTGTGCCATGCCTGGCCGTAGAAAGTAAACAGGGCTCCTGTAAGGTGCTACGGCCCAGCTGGGACAGACAAAGGGCCTGGCTCCCGGGGGTCCCTGCTGCTGCAGCGGGGCCTGCCCACCCCAGCCCTGCTGAGGGAAGCACCACACACAGCAGCTATTGCACATCACTGCTTTATTGAGCTGAAACGAGACAACCGCTATTGCTGGCCAGTTACACAGGGCCCGTGCGAAGCCCAGCGCCAGGCACGCGTGGGCTGACATACAGCAGCCGTGCTTCGCAGCACGAGGCAGCAGGCTGGGGCAGGGCAGGGGCTAGCTCTGGAACACCGCACCCCCTCCCCAAGAGCAGTAAGTTAACAAGCTGCCCTTAGAACTAGGTAGCCCCTCCCCCCCCAAGCACACAGCCCTGGCTGCCCCCCACCATGGCTCTTTCAAGTAAACGGCTGGACCCCTGGGGTATGAGAGAAGACGACTGGTCCCTGACTCAGCAGCACTCGCCCCTGGCGCCTCCATCCATCCACACTCATGGACGTGCCTGGAATGACTACAAACAATGGTGAAGCTAGTGACGAGCTCCTGCAGGTGCAGAGCCTGGGGTGACAGGCCAGGGAACGCCTGGCTCATGCCCCTGGCTCACTGGAGCCATGCAGAGCCACCTGGCTGGCCCCTGGGCTTCCCCCAGGTGCCTCTGCAAGTGGAGCTGGCCAGTGGGCTAGCCGGGCTGTGTACGGAGGGTGCATGGGCCCCGGCTCTGTACTCGCTAAGGCTGTGGGCAGTGTGTTCAGGGAAGGGGGGCAGAAGGGGGCTCATCTACTGCTCACAAGCCTCTACTGCGCCTGCCTTCACTTCTTGGCTTTGCCCTGAGCCGCCACAGCCTCCATGGCCTTGCGGACAGTCTCCTCGTCCCCCAGGAACTGCATGGGCTTGATGGGCTTCAGGTTCTTGTCCAGCTCGTAGACGATGGGGATGCCAGTGGGTAGGTTGAGCTCCATGATGGCCTCCTCAGACATGCCTGCGAACACACAGCACAGTCACCCACCCAGCCCCAGGCGTACCCCTTTAGCTAGGCCCTGCCAGCCCCATGCGCTCAGACACCTGCCCACTGCCAGGTCTCACATGCTGCCAGGTGCAGATACCTTGCTGAGCAGGGGAGCAGAGAGCATGAGGCCACTGTACCTTCCAGGTGCTTAACGATCCCCCGCAGGCTGTTGCCATGGGCGGCTACGAGAACCCGCTTGCCCTCCTTGATCTGCGGGACAATCTCTTCGTTCCAGAAGGGCAAGGCCCGGGCAATGGTGTCCTTCAGGCTCTCGCAGGTTGGCAGCTGGTCCTCGGTCAGGTCAGCGTAACGGCGGTCCTGGAACAGCATCGAGGGCCCTCGGTCACCGAGAACACGGGCAGCAATCCAAGCGAGTGAAATGCATTGAGCCCATGGCAAGCTGCCCCCAGCTGACAACTACATCCATGCCCCGGAATGCTGCTGTTCTGGTCTCTGTCTCCATTTAGTGACCCAGCCCCAGGACGCCTCTTCTACTTCCCAGGGCTAGTGGACTTGAGTTCACCTGTAAGCTGGGCTCTCACTACAGAGCAGGCAGCCCCCAGAGGGGCACAGGACTGTCATGATTAACAGCATCCCACAGCTCCATGCCACTGTCTGCACAGTGCCTAGCGCAGCCAGTACTGGGACAGGACAGCAAGCAGAGATTGAGACTGGCCAGCAGTTAGCACAGCTGGCTTTTCAGATCATTAGGCACGTGTCCAAGGGCAGCCAGTGGCCCTAGTAAACTGAGGGTCCCAGAAAGCCTCTGCCAAAGTCCCGCCAGCCAAGGAAGCTGCCTTGGGATGAGAGGGAAGGGCCTTGTGTGGACTGGCAACTGGCTAAGAGGAAGCAAAGGGCAGGAATAGCAGGGAGATAACTAGTGGGATCCCGCAGAGACCACGAGCCATGGGAGGAGGACTGGCGCTGGGCACCTCTTGCCCCACTGTGGTCTTTGGCATGCAGCTCCGCCCCTGACTTTGTGAGCAGTCAGCTACTGAACAAGCCTAAGGTTATCGGGTAGTTGTGTAAACTATTCCCCCCCCCCCCCCCATATAATTTCTGCGGCTCCATTTTTTGGTAAATAAAGCATTTGCCCAATAAGCCTCACCCAGCTCTATGCAGTAGCACCCCTCCCCCGCCTACTCCCCCAGGACCCTGCAGAACAGTGACCCTCATGTGCCACCCAACCTTCTCAACCAGGAGCCCGTGCTCGGCCTGGGGGGAGAAGGCAGAGCCATGAAGCTACCTCTTACCTTGCTGATGGAGCTGTAGAAGGGGTGGTCTGGCTCCATGGGAGGTGGAGGGATGTCATAGGAACGCCTCCAGATCTTCACCTGGGCCTCCCCATGCTTGGCAGCCGTCTCGGCCTTGTTGAGGCCTGTCAGGCCACCGTAGTGCCTTTCATTGAGGCGCCAGGTCCTCACCACGGGCAGCCACATCTGGTCAATGGCATCCAGTACCACCCAGAGGGTGCGGATCGCCCGCTTCTGCACAGAGGTGAAGCAGATGTCGAACTCGTAGCCAGCATCTGGAAGAGACCAGAACCCCGAGGCCATCAGTGCACTGCACCCAGGGAAGACTCATGCTGGCAGCACTTCCCTTTCAGTCCCACCATCTGCTGACCTCGCTGGCCCTCGCCATTCCAGGGCTCTACGCCTAGTCCCACCAGCCCCAATGCGCTTCAGATTTGGGCACAGGCCATGAGCTCCACCTCCAGCATTAGGCTTGGGAGGTCACACAAGCTCCTGTCATCCAGATTCAGGGCCTGGACTGATCTATCTGCAGGCCGAGCAGCTGAGGTAACCCAAGGGGACCAGCCTGCAGGTCACAGGGCACCACGGAAAGGGACTGCTTTGCTTCAGAAGGGCTTGAAGCTGCTGAGTCCCTGAGGCTGCGTTGCAGATCCTCCATTCTCCTCAATGCCCTCCACAAGCTGGCCCCCCTTCCACAGCCTGGCCAGGCTGTGCCTACCAATCACAAGGCAGCTCAGCTCACTGAAGTGGCAAGACAGGATGCTTATGTAACTCGGTATGGTGGCAACCCAGGCAACCGCTTCCTCTCCAGAGCTCAGGGGAGCACATAGGGACAGCTGCAAGTTTGCAGGGCGGGGGGAGAGAAGGGCTCTCAGAGCCCCTTCCCCAATGAGCACCATCACTGACCTGAACCCACCTCGGTACCACGAGCGTCCAGAGGCACTGAGTGGGTGGCTAAAGACCCCCAGGCCCAAGCTGTGCCCCCCCAGCTTGGTGGGGAACATGATGCAGTGCCGGCAGCTGCAGCAGCTGAGCCTCCCTGCAGAGGCATGTGAGCTGCCAGCCAGCAGCAGGGCACCAGTAGGAAGGACAGCTCCACACACAGCGGGCACTGACTTCTAGGGAACGCCCACTGCGTCCTCGGGGCTCCACCGCTGCCTCAGAAATCCCCTGAATGGGACAGGCAATACAGCTCCTCCACCTTCTCTCCTGGGGTGTGCCCCACACTGAAGATAAGGGCTCTGAGCATGGGGGGGGGGGGGAATAGGATTGCCCCCAAGGTCAGGGGGTTATGCAACGCAGTGCAGCTTGCTGGGCCCAGCTGTCACCCACCCTCACACTGCGCACATGTTTCTCCCATCCCCCAGCTGCCCAGGAGACAGCGGCCAATGTCTGCAGCACAGATTTGCTCAGACACTTCCTATTCCAGGGCATTTTCCCCCAGACACTCTGGCACTGTGATTAGATAAAGCAGGCTCTGTCCCACCCCAGGGCACAGTCTGCTGCATTCTGCTGTGCCTGGGCGGCGTCTGCGGAAGGATGAATCAGACAGTGTCTCATTCTGAGACCAGCAGGCAAGAGGGATGTAGCGGGCCCTTTCCATTACAGGGCTGTGGGGAGGGAACACGCCAGCATTGGTAACTTCCCCCAGGCAGAGCACGCTGTCTCACTACTCCTGCAGCCTTCCCCCTGTTCCCGGGGAGACAAGGGCACAGCAGAGCACTGCTCCAGTGACTCAGGCCAGGGGGAGAGACAGGAGCCCTGCCATGGCCGCCTGTTACAGCGGAGCATCTCACTGGCTGTGCAGCGCTGCAGCCCCACGTGAGGATGAGAGCGGTGCGTGGAGGGACCAGTCAGCACGCTGCGGGGAGGCACCGCCAGCAGGAGACCCTGCTGCCCATTTCTGGAGGACTCACAATGCCTCAGCCCAGCACGTCACAGAGTGGAGGCTACCAGCCCCCCTGAAAGGGGTCACCAGGGCTGGCTGAGGCTTGCTGGGGCCCAGGCTGCAGATTGCAGGCCCCCTACCTGGGGCTGAAGCTTTGGCCTGGCTGCCCAGTGGTGGGGCTGCAGCTTCCGTACCCGGGGTTGTTCAGTGACCTGCGTGGTGGGAAGGGAGTCCCGGTGCAGTCTGAGGCCCCTGCTCTGCCCTCGTGACCCCCCAGCGCCCGGCTGCCTGCCCACCCAGGGCTCACGGCCCCCCTGCCTCGGGACGGGGGCGCTGGGCAGCGGCAGGAGAGACCCGCCCAAGGTCACAAGGTGCATGGGTGGCAGAGCTGGGACCCGGGGGCAGGGTGCGGCCAGCGGGGGCGGCTGCGGAGACCGGCCCTGACCCAGCCCCCGCCGGGCTGAGCGAGGGAGGTCTCGTCTCGTGGGCGTCCGGCTCCCCGCCCCCAGCGTCACCCCGGTCCGGCTCCCGCCCCCTCCCACCCCCAGCCCGGCTCCCCCGCCCCCAGCGTCACCCCGGTCCGGCTCCCCCAGCCCGGCTCCCCCGCCCCCAGCGTCACCCCGGTCCGGCTCCCCCAGCCCGGCTCCCCCGCCCCAGCATCACCCCGGTCCGGCTCCCCGCCCCCAGCCCGGCTCCCCGCCCCAGCCCCCAGCATCACCCCGGCCCGCTCCCCGCCCCAGCCCGGCTCCCGCCCCCCCAGCGTCACCCCGGCCCGGCTCCCCCGCTTCAGCCCGGCTCCGCCCCCAGCGTCACCCCGGTCCGGCTCCCCGCCCCCGCATCACCCCGGTCCGCCCCCTCCCAGCCTGGCTCCCCCCGCCCCCAGCATCACCCCGGCCCGGCCCCCCCACCTCGCAGCGCCTCCCCGCCGCGCTGCGCCTCCTGGCGGCCGGCCGGGCTGAGGTCGGCGTCGAACCAGCCGCTGAAGCGGTTCTCCAGGTTCCAGGCGCTCTCGCCGTGCCGCAGCAGCACGAGCCGGTAGGCGGCCATGGCGGGTCTGCGGCGCGCGAGCTCGGCACGGCACAGGCGGCGCGCGGCACGGCCCCGCCCACAGGCACTGCGCGTGCGCAAGCGGCAGGGGGGCTGACGGCTCCTCCTCCGCACCTTCTGGCGGCCCGCCCGGAGCGCTCCGCCCCCCCACCTCTCACGCATGCGCTCCGGGCTCTAGGGCGGCTCGTGGGCAGACTGCGCATGGGCGTCCTCCAGCCTTTTCCCGCGTGCAGGGCTAGACGCATGCGCACTCTCTTCCTTGCGCCGCCAGCCTTTCCCCAGGGCAACGCCGCCCGTGAGAGCTTGCGCAGTGCGGACAAGTCGCCACAGAAGCGGCTGTTGCGCATGCGTCCTGGAGGGCGGCCTCGAGAGCACGCAGCGCACGGAGCGCACGTGAAGGGCAACGTGACCTTCAATTTCCGTGACGTCACAATAGCTGTGACGCTGTTACCGACAAGTGTGGATCTGAGGCGCCGCCTAAATTTACCTGAGGCCTCCATCCTGCCCCAATCGCCCCATGGCCCCCCCGGCCGGGTGGGGGGTGGTAGCCCGGAGCTGGGGGCTGGTAGAGGGAAGTGGGGGCGGGAGGAGCGCTGGGGGCAGGCGGGAGGCGGGGTGGAAGCCGGGGGCAATGCTGGGGGGCAGGAGGGAGGCGGGCTGGAAGCCGGGGGCAATGCTGGGGGCAGGAGGCAGGCGGGGTGGAAGCCGGGGCAATGCTGGGGGCAGGAGGCAGGCGGGGTGGAAGCCGGGGCAATGCTGGGGGCAGGAGGGAGGCGGGCTGGAAGCCGGGGCAATGCTGGGGCAGGAGGGAGGCGGGGTGGAAGCCGGGGGCAATGCTGGGGGCAGGAGGCAGGCGGGGTGGAAGCCGGGGGCAATGCTGGGGGCAGGAGGGAGGCGGGCTGGAAGCCGGGGGCAATGCTGGGGCAGGAGGCAGGCGGGGTGGAAGCCGGGGCAATGCTGGGGGCAGGAGGGAGGCGGGCTGGAAGCCGGGGCAATGCTGGGGCAGGAGGGAGGCGGGGTGGAAGCCGGGGCAATGCTGGGGGCAGGAGGCAGGCGGGGTGGAAGCCGGGGCAATGCTGGGGCAGGAGGCAGGCGGGGTGGAAGCCGGGGCAATGCTGGGGGCAGGAGGCAGGCGGGCTGGAAGCCGGGGCAATGCTGGGGGCAGGAGGAGGCGGGCTGGAAGCCGGGGCAATGCTGGGGGCAGGAGGGAGGCGGGGTGGAAGCCGGGGCAATGCTGGGGGCAGGAGGCAGGCGGGGTGGAAGCCGGGGCAATGCTGGGGGCAGGAGGAGGCGGGGTGGAAGCCGGGGCAATGCTGGGGGCAGGAGGCAGGCGGGGTGGAAGCCGGGGCACTGCTGGGGGCAGGAGGCAGGCGGGGTGGAAGCCGGGGCACTGCTGGGGGCAGGAGGCAGGCGGGGTGGAAGCCGGGGCAATGCTGGGGGTAGGCGGGAGGCGGGGTGGAAGCCGGGGGCAATGCTGGGGGCAGGAGGCAGGCGGGGTGGAAGCCGGGGCAATGCTGGGGGCAGGAGGCAGGCGGGGTGGAAGCCGGGGGCAATGCTGGGGGCAGGAGGCAGGCGGGGTGGAAGCCGGGGCAATGCTGGGGGCAGGAGGCAGGCGGGTGGAAGCCGGGGCAATGCTGGGGCAGGAGGGAGGCGGGGTGGAAGCCGGGGGCAATGCTGGGGGGCAGGAGGCAGGCCAGAGGAGCAGAGGCTGTGGGGAAGTGGCTGGGGAACGGGAGGGAGGGAAGGAGGCAAGGCCCAGGCCTGGAAGCCGCATTGGTGCAGTTGGGGATGGCTTGAGGGAAGCAGTGCTGTGCCCCCAATCTCTGCTGACAGCCCAGCCCCACCCTTCAGAGGCACTGATGTGACACCCATAAAAGCAAATGGCTCAGGGCTCCATACAATGCTGGTTTCTCTTCCCTTTCAACAGTGCTGATATCCAGCCGGTGGCCAAGGAGCTGAAAGTTCCCGTTCAGCCTCTCCTAGCACTTGGTTCAGGCTGCCTGCAGACTCAGGAAGACGTCACTGCATCAGGGTCACTCACAGAGGCCGAATTGGAAGGTTTTATTTGCAACTGTACAGACTAGGGCCTTGCTCTGGAGTCAGCCAGCAAGGGAAAGGCACCATCTAGGGAGGTCAGTAGTCCCTCCCTCCCCCTGTAAAGTTTGAACCCCTGGATTTCATATTTGAGGTCTGCTTTAATGCACATGGCTTACCTCTAGAGGTAGTTCTTAACTGCAAGGGAGTTTATGCTGCTCTCAGCTTTGCCTTTGGAGAAGGCAGGGTGATTAAGATAACAAAAGGATTTGTTACTGAAAGTAATTGAAGGATTGCTAGAGCATCATGAAAACATTGCGAGGTACTCCACTTAAAAGATAGGAAAAAAGATCTGCATTTGAACCCCTGATGTTAAACTTCTCAAAAAAGCGGTGAACAATGAGGTGGCAAAATTAAATCCAAAGCTGACTGCAAAGAGTTTATAACGGGATCTCACAAAACTGGGTGATTGGGCAACACAAGGGCAGATGGAATTCAGTTTTGATAAATTGCAAAGTAATGCACATGGAAAAATATAATCCCAACGATACATACAAAAATGATGGGGTCTAAAATAGCTGTTACCACTCAAAACAGAGATCTTGGAATCATTGTGGATAGTTCTCTGAAAACATCTGCTCAGTCATAGAACCATAGAATACTAAGAACCATAAGGGACCTCGAGAGGTCATCAAGTCCAGTCCCGACTTCACGGCAGGACCAAGTACCATCTAGACCAGGGCTACTTAACATGCTGCCTGCAGGCCCGCATGCGGGCCGCAGTCCGTTTGTTTGCAGCCCGCAGTGTAGTTTGGGTTTATGCCGGGCTCAACACACAGCCTGTGGGTGGGAGCCAAAACAAAGTTATCAATATAATGGTCTTCTGTCAATATGGGTTTTAGTAATTAAATTCCTGGACTGTCATTGCTCATTAAAAGTGGTTATATGCTTGGAAATTGGGTAAATGTTGCATTTTATTTATATCAGCAGAACTGACTTAAATGGGGCCTGTGTGTTGTGTAGTCTTGCCTTAATCTTTGTATTTATGCCTGTCTGTGTGAAATAAGCTATTTGCATATATTTTTGCATGTTTATGCAACCACACTTAAGTTGTGGCCCTCTACATGTGCTGTGAGTATCATTGTAGCCCCCTGGGCTTCCAAAGTTGAGTAGCCCTGATCTAGACCATCCCTGACAGATGTGTATGTAACCTGCTCTTAAATATCTCCAGTGCTGGAAATTCCATAATCTCCCTAGGCAGTTTATTCCAGTGTTTAATGTGCAGTGACAATCTAAAAAGCTAACAGAATATTAAGAATCATTAGGAAAGGAATAGATAATAAGATAGAAGTTATAATATTGCCTCTATATAAAGTCATGGTACGCCCATACTTTGAATACTGCCTGCAGATCTGGTCACCTCATCTTAAAAAGCTTTATTGGATTTGGAAACAGTACAGAGAGGGGCACAGAAACGATTAGGGGTAGGAACAGCTTCCACGTGAGGCGAGATTAACAAGACTGGGACTTTTCAGTTTGGAAAATAAATGACTAAAGGGTGAGGGGACAGGCTGGGGGTCTAGCAAATCCTGCCTGGGGTGGGAAAATAGAATAAGGAAATGTCATTTATTCCTTCACTAACATAACACCAGAAGCTCACCCAATGACATTTATAGACAGCAAATATAAAACAAACACTTTGCCTCACTGTCAACCTGTGGAACTCTCTGCCAGGAGACGGTGGAAAGGCCCAAACTTTACCAGGGTCCAATAAGAACAAAGTAAGTTCAAGGAGGGTGGGTCCATCAATGGTGACTAGCCAGGGATGGTGTCCCCTAGCCTCTCTTTGCCAGAAGCTGGGAATGGGTGACGGGATGGATCATGATGATGCCTCTTCTGTTCATGCCTCCTGAAGGACAGGACTCTGGGCTAGAAGGACCTTTGGTCTGACCCAGTGTCGCCATTCTGATATTCTTATATAGAGCCCAAATGTATCTGCACCCCCCCCCCCCCCGCTGTAACCACTAGACCCCACTCCCCTCCCAGAGCTGAGATAGAGCCCAGAGTCCTGGTGGGGTGTCTCTCTCTCGGCAGAGTTAATAACAAAGAATATACAGTAAAACTCCATTCGTCCAGCATCTGATGGTCCGGCACTCCTGATGGTCTGGCACCATCAGGAACCCGGAAGTGCTCGGGGGCAGCCGGACCATTGGAGCTGCTCTGCCTCCGGCTTCCCCAATTCAGCCGCTGCTGAAACTGACCAGCGGCTGAATCTGGGAAGCTGGGGGCAGAGCAGCTGGAGTGCTGCCAGTAGGTCCCACAGCGCTGCCCCTCGGCGCTGCGGGACCAACCCGGCAGCACCCCAGCTGTCCCCAAGTCAGCCGCAGCTGAAACTGACCAGCGGCTGACTCTGGGAAGCCCTAGGCAGAGCTGCTCTGCCCCGGCTTCCCGGAGTCAGCCCTGGTCAGTTTCAGCAGGCGGCTGACTTGGGATGCCTGGGGCAGAGCAGCTGGGTGCTGCCGGTTGGTCCGTAGCGCTGCTCGGTGCTACCAGACCAACCCGGCAGCACCCCAACTGCTCTGCCCCAGGCGTCCCAAGTCAGCCGCCGCTGAAATTGACCAGTGGCTGACTCGGGAAGCCCGAGGTGCCCCGGCTTCCCGGAGTCAGCCGCTGGTCCATTTTAGCGCGGCTGACTTGGGGACGCCGGCAGAGCAGCTGGGTGCTGCCGGGTTGGTCCGTAGCGCCTGGCGCTGCGGGACCAACCCAGCAGCACCCCAGCTGCTCTGCCCCAGGCATCCCCAAGAGCAACTGGGGTGCTGCCGGGTTGGGCTTGCAGCGCCAAGGGGCGGCGCTACTGGACCAACCCGGCAGCACCCCAGCTGCTCTGCCGCAGGCCTCCCGATTCAGCTGCTGCTGAAACTGACCAGCAGCGGCTGAATTGGGGACGCCTGGGGCAGAGCCGGACAATCGGAAGGGGGGGCTATGAGGGGTCTGGGGTGGCATCCCCCCCACACCACCCTAGACCCCTCATAGCCTCCACTTCCGATAGGCCGGCATATCTGATAATCCGGCACCCCCTGGGTCCTAAAGGTGCCGGATTATCGGAAGTTTACTGTACATTGAAATTTTCAGGCTAACCAGCGTCAGCTATGTTAGTATTAGAGCTCTGAGTGTGTCTAATTTTTATTTACATTTCTTTCTTTTATATAGGAATTAGATACAGTGCTCTGCCCAGCTGATTGCTAAGTTATCTGCCAAAAAAGGAGCATTTTCCAGGGCCTTGGTAGCCCTGCTGAATCTGCTGCCCTCAGTCTGCCCCCTTTCACTCTTCCCCCCGCACACACGGCGCGCACAGCTCGGCCCCCCCACCAACATTTGAAATGGCGCCCCTGCAGCCGGGCAAGGTTTGACTTGCCTCAGGGGCAGCGCCATTTCAGAGGCATGGGGTGGAGTTAGTGGGCACCTTGCTGGGAGACAGGGACAGGCTCTCCGTTGCCAGGGGAGGGGAGACCCTGGGGACAGGGTTTTGTTTCGGAGCCAGGGGCTTGAAAAGCTCTTTGCGGATCCTGTGCAGGCTCCAAGGCTGTCTCCTCCGCTGGTAGTTCCTAAGCTCGGCCCGGAAACCCTTGTGCCGCATGTGGACGTAGCCCTGGGGCTCGCAGAGACCCTGGAAAGACAGAGCGTGTGATACTTCCCCCCGGAAGCAGAGTGGAGTCCAGTGGCTAAAGCCGGGGGGCTCGGAGCCAGGACTCCTGGGTTCTGTCTCCAGCTCCGGGAGGGCAGTGGGGTCTAGTGACTAGAGCCAGGGGGCTGGGAGCCAGGACTTGGGTTATGCCACCCCTTCCCCTGCAACACCCCCACGGGCACCTGGAAGTGCTGATAAAACTCCTTGTAGCCGCCGCGCAGCACATACAGCTCTGGATACCAGAGCTCCGGATACTGGTTGGCATCTCGGTCCATTCTCCTCAGGCTGCGGCACCTGCACAATCACAGAGGGGTTTCACCACTGCCCCCCGATCACCTAGGGAGCCCCTACCCGCACAGGGGCACAGGATGGGGCAGGGATGTGCGAGTCTGCTTGGCCAAAGTGAGCTCATAAGGGACTGGGGGGGCAGCTGTGGGAGGCACTGTGGAGTTAGCCAGTGAGACTGGTCAGTCCCAGCTGCCAGAGCCAGGCATGGGCTCGCCTAGCCCTGAGAGGACACCACCTTGGGGGGGATCAGCAACCTCGGCCTGCCCCTGCTGCACCCCAGCCATGGCTGCCCTGGTGCCCCTGCTGGACAGCATTCCAGCGATGGGAGCTGGGCACGCCCTGTGTGGGGGGACACGATCTCAGTTGGGAAGGCATCGCAGCACCCCCAACTTGGCAGCACGTCGGTGGACATTGGGAGGGACATGGGCCCCTCCCTGTCAGAGACAGCGGCAGGGGGTTGAGGAGGGAGGAAGTGGGGGCAGTTGGGAGGGGCCTCAAGGCACCTACAAGCGGGGGCCTCTCTCCGAGGAGAACTCGCAGTGGAAGATCACGATGCTGCTGCGGGGGCACTGGGTCGTGCCCAAGGGACCTGGCAGGAACCACCGCGCCAGCTGCTCTTCTCCGTACAGATTCAGTGCTCCCTGCAGGAGAGCGAGGGCATCTGAGGGGTGTGGGAGCACAGGCAGGGCCAGGGCTCACTGCTCCTCCCCAGCAGGGCTGGGGGAGCATGATCATCCCATAGAGGTGGTCAGTGGGGAACTGGCAAAGCGCCGTGTCCCTCCCCAGGCAAAACCACTGGGCAGCCCAGCATCCTGCACGATGCCTTTAGAAACTGAGTAATTGAATAACTTCCCCTCCCCACAGCACCCCCTGCTGGGCGAGGCTGGAGCTGGACTAGCCAGGAGCCCCCCCCTCCCGCCAGCTCCTGCCCCTCCCCACAGCGCCCCCTGCTGGGCGAGGCTGGGGCTGGAGTAGCCAGGAACCCCCCCTCCTGCCAGCTCCTGCCCCTCCCCACAGCGCCCCCTGCTGGGCGAGGCTGGGGCTGGAGTAGCCAGGAGCCCCCCCTCCCGCCAGCTCCTGCCCCTCCCCACAGCGCCCCCTGCTGGGCGAGGCCGGGGCTGGAGTAGCCAGGAGCCCCCCCTCCTGCCAGCTCCTGCCCCTCCCCACAGCGCCCCCTGCCGGGCGAGGCCAGGACTGGAGTAGCCAGGAGCCCCCCCTCCTGCCAGCTCCTGCCCCTCCCCACAGCACCCCCTGCTGGGCGAGGCCGGGGCTGGAGTAGCCAGGAGCCCCCCGCTCCCGCCAGCTCCTGCCCCTCCCCACAGCGCCCCCTGCTGGGCGAGGCCAGGACTGGAGTAGCCAGGAGCCCCCCCTCCTGCCAGCTCCTGCCCCTCCCCACAGCGCCCCCTGCCGGGCGAGGCCAGGACTGGAGTAGCCAGGAGCCCCCCCTCCTGCCAGCTCCTGCCCCTCCCCACAGCGCCCCCTGCTGGGCGAGGCCGGGGCTGGAGTAGCCAGCAGCCCCCCGCCAGCTCCTGCAGCTCCCCACAGCGCCCCCTGCTGGGCGAGGCCGGGGCTGGAGTAGCCAGGAGCCCCCCCTCCTGCCAGCTCCTGCCCCTCCCCACAGCGCCCCCTGCCGGGCGAGGCCGGGGCTGAAGTAGCCAGGAGCCCCCCCTCCTGCCAGCTCCTGCCCCTCCCCACAGCGCCCCCTGCCGGGCGAGGCCGGGGCTGGAGTAGCCAGGAGCCCCCCCTCCCGCCAGCTCCTGCCCCTCCCCACAGCGCCCCCTGCTGGGCGAGGCTGGGGCTGGAGTAGCCAGGAGCCCCCCCTCCCCACAGCGCCCCCTGCTGGGCGAGGCCGGAGCTGGACTAGCCAGGAGCCCCCCCTCCCGCCAGCTCCTGCCCCTCCCCACAGCGCCCCCTGCTGGGCGAGGCCGGGGCTGGAGTAGCCAGGAGCCCCTCCTCCCCACAGCGCCCCCTGCTGGGCGAGGCCGGGGCTGGAGTAGCCAGGAGCCCCCCCCCTCCCCACAGCGCCCCCTCCTGGGCGAGGCTGGGGCTGGAGTAGCCAGGAGCCCCTCCTCCCCACAGCGCCCCCTGCTGGGCGAGGCCGGGGCTGGAGTAGCCAGGAGCCCCCCCTCCCCACAGCGCCCCCTGCTGGGCGAGGCCGGGGCTGGAGTAGCCAGGAGCCCCTCCTCCCCACAGCGCCCCCTGCTGGGCGAGGCCGGGGCTGGAGTAGCCAGGAGCCCCCCCCCTCCCCACAGCGCCCCCTCCTGGGCGAGGCTGGGGCTGGAGTAGCCAGGAGCCCCTCCTCCCCACAGCGCCCCCTGCTGGGCGAGGCTGGGGCTGGAGTAGCCAGGAGCCCCTCCTCCCCACACACCCCCAGCTCCTGCCCTGGCTCTGTAGCACCCCTGGAAGCGGGCACCGGGAGCTCCTCCTCCGGGCAGCAGACGGCCCTGCTCTCTTACCTTTATGTGTCCTCCAGCGTACTCGTAGGGGTAGCGACAGTCCACCACCGCGCACGCCTCCACCTCCCCAGCCAGCTGGCCACGCAGCAGGGCAGCCACCTGGAGACCAGGAGGTGGGGGGATTGAAATGGGGGTGGGAGGAGCTCCCCAGATGCTGTGTCGCGGCTGGTCTGGGCTTCCCTTCCCCCCCCACGTGCCAGGCCCCTCGCTCCCGGTGCCGGGCCCATGCTACTGGAGTTTGTGCTGGCACCTGGGCTGCCCCAGAGGGTGCGGAGTCCCCAGCCCCAGTGAGTCGGGAGCCCCAGGGATGGGGGGCCGAGGCGGAGGAAAGAGAGAGCTGCAGCAGGAGGGGCCAGAAGCGGGGGGCTGCGGAGAGAGGGATGTTCTCAGCTATCCTTGCTGGGTCAGGCTGGCCGCCCTGGGCCCCTGGCCTGAGTGGAGAAGTCTGGCAAAGGCAGCCCCTGGGGGTGAGGAGCCCTGGCAGGGTGCGGGCGTGCGGGGAGAGCCCGGGAGGGGTTCAGTGGAGGCAGAGGGTGAGGGACCCGAGGGCCAGGGAAGGGCCAGCCCTCACAAGGCCCTAAGACGGGTGGTTGCCCGGGCAGTAGTCCCAGCAGAGCAGGGCACAGCAGCCTGCCTGAGCCGAGCCAGGGAGCGGGCCTGCTGGGCGGGAGGCAGCGGTGCACAAGGGGAGGAGGCGGCAGCCACACAGACCCTGGGAGAAGCTGGGCCAGACCTGCCCTCTGCTACCGCCAGGAGCCCCACGGCCTGTGCCAGCGGCTGGGCCATGGGCGCACTGCGGGGCACGCGGGTGAGAACGGCAGTGCTCCCTGCAGCAGGCGCCAAAGGGGAATCGGCACACAAGGGTCCCCACCCCGCAATGGGAAGGCAGCCTGGCAGAGGGGGCAGCCAGGAGACCGGGGCAAAGGCTGAGCAGGCTGGGAGTGAGGAGCCGAGAGCAGAGCGGGGTAGCCACATGGCTGAGGCCAGGGCTGCAGTTCTCGCTGCTCGGGGATGCTGGTGGCAGGAGGGAGCGGCAGGCAGAGGACAGTGGCAGAGAGCACCGACAGCCGCGGAGCAGAGCCCGGACGCACGGCCCGGCAGCCGGGCCAAGGGCAGGCCCCACGGCTGCAGACGTCCGTCTGGGTGCAGGGGCTGCCGTGCCGCGCTGTGCTTCACCCAACGAGCCGGGCCCACGCGTGCCGTTGCCCAGCAGTGGGCGCATCCTGCACTTACTGTGGCGGGGCTGACGTAGCGCAGATCCTGGTGCTGGCCGTCCTCCAGCGGCAGAGAGCAGGGCTGGGGGCGCCACAGAGAGCCGCATTACAACCCTAGGGCTGGACGAGGCCCCAGGGGTCGCCGAGTCCATAGGCACAAAGCAGAGCTGAACGGATAGCGCCTGGAGTGGGACATCCCCCCCCGCTCCGCCCTCCTTAGAGCAGGCCCCCCCCCCGAGGGCCACGCATTCACCGTCGCAGGGGCGGGCGCGCCCATGGGATGGAGCGGGACACAGTCCCTGGGGTGTCCCACCAGGGAGCAGCCAGCACCCCCGGGGCTGGAGGGACAGGCAGAGAGTCTGCGCCCCTCTGGGGCCGGTGGTGGGCAGGGCTGGGTGCTCGCAGGCACGGCCAGGCAGCCTGGCCTCGCTGGCCCCAGCAGAGCGGCAGGGGGGCCTGGGCTCTGGGCAGGGAGCAGGAATTTTAGCCAGGGTGATGGGCCCTTGCAGCGAGCTCACAGGACGGGCACAAGCCACTCACCCTGGAAAAGTCCCCGGTCAGCACCTCGCTGTCCGTCCCAGGGCCTGGAGCAGGAGGGAGGCCAGAGCTGCCCTGGGAGAGGGGCCAAAGGGGTCAGAGACGCAGGCATGGGGAGAGGCAAACCCAGCACCAGCACCACCCCCTCTGGCTTCCCGTGGCCATGCCTCCCCTGCCTCCGCCCAGCCAGGTGTGGGAAGTGCAGGAGCCCGGCGCCTGACCCCTGCGGGGACAGGGTCAGGTCTGCACGCGCCAGATGCCAGCCCCTTCCGGGTGCTCGGGGCCCAGGAGGGCAGAGGTGCCCATGGACCCAGCAGGCTGGCACAGGCTGGGTGGCCTGTGCCCTTCCTCCTCTCGCCCCCGGGCTGCGCCACAGTCACCAGGCTCCTCAGTGCGGCTGGACCGGCCCTTTGCTGTCGGGGGGCAGGGAGCAGATGGCACCAAGGGACCCGGCACCCCCCAGCTGTGTGTGTCCCCAGCACAGGGCCCTGCCCCCCACATATCCCTATGCAGATCAGCCAGCACTGCCCCTCACCTGGCCCATGCCCTGCCGCCTGGCACCGCCTTCCCCGCTCGCTGGCTGGCTCCTCGCAGGCGCTTGCTCTGGGGGCAGGGCAGGAGGGAGGGAGCCACGACAAGGCTGCCCAAGACGTGGCATGAGTGGGGCAGCAGCCATGCGGCTGTCTGAGCAGGGACGGGCACCGAGCGGGTGCAGGCAGGAGGCGTGTGGTAGGGGCGCAGAGCAGGGGGTGCCCGGCGGGGCAGTCATGGGGCAGAGGGCTAGGCCTGCACAAACAGCCCTGTCTCCTGCCTGCGGCTGCAGGCCCAGCACCGGGTGAATGCCATGGCCTGCGTGGGCGGGTGCCAGGCCCGGCAGGCGGTACAAACACCCGCCGGCAGTGCCAGCTCCGCCCGCAGGCACCACCCGAGGGAGCCCGGGGTAGAAGGGCCAGCAGGGTGGGGCACAAAGGCTGGTTCCTTCCTCTTCCCTGCCGCCCCGTGCCAGCTCTGAAGGGGCCCCTCACCCGCCCCTCAGGGCTGGGACTGCACAGCCCCAGCCAGGCCACATGGGCGTTTCCAAGCCAGCATGGGGCAGAGCGCACCAGGCAGGGCAAGGGAG
The DNA here is from genome assembly GCA_019425775.1 of Rafetus swinhoei. Lineage (NCBI taxonomy): Eukaryota > Metazoa > Chordata > Testudines > Trionychidae > Rafetus > Rafetus swinhoei. The sequence continues at coordinate 1,273,677 of CM033447.1, forward strand.
GGGTACAGGACAGCGACCCGCAAGCCCCACACGGCCCTCCTCTGCCCCTCGCACTCAGCCCAGGCACTCACCGCGCGGGGCAGGCTGCGGGGCAGGGGCGTCTGGCTGCAGCTGGGAAGAGAAATCAGAGTCGGGGTGAGAGAGGCCGTGAGCCAGCAATGAGGGGTGGGGGGGGGCACATGGGCAAGGGATGGTCAGGGCAGTACGGGGGAGTATGTGGGCAAGGGATGGGCAGGGCAGTGCGGGGGTATGTGGGCAAGGGATGGGCAGGGCAGTGCGGGCGGGTACATGGACAAGGGATGGGCAGGGCAGTGCGGTACGTGGGCAAGGGATGGGCAGGGCAGTGCGGAGGGTACGTGGACAGGGGATGGGCAGGGCAGTGCTGGGGCGTGGGCAAGGGATGGGCAGGGCAGTGCGGGCGGGTGCGTGGGATGGGCAGGGCAGTGCTGGGGGCACGTGGGCAAGGGATGGGCAGGGCAGTGCGGGGCGTGGACAGGGATGGGCAGGGCAGTGCTGGGTGCGTGGGAAGGGATGGGCAGGGCAGTGCTGGGGTACGTGGGCAAGGGATGGGCAGGGCAGTGCGTGGGCAAGGGATGGGCAGGGCAGTGCGGGGAGTGAGCATGTGCGGGCAAGGGATGGGCAGTGCGGGAGGAGGCACATGGGCAAGGGATGGGCAGGGCAGTGCGGGGCGGGTGCGTGGACAGGGGATGGGCAGGGCAGTGCTGGGGGGGCGTGGGCAAGGGATGGGCAGGGCAGTGCGGGGGGTACGTGGACAGGGGATGGGCAGGGCAGTGCTGGGGGTGCGTGGGCAAGGGATGGGCAGGGCAGTGCTGGGGTACGTGGGCAAGGGATGGGCAGGGCAGTGCGGGGGGGCGGGTACATGGGCAAGGGATGGGCAGGGCAGTGCGGGGGGAGTGAGCACGTGCGGGCAAGGGATGGACAGTGCGGGGGGAGGAGGCACATGGGCAAGGGATGGGCAGGGCAGTGCCATGTTTCAGGTGTGCAGGGTGGGGGGTACAAGGGAGCACCCGACGGAGAGGGCTGCGGGGGTGCTCCATGGGAGGCATGCAGTAACCCCTCTCCTGGGGCGCCCCCAGCTGGAGTGGGCAGGAGGCGCCATAGGCACGGGGCGCATGGACAGTTTAGCAGCAGAGGCTGGCGCGTGCTGTAGTCTGGTGCCAGGGCCCTGCGGTGGGCAGGCAGGTGGGGGATCCCCCGTGGGCTGGGAAGAGGCAGCCTGGCACAGGCTGAGCTGCATGGGGGCACCAGTGGCAGCAGGGCAGCACCCCCAGCGCTGGCAGGCCGGGCACCCTGTGGAGCGGCTGCAATGGCCTGGCACGTACTGCAGGGTGGCTCCATGGGCAGCAGAGTGTGGGGGCCCCCTGGGGACACCCCTACTGGTCCCTGCTCAGGAGGGGCTCCCCTGGCTCTGGCTTGCTGCAGTGACCCACGATAACCCTCCCCTGCGACAAACATCGGGGTCGCACCCCCAGCCATGGCCTGGGGGCCCCAGGGAGCGGAGCTGCCTGCTCCCCAACGCCCTCCTCCAGGTACCTGCTGCTGCTGCCACTGCTGCTACCGCTGCTGGCCTGTGGGCTGGGCGAGGGCTCCGGCGCGCCACCTGGGACAAAGAGCCGGTCAGCAGGGGGCTGGCTGGGGCCAGGGGCTGAGCAGAGGGGCTGGTGCTGATCTGCTGGCGTGGATGTTCTCCAGGGGCCTCGCGGCTGGGAGCCAGCGGGGCTTGGAGTCAGAGTGTCTGGGCACAGCCTCAGCCTTCGCCTCGGGGTGACGCTGCGGGAGAGAGAGGGTGCGTTGTGGTTACCTGCCGCTCGCTGCCACCAGTTGTCACCCTGCCACTCGCTGTCACCCCACCATCACACTGCCCCACCACCCGGTGTCACCCACCTGCCCACCGTCACCCTGCCGCTCGCTGTCATCAGCTGTCACCCCACCATCACACTGACCCACCACCCGGTGTCACCCACCTGCCCACCGTCACCCTGCCGCTCGCTGTCACCAGCTGTCACCCCACCATCACACTGACACCACCCAGTGTCACCCGCCTGGCCACCGTCACCAGCCGTCACCCTGCCGCTCGCTGTCACCAGCTGTCACCCCACCATCACACTGCCACCGCCCGGTGTCACCCTCTTGCCCGCCGTTACCAGCCGGCAGCCCGACACCCCGTTGTCACCTGCCTGTTGTCACTCTTCTCAGCCTCCTACCCCCCCTCATCCTGCTGCCAGCCCTGGGCCCATCCCACCCCCTCCACAGGGGGCAGGGTTCTTGTCTTGCCCCCACCCCATAGAGCTCCCCACAGGTGCACTTCTCAGAGGCCCAGCCTCTGCCGGAGCCCGCTGGGCCATTCCTAGCCTGGCCCGAAGGAGTCACTGCTAAGCAACGTCAGGCCAAATGCCCCGGGCCCCCCAGGCCCTGCAGCAGGCACGGAGCTGGGGCAGGCCAGAACCGGGGGCAGGTACCTCTCCGCACAGCTGAGATGTCCCATGTTGGAGCACAAGCCGCCGAGGGGTGACAGCCCTGGCCCGGGGGAGAAGGGGAGCCCTGCAGGGGGGCAGGCGCCTTCAGGGCTGGCCATAGTGGAGGGGCCTTGCTGGGGGGTCTGCTGCCCCGGAGCACCCTAGGGAGTTAACAACGCCCCCGAGCACCTGGCCCTGCCCAGGCCAGGCACTGCCGCGGGGGGGCTGCTGTCCGATGGCCGGTGCCTGCTCTGCCCGTCTGCCTCTCTCTGGCCCCTCGCTCGTCCCTGCAGCTCGGCTCCTGGCGCCAGCCGGGTTTAAATGTCCCGCTGCCTGGGGGGGGGGCGAGGGGGGGCCAAACCTCCCTGGTCACCGTTGCTACAACAAGCTCCCTGCCCTGGGCAACCTGCCTCCTGCTGCCCAAGCTATCCCGGCTGCCCCGGAGCCTCAGCATCTCTGCACGGCCCCCCCCGGCACGGCCCCCTTCCCGCCGTCCTCCCACCCCCGGCACGGCCCCTTCCCGCCGTCCTCCCACCCCCGGCACGGCCCCCTTCCTGCGGCCCTCCCATCCCCCCGGCGCGGCGCCCTTCCCGCGGTCCTCCCACCGCCCCGGCGCGGCCCCCTTCCCGCGGTCCTCCCACTGCCCTGGCGTGGCCCCTTCCCATAGTCTCCCCGCCACTCCCTCTGCGCCCCCCGGCACAGCCCCCTTCCCACAGTCCTCCCACCGCCCCGGCGTGGCCCCCTTCCCATAGTCCCCCCGCCGCTCCCTCTGCGCCCGGTGTGGCAGAACTCCAGCGGCTCAGCATCTCTGCATGGCCCCCTCTTCCCAGGGCCCCCGCTGCCCCGGCTGCCCCCGGCTGTGACTGGCGGTTGCTCTATTGTGTGGGCAGCACAAAGCCTTTCTCTGAGCCCACGTGCCAGCTGGACACCCGCGCTCCAGGCCCGGCACAATCCGCTGTGCCAGGAACCAGCCCCTGCCCTGTCTCCCCCGGGACGGGGGCACAGGGCTGCAGGCCCAGCGGCTTAGCCTGCTCCTGTTCCCCTGTCTGGCTGGGCTGCAGCCGGGCCCTGGCGCTCGGGCCTCTGGCTGCCGTGGCAGGAGCGTCTGGCCTTGTCTCGGCTGCAGCCCCTCTGTGCTTGGCTGTGCCAGGCTCTGGTGCCCGCTGGCCCCCGGCCGGGGAGCTGGTGTAGGGGGCTTGGCGCAGGGGCCAGTGTGTTCGCAGAGCGGTTTGTGTCTACACAGCCCGGTTCCCGGAGCGGGGCAGAACACGCTGCCCCCAGCTCCCTCGCCTGCCCCTCCCCAGGCCCAAACCTGCTGCTTGGCACTAGCTGCCTTGCACCAGCCCCAGGGGATGCCCCAGGGCCTGCCCTCTGCCCCAGACTGGGGGGCCGCTGGCAGGGGCAGAGGCGGGACATGCGCTGGGTACGCGGGGCTGGAAATCCAAAATGAAGCCTAATTAGTGACCAGAATAAAGAGGGGCAGGGCTAGCTCAGCAGGGCAGACGAGGGCCACAGGCCACATCCGGCCCCTCAGACCCTTCAGTCCGGCCCTGGGCTCCCGCCGGGCAGGGGGGCCATGTCGGCCCTGCTGGGAGGGGCCAGCCCAAGTCCCAGGCGGTAGCCCCTCCCCCGCAGCCCGGGCTCCCCCAGCGCCTGGGCAGCACAGTCACCCCCCCGCTTTGAGTGGTGCGGGGGAGGGGTTGGGTGGGGCAGGAGGGTTCAAGGGGGCACAGAGCAGTGGGGGTCCTCGGAGGATGGTCAAGCAGTGGGGAGCAGGGGGCTTGGCTGGGGGTGGGGGTCCTCGGAGGATGGTCAAGCAGTGGGGAGCAAGGGGGTTGGCTGGGGGTCTTGGAGGGGTAGTTGGGGATAGGGATCCTGGGGGCTCAGGGGGTGGGACCAGGCCGTCCCTGCTATTTCCCCACTCGATGTGTCCCTCAGGGAAAGTTTGCTCACGGCTGGCCGCCCCCCCCCAACAGCCCCCTGGGGCGAGGAAGAGGCAGAGGTGGGCACCGAGCGGAGCCAATGTGGCATCACGGCTCCCCTGCCCCGCCTGTCGGGCCTTCCTGGTGCTGAACCAGAGCCCCACTGACGTCTCCCTGGGCTGGCTAAAGGGGGGAGCCTGCCGTCCCCCTGCCCCTCCTCCCTCTCCCTCTCCTGCTTATAAGAAGCACACGGGATCTTTGTCAGGGGAGAAGGTAACACGTGGTGCATAGTTACCAGTCCATGGGGGCTCAGTCAGTCCTACCGGCCAGGCAGGGCTGACTGAGGGAGGAGTCGGGGTCTTTTGATCGCGATTCGAGGTTCCTCCGAGGCTCGGCTTGCAAGACTGAACCCAGAGTCCCATGGCAAGAGCCCCCCTTCTTATTTCTTATACCTGTCAGTTCCCATTGGCGTCTGTGGGTTTTGCAGGGTCATGCTGCCGTCATCCGCCCTTAGGAGGGGTTAATTTGTGTTCCTTTGATGGTGATTGTCGGGGGTCCCATGGTTGTTTCTCACTCTTGGGAGGGTCTCTGCCTATCTCCAGGGTTCGTCAATGCTGCCAATTCAATTCAGCCTCAAGACACAATGCATGTTTCAAAGTTTCCACTTCTTCTTGATCACTTGGGCCTCTGGGCTGGCTTTCACACCCACACCCTCCACTCACACCTCACAATCTATAGAGTTTCAGACAAGATCAATAGCTACAAGAGGTACAAAACTTAATTTGCAATACTTAACAGGGAGCAAGGCCTCGCAGTGAACGTTATTACCTAATCATAAGAGATACAGAGAGAGAAACAGAAGCTATAGAACTTATGAGCAGGTCGTCACATCGAATCATTCTGTATCCTGTATCGTACTTATCATCAATATCAAAGTGTGCATTTCCGCTGCACCCCGCCGGGGCCCTCAGATGGAGCCTTCCCAGCGTGGCCGGGAGACCGGCCCCGCAGGGCAGGGAGGGTGTGCTGGTACAAGAGCTCAGCGGGGCTGCTCGAGCAGGGCTGGGCCGCCAGCAGGCACCAGGCAGGCAGCCCTGGGAGCGGGCAGGGAGCCTGTCCCGGCAACCGGACCTACTGGCCCAGGAGGGAGGCAAAGACTCTCCAGAGGCTGCCAGGGGAGGGAGGGGCCTGGGAAGTGCCTCCAGCCCCAGTGTTTGGTTCAAGGCTGCAGGGACAAAGCCAGGAACCCGGGAGTGACAGGCAGGGCGGTCCTAGCTCAGCTCCGGGCCTTACACACCCCACAGCTCGTCCTGCTCCGCCCCCCGAACCCCAGGCTGGGAGGCAGGACTCCTGCTTGCAATCCCCACAGCACAGCAAGCTGCGAGAGGGGCCACTCTGGGAACCAGCCTCTTGGCCTCCGGACCCCTCGGCAGCTCCTTGCACAGGGCCACAGTGCACCCAGAAGGACTGTTGCAGGCGGGGGGGCTGCGGAGAAACATGGCAATGCAAAGGGCTGCCTGGCGGCCGACTGGCGCTGGGAAATGCTTGCCGAGAGGCTCGGCCTGCGGGCTGTGATGCCGAATGAAGGAAATAAACCGAAGCTCGGGACCATTTCCCATCCTGGCTGTGTGAACTCAGAGGGCCCAGAGACTTGCCTGAAGCCAGAGAGCGCCAGGGGCTGCCTCCTGGGCCTGCCCCGAAAGCCACTTGGAATGACAGATCTCTGCAATGCTTGGGATTTAGACGGTAGCTTGTTTGGGTGAGCCAGGCGTTCCCATTTGTTACTGGCAGGGTGAACCCTAATGACAGAGCACACCCCACGCGGGGGGCCGGCCCTGAGGCAGGCGCGTACAGACAGCATTTTGGGTGCCCAGGGTGAGATCCAGGGGCGCTGGCTGCCAAAGGGGCTGCTGTCCACATGGTTGCTGACTCTGGTGAAGTTTGGTCTTTGTTACCCTCTAGCAAACATTAGGGCCCTGTGTCTTAGGAGGAGAAATGGGCGATGGAGCCCGGGATTGTGGGCGCCTCGTGTATGTACTAAGAGCGGTCAGACCCAAGGCCCATCCAGCCCAGGTCCTGTCTGCCCACAGTGGCCAATGCCAGGTGTCCCACAGGGTGGGAACAGAACCGGGAATCACCAAGTGATCCCTCCCCTGTCGCCCATTCCCAGCTTCTGGCAAACAGAGGCCAGAGACCCCACCTGTGCCCAGCCTGGCAAACAGCCCTTGAGGGACCTGTGCTCCAGGAACGTAGCTAGTTCGGTGGTGAACCCTGTTCTAGGCTTGGCCTTCACAAGGTCCTGGTGGGCGTTCCACCGGCTGGCAGTGTGTGCTGTGAAGTTTTCCTTTGGGTTGGTTTTGAACTTGCTGCCTCTGAAGTCCTGTTAACCCATTCTGCTCTCTGCAGGCTTTCGTGGGGCCGGAGCTTGTGCTGCCGTGTCTGGCGCTTCCTTGCGGCCTCTTCTCTCATCCTCTGCTGTTCACAGACGCCCCAACCGCCACAGAACAACAGCCACCGACACCCCCCACGTGGCTGCGTCTGAGGTGGGCGCTGCAGTTGTTTCATTAGGCCGTGCACCTGCTCTTCCGAGAGCTCCTGCGAGCCCCGAGTCATGGGACTGGGCTGGACTCGGTTCCCACGAAGGGCGCCAGCCCCAGGGCATGGGCCAAAGCCTGAGAACGGCCCCTACAGGCGCCAGCAGGAGAAGGCCAATACAAGGCCCCACCTTGATTCTTAACCTTCCCCTCAGGATTGGGGCACTGGCCGGGGTTTTGAGGGGCTAAGGTTGACAGGGCGGAGTCACCAGGACTCTCCGGAGTCCGTGGGCTGGCTGCTCCCACGGGGGGCGCTGTGCCCACGGCAGGCTGGGCTCCGGCTGCTCCCACGGGGGGCGCTGTGCCCACGGCGGGCTGGGCTCCGGCTGCTCCCACGCGGGGCGCTGTGCCCACGGCAGGCTGGGCTCCGGCTGCTCCCACGGGCGGTGCTGTGCCCACGGCGGGCTGGCCTGTGGCTGCTCCCACGGGGGGCGCTGTGCCCACGGCAGGCTGGCCTGTGGCTGCTCCCACGGGGGGCGCTGTGCCCACGGCGGGCTGGCCTGTGGCTGCTCCCACGGGGGGGCGCTGTGCCCACGGCGGGCTGGGCTGTGGCTGCTCCCACGGGGGGCGCTGTGCCCACGGCGGGCTGGGCTCCGGCTGCTCCCACGGGGTGCGCTGTGCCCGCGGCGGGCTGGGCTGTGGCTGCTCCCACGCGGGGCGCTGTGCCCACGGCGGGCTGGGCTCCGGCTGCTCCCACGGGGTGCGCTGTGCCCACGGCGGGCTGGGCTGTGGCTGCTCCCACGGGGGGGCGCTGTGCCCACGCGGGCTGGGCTGTGGCTGCTCCCACGGGCGCGCTGTGCCCACGGCGGGCTGGGCTGTGGCTGCTCCCACGGGGCGCTGTGCCCACGGCGGCTGGGCTGTGGCTGCTCCACGCGGGCGCTGTGCCCGCGGCGGCTGGGCTGTGGCTGCTCCCACGGGGCGCTGTGCCCACGGCGGGCTGGGCTGTGGCTGCTCCACGCCGGGCGCTGTGCCCACGGCAGGCTGGGCTGTGGCTGCTCCCACGGGGGGGCGCTGTGCCCACGGCGGGCTGGGCTGTGGCTGCTCCCACGCGGGGCGCTGTGCCCACGGCGGGCTGGGCTGTGGCTGCTCCCACGGGGGGCGCTGTGCCCACGGCGGGCTGGGCTGTGGCTGCTCCCACGCGGGGCGCTGTGCCCACGGCGGGCTGGGCTGTGGCTGCTCCCACGGGGGGGCGCTGTGTGGGGCGGAGCTGGCCGTTGCAGTCCCTGGGTGCCACGTGGTGCAGCGGCCCCGCCCCCCCCGCCGGGCGGAAGTGCTGGCGAAATCCCTCCGCCCTCAGTAAAGATGGCGGCCGGCCGGCCCGGAAGCGGCCGCGGTCGGGGCGGAAGCGGGCGGCACGTGGGCCCCGCGTGCGGGCGCAGCAGCGGCGATGGGCAAGGCCGGGCGGCTCCGCTCCGGGGCGGCGCGCAGGCTGCAGCGCTGGCGCAAGGGCCACAGCAGCGAGAGCAACCCCGCGGGCCGCCGCCACCGCCGCGCCGCGCGCAGCCGCCTCTGCAGCCCGCCCGCGGGTCGGTGGGGCCCGCGGGGGCCCGCGGGTCGGTGGGGGCCGGGGCCTGCGGGTCGGGGGCCGGGGGCCGGGGCCTGCGGGTCGGGGGCCGGGGGCCCGCGGGTCGGTGGGGGCCGGGGCCTGCGGGTCGGGGCCGGGGCCTGGGGCCGTCACCCTGCCCCGTAGCGCTGGGGCTGCGTAGATCGGCGCCTTCCGGGCAGCGCTCGGTGGTCCCCGGGCTCGGGGGGGGGTGTTAAATATCGATTTATTGGCTAGTCGAATAGTTGGTGCAAGTTGCATCGATTGTTCGGTTAGTTGCTAAGGCGCCTCCGCCTTCCAAGCGGAGCAACAACCGGGCCTCCGGGGGCAAGTGGGGCAATTTGCCCCGGGCCCCGCAGGGCCCCCCACGAGAACGTCTGAGACAGGGAGTGCCAGGAAGGGACCCCCGAAATTGCTTTGCCCCGGGCTCCCTGAATCCGCTGGGCAGCCCTGAGCAGCACCTCCAGGGCTGCTGCTACACTTCGAAGGCGAAAGCGCTGCGGGGAGCCCGGGGCCAGCGGGGACTCAGGCAGCCCCCCCGCTCCCTGCGGCTTTCAAGGCGGCAGCGCTGCGTGGGGTCAGTGGGGGAGTCCCCTGCTGGCCCAGACTCCACGGTTGCTGCCGCTTTGAAGCACCCCCCACCTCCGGCTCTTTGGGCTGGGGAAGCGACTAGTCGTTCACGTCCCTCGTACTGGTGCGGGAGGCCGCCTGCCCCGACCCAGCTTTGAAAGGGTGTGCCTGGGGCGTGGACAGGGCTGGGCCTGGACTGCCTGGGGCGTCTGTACCCAGAGGAGCAGCTTTATAGACCCTGCTCCTCAGTGGTTCTGGCCCAGGGTTCGAGTTCTCGCAGCTGGGATCTCTGGTCCAGGGGCCGTGAGAGACGCGCGCGACGGGGCCATGTTCGTGCCTGGCAGCGGTGGGGAGGGCAGGGAACGCAGGGATCCTCTCGCCAGCCCTGAGCATGTCTGTCCTGCAGAAAAGAGCGACCTGACGGTGGATGCCCTGAAGCTGCACAATGAGCTGCAGTCGGGGGCCGTGTGCTCGGGGCAGGTGGGCCAGGGCGCCCAGCCCTGCATGGAGGAGGACGGCGATGGAGCCGCTGTCACTGAGAAGTCCGCGGGCACCTTCCTGAGCGGTTTGACTGACTGCACCAACGTCACCTTCAGCAAGGTGCAGCGCTTCTGGGCCTCCAACTCCGCCTCCCACAAAGAGGTAGGTGGAGGGCACTCAGCTGGGGAGACTGGCATTTGCTTTGCAGGGGCTCTCCGGGGCCTTCCTGAGTGTGTTGCCCCTACCTGGCCCGGTGCCATGGGGCAGCATGTTCTAGGGCTGGGCTCTTGCCCCCTGCCCTGGCCCAGCGCTGTGGGGCGGCGTGTTCAGGGGCTGGGCTCTAACCCCTGCTCTGGCCCGGCGCTGTGGGGTGGCGTGTTCAGGGGCTGGGCTCTTGTCCCCTGCCCTGGTCCGGTGCCATGGGGCGGTGTGTTCAGGGGCTGGGCTCTTACCCCTGCCCTAACCCGGCACTGTGGGGTGGCGTGTTCAGGGGCTGGGCTCTTGTCCCCTGCCCTGGTCCGGTGCCATGGGGCGGTGTGTTCAGGGGCTGGGCTCTAACCCCTGCCCTGGCCCGGTGGCGTGTTCAGGGGCTGGGCTCTTACCCCTGCCCTGGCCCGGTGGCGTGTTCAGGGGCTGGGCTCTTACCCCTGCCCTGGCCCGGCGCTGTGGGGCAGCATGTTCTGGGGCCAGGCCTATGTCCCGTGGTGCTCTCTGCAGATCTGCGCGGTGCTGGCCGCGGTGACGGAGGTGATCCGCGCGCAGGGCGGCACGGAGAGCGAGACGGAGTACTTCGCTGCGCTGGTGAGTGGCCATGTGCGTGGGGGCAGGGCTGGGCTGGGAGGCGGGGGTGGCCCGGGCTGTGCCCTGTGCTGGAGGCTCTGGCAGGGCCTGACCCCTCCCTCTGCACTGGGTTGTGTCGGGGCTTCTGCAGGGCCAGGGCCTGCGGGGGCGGAGGTGTCGGTGAAGGGCCCTGGCTACCCTGGCAGCAGAGCTTTGGCTAGGAGTGCCAGGTGCTGAGACCCCCCCCCTCCCATGCGGGTCTGGGCTAGGCTGCGACAGGCCGTAGGGGGTGGGCTGGGGAGCTGAGAGCCGCTCCTGGTGTGACCCCCTTCCCCCGGCCGGGGGCCCCAGCAAGTGGCCCCCTTGCTCACCCCGCCTGTGCTGCCAGATGACGACGCTGGAGGCTGTGGAGTCGCCCGAATCGCTGGCTGCTGTCGCCTACCTGCTCAACCTGGTGCTGAAGCGGTGAGTCGTCTCTTCTCCCCGGGGCGGGCTGGGGGTTGTGTGAGTAGATGGGGGCATGGGCTGGAGTTCATCTGTCTGGGGCGTGTGGTTAGCTGAGGGGGGTCTGGCTGGATAGGGGGCATCTTAACAGGGGGGCTGTGAGCCCAGGGGCCTGTGTGGCCACTGGTGTCTCCTGGCCCGGCCCCAGCTTGGCTCTCGGGGGACCTGCTGGCCCATGTAGGCGGATCCCGCTCACCAGGGGTGTCGCCCGCCAGCGCTGTGTGGGGGCAGGGCTAGGCGCTGGGTCTCCAGGCGGGGGGCGGAGGCCGTGTGGCCCCTCACCGTCTCCCGTTGCTGGGCCCCCAGCCGCGCTGAGGCCCTCCCCTCTGTGCCCGCAGGGTGCCGGGGCCCGTGCTCATAAAGAAGTTCTCGGACGTCTCCAAAGTGTTCATGGGCATCATGGCCTCGCAGGCCGGCAGCGGCCCCTCCTCCGCCCTGCGGTGGGTGAGTGCCTCCAAGGGGCTGGGCGGGGGGTCCCTGTGGGGCTGGCTCGGGCTCTCGGCACAGGCCTGTCCCTTGGGGCTGAGCCTGGGAGGCAGGTGGTGTCGTCCTCCGGGGTTCTGCCCTTCCTGGAGGGGGATGCGGGGGAAGGGCAGCTGGACTCAGGGCCGTGACCCCGATACCAGGCATCTCTCCCTGCAGGTCCTCTCGTGCCTGGCCACGCTGCTGCGGAAGCAGGACCTGGCCGCCTGGAGCTGCCCCCTCACGCTGCAGGTTTACCACGGCTTGCTCAGCTTCACGGTCCACGCCAAGCCCAAGGTGAGCCCGTGGGGGCCGTGGCCCAGCTGGCTCACGCGTAGCTCTGCAGGCGGAGCGAGGGCGCGGCGGAGGGGAGGGGCAGGGGGTGGCTTGGAAGCAGGCAGAGCCCCGGAGCTGGCCAGCGGTCTCGGGGTCTCTCTCTCTCTCTCTCTCTCTCACACACACACTCCCCAGCCAGGAGTCGCACACGCAGCCCCCTCAGACCCGCTGTTCCGCTGGGTCACTGCAGCCCCGTGGGCTGAGCAGCGGCTGTGCAGGCCAGTCCATCCCAACGGGCCAGCCGCGGTCCAAGGCCGATTTGTGATTCTGAGCTCACCCAGAGTCCCTGGGCCAATCCGCTCGTGTCCGAAATCGGGCAGTTTACTCCTGGGGGAGCACGAGGGGAGTGACGGGTGTCAGAGGACTCGCGAGACATGGCAGCAAACCCCCCCCCCCCCCCCCCCCCAAACTGCTGGCTCCGGTCAAGTCTCTGGACACTTCCCAATCCTCAGCCGGCCCCTCGGCCCCTTTGCTAGCAAGGCCCCCGGGGAGGCCAGAAGCTGGGCCAGGAATGAGGTGGGAGGGAGGCGCCCCCAGGGCCTTTTCTGCCTTCTCCCACGTGGCGGGATCCCCTGGGTCTTGCTGTGGGAAGTGCCCCAACATTGTTCCTGGACTGGAAATGGTTGGGGAGGGCTCAGCCCCCGGGGCGCCCAGGTGTCCTCGCCCGGGTGTTGGCGCAGACAGCTGGTGTTTCCAGGAGGCTCTTGGATGCTCGGCCGTTCCCTCAGGGAGTCGGGGTGCCTGGAAGGGGGCTGGCGTGCTGGCAGCACAGGCCCAAGGAGGGAGTGCGTGTAGCCGCAGAACCTGCTGTAGGGCGCCCGTGCTGGAGAGGAGGGGCTGTCCAGGCCTGCCAGGTTCACGACTCTTGGGTAGCAGGTAGTGCTCCTGCTCCTGCTCTGGGGGCGGATCTGTAGATTTGGGTCCGTGTTATTGCAGTCGGGTAGGAGGCAGCGCTTGCAGACCAGGGGCACGTTCAGAACCAGCAAACCATGCGCTTACGAACCTCAGAGCGGCCAGACTGGGTCAGACCAAAGGTCCATCCAGCCCAGTGTCCTGTCTGCTCACGCGGCCAATGCCAAGTGCCCAGAGGGAGTGAACAGAACAGGGAACCATCCAGTGATCCCTCCCCTGTCACCCATCCCAGCTTCTCACACAGAGACTAGGAACACCAGCCCTGCCCATCCTGGCTAACAGCCATTGATGGACCTAACCTCCATGAATCTATCTAGCTCTTTTTTGAACCCTGTTAAAGTCCTGGTCTTCACCACATCTTCTGGCAAGGAGTTCCACAGGTTGACGGTGTGCTGAGTGGAAAAAAACTTCCTTTTGTTTGTTTTAAACCTGCTGCCTATTCATTTCATTTGGTGACCCCTCGTTCCTGTGTTATGGGAACAAGTAAATAACTTTTCCAGATTCGCTTTCTCCACACCAGTCATGATTTTATAGACCTCTCATATCCCCCGGTCTCCTCTTTTGTAGGCTGAAAAGGCCCTGTCTTTTTAATCTGCCCAAACAGCAGCAATAATCTCTGGTGCCCTTTTCTGAACTATTTTCAGTGCCAGAATATTTTGGTTTCGAGATGAGGTGGCCACGTCTGTACCCAGTGTTCAAGCTGTGGGCGTCCCATGGCAATAAGCTATCTTCTCTCTCATTCTCCATCCCTTTTTGAATGACTCCTCACAGCCTGTTTGCATTGTGACGGCCGCTGCCCGCGGAGCGGACGTTTCGGAGAACTCTCCGCAGCGACTCCGAGATCTCTCTGGGGCCGTTGCAGCTGTTTTAGTCCCCGTTGTTCTGTGCGTAGAGCTGGGATTACGCATACTTCCCACTCATCAACATTCACTTGCCATTTTCTCGCCCAGTTTCCTAGTTTTGTGACCTCCTGTTGCCCACGTGCAGGTTTGACTGTTCCCAGGCAGGCCCTTCAGAGGTGCATTGGCGTCTCCGAGTGTCAGCCAGTGCTTCTTGCTGGGCCATCCGCCTTGAACCGCCCCACCCTTGCACTGGCCAGAGCTCTCGCGGGGCCTCCCAGCCCAAGTGCTGAAATCAGGGAGAAGCCAACGCCCAGCGCTGCAAAGCACAAGGGTGCACGTGGGCCGGGGCATGTTCCCAGCCCGTAAGCTCCTCAGAGGCGCCTGGGCCCACTCGGGACAAGCTCCGGTGCAAACAGACCAGGGCAGCACCAGCGCTCTGTGCGCTCAGGGCTCCGTCAGACCCGTCCCGCTGGGGCTCGGCGTGAGGTGCCTGGTCTGGGCGGCACCCGGGGGTCGGGTCCCAGCCCTGCGGGGGCTGGCCGAGGAGGCAGGCACGCTCCAGAGGGTCCCAGCCCTGCGGGGGCTGGCCGAGGAGGCAGGCACGCTCCAGAGGGTCCCAGCCCTGCGGGGGCTGGCCGAGGAGGCAGGCACGCTCCAGAGGGTCCCAGCCCTGCGGGGGGTGGCCGAGGAGGCGGGCGCGCTCCAGAGGGTCTCAGCGCTGGCCGGCCCTTGGCAGGAGGCTGGCCAGGCCCCCTGCTCACCCTGCTCCCACGCTCGGCAGGTGCGGAAGGAAGCCCAGCATGGAGTCTGCTCTGTCCTCCGGGGCAGCGAGTTCATGTTTGGCGACACGGCCCCTGCGCACCACCCGGCTGCGCCGTCCACAGCCAAGTTCTGTGTGCAGGAGATCGAGAGGTCTGGAGGTACGGGGGGTGTGGGCACAGGGCGGGGTGTGGGGGGAACACAACTGTGGGGGGGGCGTGGGGTGCACAGCTATAGAGTGCAAGGAGGAGTGGGAACGGGAGGGAGTGTGGGACACAGCTAGGAGGGTAGGAATGGGAGGGGGATAGGACGCGCAGCGTGAGGGGGCGCATGGGGCGCACTGCTGGGGGTGGGAACAGGAGGGGGCGCACGGAGCACACAGCGAGGGGGGGTGAGAACAGGAGGGGCGCACAGCGGGGGGGGTGACAGCTGGCGTGCCTTGTGGTCCCTGCTGAGCTGTTTGGTCCCTTGGCCCCGTGCTGCCGCCGCTGAGCCGGGCTCGGTGGGTTTGGGGGCCGGTCGTGGGGCCTGGCCTGCCGGGCAGCGACCGTCCTGCGCTCACCCCCGCCCATTCCCCAGGCGCCAGGGAGGCCACGAGCACCCTGCACGTCCTGGCCCTGCTGCGGGCCCTGCTGCCCTGCCTGCCCCTGGCCGCGGTGAAGAGCTGCTGCGAGACCCTGCTGCGCGTCATGACCCTCAGCCACGTGGTGAGTGGGAGGGCGGGAAGGGGGGCCCTGTGGGCAGCGGGAGGGTGCAGGGGTCTCCGGCGGGGCTGGGCGTGGCGTGACCCGTGGGGCTCAGTGGGGCATTGCCCCCCTGCTCCCAACCCCTGTCCCTTGCAGCTGGTGACGGCGAGCGCCATGCAGGCCTTCCACAGCCTCTTCAGCGCCAGGCCGGGCCCGGCCTGCCTGTCGGCTGAGCTCAACGCCCGCATCATCACCGTGAGTGGGGGGGGCACAGCGTGGGGCAGGGTGGGCTGAAAGGCATGGGGCCCAAGGTGGGGCTGAAAGGCATGGGGCCCAAGGTGGGGCTGAAAGGGGGCTGGGCAGTAGGCGGGCTGAGAGGAGGGGTCACAGCAGGCCGAAGGGGCCGGGGGCGGGGCCGGGGGCTGGGCAGTAGGCGGGCATCTCTCATTCTGCCTGCCCTGCGCTGCCAGGCCCTGCACGACTACGTGCCCAGCGAGAGTGACCTGCAGCCGCTGCTGGCCTGGCTGGCCGTCATGGAGGCGGCGCACAGCAACCTGGCCAGGTACCGGGCAGGGCCGTCCTGGGGAGGGGAGGGGCTGGGGCGGTGGGGGTTGGCTGGGAGCGCTGGAGCTACTGGGGACAACCGGAGCCCTTGTGGGGGAAGGCACTGGACGTGGGAGGGGTTTGGTGCTGAGTGGGGACTACAGGCAGGGGCTCGGTGCTGGGGGCGGGGACTGGAGGGAGGAACTGGGGCGGGACTGGAGGGAGGGGCTCGGTGCTGGGGCGGGACTGGAGGGAGGAACTGGGGCGGGACTGGAGGAGGGGCTCGGTGCTGGGGCGGGGACTGGAGGAGGAACTGGGGCGGGGACTGGAGGGAGGGGCTCGGTGCTGGGGCGGGGACTGGAGGGGAGGAACTGGGGCGGGACTGGGGGCTTGGTGCTGGGGTTGGGACTAGAGAGAGAGGCTGGGGCGGGGACTGGAGGAGGGGCTCGGTGCTGAGGGCGGGGCTCGGTGCTGGGGGCGGGGACTGGGTGGGGCTTGGGCTGGCGCTGGACCCTCTCTCTCTTGTAGGCTGCAGAGGGACCTGTGCTGGGGGCACCTCCCCCGCCTCTTCACGGCCGCCATGAGCTGCTTCCTGTCCCCGCACCCGCAGGTGATGGCGGCCGCGACGCAGACGCTCCAGGTACGGCCGCAGCTGCTCCCCCCAGCCGGGCTGTGGGCGGTTTGGCGGCTGTTCAGCCCCCACGGGGGGCAGGGCTGGGTGTGCAGCCTCGGAGCCCCCCACTGCTTCCTTGCGGGCCCTCGGGGCTGGGGGGCCGTGGCTAACCCCCTTGTCCCTGCCCCAGGCCCTCCTGCGCGAATGCGTGGCTCCCCACGTAGCCGAGCTGGGGCCCGTCGCTGCCTCTGGACCCGCCTCCCATCTCTGCAGGATGTTCAGGTGAGAGGGGCCTGCCTGGTGGGGCTGGGGGGCCCGCCCGTCCGGCTCTCGGCCTGCCCCGTGGGCCCGGCGGTGCTGACTGGTGCTCTGGTGCAGGGCGGTGGAAGAGGGCCTGTCGTACCGGTTCCACGCGGCGTGGGGCTCCGTGCTGCAGGTGCTGCGGGCGTTCTTCGAGGCGTGCGGGCGGCAGTGCCACTCCTTCATGAGGAAGGTGAGGAGCTGGGAGAGGCCTGAGCAGGGTGGCTGGGAGGGGGCCCCCCGGGCGTGGGCCTGGCAGGTGGAGGCTGGGGGAGCCGGTCAGTCACGCTAGCTCCTCAGACTCCGGCGTTTGAGTGGCGAGCGGGTGCTGGAGCCAGCCCTGGGCTGCCCTACACTGCCGCAGCCAGCCTGGAGGGGGTGAGCGTGCTGGCTCCCTGCTGCCCAGAGCCCGTTGCTATGGCTCGGGCTGCACTGGCCGGCTCTGCCACCCTGCCCCCATGGCTCCGGGCAGAAGCAGACGCCACGCGCTGTCCTGGGGCTCAGCCGTTCGCGTGAGACCTGGCCCCTCCCCTGCGCGCTCTGCCTGCTATCAGTCTCCGTGCGGGACTCGGGCTGCGCTCCTCCCCAGAGGCAGCTGCATCTCCATGGCTACTCCTGGAGCGCATGGAGCTAGGGTGTGCTCAGCGGAGGTCTCGGGCTGTGGCCCTGTGTGGCAGTGTTCCGACAGGGTGGGGCGACACGCCGGCCCGAATGCAGGCTGCTCCCTGGCCCGTTCGCGACTGCCCTGGGGGGCTCTGGCTGACCACCCCATCTGCCTCCGCAGTGTCTCCAGTCGCTGTGCGACCTGCGCCAGTCCCCGCACTTCCCCCACACCAGCGAGCTGGACCGTGCGGTGGGGGCTGCCGTGGCCAGCATGGGCCCCGAGGTGCTGCTGCAAGCCGTGGCCCTGGAGTTAGACGGCTCCGAGTGAGTAAAGCCTGGAGCAAGGGCTCCTGGGGGGACACTCCTGAGAGGATCGATTGAGGGTGACAGGTATCGGGGGCCGTGTGAGTCCGGATCTGCACAGCGCCGAGGAGTCCTGTGGCCCCTAGGCTAGCAGGTTGGTCGGGGCACGAGCTCTCGTGGGCAGAGACCCACTTCACGTGCATCTGGCGGAGTGGGTCTTTGCCCACGAGAGCTCGTGCTCCGATCAATCTGTGCCACCGGCCTCTGAGGGGCCACAGGACTGCTCCGCGCTAATGGAGGGCGAATGGCTGAGAGCCAGGGCTCCTTACAGCCCGAGCCTGGGTCCTCTGCGAGGCACCAAACCAGCCGCACCGAGCACGTCTGTCGCCGTCTGGCCCGCAAGGAGCCTCACAAGGAAATCCCCTCACGCACCCCAGCGCTCCTCGTGCCCCCCAGCCCCCCCTCACACAGGGGAGAGGTTATAACCCATCCCCCACCTCCCCTCACACACCCCAGTGCTCCTTGTGCCCCCCAGCCCCCCCTCACACAGGGAGAGGTTATAACCCATCCCCACCTCCTCACACACACACACCCCAGTGCTCCCTGTGCCCCCCAGCCCCCACACAGGGGAGAAGTTATAACCCATCCCCCAACTCCCCTCACACACACACCCCAGCGCCCTGTGCCCCACCCAGCCCCCTTACACAGGAGAGGTTATAACCCATCCCCACCTCCCTCAGACCCCCAGTGCTCCCTGTGCCCCCAGCCCCCTTACACAGGGGAGAGGTTATCCATCTCCCCCACCTCAGACACCCCAGTGCTCCCTGTGGCCCCCTCCAGCCCCACCTCACACGGGAGAGGTTCTAACCCATCCCCCCACCTCCCCTCAGACACCCCAGCGCTCCCTGTGCCCCCCCAGCCCCACCTCACACAGGGGAGAGGTTATAACCCATCCCCCACCTCCCAGCAGGTTCTCCCAGTCCCAAAGGCCCAGGCCCAGCCACAGCCCCAGGTCAGTTTACACCTGGGCTCTCGCCCCAAAGAGCCGGCTGGGCCGATCCTTTGGCATCTACAATCTCCGGGGTTATTCGTAGAACAAAAGGCTGACGCGCCAGCCGCAGAGTTCTGGGGGCAGGCTGGTAGCAGAGATGGGACAAACGACTACGTCGACCTCTGTGTTCAGAGCTTCGGTTCCTAGCACGGAGCCTCGGGGGGAAGCCGGGTTGAAGACAAAAGGGGGAACCCCCAGGGCCATGGGGAGGGGCTCCCACTGTGTGATCTGTCCCAAGCTGGAGTCCGGAGCCCCCCGGGTGGGTCCCCGTCCATGCAGGGCTCCATTCTCTGCAGGCAGACACCAGACCCACGCTCCCGACGTGCAGGCAAGTCCAGCCGGTGATACACGGCCTGGCTGGCAGCGCCCTGCCCTGCCCTGCTGCGTGGCATGACATTCTCGCTCTTTTTCGGAGCCTTGGACGGGTCCCGGGGGCTGCCCCCAGGCTGGGTGGATCCCGGGTCCCGTGGATCTGAGGGGGCGGCAGGCGTGTGCCGCTGCTCCTCACCCGTGTGCTTCCCCGCAGAGAGACGCTGGATTTCCCCCGCAGCTGGCTGCTGCCGGTGCTCCGGGACCACGTCCAGGGCGCGCGCCTCGGCTTCTTCACCAGCTACTTCCTGCCCCTGGCGGCCTCCCTGCAATCCAGAGGTAATGGGGGAGGTGCAGTCGGGCAAACGGGGCAGCGTTCACAGGGCTGCGGGCCCCTCCACTCAGCCCTCTGCGGGGGTGTGGCCCCCTCGCTGGGCGTGGTCCCCAGGGGCAGGCAGGCTGAATAAGCTGCACCCCAGCCCATCTCCTGCAGGTGCAGAGGCCGCACTCTGGGTGCCCAGCTCCACAGGGGCCCTGTGGCCAGTGGTGGGGCCTTGGCTCTGCCCCTGCTGCCTGGTGTGCCCAGAGCCTGCCCACGGCCCCCTGGGATAGCAGCTGGGCTAACGCTGGGTGCCAGGGTGTAACCTAGGGCTTCCCCGGTGGGCACTGCTGCCCGGCGTGGCAGGGCTGGCGTGGCCTGGGCAGGCCGGAGGTGGGATGGGAGGCCGGGGGCATTACCCCGGGGGGAGGAGTCTGCCGCTGCAGGACTCGGGGGACGTTGTTCCGGCAGTTGGGCTCTGGGGTTGTGGCGGGCAGGTCTGGCCCCGAGCTGCCCAGGGCGGGGGGCAGGTCTAGGCATCCCCTGCAGCCGTCACCATCTCCCTTGTCTCTCTGCTGCAGCCGCGGAGCTGGCGCAGGCCGGGAAGAGTCTAGAGTCCAAGCTCTATGACACGCTGCAGTGGCAGGTGAGGGGTTCGCGGGGGGGCTGTTGGGCCTCGGGGGGCGGGCCTGGGGCTGGCAGCTAGGCTGGCTGGCTGTGCTGTGGGGCTGGGGCCCCCTCCGTCCCTTCAGCCGCCTCCTTTCCCTGCAGATCTGGACCCTGCTGCCCGGCTTCTGCACCAGGCCCACGGACGTGGTGGCCTCCTTCAAGGGGCTGGCGCGGACGCTGGGCACCGCCATCAGCGAGCGGGCAGACCTGCGGCTCACCGTGTGCCAGGCCCTGCGCACGCTTATCGCAAAGGGCTGCCCCACGGGTAAGGGCCAGGGCTCGGCTGGGGCCGGGCTGGGGCTGGGGCTGGGGCCGGGGCCCCGTGCAGAGCCTCATGCCGTGTGCCCTTCCCCAGACGCCGAGCGGGCCGAGGTCGCCCGCTTTGCCAAGAACTTCCTGCCCATCCTGTTCAATGTGTACAGCCAGCCAGGAGAGGCGGGGGGCGCGGCCCATCGGCGCGCCGTGCTGGACACCGTCCGCGTCTACCTGACCATCGCTGACCAGCAGGTGAGGCGGGGCCCTGCTGCGGGACCAGCCCAGGCCTGGGGGGCCGAGGGAGCGTGGCTGGGGGGTCGCTGTGCAGCTGCTGGGCTGGGGAGGAACCCCTCCGCCCAGGCAGCCTCTCTGCAGCAGGGCCGGGGGCTGCCGGCAGTGGGTTCGGCTGTCTGGGCTGCCGGCCATTGCTCGGGTTGGGGGCAGGGCTGCGGGTGCCCCATGTGCGCTGACCCGGGCGGGTGGCCCATCCCCCCTGCAGATGGTGTGCGGGTTCCTGGAGAAAGCCAGCGAGAAACTGAGCAGCCCGGAGAGCCCCGAGTCCACCAGGTAAGGCGGCGGTCGAGCGCTGCCGGCCCAGGCCCTCGGGGGCAGCCGAGCTGGGGGGCTGCAGGTGAAGCCCTAGGATGGGGGCGGGTTGGCCTGTGCGGTGGGGAACTTGCCCCCAGGCCCCCCTCCACCCGGCTTCTGCCCCCTCCCAGCTCCGGGCCGGCAGCGCGGCGGGGGGTGCTGGGTGGGCGGGAGGGGCCCTGGCCTGGGGCCACGTCAGGCTGTTTGTGGGCAGAGCCTTCCCGTGCCCAAGGCACCCACCTCCCCCCGGTGTCCCTGTGCTGCTGGGCCCCCCCCCAGCAGAGCCTGAGCCCCCTTCTCCGCGGCAGGCTCTCCATCCTGGACCTGATCGTCGCCATGGCGCCCTACGCCGACGAGCCCTCCCTCAGCACCCTCTACCGCACCATCCAGCCCACCCTGCAGGTGAGTCTGGGGCTGGGCCCCAGGGGGACGATCTCGCCTCCTCCCCTCCCGGGCTGGCTGGGCTGGAGGCAGCCTGGCTTCTGCCGCCTCTCCCGCGTCTGGGGAGCGGGGGGCTCTGCTGGCCCTGGCTCTGCGCAGTGGGGGAGGCACTGGCGCCGGGTGGCGGACAGACACGGCTGGCTCCGGGGCCGGGCTGCGGGCAGGGGCTCGGCTGGCGCGGGGGCGGGGGCCGGGCTGCGGGCAGGGGCTCGGCTGGCGCGGGGGCGGGGGCCGGGCTGCGGGGCGGGGGCCGGGTTGCGGGCAGGGGCTCGGCTGGCTCCGGGGCCGGGCTGCGGGCAGGGATGTGGGCAGACCTCCGCTGATGCTGTCTGGTGCCGTGTGCCCGCAGAGCAAGGATCACGGGCTGCAGAAGAAGGCGTACCGCGTGCTGGAGGAGGTGTGCGCTGCCCCCCAGGGCCCCTGCCAGGCCTTCGTCCATAGCCACTTGGAGGAGCTGAAGAGCGATCTGCTGGGCTCTCTCCAGAGCGTTGCCTCCCCCGCCAAGAGGGTGAGGCTGGGGGGGGTCTGGGCAGAGCGCCCGGGGCGGCCCTGGCCGAACAATCAGGGCAGGGGGGGTCGGGGGGGGGGGAGTGCCTGCAGGGAGGAAGGGGGACGAGGGGTCATGGGGGGCAGGGCTGTGTCTCGAGGCCTGACGGGGCTGTCTTGCTCCCCTCCCCAGCCACGGCTGAAGTGCCTCTTCCACGTGGTGAAGCAGCTGCCGGCTGCGCACGAGGACTTCGTCACGGCCCTGGTGCCAGAGGTGAGCGGGGGGTCACGTTCCAGGTTCCCGCTCGGCCGTCCCATTGATGTGCAAAATAAACTTTGTTCTGCGCACCGAGGCATGCGCAGACGTGCACCACCCATGGGAATGCTGCCAGCTGCGGGTGCTGCTAATTAGCTGGGGGCCGGGAGCACCAGTCGCGTCCCGGCTTGGGCCCGGGGGGTCTGGGTGGGAGGGCGCATGCTGCTGAGCTGACCTGTGGGAGCCGCTACCTCATGGGGTGGGGGGGCACCGGGGGCAGAGGGTGGCTCTGGCGGGGAGAGCGCCGGCACTGACGGGTGTGTGCGCCGCCAGGTGATTCTCTGCACCAAGGAGGTGTCGGTGGGGGCCCGCAAGAACGCCTTCCTGCTGCTGGTGGAGATGGGGCAGGCCTTCCTCCGCTCCGGCCCCACGCCAGAAGGTGAGCCGGCCCGCTCCCCTCCCTGCCTCTGCCACGGCCTCCCCAGTGCTAAATCATTGGTCCAGCCGGGAGCTGCTACCTTCTCCTTCCCCCCCGTGGGGCACAAAGGCCTGTCCTGAGTGGCCTCTGCCCCGTGGGGCGCGAAGACCGGCCCTGCGAGGCCCTGCCCCCTTGCTCCTCTGCCCCGGCCCCTGCCCCGTGGGGCGTGAAGACCGGCCCTGCGTGGCCCTGTCCCCTTGCCCCTCTGCCCCGGCCCCTGCCCCGTGGGGCGCGAAGACCGGCCCTGCGTGGCCTTGCCCCTCTGCCCCGACCCCTGCCCCGTGGGGCGCGAAGACCGGCCCTGCGTGGCCCTGTCCCCTTGCCCCTCTGCCCCGGCCCCTGCCCCGTGGGGCGTGAAGACCGGCCCTGCGTGGCCCTGTCCCCTTGCCCCTCTGCCCCGGCCCCTGCCCCGTGGGGCGCGAAGACCGGCCCTGCCCCTTGCCCCTCTGCCCCGGCCCCGTGGGGCGCGAAGACCGGCCCTGCGTGGCCCTAGCAGACATGGCTTCCAGCCCCCGCACTGTGCTGTGGGTTGCCCTGGCACTGGGCTAACGCGGAGCCTCCCTTCTCGCGCAGGCGCCATGCAGCGGTTCCTGCTCCTGGTCTGTGCGGGGCTGACGGGCTCCGTCACCATGATCAGCTGCACGGTGCTGGCGCTGACCCGCCTCTTCTTCCAGTTCAAAGGTGCGTCGGGGGGGGCTGGGGGGCTAGGCAGGGAGGGGGGACACGGGCCTGAGCAAGGGGGTTTGAGGTTGGAGCGGGACCCTGGGTTCCTCCACAGATGCCCAGAGCCGGGGCCGGGCCGTACTGTGTGGGCGCCGTGTGCACCTGGCAGCGCCTGCACACTGCCCTGAGCCAGAGGCTAGGGGGCGCTGAGGCCTGTCAGTAGGCGGGGCTAAAGGGATGGCCCCGCCCAGCCACAGGCTCTGCCCCCAGCGATGGTATCAGGAGCACCAAGATCCTTCCCCTGGGCCGGTTCTGCGCCAGCCAGAGCGCTGCCCGCCTCTCCCCACCGCTGCCCTCTCCCTGCCCCCACGGCCCGGCCTGAGCCCTGTGCCTCTTGCAGATCTCATGGGGCTGGCGGCGGCGGCGCAGCTGCTGCAGAACATCTGCCTGCTGCTGGGCTCGCGCACGCGGGACGTGGTCAGGGCGGCGCTGGGCTTCCTCAAGGTGGCGCTGCTGCTGCTGGACACCCAGCTGCTGGCCAAGCATGTCCAGATGATGGTGAGGGGGGGGGGCTGGGGCCTCACCCTTACAGCAGGGTCCCTGCCAGGCACACCTGCCGACAAGTAGCGGGGAGGGGAGCATGGGAGGGGGCGCCATCCCTGGGCGAGGCAGCGCAGTGGGGGAGGTGCCGTCCCCGGGGGAGCGAGCAGAGTGGGAGGGCGCCGTCCCTGGGGAGGGGAGCATGGGGCGTGCACAGTGGTGGGGTGCCATCCTTGGGAGAGGGAGCACGGGGAGGGGTGCTGTCCCTGGGAGAGGGAGCACAGTGGTGGGGTGCCATCTCTGGGGGCGGGAGCATGGGGGGGATGGGTGCCGTCCCCGGGGGGGGAGCATGGTTGGGGGGGGCGCCGTCCCGGGGCCAGAGGGTGACGCTCTGTCCCGGCAGCTGGAGGCCTTGGGGCGCCTGACAGACGACATGAGGCGTCACTTCCGCATGAAGCTCAGGAACCTCTTCACCAAGTTCATCCGCAAGTTCGGGTGAGTGGGGCCGGGCAGGTGGGGCTGGCACTCGGGTGCTGCCCACGGCTGAGCCTCAGGACAGCAGGGCGGGGGGCATGTGGGCTCTTGCCCTTCTTCCTGGGCTTTGAGCAGGGGTGGGGGTGCTAAAGCGACAGGTGGGGGGCTGTGCCGGGCAGGTGGGGTGTGGGGAGCCGCTCTGTGTCGGGGGTCGATGGAGGGCTGCGCCGGGCAGGTGGGGTGTGGGGAGCCGCTCTGTGTCGGGGGTCGATGGGGGCTGTGCCGGGCAGGTGGGGTGTGGGGAGCCACTCTGTGTCGGGGGTCGATGGGGCTGCGCCGGGCAGGTGGGGTGTGGGAGCCGCTCTGTGTCGGGGGTCGATGGGGGCTGTGCCGGGCAGGTGGGGTGTGGGAGCCGCTCTGTGTCGGGGTCGATGGGGGCTGTGCCGGGCAGGTGGGGTGTGGGAGCCGCTCTGTGTCGGGGCCGATGGGGGCTGTGCCGGGCAGGTGGGGTGTGGGGAGCTGCTCTGTGTCGGGGGCCGATGGGGCTGTGCCGGGCAGGTGGGGTGTGGGAGCTGCTCTGTGTCGGGGTCGATGGGGCTGTGCCGGGCAGGTGGGCTGTGGGAGCCGCTCTGTGTCGGGGGGCGATGGGGGGCTGTGCCGGGCAGGTGGGGTGTGGGGGAGTCGCTGTGTGTCGGGGGGTCGATGGGGGGCTGTGCCGGGCAGGGGTTCCTGATCTCGCGCTCCCCCCAGCTTGGAGCTGGTGCAGGGGCTGCTGCCTGCCGAGTTCCACAGGGTGCTGGCGAACATCCGCAAGGCCGAGGCGCGGAGCCGCAAGCAGCGAGCCCTGAAGCAGGCGGCGGGGGACAAGGGGGCAGCAGCGCCCCAGCCCAGAGGAGAGAGGTACAGCCGGGGGCAGCCCACGAGCCGCAGGGCCTGGCACGTGGGGAGCCTAGACGTGGCGCTGGTTGGCTTGTCCCTCGGGAGACTTGTGCGGCAGGGCTGGGAGGGCTGTGCTGGGGGCTCTGGTGCCTGGGCTTGTGGGGGGGTGGGTTTGGCCAGAGGGCCGGGATGGGGAGGGAGGTCTGGTGCCCAGAGGCCCAGGCTTGGGGGGGGGGGGGGGGCGGCCTGGTTTTGCCCTGTCCCGCTCTCTTGCACGTTCTCTCCCTGTCCCAGCCTGGAGGAGCTCCTGGCCGACTCGGACTCGGACTCGGAGGAGGAAGAGAGGCGCCTCGGGAAGCAGCAGAGGAAGCAGGCGCGGCAGAAGGGCCAGGCCTGGCTGAAGGAGGGTGAAGGGGACGAGCCCCTCAACTTCCTGGACCCCAACGTGGCCCAGCGGGTGCTGGGTAAGGAGCGGCTCGTGCACTGTATCAGGACGGGCCGGTGCTCAGCCACCAGCCAGGGAACCGTGGCTACTGCCCCCCGCTGTCTGGGTAACCCCCCCATGCACAGTGGCTGGGGCGTGGGGAGCTGCGCGCAGTGGGGAGACCCACGGCTGTGCCGTAGCTGGGCACGGTCCCAGCCAGGGCCCTTCCTGGCTCTAGCCAGGTGTGCCTGGGCCGGGGGCGCCTGGCTCGCTAACCCTCCCTCTCTCGGCTGAACCAGCTACGAAGCCGGGCGGCAGCAGGGCCCGGAGAGCGAGCCAGGACTTCCAGGTGTCCGCGGACGGGCGCCTCATCATCCGTGAGGACCCGGAGGACGAGGACAATGCGGGAGCCAAAGGTACTGACCAGGCTGGGGGAGGCAGGGGCCTGGACCCCATACGGAGGCGCCAGCATCTGGCTGCCCCCTCCCAGCCCCAGTGCCCACAGCTGGCATGCAGGGTGACATGGCGTGGGCCGCTGAACGGCTTTGGGGTCGCCCCTCTGCCGGGCACCATTGCAGCCTGGGCAGGCCGCCCCTCCTGCCAAAGCTGCTCTGGGCCCCCCAAGAGCCGTCAGGCTTTCAAGGAGCCCTGTCGAGCCCCGAGCTGCCCTCCATTTGGTGGGGGCCAGCCCTGGTGCTGGGTGGGCACGGGGCCCTGGCTCCCGGCTCTGACCCGGCTGTTCTTTGCTCCAGGCGTGGATGAGGAGATGGCCGACCTGATGCAGGAAGTGGGGATCCGGAGTGTAAGTACCGGGGCTGGGCGCCTGCCCCAGGGCTGCGGGAGGGCTGTGGCCCCCTGGACTGGGACAGCCACTCCGGGCTCGGGCCCAGGGCTCTGCTCCGTGTCTCCAGCAAAGCAGATCCCGGGGCCCCGGCTGACCTGGCCTCTCTCTGCAGAAGAAGGCTCAGAAGCGCCGGTTCCGGGAGGAGGCGGAGGACGAGGAGCCGGAGGCCGGGACCGAGGCGCAGTACAGAGGTGACTCCAGAGCGCATGACGCCGTCTCCGGGGTGCGGGGCTGGCCGGCTTGCTCCCAGTGAGCAGCGTGTGCCCAGGCGCTGGCATTGGCTTCCCCGCCGGGGCTGGCTCCTGGGCACCTCTGGATCCACTCAGGAGCGTGGGGCTTGGGGCCCGTTCCCACAGCTGGACTCAGTCACTCCAGCCTGGGATCCCCGGGGCAGCATGCAGGGGGGCGAGCTGCCCAGCTCTGCGCTGGTCCCTGCAGACCCCTGGCTCTCGCCCATCCCAGTCAGCTTAACGTCTGTGCCAGGAACGGTTGGGCAGCCGAGGAGATCTGCACCCAGCTGGACGCCCATCAGGTGACAGGCGCAGAACAAGTCGTGTCAGAGCAGCCTGGTCGCTCTGGGGCCGGGTAACAGGCCTCGTGCAGGGGGGAAGCGGTAGATGTGCTGTGTCTAGACCAGGCCTGGGCACAATCCGGCCTGTGGGCTGGATCCAGCCCGCCAAGCCACCGCATCCGGCCCGCGGAGGCAGCGGGGAGCCCCAGGCAGAAACCCGGCTGCAGGGCTCCTTTCTGTTTTAAGCCTGGAGGGGAGCCACCCCACCCCAGCACATTCCCATTGGCCCGTTTCTGGCAGAAACCAGCCAATGGGAGCTGCTTGTTGGAGTAACAGGCAGCCACGAAGAATCACGCCCCCTCTCCTGGGCTCAGTTATTCATGAAGCACATGGCCAGGCAGGCAGGCTAGTTTGGCAGCTGGCAAGTAAGTCTCTTGGCCACAGCCTGCTTCTGGCACCGCAGCCCTTTCCTGTCCCAACTCTCTGCCCCCTCCCCCCCAGCATACCCAAACCCTCTGTCCCCCTCTTACACCCATACCCCCTCCCAGATCTGGCACCCCAGTCTCCTGCCCCTGATCACAATCCCCTCCTCCCCTAGGTCACATCCCAAACCCCTGCACACCAGTCCCGTGCCATAGGTCACAACCGCCTGCTTCATCCCAACTCCCTCCCAGACTCTAGTCTCCCTCCGGCACCCCAATCTCTTACCCCAAGCTCCCTTCTGCACCCAACCTTCATCCCAGACCCCACATCTGCATTAATATCATGGAAGAGTGTGGCCCTCGACCACTTCCCAAAACCTTGGAGTGCCCCCCCCCCAGTCAAAAATTATTGCCCAGCCCTGTTCTAGACTTTATTAAGGAATTTAATACAGTCGCACATGATCTTTTCATTAACAACCTAGATGGGATTACTGTAAGGTGGGTGCATAACTGGCTGGATAACCATTCTCAGAGTCGTTATTAACAGTTCCCAATCCTGCTGGAAGGGCAGAACAAGGGGGGTTCCGCAGGGGTGTGTTCTGGGCCCGGCTTTGTTCAGTATCTCCATCAACGATTTAGGTATCGGCATAGAGAGGACGCTTGTTAAGTCTGCAGATGATACAAGCTGGGAGGGGTGGCGAGTGCTTTGGGGGACAGGGTCAGAATTCAAACTGATCTGGACAAACTGGAGAAATGGTCTGAGGTAAATGGGATGCAGTTCAATAAGGACAAATGCAAAGTGCTCCACTTGGGAAGGAACAATCCATTTCACACACACAGAATGGGAAGCGACTGTCTTGGAAGGAGCCCAAAGGGGATGGATCTAGGGGGTCAGAGTGGACCACAAGCTAAATATGAGTCAAACATGCTTCTGGGCTGCATGAACAGGAGTGTTGTGAGCAAGACACGAGAAGTCATTTTTCCGCTCTGCTCTGCGCTGGTCAGGCCTTAGTTGGAGTCTTGTGTCCAGTTCTGGGCACCATATTGTGGGAAAGATGTGGAGTAATTGAAGAAGGTCCAGAGAAGAGCAACAAGAATGATGAAAGGTCTAGAGAACGTGAGCTCTGAGAGAAGACTGAAAGAATTGGGCTTGTTTAGTTTAGAAAAGAGAAGACAGAGAGGGGACATGAGAGCGGTTTTCAAGTATCTAAAACGGTGTCACAGGGAGGAGGGGGGTTGTTCTCCTTGGCCTCTGAGCACAGGACAAGCAGCAATGGGCTTAAACTGCAGCAAGGGAGGTTTAGGTTGGCCATTAGGAAAAACTTCCTGCCTGTCAGGGGGGTTCCACACTGAAATAAGTTGTCTAGGGAGGTTGTGGAAGCTCCATCCTTGGAGATATTTAAGAGCAGGTCGGTTAGACATCTGTCAGCGATGATCTAGATGGTGCTTGGTCCTGCCGTGAGGGCAGGGACTGGACTTGATGATCTCTTGAGGTCCCTTCCAGTCCTATGATCTCTTCCCCTCCCCCAAAATCTTGGCCCCGGAGCTGCCTCTGATGCATGTTTTGCTGCTGTTTTTAAGCTGGAGGCTCCGGCATCCACCGGCGGCTGGGCACAGGGCCAGCGCTTGGGGCAGACTACAAGGCCAAGGTAAGGAGGTCCTGGCGATGGGGCGGTCATTTTCCATGGGCTCTTGGTGGGCAGTTTGAGGGTGCCGTGCTGTGGTGTGGAGCAAAGCTGATCCTGGAGGAGGGGAGGTTGTCCCTCCCGCCCCCCAGCTGCAGGGCCCCTGTCCAGGGCCTTTGGGGTCTCCCCTGGGAGGGAGCAGGTGGCGGGCCAGCGCCCCCAGAGGCAGCGTGTGGCCGCCGCAGCCAGAGGAATCGGCTGCTTGGGGCTGAGCCATTCCCTGGCGAGGGTTTCCCGGCCTGGAGCTGCAGCTTGCCTGGATGTCAGCATGTCTGGCCATGGGTGTCGGTGCCCTGCCTGGGGGGCGCCGGGGCATGTTCCTTGCGGCTCTTTCACTGCCCTTGGAGTCTCCTGGCCTGGCTGCCTCCCTGGAGCAGGTCTCTGCTGTGCTGGTGGGCTCGGCGGATGCCCCCGAGTTGAGGGTGAGTCGCGGGGCAGGA
The DNA here is from genome assembly GCA_019425775.1 of Rafetus swinhoei. Taxonomy (NCBI): domain Eukaryota; kingdom Metazoa; phylum Chordata; order Testudines; family Trionychidae; genus Rafetus; species Rafetus swinhoei. Next base: position 1,302,640 of record CM033447.1, read on the forward strand.
TCCCTGCTGGCCTTGTGGCTATATCCGGGCCCATGTCGCCTGCTGCGCTGGTTCCTGACCCCCCCGTCTGCTCCCCAGAAAGGCCGAGGCGACATGAAGAAGAAAGGCCAGCTGGACCCCTACGCCTACATCCCGCTGAACAGAGCCAAGCTCAACCGAAGGTGCGACTGGGGGCCCGCGGGGGGCTGGGCCCGGAGCCGCCAGGCCTGGAGGTCTCCTGGGGCTGTGACGACTCTAAGGCTGGGGTGGAACTGGAGCGAACCTGGGAGTAGATCCCCTGTGCGCCTTAATGCCTGTGCATGGTGCTGCAGCTGGGAGCCAGCGCCAGCGCCCCCTGCTGGGACCGGCTGGGGCTGGAGTAGTCAGGAGCAGGTCCCCCCCCCGCTGTCTCCTGCCCCTCCCCACAGCACCCCCTGCTGGGACAGGCTGGGGCTGGAGTAGTCAGGAGCAGGCCCCTGCTGTCTCCTGCCCCTCCCCACAGCGCCCCCTGCTGGGTCAGGCTGGGGCTGGAGTGGCCTGGAGCTCTTCTCCCCCTCCCCACAGCGCCCCCTGCTGGGCGAGGCTGGGCTGGAGTGGTTGGGACTCGGTGGGGCTGCCTGCGGGCAGGGCTGCTCTGACCCGTGCGCTCTGCTCCTCCCCTGCCCAGGAAGAAGGCGAAGATGCAGGGGCAGTTCAGGGGCCTGATGACGGGGGCCCAGCGGGGCGCGCAGACCGGGCGCAAGCATCGCCAGAAGGACCGTCGGGTGTGAGCCGCAGCCCCTGGGACTTTCAGCAGCCCCTTTGCCCCCGGCCAGACCCTGTCCCCTGCCCGCTCAGAGCCCCACCCGGCCGGTGGGTCTGGGGCAGGGCGGGGCGGGCGCTCAGCGTGGCCCTGCTGGGATGGAAGCTGAGTGAGAGGTTGGTTGTTCCGGACACTGGTGGGCAGGCGCTGGGCCCTCCGTTTTTGGGAGGTGGAAGCCACTTTGGGCAGCGCTGGCCTGGCATGGAGCCAGGGCCAGGCTCATTGGCCCAGCATGCAGAACAATAAACACGGTGCCACCTCACGCTGCTCCCTCGCCATCCATCCCGCCAGCAGGCCCTGCTCCCCTGCGCTCTGCTAGCCCGGCTCCTGCTGCCCCCGCAGTGGGACCGTCTGGCAGTGTGTGCCCTGGCCCCCTGGGGCCTGGCAACCGGAGTTTTACCCCTGCCCGGGGCAAGCTGCCCTGCACCTCTGGGCTGCTGTAAACGTACTCGCTGGCTTGTGGGGCAGAGCGCCTGCCGGCCGGGCAGCCGTACCCCCCAGCCTGTCCCGTCCCTGTGCCGGGCCGGGGGGCATGTGGGACACTGGGCTGGGTGGCTGCTGGCCGGGGGGTGCAGAGACAGCTGGGCTGGGTGTGGCAGTAGAGGCTGGGCCAGGCAATGACGGGGGTGACTGCAGCAGAACCCGGCCCCCCCATGCCCATGTCTTGGGCCAGAGTCCTCGGTAGCCTGGGGCAAGGGCCGGAGAGGCGGGGCAGCGGGCAGGCAGGAGGTGGCAGCACCGGCTGGATCTGGCCTGAGCTGAGCCGTGTGCCGGGGCAGGCCAGGCCCCAGCCGTGGGTCAGTGTCGGGTGATCCCAGCGGGTCCATGGGGCAGCGCCCTGAGAGTGGGGAAGCGGAGGAATGTCTCGGAGGGAACCAGGCCACCCGGCGGCAGCCCCCCAGCCTGCTGTGCCAAAGCCAAGGAGCCAGCGGGTCCCCATCCCAGCCCAGGAACCTGCGTCGGTGCCTTAGCCTCTGAGGCCGCAGGCAGGGACCGGGGGCAGGCGGCCAGTCGATCCCAGCGTGCGTCGAAACCCTCCCCCTCAGGTGGCCGCCTGTCTTGTGGGGGCGGTTGCTACGGTGCCCAGGCAGCCCCAAGCCAGGCCCGTGGGTCGGATTCTCTGGGGCGTGGCCGAGCCCCGGCCTGGCCAGCGCTGCTGCGTCACAGGGAGGAGGAACAAAACTTGCAGAGCAGGTGCAGCCAGTTGTGCCGCGGGTCTCTCCCTGCTCGGCCGGGGCGGAGCCTCCTCTGCCCTCGCCATGGCTCTGGCTCTACCCGGCAAACGCACTGGGCCGGAGCCACGCGGGCTGAACCTCCATGTTCCTAACTACCCCTCCCACGCTGCTGTTCCCGAGCAGAGAGCCTCGCCAGGGGCGCCCAGCCGGGTCCCCGGGGCAGCTCCTGCAGCCAGGCTCTGACCTGCCCCGCATTGGAGCACCTCCGGCCCCTGCCTGTGCTCCAGGGAGTGTCCGCTCTGTGTCTAGGGCCGGCCCTGCATCCCGGCCTCCCCCGAAGGAAGGGGGGCAGCCTGGCTCCGCGAGGGGCGTTGAGCCGCGCTCCGGCCTCCCCCGAAGGAAGGGGGGCAGCCTGGCTCTGCGAGGGGCGTTCAGCCGCGCTCCGGCCTCCCCCGAAGGAAGGGGGGCAGCCTGGCTCCGCGAGGGGCGTTCACCCGCGCTCCGGCCTCCCCCGAAGGAAGGGGGGCAGCCTGGCTCCGCGAGGGGCGTTGAGCCGCGCTCCGGCCTCCCCCGAAGGAAGGGGGGCAGCCTGGCTCTGCGAGGGGCGTTCACTCGTGCTCCGGCCTCCCCCGAAGGAAGGGGGGCAGCCTGGCTCTGCGAGGGGCGTGCTTGCAGTGACTCTCCTAGCCCAGTGGGCCAGGCGCACAAGAGGCAACGTGGCAATTCCCCGCGTGGGTTAAATCCGAGCCGTGGCTTGGTCTGTCTGGATCCTGCGGCTTCCCAGCAGCTTCGCTCCCCCCTTGGTCCTGTGGCCCTGGCTGAAGGGGGAGGGTGTTGGGCGGGGGGGGTCCTGGGGTCCTGTGTTCTGGCCTCAGTGTTGTACCCTGCCCCGGGCGCTGCTGGAGGAACCACCCCGATTTCGGGGGGGCAGGGGCTGCTCGGGGCTCGGCCTGTGCAGCTCCCAGCAGCGGCCTGTAGGGGGCAGGGCCGTGACGTTTGTCAGGGAGGCACATGGTGAGGAGCCGGGTTCTGGCGCTGAGCCAGGCGCACTTTGGAGCGTGCGGGGCCCGTGCGGCTCTGGGGGAGCCCAGGAGCATTGCTTGTCTGGCTGGCAGGAGTGGGTCCCGTAACAGGTGTGTCCGTCCCCCTTGGGGGGGCTACCGCCTGCCGCCTCCACGGCTGTCCCAGGCTGCAAACGCACTTTCCGGCTGAGTCCTTGGCTGGCCGCCGGGGATCTGCCCTTCTCGGAGGAGGGGAGCGTGGGCTCGAAGCCGGGTGGGTGACTGGTTGGGGGCAGGGTGGGGTGAGGGGTGTTTCTTTGAATTTCCACCTGTGTGCACCATTGGGGGGCGTATGACGACGTGTGGGGGTGTCTGCTCTGTAGCCCAGTGTCCCCCCCGGCTGCGCTGTGCTGTGTGATTCCCACTGACTCACCCACGAGTGTGTTGGCCCAGACACCTCGTCCCAGCCTGAGCAGAGGACAGCCCTGTTCCCAGAGGGGAGAGACGGCCACCACGCTGGGGGTAGGCCAGGGAGTGGAGTCAGTCTGGGCGGGGCAGGGGGCAGTGCTGATGTTTGAGACTAAGGAAAGGGGGGTTCAGGGCCCGTGAGCCCTTCCCCCCCCCCCCCACCAGAGGAATGAGGCTGTCTGCTCTCGGTGGTGCTAACACCGATTCCATGCCCCGCTGTGTCTGAGACGCAATAAAACCTTGTACTCTACTGGCCGGCTGTGAGTCACGTCTGGCTGCGGACGGGGGTGCAGGGGCAGGGGTTCCCCGCCGCCGCGCTGTCACGGTGGTGTCAGAAGTGGGATGCACTGCAGCAGTGGATGGAGCATGCGGCGGCAAGGGGCAGGGCGCGGTAGAAGGAAGGGGCTTGCCAAGAGCCAGGCATGCTGGAGGCAGAGCGAAGTGATTCCGGGGCATCATGGGACACCGGGACCAAGAGCAGCCAGCACAGCCTGGCGAGAGGGGGCCCTGGACCCCCATCCCGCTCCAAGCCAGCTGAGAGCGCCCCTCTAGTCCGCAGTGGGTCCCAGCCTACAGGCAGCCCTGCCGCCTCCTCTGTCCAGTTTCCCAGGCCAAAGGTGTCACTTGGTCAGGCTACAGCGAGCTTGGCCATGGCCTACATGATAGGCTGCATCCTCCCCCAGTGAGTCACGTGAAATCCCCATCCCCATCTAGATAGAGCCCAGGGAAACTGAGGCACGCCCACGCCGTTGCTACAGGCCTGTAGAAATCACATGCAACAGACCCAAGCAAGCAGGGACTGCAGTCCCCACTTCACTCATGTCAGAGGCAGGCAAGGCCCTGTCGGCTCCGGGCTGAGCCCCGGGCAGCGAAGAGCAGCGTTTGCCTGTCACCCTGCTCCCTCTCGAGAGCTGGAAGCAGGGGAGCTGGTGTCAGGCGTGGGCTTCTGCTGTCTTGGTCCCGCATTCAGCCATGCCTGGCCTTCCCGCCTCTCCGGAGGAGCCGCAGGACCCAATGCCCTTTGGCCTGGCTATAGGTGAGCACCTGAGGCACAGAGATGCTAAAGGACATGCCTGTGGCTATGGGGTAAGGCGGTGGCAGAGCACTGTACAGGGCCAGCTCGGCTGTTCCCACCCATCCACAAGCACATGGGGAATGTGCCTAGTGCCTGTGTCTTGCTCTTGTTGCTTGGCCTGCTGCCTTCCTCCCTCCCTGCTTGACTGCACCGAGTTCTCCCTGAGCCTGGCCCTCTCCTTGGCTCTCCTCCGCCCCGGGCAAGGGGCCTGGCCCGTGAGAGGTGCCTGTTGCGGCTGGGGCTGCCAACACAGGGCAGAGGGCAGGGGCCATTACACCGTGGGGGAGGTGTTGCTGGTTGGGGTTGCACACCGGGTGGGCATTGGTTGGGGAGGGGTTGGGGCACTGGCCAGGGTCCTGTGCCTAGGGGGGTTGGGGCACTGGCTGGGGAATTGCATGGCCAGGGGCGTTGGGTGCTGGCTGGGGGATCACTTGCCTAGGGGGGTTGGACACTAGCTGGCAGATCCCGTGCCTAGGGGGCTTGGGGCACTGGCCGGGGATCGCATGCCTAGTGGTGGGCGCTGGTTGGGGTCCTGTGCTAAGTTCCCTCTAAGCTGCATGGCCATAGAGTTACCTAGTAAACCCCGGTCCTGCTGTAGGGAAGGGGGTGTCTGTGCCCCCAGCCCAGAGCTGCCCCAGACTTGCTGTGGTTGGGGGGGAGGTTTCCCCAGCCCCCAGTCCCACCCCGCCTAGCCCAGACATGCCAGGGCCATGGAGCGGTGCCCTCCCCCCCCCCCCCCCGGAGCTGCAGGCCATGGAAAGGTGCTTTTCTGGCCCCAAGCTGGGCAGTGAAAGGGGGCTGGGGTTGTCCTCTCTCCCGGGGCAGCCTGCACCCCGAAGCCCTCCTCTCCAGCCCACCCGACCTGGTGCGCACAGTCTCCCCGCGCCCCACCTGCCCCCCGCCCAACCCTCTGCCCCAGCCCTGCACCCTGCCCCCAAACCCTGCGCACCTGCCCCCGCCCAACCCTCTGCCCCGGCCCTGCACCCTGCCCCCAAACCCTGCGCACCTGCCCCCGCCCAACCCTCTGCCCCGGCCCTGCACCCTGCCCCCAAACCCTGCGCACCTGCCCCTGCCCAACCCTCTGCCCGGCCCCCGCCCTCCTGCCCCCAAACCCCGCGCACCTGCCCCCTGCCCAACCCTCTGCCCCGGCCCCCGCCCTCCTGCCCCCAAACCCCGCCCTCCTGCCCCCCGCCCATCCCTCTGCCCCGTGAGCGGAAACCCTGCTGCCCGCCCCGGCCGGGCGTCGGGGAGCTGGGGGGCAGGACACGGGCGCCTCGGGGGCGGTCCTGGCGCCAGCCAAAGGTGCCCACTGGGGGGTCGGGAACTGTACCTGGGGGGCACTGCCGGGGCGTCCCATTCCGCGGGGGGCGCTGACCAGGGTGCTGCCCGCCCCGCGGGTCTGGTGTGCTCGAGGCGCCGGGCCAGCTGGGGGGAGGTCCCGGTCCCGCCGCTCCTCCCCCGCCGCGCCGCTCGCAGCGACCCAGCCCGGCTCCGGCAGCGCCGCAGGCTCCGCGCAGGTGAGAGCGGGACCCGGCTTGGGGGATGCGGGCGGAGCGGGGTCCCAGAGCACGGGGAGAGGCACGGGGGATAGGCACGTGGGGGTCCCAGAGCACGGGGGGATAGGGCACGTGGGGATAGGCACGTGGGGGTCCCAGAGCACGGGGAGAGGCACGTGGGGATAGGCAAGGGGGTCCCAGAGCACGGGGATAGGGCACGTGGGGGGATAGGCACGTGGGGGTGCCAGAGCAGGGGGATAGGGCACGTGGGGGTCCCAGAGCACGGGGATAGGGCACGGGGTCCCAGAGCACGGGGTGGGGATCTGCCAGCCCCGGGCGAGGGGGAGGGGGAGGGCAGGGTGCTGGCAGGAAGTCCCCTGGTGATGTGGAGGCCCACAGCACAGAGCATAGAGCACGCCATTGGGGGTGCGCCTCAGTAGATGAGGGGGTGGGGGTGTACCTCAGAAGCCCGGGCCCTGGGGGAGTCTGAGGAGGGGAGGGAGGGGTGTGCCCCAGCGGCCCCTGCGTCTGCCCAGAGCTGCTGTTCTCCCGCTAGCCCCTGGAGGTGCGGCTGGGTCCCTTGGCCCTGCAGGGACCCGACTATCCGGGCTCCCCAGCCAGGATGTGCCAAGGGCTGCTCTGGGGAGATGTGGGGGCAGCAGATGTGGGGGCACCCCCAGGGGTGGTCCCTGGGGCCTGGTGTGTAGCCCCACTGTGCCCACTGGAACCTGCATGCAGCTGGTGGGCCTGGCCTGCCAACCCGCCTGCCCTGCCCTGCGTTAGCCAGCCCTGCCCAGAGCACACCTGGCACTCGTGCGGCCAGGCCCTGCCGGCTCAGCATGGGGGGGGCTGCCCTCTGCCGCTCCCCCTGAACAACCGCATCCTGGGCGCCGCGGCAGCCCCCATGTGTGTGGCTGGGGGGGGGCCTGTATTTCCTGGACACTTCCTGCCCCCGGCAAGGGCACGGCTGGCACTGGGGTGGGAGCCGGGCATTGCCAGCCCCTGCTGCACCCTGTGGAGAGCTGGCCGGGGGGCGCGCTGCCATGGGGCAGTGCAATGCTGGGCCTCTGCGGGGCAGCTGGGCTGGCCGACCTGCAGCACCCCAGGGCCCTCGCCCATCTGCTCCTCCCACGGCCATAGGCCAAGGGGTGCAGTCCGGCAGCCCCCTTTGCTCCCACCTCCCTGCGGGATTTTGTCCCATCGGGAGCCTGCCCCTGCCTCCTCCTGCATGACCAGGGGCGCTCGGCCTCAAGGCTCCGCAGCCCCCAGACGGGGGAGTGGCTGGCGCACCCCAGCTGCGGGGATCGCAAAAGCTATGCTGAGAGACAGTGTGGCCTACTGGGCAGAGCTGGGGCCAGGGACTCCTGCATCCCCTTCCCAGACCTGCCACTGCCCCCTGTGGCTGCCTCCTGGCGGTGAGTGGAGCAGCCAGTGTCTGGAGGGCTGTGGACAGGCCTGGTGCGGGTGATGGGCAGGATGAAGCCGCTTCCAGCCCCCGGGCCCACGGACCGTGATGCAGGGAGGAGAGGAAGCCTGACTGTTCATTGCTTTCCCTTAAGGGCCCGGCTGCACAGGACTGCCCCGAATCCACCCCAGGGCCCGTCACCGACCCTCTGGCACCTTCCCAGCATCCCCTGGGGCCAGCGCATTGAAGCTGCCTCTGCAGCTCTCCTGGCCCTGGAGGGTGCGCCCAGCTCCTCGGGGACACCCCTCGCTCCCCAGGCCCGCCTGCCCGATGGCCCCGCGCCCGGCCCCGAACAGCTCCGAGCCCCTGGGGGCGGGCACCCACGACTGCCTGGGGTACCTGACAGCTCAGAACGGCACCACAGGGAGCCCCCGGCACCTCCTCATCGGCGCCCAGCAGCAGGAGCCCGACTACGTGGCCATCCCGGTCACCGTCTTCTACAGCCTGCTCTTCCTCTTCGGGCTGCTGGCCAACGGGCTGAGCGTGCTGGCGCTGCTGCGGAGCGGGCGCATGCGGGCCAGCGCCGTGCGCTTCTACCTGCTGAGCCTGGCCGCGGCCGACGTGCTGATGCTGCTGACCGTGCCGGTGACGCTGTACCGCTACTTCTGGCAGTACTACCCCTGGGCCCTGAGCGACGCCCTCTGCAAGCTCTACTTCGCGGCCCGCCAGGTGTGCTGCGCCACCACCAGCTGGACCATCGTGGCCTTCACCGCCGAGCGCTACGTGGCCATCTGTCACCCTCTGTGGGCCATCACCGGCCTGCGCCAGTCCCGCATGGCCTGCCTGCTGGCCCTCATTTGGCTGCTGGCCCTCGTCAGCTCGGCACCCCTCACCGTGGTCTACGGGCAGGCCTCGGCCTGCGTCCTGGACTATACCTCCACCAGCCGGGAGACCAGCGTCTTCCTCTCCACCGTCTGCGAGATGCTGGAGCCGGAGCCGTTCCTCATCTACAGGAGCATCGTGGAAGCCCGCAGTGTCCTCTGCTTCCTCCTGCCCCTGGCCGCCATCGGCACCTTCCACCTCCTCATCTTCCGCCACCTCAGCCGCACCCGCCGGCAGCGGGAGGAGCTGGGGCTCACCCCCCCCTGCTCTGGGGGCCTCCCCGCCAAGGTGACCCAGGCCCCTGGGAGCCTGCCGCCGTCGGAGAGAAAGGCCCGGCACCTCATGGGTGAGCAACGGCCTCCGCACGGCGTGTCCTGGGCCTCCCGCCCCAGGGCCTGAGCCCATTTCGCAGCTGGGGAGGCGGCGGGGAAGGCCCCACACTCCCAGGCACAGCTCCCCTCCCCCGGTGAGGGGGTGTAAGCGCCCAGCTCTGCCCACCGGGGGCTGGTTCTCCGAGGTGCTGCCGGCCGGAGCCTGGTCAGAGTCACGCCCGGCTGGCCAGGCTGAGCGCCCCAATCAGAGGCCGACGAATTAGCACAGCCTGTCCACAGAGCAGCGTCACACCCAGCTTGCTTTACCGCAGGGTGCGTGGCCCCTGCACTGCACCTGGGATGCTCTGGGGCGGACAGAACCGTGGGCCAAAGACAGGCTGGGACAAGCTGGGGGTCCAGGGATAGGCTGAGGGACCAGAGACAGTCTGGGGGCCAAAGACAGGGTGGGGGGACAGGCTGGGGGTCCAGGGACAGGCTGGGGGCAGGGACAGGCTGGGGCCAGAGACAGGCTGGAGAAGGCGGGGGCAGGGACAGGGTGGGGACCAGATACAGGGTGGGGACAGGCTGGGGGTCCAGGGACAGGCTGGAGCAGGCTGGGGGCAGGGACAGGGTGGGGATCAGACACAGGGTGGGGACAGGGACTGGCTGGAGGAGGCTGGGGGGGCCAGAGACAGGCTGGGGGGCCAGGGACAGGCTGGAGAAGGCTGGGGGGGCAGGGACAGGCTGGGGGGCCAGGGACGTACCTACCCCTGGGATGCTCCATCCTCCAGCCCCCAGATTTGCAAACCAAGCCCCCGCCAAGACTCGTCAGTCAGCAGAAGCAGCCACTGCGCTCGCCCTGGAGGATGCAAAGCGGCGTCAGCCGCCAGCCCCAGGTGGTCTCAGGCTGCCTGGTGTTCAGGCGAGCCCTGGCAGGGAGGAGAACGCCAACCCGACACATGCTCCCCAGTCCTCCCACAGGCAGGGCAAACTGCTGACGCAGCCTTGCCATCTGCCCAGCAGGCCACGCAAACCTGGCCTGGCTAGTGCGGGATGGGGCTCAGCGCAGGCCGGCCGGGATCGGGCCCACTGGACCTGGCTCTGCACAGACCCAGAGACGTGGCCCGTGCCCGAGGAGCACCCAGGTCACATGCAAAGCTCCGGGCGCCACGCCCGCGCCCACGGAACGCGCGCCCCCCGTCAGCTGAGGCAGAGCTCTGCAGGCGGCTGCACAGACCTGGCTGACTTCTGCCCTGTGCACGGGCAGGGCCGGGCTCTGCTCTGCGGCTGGCTGGCTCCCTCAGCGCCCCTCCCCGCCCGGCGTCACACCTCCCGCTAGCTGGGGGAGAGCGACCACCTGGCTCCCTGTGGGGCAGCAATTCCCGCCGCTGCATCTGGAGGGGTCCCAGCAGCAGCCCCTAGGCCGGGGCAGGGAACCTACGGCCCAGGGGTGGATGCAGCCCCTGGTTGCCTGGATCTAGCCCCTGATGCTCGGGGCTCCCCCCAGCACTGGGGAGCCCGCATTGGCGCTCCAGACCCCCTGCTGTCCCACTGTGGAGCGGGGGCACAGGAAATGCACTAGCCTGGCCCCCGGCTCTGGGGTGGGAGGGGAATGCGGGGAGGGTCCTTCTGCTTTGCCAGGACCACGGCAGCGAGGGGCTGGGTTTTCTTTTGGGTCTCACTGGGGTGTGGCCTCCAGCTGATTTTCCTGTGGGTCAGCGCTGCATTGGTCAGCACTGCATTTCATCTGCTATCAGCTTGATCCCAGGCGGTCAGTTTCATGGGACCCCTTTGGAGCACCTCCCAGTCTGCTCTGGGCTTAGCTCCGTGGAGTCACTGGGCTCATCTGCCGATCCGGTCACCTCGCTGTTTATTGCAGTTCCCAGGGTGCCTAAGACCCATTGAAGAGCCCTGGCCCCTACAGAGCTGGGGGGGGACGGCCATTTCTCCAGCCTTCTCTTTCCTCTCTGTCGACCAGTTGCCGATCCACACACGGCCCTTCTCTCTCATCCCAAGGCAGCTCTGTGACGGCGCGTCGGGGAGCCCCCGACCCTGTGTCACGGCGCTCAGGTCGTGCCCAGACTTGGCCCCTCGGCTCCCGGGCAGAACCCCCCCCCAGTGCGGCAGCCCCTTCCCAGGGAGCCCCTCCCCTCCAGCGGCAGTGAGACAGCCCTCTCAGGGGCCCCAGCCGCCTGCCTCCACCGTGAGCCCCTTGGGGGGGTCCCCTCCCTCTGGCCCCCCGGAGCCTCCCCTCCCAGAGGGACAGCGCCCCCCTGCTCCCCAGCCCAGAGCGACTCCCAGCCAGCACCAAACAGAAGGGTTTATTGAGCTCTGAACAGCAACGGGTCTCTCAGGCCAGTCGGCCTGGCCCCCCAGCCCCACGTCAGTCTCCCCGCAGCCGGTCGGCCTGGCCCCCCAGCCCCACGTCAGTCTCCCCGCAGCCCCCAGCCCCACGTCAGTCTCCCCGCAGCCATTCGGCCTGGCCCCCAGCCCCACGTCAGTCTCCCCGCAGCCGGTCGGCCTGGCCCCCAGCCCCATGTCAGTCTCCCCGCAGCCGGTCGGCCTGGCCCCCCAGCCCCATGTCAGTCTCCCCGCAGCCGGTCGGCCTGGCCCCCCAGCCCCACGTCAGTCTCCCCGCAGCGGGTCGGCCTGGCCCCCAGCCCCACGTCAGTCTCCCCGCAGCCCCCAGCCCCACGCCAGTCTCCCCGCAGCCCCCAGCTAGGGTTGCCAGATGGTCTCCCAAAAAATACCGGACACCCAGTACTTTTTGGTCAAGCAAAAAAAAAAAAAAAAAGGAACACGGGATAAGCGGCAATCGCAGCCCCCCCTCCCAGCTGGGACTCCCAGGCTGGGGGGCGGGGCCGCCGTCGGTGCTGGGAGCCTGTGATTGCGCAGGAGCCTGGCGGGGGCGGGGCCACCGTCGGCGCTGGGAGCCTGTGACTGCGCAGGAGCCAGGCGGGGGCGGGGCCACCGTCGGCGCTGGGAGCCTGTGACTGCGCAGGAGCCAGGCGGGGGCGGGGCCGCCCACACCAGCTTCCATCCGGTGCCCAGCCGGAAAAATCAGAGATACCGGACACTGCACATTGCACACTGCACGTGTCCGGTATTGTCTGATTTTTTTTACCGGGCAGAGGGCTCAAATACCGGCCGGTCCGTAGGATACCGGACACCTGGCAGCCCTACCCTCAGCCCACACGTCAGCCTCCCCTGCAGCCAGCTGAGCCTTGCCTGCTCTCTCCGTCCCCAAGAAAAACAACAACAACCCCCAGTCTCCCAGCAGAGCCTCCAATATCCCCAGCAACAGCCCTTCCCCGGTCCAGTGTCTTCTCCCCAGGTAAGAGGGTCGCCTGGGCCTCTCTTCTCCGCCACTTCTCCTCCGTCCAATGTTCTCCCCTCGCTGGGGTCAGCTGGGTTTGGTTGCCGGGGTCCCCCCTCTGCAGCCCCTTGTCTGTTGTCTGGCCAGAACTGTCCGTGTCCTCCAAGCAGGGTCGGGGTCACCAGGGTCCCAGACACCACGGCTCCAACTCTGGGCTGTTCTCTGAAACAACAAACTCCCCCCCCTTTGTCACATTAAACCAGTAACTGCTGGGCACTGAGTGCCACCTGTATGCAACACCCCCCTTTGAACCCCCAAAACTCCCCACTTCCTCGCAGCCTGCACCCCCATCCGCAGCCAGCCATGACTGTCAGCCAGCCAGTAGAGTTGAAGGTTTATTTGGTTCAGTGACACAGCCTAGCTTAGGATCAGTGTTAGCTCAGGCCCCCAGAGCAGGCAGCCTTATTCCTCTTGGGGGGAACGGCTCCTGGGCCCTGAACCCCCCTTTGTGCTCTCAGTCCCCTCTCCTCATCCTACCCAGCAAGACTGACCCAGCTCCCTGGCCCTCCCCTTCCCGCCTGGGGACAGTCCCCGCCTGACTTCCTTTGTCTCCCCCGGGAAGAGCCTTGTTACCTGCTCAGGCTGGCCGAGGTGTCTGGGCCAATCCACAGGTGGGGGAGTCAGTGGGAACCTCCCATGCAACCCAGCCAGGTGGGGCTGCCAGGTTACAAGGTAGACAGCCCCCCCAGGGCCTTGGCAGAGGCGTTCTGGAACCCTCGGTCCACTAGAGCCACTGGCTGCCCCGGCCACACGCTCGCTGAGCCCTCCGAGAAGTCTCACCAGCGGGTGAGGCAGGAGTTCCCTGCACAAGAGCCGTGTTAATTCCTCCCCAAAGAATCGTGCTCATCCGTGTGTCTGGAAAGTCCGTGCTAATCTCAGCGCTTAGCTCACCAGCCCGCAAGTGCAGGCTCGCCCGGGGTCCCTGGAGCTACCGTCCGGCAGCGGGCGCAGGGCGATGGGAGCCGTCGGTGACACACCCCAGTCGACAGGTCTGCAGGCTCCTACCACACTGCTGGGGAGCCCACGTCCTGGCGGCGGGGTTCTGTTTGTTCCCCTGCCGACAGCCCGGTGTGGAGCAGCTCCTCAGATCCGACCCCTAGGGAGCGTGGCTGGCGCGGGGAGCGGCCCGTATTCTCCGTGGGGAACACTAGTGCAAACAGGTCACCGCAGTGCAGTGGTGCAGCCTGGCGTCAGGGGTGCCCAGCGACCCGGCCCCGCTACCCGGCCGGAGCGCCAGGCCAAGTGGGGTCAGCCCCAGTGACCCCGTCCCAGTGGCTGGCCAGAGCGCCGGGCGCAGCAGGACAAGCCCCATGCCTGGCCTGCCTGGGTGGGCCTGGATGAGAAGTGGGTGACTCAGGGCTACCCTGCTGCCACAGTGGCCTTGTCTTCCTTTAGCACCCTGAGTGCCCCGTGGCCCCACTGAGTTTCAGCAGCTTCCTGCTTCCGATCAGCTTAACAGCAAGGTGGTCGCCACGCCAGTTCTTCAGACTCTTCCTCAGCCTTCCCAGCTACACTCTGACCTTGGACCCGCCAGCGTCTCTGCTCCTTCCCTTCTCCCCTGCGGGCTCTCCTCCCACTCCCAAAGGTGCCTTCCTGCCTCCAACAGCCTCTGCCGCTGGGCTGCCGCTTGGATGAGACAGCTGCAGGGACCAGTAGCGAGACGGCTGGTAGGGTGGAGGCGTAAAATCTCAAGGGACCCTCGAGATGAAATCCAGGAACATAAAAAACCGTTTAAGAGCAATCTCTGCCCATCAGCGCGTGGCTGACTTGTCCATGTGCCATCCCTTTTCCCAGCTGCTGAAGTGTTTTTCTCCTCCCTGTGTCTCCATTGCAGGGTGACACTGTCGAAACACAAAGCATTGACATGGGTACAAAAGAACCCTGCAAAAACAGGGAAATTAAACCGTCTTTCTCGTCTCTTTGCCTTAGCGAGCTGAAGTGTGAACTGCAACAGGGGCAGGTTAAAAATAGCTCCGTGGAAATGTGCTTTGGAAGTTCTTTGTGCCGCGGGGTGCAATTCCTCTCTCCCTCCCTCCCGGCAGTGCGGCATTTCGCAGGCTCCGGCAGGCTGCTCACAGCGGGGTCGCGGTTGGGCAGCTGTCAGGCAAAGGGTGGAGCAATGAACGCTGCGGGGCGCAGGTGTGCATCGGGCTCCGGAGGAGGGGCAGTGAAAAGGCAGTTTGCGTGGGTGCACGGAGCCCTGCGCTCTGCCGGGCCTGACCTCTCTCCTCCCCCGCGCAGGTGCTGTGGTGGCCGCGTTCTTCTTCTGCAACTTCCCCGACACGGCAGCATCCCTGATGCACATTTACGTCCGCAGCTGGAGCACCAGTGTCCTGGTGCTCTACACCTGGCTGAAGAGCTACCTCTCGCTGCCTCTCTGGTACCTCAACAGCGCGCTGGACCCCCTGCTCTTCTGCATCTCCTCCGCCTCCTTCCGCAGCGCCTGCCGCGAGAGCCTCCCCCCGCTCCTGCCCTGGCTCCGCAGGAAGCTGCGAGGCACCTGGGCCAGGTCAGGGGGGCAAGCGCCCAGGCCTGCGAGATCGCTGTGGACCCTCAATTCCACCAAGGGGGAGCCAAGCAAATCCTCCAGGGACTCGCAGCCCAGCGAGCCGCAGCTCCTGCCCTGCGGGAAGAGAGCAGGCCCGGGGGCCGGGCCCAGGGCGAACCCAGGCTGCGCGCAGTAGGGCAGGCTGTGCCCGGGGCGGTGACTCAGGCGCATGCTTGCGCACTTTCCTGTCCGCCCCCAGCGCTGGGGGGCCAGGTCGGCTGCCTGCCGCGGGGAACGGGTTTGCACCTGGTGCAGGCGCTGGCCAGCTAGCAGTTGTTGCTGTGGTGTGGCAGTGTGGTGCCCAGTTGTGTGTGGCGTGTGTGCTGTTGTGAGGCGCGCTGGTCCGTCATGGTGCATGGCTCGGTCTGTGTGGCAGTGTGGCCTTTGGACCTGCTTGAAATCTAGCTGTGTATTCTCCTGCTGCCGGGGGGGAGGGTGCTCTGGGGAGCGACTGCAGAGAAGGAAGGAAGAGATTTGGTGGCGAGCTGGGCCTCCCTCCTCCTCCAGGTACGGTCCCCAAGCCCCCGTGTGATCAGGATCCCTGTGTTCTGGGGATGTACAGATGTATGAGAATATGAACCATCCAACCGATGGGAGGTCTGTCTACACGGTTAGCCGCGGGGCTGCTGGCTGCCGGCCTGCGCCATGGTGGGCCCGGTCGGGTGGCTGCTCCAGTCGGGCCGGGCTCCGGTTAGCCAGCTACCGGTAAGCATCCCCCCGTCAGCCGGTTAACCAGTGACCTGTTCACATCCCTCCTGTGTTCCAAGAACGGATGCAAGATACTGATCCGAAACCCAACTCCTTTGGGACAGGAGGTCGCCCCACAGACCACCACCGACTCCCGGGGCAAGCCCTGCTTACGTTGCTGTCCCCCAGGCCTGACTCAGACCCAAGCCCCCCTGGAGCCTGGAAGCCCTGCAGGAGGGAAGGGCACTGAAAGCGGAAAGCGAGAGCCTGCGTGTACAATGGCAAGCTGGGCTGAACCTCCGGCACGGCCCCTGAATTCTGCGCGGCCGCAGGTGGGAAATTTGGCAGAAAGTTAATTGTAATTCAAAATAAAGTTTGAAAGCGAAATCTGACAGTGCCCAGCCATGCGCCGTGTCCTGGCCCCCGGAGACCGTCCAGCCACGTGGGCAGTGGGCTGGCGGCATGTGTCACTCGGGGTGGCCAGGGAGGTGGCCGCGGTAGGCACTGGATGTGCGCCTGAGAGCGTCACACACGCATGGGGGCTTTTGGCAGGGGAGCGGTAGAGAGGCAGCTGCCTGGAGATGATGAGTTTGCACGTCAGCTGCCGGAACATTTGGCAGTGACATAGTTTCAAATACTGACATTTCAATCTTCATTGGCGTTCGCCCCCCGGCCCTGACGGAGCAGCTGTCTTTCTGGAGGCCTGCTGCTTCCGGTCCCCGGGGCTGCAGGTCTCCCCCAGCTCATGTCGTACCTTCCGAGCAGAGGAGAGCTTGAGCCGTCGCTGTTGGAGAGGAAGGCCGAGGCTGCAGCCCGCAGTTCTGGGGCAGGGACGGCTGCTGGGCCCACTCCCACGGACGCCGAATCCGAAGTCACATCCATTGTGATTTTATTTTAGCTTCCTATTGTCGGACGTTAGACTTCAGGGGTGGTGTCCCAGAGTGAGGGCCGAGGGAAACGCAGGGATCTCATCAGGGGCTGCCTGATGAGAGATTCGTGCCTGTCTGTCTTGAGGGCTGCGCCTGGGAACACCATCGTCCTGCTGCATGTCACGCGCGTGCTGCACAGCCCCAGACCAAACTCCTCTCTCTGCAGCATAGCGCACGCGCCCCGCCCAGTCTCCTCCACCCCTGCCTTCGCGCTGCTCCGGACCCCGAGATTTTCCCTTCCCAGCTGGCTTAATTTTCCCAGATGCATCAGCTGCATTTATCCAGGCTGAATCTCCTCCGTCATTGCCTGCGTGTGTTTCTAACACGTGCGACCTTTCGTATTTCTCTTTCCTCTCTGGCAGATGCAGCTCCTCTCAGTTCTGCATCACCTGGAGATTTAATCTCGCCTGGCTCCATTTTCAGCTAATTTAATAAGTAAGCTGAGCTGTACCCCCCCAACCACGAGGCACCTCCTTAGGCCGGCCCCTGCTAGCTCAGTCCATGTAATTAGCTGTTGGCTGAGCAATGTCTAGTCCCGGTGACCATGCGCCTACTCAAGACCGCTGGAGGTATTTTTTTAACCGATTTCATGAATCACTGTGTTAGGTGCGTTCTTAAGGCCAAAACCGAGACACCTGCTGCGTCCTTTGGCCACAGACTGTCCAAAAACAGCCCAGGTTTCTTGGGCATGGCTGGCTGCTCCTACCCCTCCCGCGGTGCTCATTGCTCATGTTCTAGGAGCCCCGTTTGCAGAGGTGCGGAGGTTTTACAGATCATTAAATCCACCAGGGAACGTGGGTGCTCAGCACCTCTGAAAATTAGGCCTTAAATGTTTCAAACCCAATTGCCCCCCTGAAAACTGCACAGTGGGATCTCCACATGCTGCCCTCTGCCTGCTTAGGGGGCTGTTTGCCTGCCACATGGGAGCTGTTAGGAGGGAGTGGGATCTGGCTGGTCCCTTCCCTCAAGTCATGGAGGTAACTGGCATGAGCTACAGAGGGCCGGGTGAAGGGCCCAAGCCCGCACCACAGGAATTCTAAAGGCAGTTTCTGCTCCCGCTGGGCTGTCCCCAGTATCACGTGGCCCCGAGCGATTTCTTCTCTTCCTGCTGACCCGGCGGGGGTCTGGCGGGCAGCAGCTCTCCTCCCGCCAGGCACTACGTGAGCTGGGAATGAAGTCAGGCCCCGCCGTGCCGGTGTGAGTCTGGAATCGCTGCGCTGGCTGCAGTGGAACCGCACGGCGGTGGCCCTGGGGTGACGGCAGGGGCTGGCCCCAGGAGAACGAAGCGGGGGCCTGGCTGCCCAGGAGGCTGGGGGTGCTAGCGGCGTCTGAGATCTGGCTCTGGCTAGGGCTGGCCCCTCTGTGGCGGAGGGCAAGCCCTGCGCCGGCCCTGGCTGTGCAAGGGGGATACGGACCCTGCCCTGGCCCAGTGGCCTGCCCTGCAGGGGGGCGGCCCAGGGGCTGGGGGCTTGAGGACCCTGCTGCGCACACCACTCAGAGAGGGGTGCCATGGCCCCGCCCCAGGGGCAGGACAGGCTGTGGCGCCCTCCTCAGGAAGGGATTGCACCCCTCTCCTGGGGCGTGGCCTCAACCGGGGGGCGTGGCCTCACGAGCCTCCGCCAGGAAAACTCCAACCCCCGGGATCCTTTGCGCACCCGGCGGCCCCGCCCCGCCCGCGCGGGCTGTCTGTTGGGCTTTCGAACAGGCCAATGGCGGCCCCGCCCTCCGGAGGCCCCGCCCACGGGAGTGGGCGGGGCGGCGCTCGGCTCCGGCCAATCGCTGAGCCGGGCCAGGGGGCCGGAAGGCCAATGGGGAGGCGGGGCGGCAGATATGAGATGGCGGCCGGGAGCCAGCGGGCCGCCGCGCGCCGGGAGGGCAGGTAGGAGCGGGAGCCGCGGGGCGGGCTCGTGCGCGGGTCGCTGGGCGGGGGGGGCCCCCCCCCCCGGCGGGTCTCCGGCCCCCCCCCCGGCGGCGGGGCGCTGCCGCGGCGCGCGTGCCTCAGTTTCCCTGCGCGCGTGCCTCAGTTTCCCTGGGCCCTGCCCCAGCGAGGGGGGCCCGGCACGGGGCACAGCGCTCCAGGGGTGGCCCCCCCCGCGCCGCCCTCCAGCGCGTCCCCCTCCTCGGGCCGCCGGGCAGGCCCAGCCGTTCCTGATCGCTTCCCCTCTTCCGAGTGCCCCAATGGGCTCCGCGGAGCCCCTCCAGCTTGTCCGGGCGCCGCGCTGAGCCCGACGGGTCTGTCGCTCCCTGGCTCGCCCGCCGTCCCTGTTCGAAGCCGGGCCCTGCCCCTGCCCCTGCCGGGCTCTCCCGACCTCCACGAGTCGTCAACGAGAGCGGCCAAAGGCTCTTCAGCGACAGCCCGTAACAAGAGCCTGGGAGGGGTGGGGTCAGGTGACCCCTTTTCCCTGGGAAATGGGGCGAAGGAGGTGGCGGGGCTGTGACCTGTTGCTGGGTGCCTGAGTGGGTCTCTAATGGCTTAGCTTACGGGGAGGGAGCCCTTGGCTCTGGGCCCTCTCTCCAAGATGGGTTGTACTGACTGCTCTTGGTTCCCCTGCTTCAAGTCTGCTCTACACTGTATCCCTGGGAACTAAACCTTCTGCTCTCCTTGCTGGCTGAGAATCACATCTGATGGGGGTGTAGGGCCTGGTGACTCCCCCCAGCTCTGTGACACTATGCAGACAACAAAACACCTCTGCCCCAAAGAGCTTAGTCTTGGTGTATGCGGTGGGAAAAACAAGTGGCGGGAGGGGTGGCACTGAAATGGCTCTCTCGTGTATTAAGTCACACTGAAGTCCAGCAGGTCTTGGTGATGTGGCAGCATCTGGCTGCCATTGCTCCATTCTGGCCATACCTGGGTGCCGGCCTCTTCTCCATCCTTAGCAAGTAGCCCTGCGTGTTTTTTCAGCAGGTTCAGGCAGCTTTCCCTTGGCTACTTCTAGAACTTACACTTATTTTGTTCCTTCTGCCGCTTCTGGAGATCCGTCTCTTTGCCTGTGTCTCTCCCATTCTGTTGCTTACAGGCATAGCCAGCAAGCACAAATCCTTGTTAAATTGCAGGCCTGAATCAAACTCTTATTAAATCACTCTGCACCAAACTGTTCCCAGTGCACCTTCTCCATTCCATACTGTGCTGTGTCCTCCACAGCCCAAGCTGTTGGGGGAGGCAGTGTAACTGGGGGAATGATGGCGGTTATAGCAGACATGCTTGCCCCACTGTTCATTTCAAAGGCTTGCGGTCTGGCTGGATCCTCTGCCTCTGCTGGCTGCAGCTTTTGTTAAGATTACATTACTCTATTATCTGCACTTGGCAAGAAGGCTGCCTCTTTCTCTTTGAGATGCAGAGACCTCACCCCAATAATCCTGTCTCACCTCCTGCTTGGATTAGATCAATGTGCACTACATGGGGGCATCCTCCTCAAACCATTCAGAAACAGCAGCTAGTGCAGAATGAGGCATGCCACTTACTAAGAGCACGGCACAGATATAATTAACTTCTCTTGGGAGCTGGCTGGAGGCAAAGGGGTTTGCTTTTGGCTTCCCAGCAAGATCTTCCCCCTCTCCCTTGTAATGACTTGGCAGCTGTGTCAAAATTGATCTGAGTCAGGAAGTTATTTGACTGATGCTGCAGTCAAATAACCAAACAGAATGTAAGGAATCATTAAAAAAGGGGATAGAAAGTAAGACAGTGAATATCTTATTGCCTCTGTATAAATCCATGGTTCTCCCACAGCTTGAATACCATGTGCAGATGTACCTCATCTCAAAAAGATCTTAGCATTGAAAACTCAGAAAAGAGCAACAAAAATGATGAGGGGTTTGGAACGAACGGCTGCCATATGAAGAGAGATTCAAAAGAATGGGACTTTCTCCATACCAGTCATGATTTCATTTTATGATTTCATAGAGGTCTATGAAAGTGAATAAGGAAAATTTATTTACTTGTTCCCATAAGAACTAGGCGTCACCAAATTAAATGAATAGGCAACAGGTTTAAAACAAACCAAAGGAAGTTTTTCTTCATGCAGTGCATAGTCAGCCTTTGGAACTCCTTGCTGGAGGATGTTGAAGACCGGGACTTTAATGGGGTTCAAAAAGGACCTAACCTCCATGAATCTGTCTAGCTCTATCAATGGCTGTTAGCCAGGATGGGTAGGTATGGTATGTCTAGCCTTTGTCAGTGTCTGGGAATGGGCGACAGGGGAGAGATCACTTGATGAATTGTCTGGGGTACCTGGCACTGGCTGCTGTTGGCAGACGGGGCGCTGGGCTAGATGGACCTTTGGTCTGACCCCGTCTGGCTGTTCTTATGTACATTCTGGATGGCTCTGGACCTGGCTTCTCCCCTTGGTTTGCTAGAGTTCAGATGTGGTCCTGACAGTATTCTGCTTTGTTTTGGAGATTTCTTTATGGATATTCTCAATGTTTCACAGGTGTCTGGTACCTTGAAGGGGACAGGTGCCTTGTCTCCAAAATGTCAAGTCTGTTGGACAGGTTGGCTCGGAGATCCCCTTTGGATTCTCACTGAGTGTCCTGACCAAGCCACTAAACCTGCCTTCCTGTCCTGCTGCTCCAGAAACTCTGGTCTCCCCCAGCCAGTAACCACCCTCTGGCAGAGCAACAGAGGCACCGAACCTGCTCAGCTCTGGGAGAGCCAGAGGCCCCTGGCAGCACCCAGGAAACCAACCCCCAAAAGGGATTAAACCCCCAATAAATCCATCTCGCTCCATGTAACTTATGTAAAAAGCTCATAAGTTCACTCTCTCGATCAATGAGAGAGATGCCCGGTTGTGGCTCTCCCCACCCCCCGGTAACAATAATTACACTGGGCCTGATAAGTGTTTTTATGAATTATAACAAGTAGCATGGAGTCCTAGAATATTAGAATGGGCAGTGACCTCGAGAGGCCATCACATCCAGTTCCTGCCCTCACGGCAGGACCCAGCACCATCTAGATTATCCCTGACAGGTGTCTGTCTAACCTGCTCTTAAATATCTCCAGAGATGGAGATTCCACAACCCCCTGAGGCAATTTATTCCAGTGTTTAACCACCCAGACAGGTAGGAAGCTTTTCCTAATGTCCAACCTCAACCTCCCTTGCTGCAGTTTAAGCCCATTGCTCCTTGTCCTGTTCTCAGAGGCCAAGAACAATTTTTCTCCCTCTGATACCCTTTTAGATCCTTGAAAACCGCTGTCATGTCTCCTCAGTCTTCTCCTTTCCAAACTAAACAAGCCCAATTCCTTCAGTCTTCCTTCATAGCTCATGTTCTCCAGACCTTTCATCATTCTTGTTGCTCTTCTCTGGACCTTCGCCAGTTTCTCCTCATCTGTCTTGAAATGTGGTGCCCAGAACTGGACACAGTTCTCCAACTGAAGCCTAATCAGCGCAGAGTGGAGAGGAAGAATGTCTACGTGTCTTGTTCACAACACTCTTGTTAATGCAGCCCTGAATCATGTTTGCTGTTCTTGCAGCAATGTCTCACTGACTCCTTTAGCTTGTGGTCCTCTATGAGCCTTAGATCCCTTTCTGCAGGACTCCTTCCTAGCCAGTCGCTTCCCATTCCGTGAGTGAGCATCTAAGTGATTGCAAGAGAAAACAGATTAAAGTAAATTGCTAAGCCAGAATAAAATGTCACTAATTCTAATGCACTAAAACTTGTTACATGAAAATTCTTACTCTAACAGTTCTAAGAATCTCTCACAATCCAGGCAGCCTCCTACCTTGGGCCCAATCCTTCCTACTGTTCAGTCTTTGATGTTTCCAGCAGGCATCTTTGGTAAGTGGGAGTTTCCTGGCATCTGGCCACTCCCTGTATTATCCCCTGCCCTGCCAAGCCCCCCTGCCTTGGGCCAAAGGGATATAAGGGGGGAATTCTTTGGGTGGAGTGCAAACTTTTCTTTCTTTGAGTGGAAAAGTATAAGATCCGAAATGGGTTCCAGCATCAGGTGACCTGGCCACATGTCTCTGTAGAGCCAACCACAGTTTGATCTCCCAGGAAAAACAAAACTACTCACAGATCATTGACTTGAGCACCAAGCCATCCAGTTCTTGAAGGATCACTAATGGCTTGTACTGGAATACCTGGACTAAGAAAACAAGCTTCCACTTCATATTTCTAACTCTCATAAACAAGAAAGCTGCATGCAGACAAATAGCATGTGCACATTTAGGAGATCAAAGGCTCTTGAATGATAGGTTACATGAGCTGTCTTGCATAAAGCATCTTTGAGTTATGCATATTCATAAGTACATTGTCATAAAGCATGGAGGGCGGGCCCCATGACACCTTCCCACTGAGATCTCTGCTAGAGGATTGGATGGTGTCCAGTGCAGAGGCAGTGTGTTCAAGAAGTCTGGTTTTGGTTAAACAATCACCCAATATCCCCAAACCTTGTGATGTCATTCATTGGAATTTTTTCCAAAGCTCTGGGTTCCTGTCCTCCAGGTGCCTGAACTTTTTTAAAGTGTAGCAATTAGGAACGTTACAAATTGTAATGGGGTATCCATGTAACAGCTAAATCACAGCCGTCTCTCCAGCCTCCCCCTGTGGTAACAGCCTGCCTGCTGCTGGGTTTCTAGCAGGGCAGAACAGGAGCACTCTAATAATTTGCCCTGTGTTCCCTGGAGGGTGCATCTCACTCAGCTGTCAGGCACTTCCCTGAGCTTTGAAAGCGGAGGGGCACATGCCTTCCAGGCAGCAGAGATCATAACACTGAGCACAGCCATCAGGGCAGGCATGGTGGGATACTGGTGGAAGCCAGTTCTCTCGACAAAACAGAGTCCACGCTGGCTCTTTGTCAACAATAAAAGGAGAAGAAAAGACACAAGTCTCTTGTGAGGATGTGGGTGAAAAATCCAATGCAGCTTCCTATTTAGTATTTTCTGCGTCTCCCTCAGCCCTCGGTGCCCTAGTGCCCTCCCTGGTTCCCGCATTAGCCTCTTGTTTTCTTTGCTCTAAATGCTTCTGGTCTATTACTACTTGTGGAGTCTTTCTTCCATTTTCTGCCTTATTGGTCCGTGAGTAACCCTTGTAATGCTGGATGTTAGGGCGCTCCCGTGTGCAGTGGCTCTGGAATGTAGGCACTTGACTGGAGCCTAGGAGGTGCACAGCAGAGCACTGAAGATGCACTTTTCTGCATCTGCCATGTACAGTGCGTGGCACTCCCGTGGCTAACTTCCTTCTGGCCCTCCAGCATCCGCGTTTGAACCACTCTCCCAGCCTGTGCTCTGTCTCCATCACTACCCATGAGGGGGCTCCACTCTGGTTTCTGTCACTCCTCTGCCTTTGCATTGCCTTCCCAATTCACAATCTCAGATTTTGCCCTGATGCAACTCCATTAAGTCTGGCATATCTCCCGTAATGGCAATGCTCAGTGGCACGTCCCTGGCGACGTTTTCGCCTCCATACTAAATTATCCTGTTTGTCTGCTTCCTAGACATTCTTTCCACGTACATGGTAGCTGGTTTCAGTCCATCTCTGGTGCTGCTCTTCAAAGATGTCCAGAGGATTGACTCAGACTACATAAGGGAGCAGCTCATCCCGCATGTTTGTGACCTGACCACAGCTGCACTCCACGGCAGTAGTGGATCTTACTCCAAGAGTTAGACTTGTGCAAAGCTCCCAGGCACACAACTTGTCTCTGATCCTGGGACTCACTCCCAGGAGGGGCTAGGTTCCCTGGGAAGCTTCTGAGCAGAAGGTAGAGCCCCTGCTGTGTCTGAGCTTTCTCCCTAATAACAAAACTACCCCCCAACCTAACATTAGCCCCAGGCTTTAATTATGGGGAGGGGGGTGCAGGAAGGGAGAACAAGCTAGTCATTCCTGTATTGTGTATTTTGAGAGTTGCGCACTCCGATACCATGGTGATGAGTGGTCTCTAAAAGCAGAGATGAAAGAAATCCTAATTACAAACAAGGCAGAAAATGGAAATAACGTATCTGAGCAAATGCCAGTCTCCCCTTTGCTGCTGCTCTGTGAGCTCTGTGTAGGTGGGGCACGTCCACTCACTCTCCCTGTTTACCCTGGGTAGAGCAGGCAGGAGCATTGGCCTTTGTCTGAAGGTTGCGCCTTTGCCGATGAACAGGATTATTGTGTGCAGTGCCTGGGGGGGCTTTATTTCTGTGCACAAATGGGGCCTGCTTTCCATTTCCATTTTGATTAGCAATAATCATACACAGACATCTTTGTGTGCAAGGAAGGGTCACTAATAGTGACCTTTATGAATTAAATGGCCTGCTGAAGTGGAGGAACAGGAGATTGGAGGCTGTTTCCAGCTGTGGCCATCAGATGACAGGAATCCAGGAGATATGGAATGAGGAACATAGTGGGAGAACTGCAGCTGAGCTCACAGTAAGGGGCAGTCCAGGGTAGGCCGGGGTGGGGGCCAGGGAAGGGGCCCCAATCCCCCAGCAGTGGCAGCTCTGGGGCAGTTCCTGGTTGGACACTGGCTGGGAGAGAGTCCCCCCTCCCAGGGCAGAGGGGCCCTGCCCCATTCCTGCTACAGCAACTCCACTGCAGCAGCTTCGTGCTGGGACTGGTTGGTGTACTAAGAGGAGGGCCTGAGACAAGCCCATGTATCACAGGCCTGGTGGGAGGCCTGAGGCCAAAGTAAAAGTGGTCAGGACTTGGCTAATAGAAAGCAAAGCTGAGCAGTGAGTGAGAGGCAGGCCCTCCTCCCGCATTCTGGCCGGAACAGGGCAATGCTGCAGATACACACGTGCCTAAGAAGTACGATGTGTCAGAGGGTGCCCTGATCCGTCAGGCGCAATGTGCAAATTGTTTGTGGTGTCCTTGTCTGGACTAGGGTGCAGTGGAAAGTTCTGCCGCTGACTGAGCTGGACCGTTATTGGGGCACATGTGGGGCGATCTGGTAACTTCTGTGCTGTTTGCCAACAACTGCTGCGGACTTGGTCCCTGGGGGATGCTGTGGTTGGTGGGGCACTCGTGGAGTCTGCTGTGCTGTTGGTGCAGGGATGGGGTGTGCACAGAGGGAGCACACGCACACAGCTGCACTGTTATCCACCTCTGACAGAGCAAGATGCCTGTCAGGACACCACATCTGTGACTTCTGACCCCAGCAGGGAGAGACGCTCCTGCTCCAGTCGCCGCGGTTCTGTGCTGGGGCTGGCGGGCAGAGGCGACGCTCTGTGTTTCTGCCCTGAGCCCCTGCACACTGGGCTTGTTAGGCAGCTGTGCAGCCACCTGGCTGCTCAACTTAGAGGGGACTTAGCTGCACGCCTCCTTGTCCAAAGCGCGCAGTCCGGGGCAAGAAGGTGGTAGGAAGTGGCCCAGGCAAGGCAGTCTGGAGGTGCTCCTGGACGTCAGACTTTTGAGAGCCCTCCTTGGGCTGGAGCCCAGTGGAACAGGGGACCTGGGTTCTCGTACCACCCTCCCGTGGTTCAAATGGCCTAGCCCTGTGATCACTAGCAAGATGTCACGGAGTGTCGGGGCTCCCCGGGCCCTGCACCCCCATCCGCAGTGAGATGTGACTCAGCCAGCGAGTAGAACAGAAGGTTTATTGGGTTACAGGGACACAGGGCAGGATCGATGGTAACACAGGGGCCAAGAGCAGGCAGTGTTGTTCCTTTTGGGGAGAAGGGGTCCCGGCCCTTCTCCCCCTTCCTGCCCTAAGCCCTTTTCCTCCTCCTAGCCCAGCTGAGATTAACCCATCCCCCAGGCCGTACTGCCCAGCCTGGTGTCAGCCCCGCCTGCCCTTTGTCCTCCTTCCAGGCCCCAGGTGTTACCTGCTGTCACCCGGTCCTCAGGACTGAGACACTGAACATACTTCCCCCAGTAAGTCACACCCAGCCTCCCCCCTCCTCATTCAGATAGTGCTGCAGTGCCTGGAGGAAACAGGTGCGCGTGTGCGCGCACGCACACAAAATACAGCAAACCGTAAATGTAACAGTGAACACAGAACTACAACAGTGGACAACATCCCTACTACATCACACAAGGTTCCCCACAAGGGCAAGCTAGGACACATGCCAAAAGCCTGATTAGCCAGCATGAAAGCTGGCACCAGGAAGGGTGTACCAGCAAAGGCCAAGGATATGGCTTCAGCATGACTGAGGGAGGTGGTGATGGTTCTGGAATCGCTACAAAATGGAATCGTGCTTCAGTCCAGACGTGGGACCTGGTGACATGGTTTCACTTGTAGTAGAGATGGCGAAGCTGGGGCCCATGTTGTAGGTTCCTGTTAGATTGCTTAAGCCCGAGATGTCCCTAATTCAAAGTTCTCGTTTCAGTGCCAATGGATTATTTCCTGTGCCGTTGGGATATGATGTAATCCATTTGTCCAGCTTTTCTTTTCTGTTTTGTCTCTGCGTGACGGCTGATGTCCAGTGCGTGCCGCGGGGGCCCTTCAGGCCCACAATGCGCCTTTGTGCCTTGTAGCATGCGTGGAATTTGCATAGGCTGTGCTGGGGCAGGCGGGTGTCTTTGTTTTTGAAAACAAGGAGCAAGTTCTTTTCTCAGTGTCTTTGCTTCCCAATGCCTCTCCAAAAGCTGTCGACATTCATGTAAGATTTTATTTTCTTTCTATTTTTGCATTAGGGATTATTGAAGTAATGAAATTGTAGCCTGGATAATATGCATAGTGGTCGTGTTGGTTGGCTTTGGTCTGGAGAGTTACTAGATTTCACTCTAATAGTGTGAACTTCTGCATCTGTAGATCTAGATCAGTAATTATCAATGGTGAGAGCCCGGAGTTTGTGCTGCTTGAAGTAGCTGCTAAAATATTTGCATATCTACTGTGGGGAACACACACTGCTGGGGAGTGAACAGAGCCAGGATCACTGCAGGCAGGTGGCTGGGACTAATATGAAGCCTTCTTTCAAGACAGGGGTTCTGTGACCATCTTGCAGGTGGTCTGCAGGCTCAGGACATGCCCCCTCCCTGCAGCAGGGAGCCTGTGTTGGTGCTTCAGCCCTGCAGCCCTTCATGAGGTTGGAGCACCAGTGCTGACTTCCTGCTATGGGTGGAGGTGGGGGGTTCATGGGCCATATCCGGCTTGTGGGGAGAGGAAGTAGTTACCTGAACTGGGGGGGGGGAAAAAAATTGGGTAACAGCAGTGCAGGAAACTGCTCTCCTGGAGGCTTTCCCCACTGCTCCCATTGGCCACAATCACAGCCAGTGGGAGCAGCGGGGGGGCAGTTCCTGGGAGCGGTGGGAGGCACAAAGCCTCCACCCCCTCCTGAGACCCTGCATCCCCACCTTGCTCCTGCACCCTACGTCCCACCCAGACCCCCCAGCCTGCTCCTGCACCCTACCTCCTGCACCTCCACCCCTTTCTGCACCCATTTTGTCATCAAGGTGTCTGGTGGGTGGTTTGCAGAAAGGTTTGCGTTGAGTGAGGTGGGCCGCAGGCCAAAAAGTTTGAGACCCACTGTCTTAAGAATGGCCATACTTGGTCAGATCAATGGTCCAGCTAGCAGTCTGGCTAGTGGTCTGACAGTGGCTAGTACCAGATGCTTCAGAGGGAATGAACAAACAGGACATTGAGTGATCCATCCTCTGTCATCCAGTCCCAGCTTCTGGCAGTCGAGGTTTAGAGACACCCAGAGGACAGGTTGCCCCAATCATACTGGCTAATAGCCACTGATCTATCCTCCATGAACATATCTAATTCTTTTTTATCCCACTTATCCTTTTCAACTACAACATCCCTTGGCAATGAGTTCTATGGGTTGACTGCTGTGTGAAGTACTTAAGTTTGTTTTTAAACTAGGGATGTTAAATATCGGTTAATTGAATAGTCAATTAACCAATAAGAATTCATGAGGTTACTCAACTATTCTATAGTACCTGGGGGTGGGCTAGTAGCCAGTGCACTGCGACCCCACTCCTGAGGAGCCCCCTGCCACTCCATGCTGCTGCCTCTGTACCAGCAGCAGCGCGGGGTGCCAGGCGGGAGCTGGTCTGCAAGGGGAGCCAGCTTGAAAACCAGCTCCCCTCATGGACCAGCTGCCTGTCGCCCTGTGCTGCTGCCTCTGATACAGACAGCTGTGCAGGGTGGCAGCAGCCCCTCTCATGGGGAGGCTGAGCTCCGAGGCCTGGTGCCGGCCAGAACTGAGCTGGGCTGCTCGCCTGGCTCCTAATACACTTTAAATGCAGAGCTGCTGAGGGGTAGGTCCCAGAGCCGGGCTGCTGGCCAGCCTACTAAAAAAATTTACTGACAAGGGTTAGGGGGAGTGGGTGTAGTCTATAGCATTAACCTATAAGCTTTTGCTTATCGGTTAATCTGCTAATTGACTACACCATATTACGTCCCTGTTTTAAACCTGCTGTCTATGAATTGCATTGGGTGATACCCCTTCACAATCCACAAGAACTGGGGAAGTGACACTTTTTTTCCCCATCATTCATAATTTTATAGACCTCTATCATATCTCCCCCAGACATCTCTTTTCCAAACTGAACAGTCCCAATGTTTTTAACCTTTCCTCTTGTGGAAACTGTTTCATACCCTGATGAATTTTGTTGCCCTTCTCTGTACTCTTTCCAATTCTAATATCTTTTTGGAGATGGGGCCACCAAACCTGCATGCTGTGTTCAAGGCGTGGGAGTACCATAGATTTTTTTTTTAAGAGGCAGTTGCTATCTTTATCCTTTTCCTAATGGTTCCTAACACGTAGATTGTTTTGATTGCTGCTGCACATTGAGCAGACATTTTTTGGAGACCTATCCACGGTGACTCCAATATCTCTTGCTTAAGAGGAAACAGGTAATGTAGACCCTGCCATTTTGTATGTAATTGGGAATTCATGGTTTTCAGTGTACAGTACTTTGTATTTATCAACTTTGAATGTCCTCTGCTGTTTGCTGCCTACTCACCAAGTTTTGTGAGATCCCTGGTAACTCTTTGCAGGCAGCAAGAGGTTTGTGTTATACCAAAATGCATTGTTGTGGATTTTAGGACAGAAGAGGGGTGCTGTGTGTGTGTGTGTAACCCTGTGTAACAGTGTGAGTATGGGAGATCAGTCAGCAGCCATTTTTGCCAGTTGGTACTGAATTGCTCCATCTTGGCCTGAAGTCCATAGTGCCACAAATGTCTGGGAGTGGGGGTGCAGGAATCAGGATTGGGGTGCATGAGGGGTTGGGGGGTGTGGGAGGTGCAGGAGGCAGGGCAGAGCCCTGGGGGTGGGAGGTAGAGTGAGCGAGGGGGCCCTGAGGCCAAGGCTGGGCTATTGCACCCAGGCAGCAGTGGCTGGACGAGGGGCTGGGCCAAGATTGCCTCCCCTGTCCCGTCCCCCGTGATGCTGCCTCTGATTAGACACAGAAATGGGGCTTGGGGGAGAGGAGGCAGGCGGCACTGCGGAGCTGGTGCTGGTGGGAACCGGCTTTTAAGCTGGCTGTCCCCAGCACTGGCTCCTGCCCCTTCCCCGCCTCTGATACAGAGGCAGCAAAGGAGGGGGGAAATGCAAGTAGTTGAGAAGATTAACTGATAAGCCAAGGCTTACTGGTGAATGGTATACTCTACTTGTTTACGTCCCTAGTAAGTCCCAAGTTCTCTTGTTCTGTTCATGTATCCTAGAAATTACACCACTGTCCTGCTTTTTGGGTCAGAGGCATATAGTTGTTCACATAGTTATTGAGGCTCACAAAGAACAGAAAACTTAAAACAGTGGTCCTATAGCCCTTGGAGACTAACACAAATATATAAATATATAGATTAGAACGGGGGGACAACAGACTAGATTGAGGTTACCCCTCTGTGTGTTACTAGTACAGGGTTTTTCTGTGCCTTCCATTAGTTACTATTTTTAAAATATTGGTTTACAGCAGAAAAAATTTTGAACACTCCCAAGCGGGAAGTTCAATGATAACACACATTTGACTCTGTGCTACTAGTCTGACTGTCGGTGAAAGCTAGTGGAAAGTCTTGATATTTGTCTGGCTCCTGACTGTCAGTGGTGTCCGTATACATTGCAGACACCCTGTCTTTTTGCCCAAATGTAGGGCTCCACTAGTAATTTGTGTAGGCAGCACCTAACTGAGACAAAATCAATTCACTTGCAACTGCCCGTGTCTTTGGTAAGAGGTCCAGCTAGTGGAGAATCCAGGCCCAGTGTTTAGTTCTTATTCTTGATCTGAGTACAGTGGGGCCTGTTGTTTCTGTGGCCTTGCTTTGTAGATAAGCTTTTGGAATGCTACAAGGCAGCCTGCAACTCCCATGTGTGGCGCTGCTTTTGTTACCTGGTGTATATTCACTGGCACAAGTGTCTGTTTTGGGCTGTGACTAGAGCAGTGGTGGGCAATAAGTTTTGACTGGGGGCCACTTCAGAAATTTTTGGAGTGGCAGGGCCTCCGTGGGCTGGATCAACCCACTTGGTGGGCCAGATCTGGCCCAGGGAGGCCCTTTTGCCCACCCCTGGACTGGAGCCTTCGGGTTTGAAGTCTGATCAATGGTTAAAATAGCTACTTTGAGGGCTTTCCCCTAGCTCTGGGGTTTCTACCCGGAGGCATTTAGTGGTCTGAAATCTTGCTGGCAAGCTTAGACAGGGTTGTGAGACTGCAGTTTTGTGGACCTTGTCTTGGGTACAGTTGTGAGACTGTTCAAAGCCCAGAAGCCTGCTGTCCCTGCTGCGCTGAAGGTCCACATGCTCAAGCATGGGCCAGGCAATGGTCCTGAGGAGCACAGGCAGCTACAGGGCCAGTGGGTATCTTTTTTCCAGAGTAAGGTTGCTCAGGAGGCCTGGGATCTGGAATTGGGGGGACACTGGGTGTAGGCACGAATGCTGGAAGGTGTCTTACAACCTGCTTCCCTTTCTTTCCCAGTGATGCCGTCTGCAGGTTTGTCACCTGCAATGACTCCTCGTTCCATGGGCAAACCGTCATCTTCAACCCTGACTTCTTTGTGGAGAAGTTGCGGCATGAGAAGCCTGAAGTCTTCACAGAGCTGGTGGTCAGCAACATCACTAGGCTCATCGACCTGCCGGGAGCAGAGCTGGCCCAGCTGATGGGGGAGGAGGACCCCAAGCTGCCGGGTGGCACAGGCTTCTTTCGGTCCCTAATGTCTCTGAAGCGGAAAGGTAAGCCTGATGCTCTGTCGGCCTCTGTCTCCATAGTGTGGTGTGGGTCCAGACTCCTTTAGCAGTACCACATACCACCCTCTTGCAGGCTCCTAGGAGCCAGGCACATTCCATGTGCTCTTTGCTGCATCCACCTCTTGTGTCTCCTTATTTATTGAGATTGTAAGCTCTGCAGGGCAGGCCCTGTCTCTCCGGGCGTATTCCTTGCCTGACACTCAGGCTGCAATCCTAGACTAGGGCCCTTCCCCTTAAGGAAAGCGCCAAGCCCAGAATGTCCGATTTAGGGATGTGAAGGACTATTCGACTATCTGATAGGCAAATGCTTATCGAATAGTCGATAGTCTAGTCACTAGTTGCTCCCCCCCCCTTTGCTGCCTCTATCAGAAAGATAGGGCTCCATGCGGCACTTTTGCCTTTGGGCTGTTGCTACACTTCAAAGGCAGAGGCGGCCTATTGACTAGTCGATGCAAAATGCACCGACTATTTGGTTAGTCTATTACTCGATAGTTAACATCCCTAGTCTAAGTAGCAGTAGGTGAATGCAAGGTAATCCCTCTTGTTCCTTCTTGCGTTGTGGAGTCTGACCGTAGGAGTAGCTGTAGGGAGATGACTGCATCTGTTCTCAGGACTCCCAAAGCATTCGTCTTTCTTGGGGGAGTTGTCTTATTTAGTAATAAGTTTCCTGTCCCCACTCCCCAAACTCACGAGGAGGCAGCCCCAGTGTGCCAGAGTCAGTACAGACACCTGTGGAGCTGCTCCCTACCCTGAAGAGCTGGCAGTCTGAGAACAAGGTCCATCCCTAACTGGTTGGGTTCTATCAGACTTGGGCAATCAAATTGCAGCCCAAGTGGGACAGGTTTGGACTCTGGGACCCCCTTGGGACTGTCACTTGATGTTCTGAAATTGCATGGAACAAGTACCCCTCACTCTGTCCTCCTGGCCCAGACCCTCTGGCCACCTTCAGGGTCCTAGCTCTCTGCAGTGTATTACAGACAGAGATCAGCTCAGCTCTTGGAAGGCTCAGCTAAAGGGTCTTGCCTCAGCACCAGTGTTCCCTGTAAGCTGAGCGGTTGGGCAGCCACCCAGGAGACACTTAAATGCTGCCCAGCTGATTAGCGGAGCATGTACAGCAGGCAGCATGTGTTTCTACTGGTAGTGCACATATGCACATGCCTCAGTGCATATCATAAAATTTATTCCACACACACATGGAAAAATTAGAGGGAACAATGCAGAGCCTCAGTGGGACCTGAACCCCAGATAAATCCATCCTTACTCTGTAGAAAAGTTTATGCAGAGAAAGCCGTTTGCCCTCCGTCTCAGGGTAAAGAGATGCACAGCTGCTTCGCCCCTCTGGAACAGTTCTGTACGCTGGATCTAGTAACAAACAAAAGTGATTCTATGAAGTATAAAAGGGGGGGGCTTAAGTGATCATTAGAGCTGGCTGATGGAACAAAGGCAGCTACTAAACAAACAGAGCACGCAAGCCAAGCTTAATGCACTACAGACACTAGCTACATGTAATGGCTCACCCTCAGTGGTGTTCTAATAAGCTTCTTTCACAGACTGGAAAGCCTTCCAGTCTGGGCCCAGTCCTTCCCCCACTTTCAGTCTCAGCTATTTCCAGCAGTCTTCGTGGGTGGGGCAGCCAGGGAGGACTGACTATTACCTTGCTCCTCCCCCTTACACAGGATTTGCACAAGGTGGGAGTTCCCCTCCCAGGTACTCATGGAAAAGTTCGTGGTTAAAGATGGATTCTAGTGTTGGGTGGCATGGTCCGTCTCTGTGAGGCCCCTGTCTCCATACTTCCTGGGCTGACCCATGTGCCCACAGGAGGCCAAGCTGCATTGTCTCTGAGAATGGGACGTTCTAGCCTGAAATACCACAAGCGGCCCTCCTTCAGCAAGACTTCACTAACCCAGGTTCTCCGGAGTCCTACCTGGCTCTGCAAAGATGCAACATGCATACCAATGGGCAAACCACATTCAGTAGATGCTCACTTTGCCAACAAGATCATCTATAAAGTATTTTGGATGAAGCCTAGTCATGAGCGTGTTTTCCTAGAGCACCCGGAGTGCCCCGTCACACCAGGCATCTTGTGTCTGCCACTCAGGTTCTGAGCTTCCATTCCATTCAGGACTTGCAGAATTGTCCTTGGCTTCGTTTCCCAGGCCCAGTAGGCTCCCATGTTAACACTGGGGCATTATTAAAGCCTGAGAACAAAAGGCCAGAGGACCAGCTTTGTGGAGAAACAGTAATGCCCAAGCTCACTAGGCCTTTCTACCCTGGCAACACACTCTGGAGGGAGGGACCTTTCTCTGCTTGTGGTTCCTGGAATTGGGCACCTAAGCCAGACCAGCCCTTGCTGGCAGAACACCGCCACACCAAGTGAAAGACTCCACCCCTCTGTAACTGGCCAGGGACTTGGAGCCCGCTTGCTCATGTCCCGGGAGAGTGCCCTCCCCAGCTGGCTATTGAGCATTCTGGGCTGGGGCTGTCCTGCTGGAGCTGTTCCATTTGGTAGAAGTAATTAAATAGCCAGTGGGAGAGTGAGATTCACTCCAGAGCCCGTGGTCAGGCAAATAGCACACGAGGCAATAGTGTAATCAGGTACCTGAAAAGGAGAAACTTCTTGAAGAGGCAATGATCTGTTTTTCCTTAGCAGTGTTATTTTTAGACAGCTTCCTTTTAAACGCTTTGCAAAAGAATTCAATTCCACGCTATTGCCGCGTGTGCTGCTATTTGCCCACACTCCTGTATTTTTCAGAGTTGGGTCATACAAAAGCCTTTTTCACTTTACTTACTTGGCTTGCTATAGCCATGGGTGTGCACACCAAGTTCTATGACTGATCAATTCAGTTTTATGCAGCCTTTATAATAAGCCACAGCATAGCACCTTGCTCCCTCAGCCCTCATTCTCTGCCACAAATCTTATGCTTATAAGACGCACACTGTTGAAGGGGATGAGGCAAAAGCTGCATTTATTAAGAAGTAGCAGGTGGGGCCCGTCGTTGACCAGGCAGTCATTTTGCGTAATTGCACTTGTAGGAAAGTTCAGGAAATTAAACGTGTCGTAGAATGTGGTGTTAATGTGCTTGCAAAAGGGAAGTAAAAGAAGAGTTTGGAATTTGTAGGATTTCAACTTCAAACAGGAATCATGTTATTGAATACTTACCCCACACACTAAATTTGAATCAGAAACCCGTCAGCTTTTGTTACTGTTCCTGTAACTAATTTGAGTTATTTTGTGATTTATAACAGTAAAGTGTTCTTTGTACTAAAATGACAGTTGAATGGGTGACTCGATTTTAATTTTCTTTGCAAATACTTTTTATGAGCTTTAATCGTAATAGTCATGGCTTTCTTTCCGATGGAAAAACAAAAATGATTTAAACCAGTGTTTCTCAAAGTGGTCACGGACCCACTCAGAGCTGCTACTGGGCTGCTCTGGTTTGTTCACTTACCAGCTCTGCAGCCAGTCTCCCATTGGCTGTGGTTTGCCACTTGAGAGACACTGGCTTACACCTTTCGCCCAGCATATTGCGGTGTATACAGTAGTTCATTCCGCTAATTTAAGTGGCAAGATTGTTTATGCAAATGTTGGTATCTGTAGGTAATCGCAAAGTATGACTTTATTTTTCACAAAAAAATCCACAAACTCTTCAAAATATGTAATAGATACAGTTCAGGCATTAAAATCAGCATATGCTTCCAGAGAGACACACCCAAATGTTGTGCAGCTGGGTTTTACAATTATAATTCCTTAGCATTGCTTGGTCGGTTTCGGTGGGCAGCCGAGATGACGCATGAGGGAGGAGGAGCTCGGGGTCCCTCTCATGCATTTGAAGCTCTGGATTCATTTGTCAAAAACATCAAAGTCCCATGGCATTAGACTTTTATTTTTATAGCAATAAGTTTCCATGCAGGTCTGAGCCCTGCTGTCATAGACTACTAGACCTGGGAGGGACCTCGAGAGGTCATTGAGTCCTGTCCCCTGCCCCCACAGCAGGACCAATTATTAAGGCTGCTTCAAATCAGCCTTATGGGTTGTTGGTCATAGTGTTTTTTATTTTGGGGGGGCCTCTATTCTTTATTTCGTCCTTGGGCGTATAGGCTTCTGCTTGAGTGTTCTCAATCTGCTTTTTTTTTTTTTTTTTTTCTGATGGTTCTGGTACCTTCTATTTCTTATTTGTTAGCATAGCATTTCTTTACTCCTACAAAGTAGTAACAAAGAACAGTAAATATAAAAAACAAGCTTTCTTGCAGAGTAGGAAGAAAGCAAAGCAAGAGAGCGCTAATAAAACAGTTCTTTTATTGCTGCTAAAAATAAATAAAACCAAAAGTGATTTATTCTTCCTTTTTCTTAAACACTAACAAAACTGAATACAAATATCCTTCAAAATAATGTATGTGAAAACTATTTTTCAAAGTTCGGCCTTTGGGCCACCACAGCCCCTGCCTGCTCCGGGATGTGGGCAAGTCAAGGCAGAGTGTGAATTACAAATCTGGATCTCTTGTGGCTGCAGTGTAAGGGTGGGATATACACGCCTGTGCCCCCATGCTCTTGTCCCTACTGTCTGCTGGGTGGGTTGGTCATACGCAGAGCATGCCTAAGTGGATCAGGCCCATGGGGGGGACGACAATCCCATCATACTTTAGACCGAAGCCAGGGCTCTGGACAGCTCAGCTGTGTCAGAACTTAGCAGTTCTGCTCATGACCAACCCTTAGTCTTCAGGTGTGTTGAGCTGTTTATATGCTCTGCCTTTCCTCCTCCTTGCTAGCTGGCACCACAGCGCACTTAGGCCACTGTCCTACAGGACTTGCCAGCCTTTCCAGAAGTGTTTCTGTTGCCCATGTCACCCTCCCATGCTTCATGGCAGGCCCAGACATGCCTCATCCATTTCTGCCCAGCTGGGTGAGGAGAGAAACTAATGAACTCCATCAGTGCACCCCTGATACCCACTCCCCATCAGCCAGGGCAGCCCCTTAGACCTGCTGCCACCGAAAAGGCATAGCTGTGGACTGCTGCTCTCAAGTAGCTGTAGCTGCGCCTAATTGATTTGACACCTCAGAGAGGGAGCCTTGTTAGACTGTAAGGGTATGTCTAGACTACAGGCTTTTGTTGACAGACACTTTGTCGACAGATACTGTCAACAAAGCTTCTGTCGACAAAGAGCGTCTAGACTACATCCAGTTCTGGCAACAAAGCAAGCCGCTTTGGCGACATGAGAGTGTAGACACAAAGGTCACTGTAGATGCACTAACGCCGTCTGTCGACAGAACTCTGTCGACAAAGGCGTTATTCCTTGTAGAATGAGGTTTAGTGCTATCGACAAAATTGCCGAGTTCTGTCGACGTTATGTTGACAGAACTCAGCGGTAGTGTAGATGCAGATATAGTTTTGTCGACAAAAGTCCACTTTTGTCGACAAAACCCTGTAGTCTAGACACACCGTAACTGTAAAAGCAACAAGTGGTCCTGTGGCACCTTAGACTGGAGTTTATTTACAAATCTGACACTGTCAACCTGGGCTTGAATAAAGACTGTTAACTGGTTAACACTACAAAGCCAACTTCCCCTGCCTTTGATGTTCATATTTTCGCACCCAAAGCTTTGAACAGGACACATCCAGTCCACTTAATTAGCTTCATTACATGGTCCCTACAATTGACCGGTAATTGCTTTTGCTATCATGTATACCTTGATTTCTGTTATTTCCACTCCAACTCATCTGAAGTGGGTTTTACCCAGGAAAGCTCATGATCCTGCATATTTGTTAGTCTCTGAGTTGCCACAGGACTACTTGTTGTTTTTAATTGACTTGAGTTAATCTTCCTTTGAAGGCAACGCTCCCTCTTCAGAGCTCTTACGATGATCTCTTGAGAGGAGAGATGTCAGCCTTATGAGGCTTCCTCCTTCATCTGCTTGGTGCTTTTATGCATTGTTGTCTAGACTAGAGCAGTGGCTGTCTCCCAGCCCAGGAGCTCAGCCTCCCTGGCCCTCATGCAGTAGGGAGCCCGCGCTGCCCCTGGAGTCTTGTGGCCCACACGCAGCCATGAGGCTGCAGCACCAGGTTGGGCGGGCAGGCGGGGAGGTGAAGAAGGCAAACTCCCCCTACCACGCGGGCCCCGGAGCTTCATGTGGAGGAGCCACACCCCGCCCCTTCCATGAGAAAGTCCTGCCTGCTGCTGGGCGTCCACCTTCCCTAGGCCTTGCCTAGGCCCTGCCGAGCTCACGGTCGCCATGGTAAGAGCAGAGCGTCCCACGGGGCAGGTTGGGCTGCGCAGGGCCCAGCAGGGGTGGGAAGGGGTGGTGCTGGGACTGAGGACCCTGCAGGACACAGGTGGGGGCTTGGAGCCCTTCAGGGCGCTGCACCCCCAGGGATCTGGGGGGTGGGGAGCTGAGTCACCTCAGTGCCCACACCCTGAGGGCACCATGGACCAGATCCCAGCAGGGCAGACACCTCAGGTTAATCCACTCACCCACCCCTACATTGCTGCAACACATCCAGCCTTCCTGCCCTGTTCCCCCATTTCCCTGAACCCCCATGAGCCACCCTGACCCCAGCCCTATTCCCAGGGGCACCCACCCTGCCCCCAGCTCTCTGACCCCCCACAACCACTCTGCCCTCATCTCCCTGCCCCTGGCCAGACACCTACCCTCACCCTGCTCCTGCATCCATCTTTGCTCCTGCTCACTCCCCCTGGCAGTGATACAGTGGCAGCAGTGTGCAGTGGCAGGGGCCTCCCCAGGAATGGGGCCAGGAGCACACTGGCTGCCAGCCCCAGGGACTATTGAATAATGTGTAAATGATAAGATGTGGTGTGGTTACACCACTATTCAATTAAATATCTAATGCCCCCACTAATTACCAGCAGGTCCACACTGTTGGGAAGGGGTCAACAGACAAATCTCTCATTCCCCTTACTCTTATTGCTCTGCTGGAGCACCAGAGTTGACAGAGTGATCAACAGGTGGTTAATTTAGTGGATCTTTACTAGGCTTGCTAAATGGACCATCAGTGGAGCTGCATAGATCCATCCAGTAATGGAGATCAGCCTATCCTATATATAGTAGCCCAATGTCTGTGACTCTGTTACGTGTTGCCTCTGGGGGACGCTGTTGCCTCCTGCCATGGCGCTCGGCTGACTTCTGCGCTGCTCAGCCGGGCCGCCGTGCGGGCGCAAGCAGCACAAGCAGCCATTTGGGCCCCACGGTCCCCATGCAGCACCCTGGCCGGGGGAACGAGGGGGAGGACAACTGGGAGGCTGCAGGATCAGTGCTGGGGTGAAGGGAAATGGTGCAGGGGGGCAGCTGGAGCTTACAGGCAGCTGGGCTGCCACGCGGGAGCAAGCGGCGCAAACAGCCATTTGGGCTCCGCGCTCCCCATGCAGGAGGGGGAGGAGAAGAGAGAGAGAGAGAGAGGCAGGAGATGGAGGAGAGCTGAGAGAGAGGGGGGGAGGCAATAGGAGGAGGGGAGAGAGCGAGAGACCAGAGGCTCAGGAGAGAAGACCGAGATAGAAAGGGAATAAGACGTGGAGGAGAGACCTGAAAATCCTGTTTTATGACGGGCTAATTGGCTACTTGAGAGAGAGGTCCTCCTCTAGCTTAGAACTGCAGCTCTGATACAATTGGCAGCACAGCTGTAGCATGGGTGTGATGCATAGCTGTGAAAACACTTTTAGATTGTATCAAGAAAGGTCAAGCTCTCTGGGCTGTTCTCAATAGAATCTGTGCTGGTGGAGACATCCGCTCTGAAAGGCATTAAAATCAATGCTCTAGACCAGCGGTTCTTAAACTGCGTTCTGCGGGACACTGGTGTTCCGGGAGCAACTTGCAGGTGTGTTGCGACCTCTTCTTTGTTTTTGTCTCTTTTTGTCTGACAATTTTTTTTAAAGAAAATGTTGATAGGTGTTCCGCATTTTAAAAAAAAATATTGTTTGGTGTTCCGTGGTCTCAAAGTTTAAGAGACACTGCTCTAGACCAGTGGTGGCTCTTCGAGTGGTTGCTCATGTCCATTCGGCGCACCGCATCTTCCGGAGCGTTTTCCCTAGCGGTACCCGTAGCGCTGGCAGGGTGCCCCCTGGAGTGGCGCCGCCATGGCGGGGCATAAGTACCCCTGCCGGCGCTCCCCCACCTCAGTTCCTTCTTACCGCCCGTGATGGTCGTTGGAGCGTCTCTCTCCCTTACATTAGTTAATGGTTCCCGTTTCTCTTAGCATTGTAAATAGTTCAGTTAGTTAGGTAGTTAGTGTTCTTCGTTCGTCCTCCCCCTACGGGGGTGAGGAATGCCAGGGCCGCAAGGCTTCAAGGCGTGCGCTGTCTGTGCGAAGTTCATGCCCAAAGGGGACCCGCATGACAGCTGTCTGAAGTGTTTGGGTGAGAGCCATCTTACAGACGCTTGTAAGATCTGTAAATCTTTCAAGCCGCGAACTAAAAGGGAGAGAGTTTCCTGCTTAAAACTCCTCCTCATGGAGACGGCTCTACAGCTGGCACCGGCTGGGCACCCTGCGGTGCGCAGTGCACCGGCATCAACATCGATGCCCGCCCGGGCCCGGCCTCGCATCGAAGACCCGCACCGGTCTCACTCTCCGCCCAAGAGATCGAAAAGGCTCGCAGGAGGTCCCGCCTCGAAAGACCACGACGGTCCTGCACCGCGTGCCCTCTCACCGGTGCACAAGTCCTTGGCGGGCACCGTAAGCGGTCGGAACGTCCCTCCAGCCCAGGGCAATTGCCCCCGCACCGTCCGTCCACGCCGGATACCTTTGAGGTGGCGCAGGACCTTATCAGCCTTACCACCTCCCCTCCGTCGTCGGTTGAGGCGAAAGGGTCGAGGTCGCCTTCACCAGAGGCCGTGTCGGCTCTGGTTTCGCCTCAGGACCGGCAGGCTCAGGCTGTTTTAGCGACGGGACCGTCCCTCGTGGGGCCAGTACTGCTTGCCTCGGCATCGACGCAGTTTTAGACATCGGCCTCCAAGCCTCTCTCGGCACCCGAATGGGTTCGGCCTACCTCGGTGCTGGGATCCCTCCCGGCCCCCCTTATGGCTGCACCGGTACCGTACCACCCTAGCCTTGTGGCAACGCGTCTGCAGCACCGCCATCTTTGACTCCGCCCAAGTACTCTTTCGACTGTCCTTCTTGAGTCGGCATCGGGCTCTTCAGCACCGGCGACGCCACGGCACCATCGCAAGCACCGGCACCGTCCATGTGGACCCTGCCGGTGCCCCAGCCTATGGTGATGTCAACCTTTTCAGGGTTCATATCGGCACCCTCATGCTCCGTATTGGAGATGCAGCCAGCACCGGGCCCTCCGGCACCTCGCCTTCCGGTACCTCCTTTGGGTGCAGTAACCCTCGCAGCACCGGGCCTGGGTACCCCGGTGCCGCATCAGCCAGTGCTCTCGGTGCCGCAACCCTTGGTACCGCAACAGGGTTTTGCTCCTCCGGTGCTTCAGCAACCATCGGTGCTTTCGGTGCCGCAACCCTCGGTGCCGCAGCAGGGCTTCGTTCCTCCGGAACCACAGCGGGCACCGCCGTCAGCACCGACACGTCCACACCGTGCCCATGCGGCAAGCCTGAGTCCCTGGCCAGGTATGCTCCTTCGCCGCCACGTCCACTCTTCGCCGCCCCTCCTGGCCCGACTCTGATTTTTCGTCCGATTCTGATGCGTCGTCGCTCAGGTCCGGGTCCTCCGCAGTCTCATCGGTCCATAGGTCCCGTTCCCGGCACCGACGTGACCGCTCGCAGGTACAGCAGACGTGGCTGCCCCGTCTGCATTGGCCTTTCTGGACACTGTGGGCTTACCATCGGTGGCAAGGGCCTGTGCCCCCCTCGGTGGTGTCAGGAGCCTTGGGCCGCTGAACGGAACCATCGGTGTCGTTGTCGCGACCTCCTCCCTCCCCCCAGAGGCCTCTGACGTCGGATCCTGTGGCTCAGGCGCAGGCCTCGGTGCCGGAGCCGTGTCCTCAGCCAGTACCGTGTGTCCAACCGGTGCCGCACGCGGTTCCCGCACCACATCCGGCACCATTACAGGAGTCATCGTCTTCATCCTCTCCTGATGAAGCCCTGGCGGATCCTGCACCGGCGCTCCCTTCTATGGATGCCCGAGCGCATCAGGAGCTGCTCCGTTGTCTGGCTTCCAACCTGGGTGTCCCAGTGGAGCCAGTCGTGGAGGACATGGACCCTATGGTCGACATTCTTTGTGATGACGCGCTCGCCCGTTTGGCTTTGCCGCTCAATAAAACGTGGCAAAAATTACCAATGCCCTGTGGCAAACACCAGCGACCCTGACCCCTACCTTAAAGGGTGTCGAAAGGCGCTACTACATTCCCCAGTTGGGGCACCAGCATTTGTAATCCCAACCTGTCCCTGGGTCCTTGGTCGTCCAAGCAGCGGCCCAAAGGGAAAAGCTCCCTCAGCTGGGGCCATCCCCGAAAGCTAGGGAGCCCAAGCGCCTCGACTTAATGGGTCGAAAGGTGTATGCCACTGGTGGGGTGCAACTCCGCATCGCTAACCAACAGGCGGTGTCGTTATGCTTTTAATACGTGGCAGGCCATGGATAAGTTTAAAGATAAGCTCCCTGCCGAGACCCATCAGGAGTTCTTGGCCATGACCTCTGAGGGTAAGGCCATCGCCCGCACAGCCCTCCAGGCTTCCCTGGATGCGGTCGACTCCTGACGCCATGGTGCGGGCTGCGGTGTAGTTATGCGCCGTGGTGCATGGCTGCAAGTCTCTGGAATACCTCCTGATGTCCAGTCTACTATCCAAGATCTGCCTTTCGACGGCAAGGCGCTATTCTTGGAGCATACGGACTCGAGGCTCCATACCCTCAAGGACACAAGGTCTACCCTTCGGTCCTTGGGGATCCACACACCGGCTCCTCAGCGTCGCCAGCTGCCCTACAGACAGCAGGGGAGACCGCAGTCCCAGATCCCCCATGGGGATTACTGGAGACGCTGTCCTCATGCCTCCGGTGGGGGTACGGGGGCGGCTTTGGGTCCATCCTTCTCAAGGGGGCGTAGGCGTCGCCCAAGGGGAGACAGCTCCCGTGGGGCTGGCCAAGGGCCCTCCCAACCACAGAAGCACCAGTTTTGACGGCTTCCCAGAGAGTTCCGCACCAGTCCCCCACCCTGGCCCCCCGTTTGGGGCCAGGTTATCCCAGTTTGCTCAAGCCTGGGCCAAAATCACCAACGACACCTGGGTCCTAAACATAGTCAAGAGTGGCTATACCATCCCGTTTTTCGGCTTGCCCCCTTCCAACCCACCTTCCCCGTCCCTTTTCAGGGACACCTCTCACGAAGGCACCCTCCGCCAGGAGGTACTGGCGCTCCTCCAAAAGGGAGCGGTAGAGAGGGTTCCATCGCACCTGGAGGGCAAGGGTTTTTACTCCCGATATTTCATAGTCCCCAAACCCAAGGGCGGGGTCCGTCCCATTTTAGATCTAAGGGATCTCAACAAGGCGGTGGAAATCCAAATTCAGAATGGTAACCCTGGCTTCTGTCATTCCGGTTCTACAGTTAGGAGACTGGTACGCCACTCTCGATCTCAGGGATGCTTACTTCCATGTGGCAATAAGACCCTGCCACAGGAGATTCCTCCGTTTCATTGTCTCCTGGTGCCATTTCCAGTTTACTGTACTCCCCTTTGGCCTTTCTACAGCACCTAGAGTTTTTACGAAATGCATGGCAGTTGTGGCGGCGTTCCTCCGCAAATCAGGGGTGCACGTGTTCCCGTACCTGGACGACTGGCTAATCCGTGGTCGATCCTACGAACAAGTAGAGGCCCACGTGTCCCTCACGAGGGCCCTCTTCGTAAGGCTGGGACTCATGCTGAACGAGGAAAAGTCATCGTTGACCCCCTCTCAGCG
Source organism: Rafetus swinhoei (assembly GCA_019425775.1). Lineage (NCBI taxonomy): Eukaryota > Metazoa > Chordata > Testudines > Trionychidae > Rafetus > Rafetus swinhoei. The sequence continues at coordinate 1,345,667 of CM033447.1, forward strand.
CATCGAATTCGTGGGTGCCCTCCTGGACGCCAGGTTGGTGAGGGCGTTCCTCCCCAGAGCCAGGTTCCTGGCCATAGTGGAGTTGGTCTCCGAACTGACCCGGTCCCCTATCACGACCGCCCGGGTTTGCTCGAGGTTGCTGGGGCACATGGCGGCGTGCACGTACGTGGTACGCCACGCGCGAATGAGACTCAGAATTCTACAAGCTTGGTTGGCGAGGGCATTCAACCAATACAGGGGTCTCTGGGACACGGTTCTTACAGTGCCCCCGGAGGTAATACTCTTCCCTACAATGGTGGACCCAGGAGTCTGTGGTGTGCAGCGGGATCCCCTTCTCCGTGCCTCCCCCCTCGCTCACTCTGGCCACAGACGCCTCGGACTTGGGTTGGGGAGCACACCTGGGGTGCCACAGGACCCAGGGTCTCTGGTCCCCTGCAGAGCGGGCCCTTCATATAAATGTACGGGAGCTCAGAGCAGTCAGGAGAGCGTGCGAGACCTTCTTGTCCAAGCTCTCTCACCGCTCTGTCCTAGTCCACCTGGACAACACGGCAGCTGTTTTTTACATCAACAGGCAAGGGGGGGCCCGGTCGCCTCCCCTCTGTCGCGAGGCCCTGCGCCTCTGGGACCTGTGTGTGCAGCACAACATAGCTTTGCAGGCAGAGTACCTACCGGCATGCAAAAATTTGCTGGCCGATACTCTGAGCAGGTCCTTCGGAGCCCACGAGTGGTCTCTCAAGGACTCGGTTCTTCACCAGGTCTTCCGCAGGTGGGGCTATCCCCTACTGGACCTGTTTGCCTCAGCACACAATACCAAGTGCCAGAATTATTGCTCCCTGTTAGGACTCGGGGAACACTCCTGGGGGGATGCCATGACGGTGACGTGGCCGGCGGGCACCCTTTATGCTTTCCCGCCATTTCCCCTAATTCCCAGGGCCAGGACCTTCGGGTCCACACTTGTCCTGATAGCCCCCCCGCTGGCCCAGGCAATTCTGGTTCCCCATACGGGTGGACATGCTTGTCAAGGAGCCTATAACGCTCCCACCGGCCCGGGATCTCTTGACCCAACCGTGGGACGGGGGGACCATGGTTCACCCGAATCTCCAGTCTCTACACCTAATGGCCTGGTTTATCCGTGGTTGACCCAGCCGGAAAGGGAATGTTCCCAGGAGGTACAGATGGTGCTACTAAGCAGTAGAAAACCATCTACCAGACGGTCGTACACTGCCAAGTGGCGGCGCTTCTCGTCTTGGGCGTCCCGAAGGGGAGTGCACCCGTCCTGTGCACCTGTCCCGTCCATTCTGGACTACCTTTTTGATCTTAGGTCCAGTGGCCTCTCTATCTCCTCTATCAAAGTCCATGTGGCATCTCTCTCCGCCTTCCATGTTGGTTCGGCAGGAGCTTCCCTGTTCTCTGACTCTGTGGTCAAAAGGTTCCTTAAGGGTTTGGATAAGTTGTATCCCTCGGTTAGACCCCCTATCCCCGTGTGGGACCTTAACCTCATTTTGTCTAGACTTGTGTCACCCCCCTTTGAGCCGCTGGCCACTTGTTCCCTGAAGCACCTCTCGATGAAGGTTGCGTTCATTGTGGCCATTACATCGGCTCGCAGGGTCTCTGAGCTGAGGGCCTTAACGATAAATCCGCCCTACCTGGTGTTCTCTGACCATAATGTGAGGCTCCGCCCTCACCCGGCTTTCCTCCCTAAGGTGGTGTCACCTTTTCATTTATCCCAGGAGATCTACCTCCCGGTATTCTTCCCAAAGCCCCATGCCTCCCCTAAGGAGCAAGTGCTTCATTCCCTGGATGCTAGGCGTGCACTAGCTTTTTATATTGCTAGGACTAAACCCTTTCGCAAATCCACACAATTGTTTATTGCTGTCGCTGACAGAATGAAAGGGCTCCCCATATCGACCCAGAGGTTGTCCAATTGGGTCGCGGGATGTATCAGGGAGTGTTATGCCTTAGCCGGAAAGGTCCCGCCCCGGGTTACAGCGCACTCCACCAGGGCGCAGGCATCCTCTGTAGCCTTTGGGGCACAGGTTCCAATCACGGAAATCTGCAGGGCAGCCACGTGGTCGTCATTACATACCTTTACGGCGCACTACGCACTGGCTCAGCAGGCTAGGGAGGATGCAAGCGTGGGTGCTGCAGTCCTCGGCTCTGTTTTGTAAATATGCCATTCCTGTACTTTACACTTTATACGTTTTATGCTGTTTGTTTGGTTGAATAAATTGTTGAATTGTTCAACTCTTGTGGACAGCTCTCTTCGGTGCTCCGACCCCTCCTCCTCTGGGTGGGGTTAGCTTGGAAGTCACCTGATTCGAATGGACATGAGCAACCACTCGAAGAAGAAAAGAACGGTTACTTACCTGTAACTGTTGTTCTTCGAGATGTGTTGCTCATGTCCATTCGATTTCCACCCCCCCACACCTCCCCTTCGTCGGAGCGTCTGGCAAGAAGGAACTGAGGTGGGGGAGCGCCGGCAGGGGTACTTATGCCCCGCCATGGCGGTGCCACTCAAGGGGGCGCCCTGCCGGCGCTACGGGTACCGCTAGGGAAAACACTCCGGAAGATGCGGTGCACGCGGTGCGCACACCTGAAGGGGGGTTCCAAAGAGGCTGGAGAGAGGCTGTTCTCAGTGGGGGCAGGTGGCAGAACAAGGAGCAATGGGCTCAAGTTGCAGTGGGGGAGGTCTAGGTTGGATATTAGGAAAAACTCTTTCCCTAGGCAGGTGGGGAAGCACTGGGATGGGTTCCCTGGGAAGGGGGTAGAATCTCCATCCCTAGAGGTGTTTAAGTCCCGGCTGGACAAAGCCCTGGCTGGGCTGATTGAGTTGGGGTTGGTCCTGCTTTGGGCAAGGGGCTGGACTCGATGCCTCCTGAGGGCTCTTCCAGCCCTGGGATTCTGTGATTCTATAAATCATGTGACTAGCTGTAATGACATACCCTCCTTCCAGTCTGTTAACTGAGTCTGTGTCCACTGTTGCACTCCTTTACCAAGCCGCAAGTCCGATTGTGACAGGCCTACACTTACCCTGCTTGTCCTGTTTGCACTTTTTACATATTGGCACATTTCTCGTTACCTTCCAGTCTCCTAGGACTTCCCTGGTGTCCCGAGGCGTCTTAAATTCCGCGCTTAGGCCAGCTCTTTAAACCCTTCACTGCAGCTCTTGATCAAAACCTGGCTTTTGAAAAAATCAAACGTAAGTAGCTGCCTTTTCAAACCCTTCGCAGCTACCGTTGGAATGGAAGGTATTTCATCCATCTCCTCCTCGGTCAGCATAGCTGGCCTCTCCCCCAAACGCGGTACAGAACTTTTACTGAATGTGTCTGCCATCTCCTTATTACCGAGTTTTGCCACCTCCATCTTTAATGGACCAGTGCCATTGATAGAACTTCTCTTGCTTCTAATATACTTTAAAGAGCCTCCTGCTTTATTGTTCTGGACTCTGCTGGCCATAGGTTTCTTTTGCATTCCCTTCTCAATTTTCTGCCATTCCTGGTTCCCAGTGAGTGCAGCCTGAACATGTAACGCAGGGTTGTGAAAGAGTGCCCAGTTAGCATTCACGTGCTTCCGTTTTTCTCCCAGTTGATTTGGCTCATAATTTTCGGCTTTGTGAAATTGTTGAGAGAGAGACAGACAGACAGATATATATATACGCTGGTTTGGATTGTATTCTGTTTGCACGTTGTAGTTATTCAGGAGGGCAGTCGGGATTTACTGCCGAGGTGTCCTCGCAGGTCTCTGGCTCCGTTGCCGATAACCAGAAGGCTGCTTGCGTGTGTGCTCAGTGATGTGGGCCGTGTCGACTTGTGCACTTAGTCTCCACAGCAGACCCCAAGAGAGCCCCCAAAGGCCACAAACCAGATAAGGATCGAAGGTGCCAGGCCAGGTTTATTGTTAAGTGAAGTACAGTCATAGTTGTCAGTAGACTCTACTGAACCCCTATGCATATGTATTTGCCACAATGGAATGACTCAGCCAGTGGGAAATTCACTGCCCCCTAGGTCATCCAAAGACTGTCTCCCCCCAAGACACAACCTTATATACAGGTACAACAAATCACACCTCATTGCTGATGTATCAGGTTGCCACCCTCTGACATTGGTTACCACCCTCTGATGCTACTTAGATACCACCCGTCACCCTGTACCTCGTGGTTTGATTAGACGCTTTCCTGAACCTGGGTCTGTATCTGTGAGCAGTGGGTACCAAGGTCTTTTTAAATGAGCTAGTGAGATCATGTGCTTTCCACTTATGACCAGGACCAATGATTGTTCTGCACCTGGGCCTATTACCAATTCGTGTTTTGCACTCTCAGCCCTGTTTGTGCCAAGTTCTGTGAGCAGGGGCCTGCCTCTTGCTCACAGCTCAGCTTGGCTTTATGTTCGCCATGTTTTGTCCACTGTTAGCTAGGCCTCAGGCCAGGCCTGTGCTGCACGGGCTTCTGTTTTAGGCCTTCATCTTACTTCACACATTATACATGTCATCAAGTCAGTCGTTTGCACCTAAGCAACCACTAACTTAGTTGTGCGATCAGTTCTCTTTGCTGGCCCAGTGGTGGCTGTAGCCAGTGGGAGTTAGATCAGGCCCCTGGAGAACAGTGTTCTGTTCTTGTCACTTATTCCCTGACAATCCCTCTGCTTGACGTTATAGGCAGAGTTCTCCGCCTGTTGTGAGCACTGACCTGCACTGGAAAGTCTCTCCAGCTAGGAACAATTCTCTGAGTTGCTTAAGCAAGAGTCTTTCACTTGATGAAGCGTCTCAAACCTCCCCCCCATGCAGGCACCTCCCGGCTTTGCCCCACTCTGCAGGGGCCTGCGTGGCTGAGCGGAGGCAGGGGATTCAGGCTGGCATCTCACACCTGCAGCTTGGCTGCTGGCCCAAGTGACGTAAGCAGAGCCCTCGTACCTACCTTCTCTCCCGGTGATTTCCTCCTTCCTTTTGGCTCTCGCTTCTAGTTCCATGAGCAGAGGACGAGGGTCGACTTCATTGCTGGGCACCCTGACGCGGAGCTCATCGAGTGCCGGCAAGGGGAGCTCTCCTGTCGCTGCCTGTGCCCCTGTTGCCCTGCCCCCACCTCTCCCCACTTCCACTTTTGTGCTGCCTCCTGCCTCGCTCTCCCCGGGCACAGTAGCATGCTTCGCCGGCTTGGCCCTGCACTCCAGCCAGCCAGGGAAGGTGGGGACCAAAGGGCCGTCCCTGGACAGAATCAGACGTGGCTGCGTTCCTCAGTGCACCCCGAGGTCAGCCGGGCTTTGCCTGTGCCCCAGCCGCCCCCAAGGGATGGAAATGGCTAACTGGTCAACCCACAGGGACTAGAGCAGCTCACCACCCACCCCGGGCGCAGGGGTGCTCCAGCCGGCCGGAGCAGCAGGCTGGGTCAACCTGCGGTGTGGGGAGTGATGTGCTGGCTCCCCGGGAGCGGGGCTGGCAGGCTGCAGAGCCCGCACCGAAGCCTCCTGGGAGCATGTATGAGCTTTTCCTGCAGTGCTTGGTGCCGTGGAACCGCTACAATTGGCCGTGGTTACACGGTGACGTTTTAAATTACTTCTTACATCCCTGCCTCGCGCAGCCTGGGCCGTAGGGTGGCCTCACAGCCCGGGGTGTGGCAAAGCCAGTTCGGTCCCCTCCACACCGTGAGATAAATCGGGGGGCTGCTGTATTGGAACCGAGTCCCAAAGGGCCGGTGAGTTTACAGGGTCAGTTAAACAAGCCTACAGTCTGGCCTGGCATTGGCAGGGAAGCTGCATCTTATGTAACTTCCCCAAGACGAGAGAGCCTGCTCCCGGTGGGTCTGGTCTGTAGCCAGCACGTCCTGCAAGGGGCACGTGTCCTTGGTCTGGCGTGGCATTGATACCGGCAGCCCCTTGTGACAGCTGCTTGGGGCACGGCCCTTGCAAGGTAAACGTGTGTGTTTGGGGGTGTCAGAGCAGTGGGGTTCGCCTGGGACCTTGACCCCAACTCTCTTGGTCACTAGTTTCCCAGCAAGAGAACCCCCTGCTGGAAACCTGGTCTCACGGCAGGAGAATACCTCCGAAGCCGCATGGCTCCTGCCGCCAGGGGCCAGGCTGGCGTGGCCCTGTGCCACGTGCACTGACTGAATCACTTTGTTCCAGATAAGGGGGTGGTGTTTGGCTCCCCGCTGACTGAGGAGGGCATCGCCCAGGTCTCTCAACTCATCGAACACCTGCACAAGCGTAAGTGACTCTCGCCCCCTTGCCATTCCCAGAACGCTCTGCCAGGCCCAGAGCCACCGCTGGCAGCCCCAGCCCTCCCGGCCCCCTCTGATTTTGCCAGGATGCCGGGGCCTTGGGGTGTGGATAGCCGCTAGGAGGGGATTGGGAGAGGGCACCCCACGATGAGCCATCCCTCTCCCGCTCCCTGCCCAGCAGACCTGCGAATGGAGGGCTTGTTCCGGGTGCCGGGGAACAGCGTCAGGCAGCAGATCCTGAAGGACGCTCTGAACAGTGGGGCCGATGTTGACCTGGAATCGGGGGAGTTTCACTCCAATGACGTGGCCTCTCTGCTGAAGACGTTCCTGGGGGAGCTACCAGAGCCCCTGCTGACACACAAGCACTTCCAAGCCCACCTCAAAATTGCAGGTGAGTTGGCAAGAGGGGCCGCGAGAAACACGAGGGAGGGGCAGCCGACCGAGCCTCTCGGGGCAGATGATGGCAAGGGGCCTCACCCTGGGATGTTCCTCTCTCAGGGCTTGGGCCTGGTGGACAGAGGAGGGGCCAAAGGGGGAACAACGACCTCAAGGGGGTTTCCTGTGGGCTCTTCAGCCCAAGGGTAGGAGTTGGGCAGACCCACCTGGGGCATGGGGAGGGTTCCATCGGTCAGTGGTGGGTGGAGCCAGGGTAGGCGTGGCTGGAGGAGTACGATGTGTGGGGAGGAAAACTGGCTAGTATGGACCTGGCTATGGAGCCCTGAGGGGCTCCAGGTGGCTCAAGCGCCTGCACCTGGCTTGCAGACCTGATGCAATTTGATGACAAGGGGAACAAGACCCGCAGGCCGGACAAGGAGCGGCAGATCGAAGCCCTGCAGCTGCTCTTCCTGATCCTCCCCCCGCCCAATCGCAACCTGCTCAAGCTGCTGCTGGACCTGCTCTACCAGACGGCCAAGAAGCAGGACAAGAACAAGATGTCAGCCCACAACCTGGCGCTCATGTTTGCCCCCCACATCCTGTGGCCCAGACACGTAAGCAATGTGTGGGCAGCTGCGGGCCCAACGAGGCTGTGTGACCCAGGTCGAGGGGCACTGGCAGAGCTGGCCTGGAAGGCGCTGCTGCTGGCCATAGCACTGACCCCAGTCACCCAACTCCTGCGGGGGGTGCCCCGCAGCCCTTCTCCGCAGGGCCCCATCTGGCTGCCGCTCAGCTTGTGCTCTGGGGCTGTTCCCCCCGTGCAGGCTTTGGGCCCGTGCGCTCTGCCTCCGGGCATGCTGCATGTCCCGTAGCCAGGAACTTCCCTGGAGAGCCAGCCTGCTCCCCTTCTAACCATCCTGCCGGCCTTTCCGCCCTCGCCAGGTGACAGCCAGCGACCTGCAGGAGAGCATCTCAAAGCTGAACGACGGCGTGGCCTTCATGATCAAGCACTCGCAGAAACTCTTCAAGGTCCGTGCGCCCGGGGCCTGGGAGCCCTGCTCTGCCGTCGCCCTTCCCGGATGGCGCCCGGTGCTGCAGTGAGGCCGGTGCTCCCTGCAAGGGGCGGCCCAGACCTGCCAGTGACCAGCTGACCAGCGGCTGCCTCTTCCCCCTTGGGCTGCTGGGAAGCCCAGGGCAGGGGAACAGCGCCCTCTGCAGGCCAGTCCCCGCGCTGGCTTGGGCAGGCTCTGCAGCCCGTTTCCCCGGGCCTAGGGTCCCTGTTTACAGGAGAAGGTCTCCTGGGGGAGTGCCGGAAGGAGCCGACTGGCTCCAGGTGGGATGTCCTTGGTCCTACAACATTCATACTCCTGGCCAAGCCGCTCCCGGGGCTGGGGCCGAGCTGGGACTGTAGGGAAGGGCCCGCACTGCGGGCTCCGGGTGCAGGGCAGGTGGGTGGGACGCTGCTGGGGGCTCTCGGCACCAGTACAGGCCTCGGAGGACAGAGCCGTGGCCGTTCAGCACACCTGCCCGCCATGCTGCAGGTCTCTGAGGCCTGGGGCTGCCATTCTCAGCAGACCTGTTTTCTCTGCCGGGCCGCCCCAGTGAGCTGTTCCTCCCTCGGAGTGGGAGCCTGTTCAGGGCCGGCCGTGCTCTCTCCTCCATGAGGCGTGTTTCGGTCTCAGCGGAGGCGCGTTGTAACAGTCGCTGTCGCTGTGCTGGCAGAGGCGCTAGAGAAGCCCCTGGCTCCTGTGATGCTGTGGGGCAGGCAGCGTGGGGAAATGACAGCTTGTGTCCCTGCTTTGCCTCCCCGCCAGGCTCCGGCGTACGTTCGGGAATGTGCCAGGCTGCACTACCTGGGCTCCAGAGCTCACGCCTCAAAGGTGAGGGCAGCAGGGGAGTGGCTGCTGCCGGGGCAGGGCCGAGGTTGCTGTGCCCGGGGCTTTCCAAGTGAGAGAAGCTGGAAAGGGGACCAGTGCCGAGAACAGGAGGAGGAGGGGAGCTGGAAGTTGCGGGTCCCTGGGGCGTGGCTCAGGACTGTCCAGGTGCCCGTACTGGGGACGCAGGAGGGAGGAGCTGGAGCACCCAGGCGCAGTGTGTGTACTGACGAGAGACTTCCGTGCTGGGCTGCCGAGTTCAAAGCGGCACAACTCACACTGACCACTGGGGGCCGGCCACGCGTGGTGCGGGTGCAGCATGAGCTGCTGCAGTGAGTGGGCTCGGGGATCGGGCCCTCTGCCAGCTGGGGAAGGGAATTACCCCCTTGCTCTCAGCAAACCTGTCCTGCCTGGCGCGATGCATGGCAGGGAGAGCTGCAGCAAGCCCAGCTGCTGCCCTGGAGTGTGCGGGGGAAGGGAGGAGCCAGTGGCCGGCCCATCTCATGGCCACCCCGGGCCTTGCTGCGTGGCCTGGGAACGGGGGCACCAGCCCTGCGGGGCCCTCGGACGCGCTGGCTGGTTCGGGTTTCGTAGCGAGCCACGTGGCTCTCTGGGATCCTGCAGGGCACAGCGGGCAGCACCAGGGCAGGCAGTGACTGTGCCCCTCCCAACCTGCCCAGGATGACCTGGCTGTGCTGCCGTCGCCGGGGTCCACAGCGCTGCAGCCCCTGAGGCCTCAGAAGCGGAGCAGGCGGGGCCCTTCCCCCCAGCAGGAGACGCAGCAGCGCACGGAAGAGGCGTTGCAGGAGCTGTTCCTCCACGTCCACAGCATGCCCGACTCGGCTCAGAAGAAAAAGCTCATCCGGCAGGTAGCGCTGGGGGGCGGCTGCATGCTCCCACGCCGCCCTGCCAGCCAGGGCTCTCCGTGGCGCCTGGGCAGGGGGTAGGGCAGCCTGGCACCGAGCCGCTGGCTGGGAGATGGTGTCACTGTCGGTTTACCCTTACTGTGCTGCCCTGTGTGATCTCTCCTAGTTCCAAAAGCACCCCGGCACACTCACTCCTGGGCCCCACGTGCCCACCCCCCCGGCACAGAGGCGCACCCGCTCCCGCTCCTTCAGCGGCCTCCTTAAGGTAACTGCAGCCCCCGAGCCGGCTCTCCTCCGCCTCGCCACAAAGCTCAGAAGCCCCCTGCTCGGGCGCGGCGCTCGGAGGAGCCCGAGGAAGGGGGTAGACTCTTCCAGCCCCCCCAGCCTGCGGATAGGGTGTGCGTCCTGGTTGCCCCAGAGGTAGGAGAGCGGGGAGGGCCCAGGGACGGCGGCAAGGCCTGGAGCAGGTTGCTTTCCAGAGGGCCAGGAGAGGTATCCGAGGAAACGGACTGGGCTCCGCTTCCCTGCCTCATGGGAGAGCAGTGTATTCGGAGCCGACACGTGCAGAGTCACAGGGTTCGAAGGGCCCTCAGGGGTCCTACCCGGTTTGGTCCTGGGGCCCGGCTTGCTGCCTTGCCAGCTTGTCGGGCTCCACGCCGGTCGCAGACTGGCACGCAGCCCCTCCGCCCTGCCAGACGCAGGATGCCTTGAGTCTCACCCGGCCCCGCCTCCTCCCAAGGCCTCTGTGCTGCTGGCCAGCCGTTCAGAAGTTTCCCTGAGCGTCAGTTCAAATGGGGTCTGTGTGGGGAGTGCATGAGGCAGCCGCCACCTGGCGGCTGGGGAAGAAGCTTCCCTTGTGGGCTGGAGACTCCCCTGGGTCCGCCTACCCCGCAGCGTCTATGCAGCAAGCAGTTATTTCGACGTACTGTCGAGCGGGGGGACTTCTCCTCCCACTCCTCTAGCCCTCATTGCATAAGGAGTGCGGGCGGGGGAAGAGCGCACCCCCTTCGGCCTCCGGCTGCGCAGACAGCGCCGACAGCCCCACTCAGCTATTCCACCGCTACGCACTTGGCCAGCTGAAGGAGCCCGAGCCTGCACCCCCAGCCAGAGCCCTCATTCCCCCCCCAACTCCGAGCGCCTCACACGCTGAACCCCTCGGCGCCGTCGCAAAATGAATTTTGTGATGCGCACCAACGTGGAGGTGAGGTGTTGCACATTGCCTCCGTCACACATCATCCCCTGTTGGTGCGCATCACAAAATTCATTCCGCACACGGACCTGCGCAATTCACCAACACTGGCCGTCGCAGGGGCGGGGCTGTGCCCTGTGGGGTCAGATTCCAAGGAGGCCCTGGTTGTGGTGGGTCTGCTCCCTTTCCCCACGGCCAGCTGCTGGCCACGCAAGGCTGTGACTTCCCCTGCCCCTCCCTGGAGAGTCTCCCGCAGCACTTAGCAGCGCCTCTCCTCTTGCTCCCTCAGCGCAGGGTGCTGGGGAACCCGATGGCCCTGGACAGGCAGAGCAGCGGGGACTCACCTGAATACAAGCAAGCCAGCAAAGAGAACCTCCACCTGGTAAGGGCTGGCCCAGGGCCTGCGTATGCCGTGTGACCGGACAGCCCCTTCGCTTCCTTGGGGGAGAGCTGCCTGCGTCCTGCTGGGCTGTGGGCAGTCAGGCAGGAGGTGCCACTGCGGGGCTAGCCCAAGGCTGGGGACGGAGACTACACCGGTGTTCTGTCTGGGCCTGCTGCGCCTTGCGCCCCGTTGCCCAGGCTCCCCTCAGGAGCGCGGTCTCCGCTCCCCAGAGCGCCCAGGGCTTCTTGCTCTGCACCGTTCCCAGGGCCTGCGCTAGGGAGTTGCTTCCAGCAGCGAGCGGCGCGTCCACACTCCCCAGCCCGTTATCCCGAAGCAGCTCCCCCGCCCTGCGAGGAACAAGGCTCCCTCCGAAGTGGTGGTTGAAAGCAGCGGGCGTGCAGGCGCTCCGCTGCCTCCGTTTCGAAATGACGACTCCCCAGCGCCTCCCGGGGCTCCAAGTCGAGGCGGCGCGTCCACGTTAGGGAGCCAGCCTGGACTTGTTCCCAGGCTTCCCTGTGGCGTGGCCGTGCAACTGTAAGAGTTCAGGAGGAGTTGTTCTGAATAGTTTCCTGGTGCAGCCATGCCCCATTGGCCTGCGGGCAGCCGGGCGCCTCCCCTTTCGCCCCTGCGCTCTGCTCTGTGGGTCTAGTCTAACCAGCAGTTTAAGGCGACGCAGCTCACTCGCTGTCCTTTGTGGGGTGGGGTAACACCAGGCCTGTGCCAGTCAGGGGAGGGACTGACCATCTGCTTAGTATGGGCTGGGAGTGCCCCTTTATCCCCTGCCTGCCCCTGCCCCTTGGGTCCTTCTGCCTGGCTCATCATGTCACCTGTGTCAGTTACAGAGACCTGGATCTCCCACAGCCCAGGGGAGCCGAGCAAGGGTGAAACTGCCCGAGGGCAGGAAAGAGGTGAGAGATTCTGCCAGGTGCACGGCTTGTCCTCCGCGGATGCCAACGTAAGCTCCTGCAGCCCACTGTATCTGGCGTGGGCTCTGCCTTCGCCTGGAGCGGGGCTGAGGCCTGCAGAGCAGTGCTCTCTCGGCTTACTTGTGCTGGGTTGCAGCCTGCTTCACAGCGAGCTGTGCGCCTGGCCCCAGGGCGCGGTGGGGCTCCAGACGGTCTCTCCCAGGAGGAGCAACAACAGAACGCGGTTCTCAGGCTGCTGGCGAGGGCGGCGCAGGATTTGCAGCGTGAGGATTAGTGTGGCAGGGTCTAAGCATGGTCGGAAGCGCCCTGGGCAGGGGAGTCGGCTCAGCCCCAGTGGGGGAGTGGTCAGAAAAGACCCGCTGAAATGGGCAGCTGGCTGCCAGGGGCAAGAGGGGGGCATGGTGACTCAGCAGGAGGGTGGGGGCAGAGCTGAGGCCAGCCAGGAGGGGTGCTGGCGAGGTGGCTCCTAGAGGGATTGTACCTGCAATGGGGCAGTTTGCAGGAGGGTCTCCCCTCCCCCGTCTGGGGCTCCGAGAGCTCGGCTTGTGGGGAGACACAGCCCCTCACGCGCAGTTACCCCACGTTCCAGGCGTACTAATTACTGTGCTTCCCCTGGCCAGGGCTCCCGCAGACACCTGCACGGCTTCGTGCCTTCCGCCAAGGAGCCGGCCCTCTGAACAGCCAGCACCAGCCTGGTGCGCGGCACGAGCCGGGACTTGTAAGCTGTGAACGATGCCTGCGGCGTCTCCACCGGGAGAAGAGCTAGGCCGCAGCTCCAGCCCTCCCTCTAACCCGTCTTGAGAGCAGCCAGGGCTCTAATGCTGGGCTGCCGTGGGCAAGCCTCTATCCTGGCAGCCTCCGCCCGGAGAGCGCCCCGCTTGGAAGCCGGCCGGAGCTTGCTTTGGGATGTGCCAGGCTGGGCTTCGCATGGCGCTTTTAACATGACCCCCGGCCCAGCTGCTGGTTTTGTCTTGCCAGCTGTTCTGCAGCAGCCTCTCCAGCATCACAAAGCCCCAGCCCCAGCGAGCGCCTCGCCTGCCTGGCTGGGCCATGTCCGCCCCGGGCAGCTGCAGGGGAGGGCGAGGGGCGGCACCTGCATGTCAAACGGGGAAGAGGCAGATTCCATAATAAACTCTCGTCTTGATGCTACTGGCGCCGCCTTGCTGCAGTCCCTGCCGTGCTCTGGGGCGTGGGGTGGCCCACAGGGAGCACCCCGCGAAGCCTGGGGCTGGGAAGCAGCCTGTGCCACTCCCCAAAGGGCAGGCCTCATCCCCTGTGCTTCCTCCCCCAGCCCCGCGGATTGGCCAACCTGGGAGGTGCCTGCTTTTGAATCTGCGGCAGGGTGCTTGTCACCGCCTGCTTCCCCGGCTCAGGTTTCTAGAGTATGCGTCGGGGGGCGGGGCGGGCAGGGAAGGTAGCTTGCCTGGGGCTAACAGGGCAGCCAGGCAGAGGTGTGGCATGAGGGCGGTGCCAGGACGGTGCTGCCTGGTGTGTGCTGGACGCTTGGAGCGGCAGCTTTCCAGGTAGTGCCTGGGCGGCCGCTGTGCATTGGAGCCAGCATGAGCCGCCGTGCAGGCTGGCAGGGCCGGGGGAGTGCCAGAGCAATCGGAGCGCTGCGCCCAGAGCTGCGGGGGAGGGATGAAATCACCTAGATGCGGACTAAGCCCCCCATCACAGCTGGTCACGGGCAGCTGTCTGGCTCATTAGGCGTGAGAGCTCGGAGCTGATCCCTGGCCACATGTCTGTCTGTGAGCACTGCGGCGGGGGGAGACAGGCTCGCCACGGGGAAGTCAAGATTTAACCAGTAGGGGAGCCAGCTAAACACTTCTCAGCCCTCCTGAAGGAGCAAATAATCAGTGAAATCCAATTAGAATTGTCTCCTAATCTCCAGGAGCCAGCAGGGGCAGCGCTGCAGGGGCCTCGCCAGGACAGATGACATCCGTGATGGGAGCCCTGCTCCAGCCGAGGAAGGGGCTCTGCCCCTGAGTTCTGCTTTGCCCTGGCCACCGCTTGGCGTTTCGGCAGGAACATGCTAAGAGCCCGGAGCCCACTGGCTGCGTTGCCCCTGGGAAAGAGGCGACTCTGCTGGCTGGCGCAGGGAGGGGCAGTGGAACTGCTGATGGGGGGAGGCTGGCAGCAGGGGTTACGGCCTGGCCCTGAGGCTGGAGCGTGGCTGTGGGTCTCTAACCCGTTTCCCACAAGGCTGCGCTGCCCGTACTCTGCCCCCTTGGCACCAGGCCAGAGAAGCGGCGTGGCTCAGTGGGCAGGGACGGAGTAGGCTTCTGTTCCTGATGCTGCCAGACTCCCTAAATGCTGCCAAGAGAGTCGATTGGAGCTACTGCATTTGTGTGCACCTAAAATGGCCTCCCACCCCTCAAAGCCAGCCTCTCCCCCGGCTTCCGTGGGTCAAAGTGGCTCCAGTTCCCAGGCAGCGGTCAGGAAAGGGGGCTCCCCTTCCAGTGCCCCGCACGGCCCGTCTGTGTGGCCGGTGGCATGGAACAGCCTCTCCCCACTTCTGGTAGCCAGCTGCAGGGGCCAGGTCCTTGCACTTCGCCTCCTGCTCTGGCTGGGGAGCTTGTCTCTGCCTTCCCAGCCACATCAGCCTTGCTCTCTGCACGGCTCCCAACGCCCCCCAGCTGCCGTAAGCGAGGGGGCTGGTCGGGTTCCAGGGCCAGGGCAGGGTGAGGTCTGCTGGGCCCCAGACCCGCCCCCACACAACCAAGGGGATGCTCCTTGCAGATGCCGGCTCTCAGCCTGTCTCCATCGGCTGCTTCATGGCCGGGCCTGCAAGGCCCCCCCCCCCCCGGCCTTGGGGCTCCTGCCAGTCTGGGCACAGCCAGGTAACCCTTTAGGATCAACCGCCCTCGCTCAGCTCCACGGGGTCTGGAGGGTCCTGTTCCAGCAGCTTCCCTCCCTCGCCTGGGCCTGCTTGGCGTTGCCCTGGGGCCTGTCCCAGCCCTGCCCTTGCCACCGCCTGCTGGAGGCTGGCCCGGGCCTGTCCTGTGCCACTAGTGCCTCAGTCGGACGGGGCTGTTCCTTGGCCAGCGTCCCTCCGGGGAGAGGCAGGCTGGGCCGGGAGTAGGGACCCGGCTCGTGTGTTCAGGGCAGGGTCAATGGGGCTGGACTGACCCCACCAGGCACCCGCAGGGGAGTAGCCTGGGGCCGTTGGGCAGCTTGCTCGTGTGCTGCCAGGCTGAGGGAAGGGTTCTGGGGGCGAGCAAGCAGCGTCGGGCGCGAGGCAGAGCCGCTGGGCCCCAGAGCCCGAGAGCAGCAGTGGGGCTGGGAAGCCCAAGGGGGTGCTAGGGCCTGTGCGGAGGGAAGTCAGGGTGCTGCTGTCCTGAGCGGTGTCCCTGGGAGAGCACAAGCCTCCTGCTGGCACCTCACCCGTTGGGCCACTCCCTGGGGCAGAGACCCAGTGGCCGGCCAGCGTGGTTCTGGGGCAGCCCTTCACTGGAGCCTGGCGCTGCCCCAGGACAGGCCCATTCCCCTCTGCCCAGCAGGGGCATGTGGGCCTCTCCCCACCACTGCCAGCTCTTCTCAGGTGCCCGGGCAGTGTCCCCCCGCCCTTGCTGAGGGTGTGGCCTGTCTCCTAGCTCCCGGCCTGGCTGTTAGCAGGGGTGCCCTAGGCCGGGGGTTTCTGGCACCACTCCTGGGCCGCAGTCCTGGGGGGTTTCAGCGTGGGGCCCCAGGCCCCCTTGCTCAGTCCCCTGGCCACACCCTCCTTCCTGTGGCGCTCTGGGAGCAGAGGGGGCTCGGGGTGTCTGGCATTGCCAGCCCACTGCAGAGCCCGTGGGAAGCCAGCGAGTGCCACCTCGCCACCTGCGGGCACAGGCTGCAGTAGGTGCAGAGCACACCTGGGCCGTGCCCAGTGCCGGCTGCTGCCAAAGGAGCCTGGGCCTTCTGGCCTGGCTTTCGTGGTGGTGCTTTATATGTGCATGCATTGCCAGCCTGGCGCCTTGCCGGGGCCCTCGTCATGTGCCCATTAGCGCTACCCACAGGGGCCCATCCCTGGCTTCCTTGGATCACAAGCCATGCAGCGGGGTTGGGGTGGGCTTATGCGCTATGGGGGCAGCTGTTTACCAGCTGGTCTCCTCAGCTGGGCAGGTCAAGCAACGGGGCCTGGGCGGGGGTCTCAGGCAGCGCTGAGCCTGCAGGCTGGGGGCAGGGAAGGAGACGCTGTGAGTCATAGACCCATAGGGCTGGAAGAGACCTCAGCCCAACTCAATTGTCCCGCCGGGACTTAGGTGCCTCTAGGGATGGAGATTCCACCCCCTCCCCAGGGAACCCAGCCCAGCGCTTCCCCACCCGCCTCGGGAAACAGCTTGTCCTAATAACCCACCTAGACCTCCCCCACTGCCACTTGAGACCGTTGCTCCTCGTTCTGCCACCCCCGAGAGCAGCCTCTCTGGGACCCCCTCCGGGAGAGAAGCCCTGCTCGGCCCCAGGGTGGCTCTGCAGGTTTCCTGCGGGAAGCGGCTCGCCCCATCCCCCTCCCCGCGGATGGCGCATTCGTTCAGATGGTCTCCAGAAGCGCCCACTGCTTTTAAGCCGGGTGGCTGGTTCAGAGGGTTCAGCGTGAGCTGTCGTGGGCACGGGCCACTTTGTCTCGTGGCGGATTGCTGACGTGGCTGGTGCCTGTTTCTCTCATTTCCTGACCCTTAGCAGCATTTCACGGTCTTCGTGGCATGCTTGCTCGTGTGCATTCCCGGGGTGATCCTGGGCCCTGATCCTTGGAAAACTTCCCCCAGGTGGTACCCGGCAGGCCAGCTGGCAAGCCTCCTGGCATGGCCCCTTCGAGGGCGTGTGTCTAGCCTCCTGCCTGCCACCCCCCTGCTCAGCTCCTAATCACCGGTGCTAGCCGCTGGAGCAGCTCCCTCGCCTGCGTGTGCAGGTGCTGCCCTAGCCTGAGAGCACTGAGCAATTCGCTGTAGTGCCAGTGAGCCCCCTGCCCCGAGTCCATTTTTCCTGGCCTGGGGCATGCCTGGGTCCCAGGGCTTTGAGCGGGGAGGCGTGTGCTCCAAGCCTAGGCCCAGAGGTGATCCCACCACTCAGAGAGGGGCCTCAGGCGGCCACGTGCAAAATCTGGAGCAACCTTCAGCCTGGGGCTGAGGAGTGGGACTCTCGCCCGGAGTCAGCGCTTCCCCTCCGTCTCCGCTGGAGATGGCACCGGCACCGCACAGGAACCTCCGCACTGCGCAAGGGCTCTTCCGAAGAGCACGGGGCCGAGCACTGGTACAGGCCAGCCCCAGTATTCGCCGATCACGCTCTCCGATGCCACACAGGCAGAACGTGCATGGCCGGCATAAGAACATCAGAGCAGCCAGACTGGGGCAGACCCAAGGTCCAGCCAACCCAGGGGCCTGTCTGCCGACAGTGGCCAATGCCAGGGGCCCCCGAGGGAGTGAACAGAACAGGGAACCATCCAACGATCCCTCCCCTGTTGCCCATTCCCAGCCCTGACACACAGAGGCTAAGGACACCAGCCCTACTCATCCTGGCTAACAGCCATTGATGGACCTAACCTCTGTGAATCTATCTAGCTCTTTTTTGAACCCTGTTAAAGTTCTAGCCTTCACCGTGTCCTCTAGCAAGGAGTTCCACAGGTTGACTGAGCACTGTGTGAAGAAAAACTTCCTTTTGTCTGTTTTAAACCTGCTGCCTATTAATTTCATTTGGTGACCCCTAGTTCTTATATTGTGGGAATAAGTAAATAACTTTTCCTTATTCACTTTTTCTATACCAGTCCTGATTGTATAGACCTCTAGCATATCCCCTCTTAGTTTCCTCTAAGCTGAGAAGTCCAAGTCTTTTTAATCTCTTCATATGACCTGTTTCAAACCCCTCGTCACTTTTGTTGCCCTTTTCTGAACCTTTTCCAATGCCAAGAGATCTTTTTTGAGATGAGGTGACCACATCTGCACCCAGTATTCAAGCTGTGGGTGAGCTTTTTTTGTGTTGGAAATTGAACGCCCTTCGCAGTGTTAACCCCACAAGTTTGGGTTCGAGGTGACAACAGTTTTATGCAACTAGGAGAAGTTTTAATAAAAATAGCGAGAGAGCCACCGTTTCTCCAAATGTTCATGCACAGCTTGCGTTTAAGCAGCTGAGCTGTGTCAGTGCCGGCAGTGGGGCCAGGCGGGAGGGACGTTCCGTGCACTGCAGGCATCATTTCCAGTTTTGTTTCAGCAAGAGTCATTTTGTCAATTCAGTTTAGAGCCCGAGCCTGGCGTTGGACTGGGGGAACCCCCTTCCCCAGGGTTTCTCATTTACTTCATAGTACGTTTTGTCTAGACTTTCAGCACACAGATTGTCACGTTAGTTTTCTGAAACCACAAGCTCATTTGAATCAATTACTTAAATTGCCTTGGGGGCAAGTCACTGCATCCTGATCGTGGGATTTTCGTTTAATCTCTTCTATGGTCATGTCGTGTTGCTGGGAGCTGTCAAACAGCGGCTGTGTCTGCCAAGTGCTGGCTGCGTTGGGTCGACTGGATTCGCTCTATGGAATCATGCTTGCCCAGAACAAGCAGTAATTCTGGCGGAGCAGTTATTCATGGGGCCGTTTGCGTTCATCCCCTTGCTTGTGGGCATGAGCTGCTGAGCTGTGGCTGGAGATGAGCTGTGTTCCCATGGGGTTCAGGCCCACCTGGATGCTGCCGGCAGCTCGTCTGTGGGCCGGTCTCCGAGGTCGTCGGTCTCCATCCCACTTGGAGAAGACCTGTCGGGTGGGGGATTAATTGCGGGGCTAATCCCTGGGACGACGCCAGATGGAGTCCCAGCGCTGTGCCTGGCCAGGGCCTGGTGCCTCGCAGCAGGAACTTCACACTGCTAATTTTAGTGCAAACCATTTGTGTCAAAGGCAGCGGGAGAGGGACACCTTCCCTCCGCCACAGGCAGCAGCGCTTCCTCCTCCCAGACGCCCAGGCCGTGGGCTTCCTCCACTGCCTGGGGCCCAGGGTGTGCAACTGGCCGTGTGCACATACATGTGTGTACGTGTGCCGGAGCCTACACGCTCCCCTACAGGATGGAGCCGGGCGTTGCCAAACCTGCCTTACAACATCTACCCTCCGCGCCCAGCTTCCGCCTCCTGCCCCCGGCCCTGCCCGGCCTCCATCAGGGCTCCAGGCCAGCATGTAAAATCCCTCGGCTGGGGGCTGGACCACACAGCTCCACGGCCCGCTCCAGCGAGAGCCTTTCTGCTGCGGAGCCACGAGGGGGAGCTAGAGCCCAGCAAGCCGGCGCCCAGCCCCAGAGGAAGGGCCAGGCCCGGGGCAGGCGCGGGTGATGCAGGGGACAGGTGCAGCAGCTTGGTCGGCCCTGGGCTCAGGCCGCAGTCCCTGCAGGCGGGGGGTGGTGGAGGCGGGGCTGTGAATAAAATGGGGACACAAAGGGCAAGCAGGGGCGAAGTGGCTGCAGCGCTCAGCCCGTGCCCGAGGATCGGTGCCCTCCAGGGGCAGCGCCGACCCGGCAGACACAGTCCGGTAAAGCAGCCTTGCAGGTCTTCCCCGGACGGTCCTGCTGCTCCAGGCGGGGAGAGCGGGCAGCTTCCTGCCAGCCAGAGCGGGGCCCTGGGTCCTCCGGCAGGGGTTTTGCCTCTGGTCCAGGCAGGCTCTGCCCACGTCCGTGGGCCTTGGCTGGTTCTCCCCGGGTCTCCGGGCGTTACGGTGGCTGAGCAGCGCTGGCCGTGTGGGGCTGGGACGAGCACGCCAGACTCCGGGAGGGGACCCCACGTAACCCGGCCTGCGTGTGACCGGCAAAGGCCTCTCTGCTGCAGTCCTCGGGCCGGCCGGAGCCTCGCGCTGCCTGATGCCCCAGCCACCCGGCGCGGTGGCTTGTCTGTAAATGGGTGACAGGGGAGGGATCACGTGGGGATTCCCTGTTGTGTTCCCTCCCTCTGGGGCACCTGGCACTGGCCACTGTGGGCAGATGGGACACTGGGCTGGGTGGATCTTTGGTCTGACCCAGTGTGGCCGTTCTTATGTTCTCACAAATGCCAGTCACTGAGAGTTATAACAGCTGTGGCGAGACAGTCACTTACAGGTGCCAGTGAACATGCAGGAGAGAGGAAAAACCACAGAAGTGGCTAATGCTGGGAGTCCAGAGCTGTGGGATCCATTCCCACCTCTGGCGCTGACGTCTCGAACAGCTGTTTTGCTGCACACCATGCATCTCCTTGGGCCTTATCTTTTCTTTGCAATTGTAAGTTTAAAGCGCTGTTGCGGCAACACCTTGACACGAGTGTGGTCATGGCACCGGCGCTGGGAGCGCGTTAAACCACCTAAAACACGAGGGGAGTAGCTAACAGCGCCGGGCACCTGTTGACACTAGCGCTTTACAGCGCTGTAACCTGCTGCACTTGGGGGAAGGGAGGGGAGGTGTTTTTTCACACCCCTGAATGAGAAAGTTACAGCGCAGTGAAGTAGCAGTGTAGACAAGCCCTTAAGATGTATGACAGGGGTAACAAAGGGCTTTGAGATCCTGGAGGGAGACAGGCTGAGTATTAGCCTTCAGCCCACCCTGCAGAGAGTCCGCCTGCAGGTGCCTAGACAGGTCAACAATTTGGAAATTGTGAAACTGGTGACAGTGCAAGCCCTACTCTCCTCTCTGTACGGACTCACGGCTGGGCTGCCTGAGGGGGGGGGGGCTAGGTGGGACTCACTGGGGAGGTACGGCCGTCTCTCACCTCCTGAGGCCCAGGGGACAGCACAGAGCACTGGGCCTGGAAGGACAATGGGGGAGGTGGGGCTGCGGGGGGTGTGCGGGCAGTGGGGGTGGGTTAGTCTGGGTAGGATGAGGAGAGCAGGCTGGGAGCAGCAAAGGGGGGTTCAGAGCCCGTGATCCCCCCCAGAGGAATAAGGCCGCCTGCCCTGGCTCCTGTGTTACCATCGCTCCCCGTGCTGCCCTGTGTCTCTGGGAACCAATAAACCTTCTGTTCTCCCTGCCGCCTGAGAGTCCCCTCTGGCTGTGGATGGGGGTGCAGGGTCGGGGGCTCCCCGGCGCGCTGTCACGCCGGGCGCTTGTGCGGCCGCTCAGGAGAGATTCTGGGGCCTCCCTGCTGCTTGGCAGAGCGCCCACAGTTGAGTTTGTGTTTGCCTTGGTGGTGCACAGTCACACCGGCCTTGGTGCACATACATTTATTCCGCACTTGGGTGGCAAGATGAAAGTGCGCCTTGGCGATGGGGCGGCAGGAGAACAGCGGGGAGCCGAAGCCCGGGCCAGCTGGCTGACGGGGTGGCCATGGGGGTTCTGAGCACGGCACTGCTGTGTCTGTGCTCTGGGAGACAGGCTTGGCTGACTCGGGGCACCGATGGCTCCTGAGGGATCAGCCCTGCCAGCCCTGCACTGTAGGGAAACCGCTCGGGCCTAGGGGCCCCAATATGTTCAAGTGACACGTCCCGCCCCCTTCCCTCCCAGTGCCGGTGGCTCTCTCCCCCCGCTCCCAGCCTCGGCTGGGAACGCAAAGGGTGCCGGCCGGCCCCAGCCCTGCCCGCGCTGCTGCGCCCGAGACAGAGGCAATGCGGGTTAGGTTGGTGTCAGGGTTGTAGGGTCACGTACAACTTGCTACTGCACCAGCTTGTGTTGCTCCCTGTGTCTCTTCCCCTTCCCCCCTCGCGTCCCTTTTGCCTGCGGTCCCCCTGTAGCGAGGCGGGCAGACTGGCCGCCAGCGCTGTCTGTGGGGTGAGCCCTCAGGCGCTGGGAGTGATGCTGTGAGCCGGGCTGGAAGGGCCCAGCTGTCACAAAGGTAGCTCACGGGGGGGGGTGTTGCAGGGCCCGGGGCACTGCCTGGGCAGCACCTGCGGCGTCCCCACCTGAGAACAAAGCACCGAACTCGGCCACGGTGGGTCTGTGTCTGCAGCCTGCCCCCCAGCACTGGCTTGAGGGGCGAGAGGGTCCCAGGGTCCTTGGCCTTGCTCCAGCATGTGAGGCTGGCAAGCCGGGGGGGCTTTTGCAGCCAGAACCCCTGCCCTCCGCAGGGCCAGTGGCGATGGCAGCAGCCGACAATGTAGGTACTTCGTTGGTTCCATCCCCAGAGCCTCTGGGTGCCGACACAGGCCGGGCATTTTCTGGCAGGGCAGGGGAGGCCAGTGAGTTTGGGTTCCAGCAGCGGCGTTGTGGCCCAGGGATTAAGTGACTTGCCCAAGGACATCTGGGTGTCTGTGGCAGAGCTGGGAACTGACTCCCCCCACTTGAGGCCCAGCCCAGCCCAGCCCCTGGACCCTTCTTGCCCTGATGTTCTTCAGCCCCTTTGCTTTCCTGAGCTCCTGGCGTGGCGGCGTCTGCACCCAAGGCCACGTCTTGCTCTGTCACGCTGGCCAGGGGCCCATTCGTCCCCCGACCAACAGGGTGCTTCCAGCTGAGTGGCCCTGGCCCGGCTCACGCTCTATACCCTGCTCCCTAAGTCCCGCTGCCGGGCTAGCATGGCCAGGGAGCCCCCAATGGCTGGGGGGCAGGGCAGGCCTGCTGATGCGCGGCCCCTCTGTCTGGCCCAGCGCTGGCATGGGCAGGCTGTCCCTAGGCCAGCGGCTCTGAGGTTACCTGCAGCAGAGAGAAGGGGAGTCCATGGGGCTCCCACGGGGCCTGGCCCCTTGGGGGTCGTTTCCTCCTCCCCCAGGGCCATCTTGGCCTGGCACCGTGCCCATGACGGAGCGGCTCCCGGAGGCTGGGGAAGACGTTCTCCTTCCTGAAGGTCAGGGCTTCTGTGTAGCAACAAGAACCACCCTGATCACACGGCTGGGACTCGGCTCCCTGCCCAGGCTGGGGCCAGAGGAAGGGGACGCCAGCGAGAGATGCAGACGGATGAGGAGCCTGTGAACCAGGCATGGGAGGAGGCTGCTCGGGGTGGGCCAAGCGTGTGTCCCGGCTGCCCTCCCTGGCGCTGGCGCAGACGTCTGGTACGTGGGGGGCAGCCCTGGACATGGGGCTGGCCCGGCACCGCCCCTACACGCTAGCTGGTGCTCCACAGCCTGCTGTGAAGAGCCCAGCCCTGGGGGGTCAACAGCAGCCAGGAGCCAACCACTGGCCCCAGGGAGCCACTGGAGAGCGCCCTGCCTGGGGTAAGACACCAGCGGGTGGGGACAGGCAGCCCGCAGCCGTGGGTGTGATGAATGGGCTTGTCCAGGAGGCTGGTACACAGGGACCCCGCTGCGGGCACTGCAATCACTCGAGCCCCGGCCACTTCCAGAGCCTCCCTCTGCAGCCACGGCCGCCCAGACGCTCGCATGGAGCCCAATGGGGCACCGGCCTTGTCTCTTCCAGGGGGGCTCTGGGGCGAGACGCAGCTCGGAGCCGAGTGCTGCAAACACCCCCACGGTCGGGGGGTTCTTCCGGGCCCAGCTCCGGGGGTTGTGGGAGCCTCTCCGTTGTCACGGCAACAAGGGACAGCTCCGGCCCTGCTGGGAAAGGACACGCTGGCGCCCCCATGCCAGAAGCCCCCCCCCGCTCCTCACTGCGGAAGGTCTGGTGGGCTCGACGCCAGGCCGGTGGGAGCTGCGGGCAGCCCAGCAGCAGCAGAATGTGGGATGCATGAGAGAGGGACGGAGTCGGGCAGACTGACTCCTCTGTCGCAGCCCCGGGGCGCCCCCACCATGAACGCTGCGCAGGCCTGGCCACCCCCCAGACGGAGACCTTGGCTTTGGGAAAAGGCAACACCATGCGGGGGGGGGGAGGAATCCGCCTGGCACTTGCAGCTTGGAAAAGGGGGGTCTGGCAGAGGGCTGTTCAGTCAGGGCCGCTGTGGAGAAAGTAGATGCAGAAATGCTCTTTACTCCTCCCAGCCAAGAGCCGGGGGGCACCCAGCAAAGCCAGGGCCGGGCTGCTGCACGCAGGGCACCGCCAGCGCAGGGCGCTCCCGGCCTGGGAGGGTGTGAAGGCCACAAGCGTGACAGAGAAGAGCTGGATGAGTCCCTGGAGGGTAGGTCCCTCTGTGCCTATTAGCCGGGATGGCCCCGGATGCAGCCCCCTGCTCGGGCTGGCCCTGGCCCTGCCCGCCACAAGCTGGGACTGGGCGACGGGAGGGGTCACGGGAGGATTCCCGGTTCTGCTCACTCCCTCCGGGGCACCTGGCGCTGGCTGCTGTGGGCAGACAGGACCTGGGCTGGATGGACCTTGGCCGCTCTGATGAGCCTCTGAACCCGTGTGTCTCACTCCCCTCCGTCCTGCAGGGATACCAGGCCTGCCCCACCCTTGCGGAGAGATGGGGAATGACCGGGCCGTGCTCAGATGGCAGGTGAGGGGCAGTTAAGGGCTTCAGGGGCCTAGCTCAGGGCCTGGGTCCAGCTCCCTTCTTTTGTCCCAGGCAGGCTGGACACGTCTCCCTGCTAGAGCCCAGCCACTGGCTTGTGAAGTGACTCGACCTTGCTTGGAGTCACTGGCCCCAGGCCCAGACCCAGGAGGCTCCGTTTGCTTTTCAGTGGAGCAACTTGGCTTTCGTCTCGATGCACCCAGAGCTGGGCGGAACCGGAGCCGGGCGCTGGGCTGGGCAGAACTGGAGCTCGGCTGGGCAGACCCGGAACCGGGCACTGGGCTGGGCGGACCCGGAGCCGGGCGCTGGGCTGGGTGGACCTGGAGCCGGGCGCTGGGCTGGGCAGAACCGGAGCTCGGCTGGGCAGACCCGGAACCGGGCACTGGGCTGGGCGGACCCGGAGCCGGGCGCTGGGCTGGGTGGACCTGGAGCCGGGCGCTGGGCTGGGCAGAACTGGAGCTCGGCTGGGCAGACCCGGGGCCGGGCGCTGGGCTGGGCAGACCTGGAGCCGGGCGCTGGGTTGGGCAGAACTGGAGCTCGGCTGGGCAGACCCGGAACCGGGCGCTGGGCTGGGCAGACCCGGAGCCGGGCGCTGGGCTGGGCAGAACCGGAGCTCGGCTGGGCAGACCCGGAACCGGGCGCTGGGCTGGGCGGACCCGGGGCCGGGCGCTGGGCTGGGCAGAACCGGAGCTCGGCTGGGCAGACCCGGAACCGGGCGCTGGGCAGGGCGGACCCGGAGCTACCCGCAGCGTCTGGGCAGAAGGGGCACAGGGCAGGGACTCGCACTAAGGCCAGAAGCAGCCACGTGCTCCTGCCAAGGGATGCCCATGTTGCAGCCCAGCCTCACGGAGCGCCCAGAGCCCTCTGTGCAGTGGGGCACTGCCCGGCACACGCCCCATGGCTCTTAGGGGGCGCAAGGCTGGAAGGGGCCAGGCCACGTCTGGGTGGCTGGTGGCAGAGCTGACCCTGGGCCAGGCCCTGTCAGCAGCAGGTGCCCTGCACAGACCGGGAAGCCCTGGGGGCAGCTAGGGGGCCCGCCCCCCCCCTCTGCCCCAGCCGCGCCTGCTGCCCGGTGCATGGCGGGGGGGCAGTTCCCACCGAGGCCCCGGGGCCCTGCCCTGTGGGTGCGCCCGTCCCCGGGGCGCGAGGCGCGGGGCGGGCCGGGGGAGGAGCCGGCCGGGCGCCGCGGCGGCGATTGATGGGCGGGCGGGGGGCGCGCTCCCCTCGCTCCGAGCCGCGCTCAGACGCAGCCGGGCTGCTGGCGGGGGAGGGCGCAGGAGCGGAGCCGGCCCGGCATGGCCCCGCAGGGCAGGTGGCTGCGAGCCGGCGCCTGGCTGCTGGCCTGGGCGGCAGTGAGCGGGCTGCGGGCCGCCGCCTGCCCCGCGCTCTGCACCTGCAGCGGCACCACCGTGGACTGTCACGGCGCCGGCCTCCGCGGCGTCCCCAAGAACATCCCCCGCGGCACCGAGCGCCTGTGAGTACGGCCCGCCCCGCCCCGGGCAGCCCCACGCGTGGGGACCGCCGGGCTGGGACCCTCCTTCCCCGCGTGCGGGGAGCCCCGGGACCCCCCTTCCCCCGGGCGCGGGGAGCCCCGGGACCCCCCTTCCCCCGGGCGCGGGGAGCCCCGGGACCCCCCCTTCCCCGGGCGCGGGGAGCCCCGGGACCCCCTTCCCCGCGTGCGGGAGCCCAGGACCCCCTTCCCCGGGCGCGGGAGCCCCGGGACCCCCTTCCCCGCGTGCGGGGAGCCCCGGGACCCCCCCTTCCCCCGTGCGCGGGGAGCGCCGGGCCGGATGCGGGGAGCTTTGCCGAGGGGCCGGTCCGTGCGGGGCGCACAAAGGGGCGGGGAGCCAGACGGATCCGTGCAGCTCCGGAGCCGCCGCCAATTGTCTTTGTTACGGAGCCGGGGGGGGCTGCGTCTGTCTCCGCGCGTGGGGCGGCAGGTGGGAGCGAGCGGGGTCCCCGCGCTCTCCAGCCGCGCCCCGTGCGCCCCCCCCCACTGTCTGCGGAGCGCGCCGGGGTCCCCGGCTCCGTCCCACGCGCCCCCCGCACGTTCCCGGGGCTCCGCCCCCCAGGTCCGGCCGCTCCTGCCCCCTGCCGGCCCCGCCCTCCGCCCCCTGGGCAGGGAGAGACCCCGGCCCGGGCCGCCCCGAGCCGCTGGGGGCTCCCAGCGCGGCCGGGCGGGGCAGGGGAGCCGGCCCGGCCCTTTGTGCTCCGCGAGTTTCCCGGCAGGGCTGGGAACGGGGGTTCTGGGGGGTGCAGGGGCGGGGCGGCTCGTTGGGGTCGGGGCTCTGCCAGCCCCCGTGCCAGGTACCCCCACTCAGCCTGGCCCGGCGCTGGGGGCTCTTGCCAGTGAGGTCTGGTCCAGCCTGACCGGACCTGAGCCCCAGTGTGTGTGGGGAGCTGGGCAGGATCCCACTGCTCCCCCAGTACCGCCCCAACCCCCCACTGCAGCGAGGCTGCTGCCTGTGCAGGGCTGCCCGGGACCCCCCCAGGCTGAGTCTGTTCCAGCCAGAGGGGTTTGGGGAATCTTTGCCCGGGGGAGCCAGGGGCTCGGCTGGGGGGGGCCAGGCAAGTGTGGCAGGGACACAGGTGCCTCCGGTAGCCCTGGCAAGGTGCACACCCCCGTTCCCCCCACAACTGTAATGGCTAAATGCCCCCCCCCGCTCTGCACCGCCCTCCCCGCACCTCTCCCCCGTTCGTAGACGGGTGCCCCAGGCTCCAGCACAGGGGTGTCCGGGCTGCTGCGTGGCCCCGTGCGGCTGACCCAGCGGGCAGTGCAGTGAGACCCGGCTGCTTCCGTTCATTTTCTCCACTGCTGGTCTGGGTCTCCGGGTGCAGTCTGGGCGGCGGGCTGGCCCTGGCATCGCAGCTTTGGAGCAGGATCCACGCTGCAGGTCTAGCCGGTGGGGTTGTGCTGCTGCTACCAGGCTGGGCCGGAGTGAAGGGGCAGCCCTGGGAGCCGGGCGCTACCTGCATGCCTCAGAACGGAGCGATAACCCTGGACCCTAATGATGGCAGCAGCAGTGTTGGGGTTATTCACATTTTGGCAGGAATGCCGTTACTGTGGGCTCGGGGCTCTTTCCGGGAGCACAGCCCCATGTCTGCCTGCTGGGATTTGCACTGCCCAAGTGACTTCCCGCCTGTCTGGAAGCTCCCAAGCTCAGGTGCAGAGCCAGATCCCTGGGGGCTCAGGGTTTAGCGGAGCCCTGGGTATCGGTGTGCGGGTGGGCAGGAGGGGCTGTCGGAAGGAGCCATCCCTAGGCTCTAGAGGGAGGTGGTTGACTGTCGTGCATCACAGGCTGTGGAGTAGGGGGGCTCAGCTCTGCAGCCGGAGCCAAGGGAGGGCCCGGGCCATGTGCCGAGTGGCGCAGGCTGTGAATGGCTGCAGAGAGCTGCCCCGGCTGCCCTGGGGGGCACTGGCGTTTTAAACCGGCTCGCGAGGTGAATTGCAGGTCAGCGAGCGTAACTTCAGTGCCAGGCCAGGGGGTGAGACCGGAGCAGGGGGCAGGATGGTCAGACCCAGCGCTGCACGGGGACTGTTGGGGAAGGAAATCCGGCCTCCCCCATCTGCGAGAATTCCCGGAGGGCTCAGCAAGCACATGGCCAAGGGGGTCTACTGGCCTGAGGGTTCCAGAAAGCCTTTGCCAAGGCCCCCCCCAAAGGCTGGTCAGCAAGAAAGCTGCCATGGGGCTGGAAGGAAGCTCCGCTCAGGGTCAGGGACTGGTTAAAGACAGGAACAGGAGGCAGGGAGAAAGGGTCCCTTTTCAGAATGGGGAGGGGTAGCAGGGGCTAGGGGGTCTGTCCGGGACCTGTGCTGTTCAACGTGCTCATCAGTGATCTGGGAGGGGCAGTTTGCAGACAATACAAAATTACTGCAGATTGTTAAGCCCGGAGCAGGCTGGGAAGAGCCACAAAGAACCCGCACAAAGCGGAGCGACTGGGCAACAAAATGGCAGATGGAATTTAATGTTGATAAATGCAAAGTGATGCATGGCGGGAAGCATCGTCCCAGCTACGCACACAAGGCGCGAGGGTGCAAATCAGTTGCTCCCACTTCAGGAGATCTTGGAATCATCGGGGACTGTTCTCTGAGAACAGCTGCTCCAAGTGCGGCGCCGTGGGAAAAGTGACCCCCATGTTCCAACCCCGGGAAAGAGAAAAGCTCCTAATGCCACGAGCCTTGGGGCTCTCGCCCCCTGGCCACGGCGTGTGGCGCTGCTGCCCCGTCTCGCACAAAGCCACACTGGAAGTGGGGGACGCCGAGCAAAGGGGAGGAGAAGGGATGAGCCGGGTGGAACAGCTCCCACCGGAGGAAGGCTGGAAAAGGCTGGGAGTGTTCAGCAGAGGAGGGGGGGCTAATTGAGCTGGTACACTCCAGAGAGATCTCGGAGTCACTGTGGAGCGTTCTCTGAAGCCATCCGCTCCGTGTGCAGGGCCGTCAGAAAGCAAACCGAGTGCTGGGAATCATTAAAAAGGGGTAGAGAATAAGACAGAGAAGATCTTATTGCCTCTGTATAAAACCATGGGACGCCCACATCATGAACACTGCATACAGATGTGGTCACCTCATCTTAAAAAAGATCTGTTGGCATTGGAAAAGGTTCAGAAAAGGGCAACAAAATGCTGAGGGGTTTGGAACAGGTCCCACGTGAAGAGAGATTAAACAGACTGGGCCTTTTTGGTTTAGAAAAGAGGAGACTAAGGGGGGACATGATTGAGGTCTATGAAATCATGACAGGTATTGAGAACGTGAATAAGGAAAAGTTATTTACTTGTTTCCACAACACAAGAACTAGGGGTCCCCAAATGAAATGAATAGGCAGCAGGTTTAAAATAAACAAAAGGAAGTTTTTCTTCACTCAGTGCACAGTCAACCTGTGGAACTCCTTGCCAGAGGATGATGTGAAAACCAGGACTTGAACAGGATTCAAAAAAGAGCTAGATAAATTCATGGAGGATTCATCAAGGGCTGTTAGCCAGGCTGGGCAAGGAGGGTGTCCCTGGCCTCTGTTTGTCAGGGGTTGGGAATGGGTGACAGGGAGGGATCACTGGATGGTTCCCGGTTCTGTTCACTCCCTCTGGGGCACCTGGCACTGGCCACTGTGGGCAGACAGGGCCCTGGGCTGGATGGACCTTTGGTCTGACCCCGCCTGGCCGCTCTGATGTTTGTATGGAAAAGAGACAATTAAGGGGGCTGTGACAGGACTATAAAATCTTGATGGGTGCGCAGAGTGCGAGGCGGGCCGTGGGACTCGCCCCTTCCCGCCGCACAAGAGCGGGGGGGCACCCAGCCACAGTCCCAGGCAGCCGGCTGAAAGCAAAGCCACAGCCGGGCTGCTGCACGCAGGGCACCGCCAGCCTGGGGAGCTCCCGGCCGGGGAGGGTGTGAAGGCCACAAGCGTGACAGGGCTCAGGAGAGGGCAGGTGTGTTCATGGCTGCTAGCCGAGATGGGCAGGGACTCGCCGCCCCCTGCTCCGGGCGTGCCTAGGCCCGGGCTGCCTGAAGCTGGGCGTGGTGCAGGATGGATCGCTCGAGGGTTCCCCTCTTTGTTCCCTCTGGCCCCCCCGGCGCTGCCCACTGTGGGAGGACAGGATCCAGGCCGAGCTGGGCCCAGCAGAGCTGTCCAGGTGCGCGCCATAGGCCCGCGGAGAGTCCCCTGCCAGAACGGCGCCCCTCACTGGCAGCCTTTCCCCAGACCAATTCGTTTGCTAGCACTGAGCCTAATTAGGTCAGGGGCTTCTCAGGAGGGGCAGCCAGCCGCCTGTGACTGCCCGGGTGTGAGCACAGCTGCCCTGCTGGCGCTCAGCGCATCAGCAGCCAGCTGCCTGTGACTGCCTGGGTGTGAGCACAGCCGCCCTGCCGGCACCCAGTGCGTCAGCAGCCAGCCGCCTGTGACTGCCCGGATGTGAGCACAGCCACCCTGCTGGCACCCCGCGTGTCAGCAGCCAGCCGCCTGTGGCTGCCCGGGTGTGAGCACAGCCACCCTGCCGGCGCCCCGCGCGTCAGCAGTGTTCAGGGGAGCTCTTTCAGGGGTTTCTCTGGCTGTAGTGACCCTCGTAGCAGCGACGATTACACTGCGCAGTGCAGGGACGTGCTAACGACCGAGCTGCCCTTTGCTGCTAAGCCTTTGGGCGGGGGGCGGGCAGGGCTGGGTTCGACTCTTCTCCCCTCCCCCGCGTGCGCTTGCAGCCCGGGCAGTGAACGAAGCCGACCCAGCACTGAGGAGCTGCGCCCACTGGTCCCTGCAGCCTGACTGGCTTGGCACGGCGCTGGAGGCTGCAAACTCCTTGGGGCAGCCTGGCCCAAGGGGACCTGATCCCGGAGGGCCAGGGCATGTGGCGTTGTACCCTGGAGCTGCATTACCAGCAGGACAGGCCTGTCCCAATGGACGCCTCTGTGTGCGGGTCTCCTGCTCTCCCCGGGGCCTCTTGGGGGTGGCTGGGCAAGCTGGGTGTGACGGCGTGTCGGGGAGCCCCGGCCCCCGCACCCCCATCCGCAGCCAGACGGGACTCTCCACCGGCCAGTGGAGGAGAAGGTTTTATTGCGTCTCAGACACGGCGCAGCGCAGGATCCATGCTAACAGGAGCCAGGGCAGAGCCTTAGTCCTCCTGGGGGGACGGGGCTTCACCCCCTTCCTTGGTCCAGAACATCCTCACTGCCCCTAGCCCAGCCAGACTGACCCAGCTCCCCGGCCCTGCCCCCAGCCTGGGGCCAGTCCCCGCCTCTTTTCTTTTCTCTCCTTTTGGGAACAGGGTTGTTACCTGCTCGGGCTGGGCCAAGGTGTCTGGGCCAATGCACAAGTGGAGTGAGTCAGTGGGAACCACACAGCACACAATACAGCCGGCAGGAACACCGGGTACAGAGTAGACAGCCCCCCACTACGTCACACTTGGAAAATGCGAATTCTTCCCGTGCCGGCCACCCCCAGCAGATGCTCAGGCTGGGGGGGTCTCTGGAGCCCTGCACGTTTTCCGGCCCTCGGGGCCCAGAGAAGCCAAGAGCCAGCCCTGTGCCTGCGTGTGCCGCCCTGGCCCTGCCTCCTGCCCGTGGGCTGGGGCGCTGGCAGCGCTCGGCGGGGCCCTGCAGTGACTGTCACATGGAGTCGGGGCGCAGAACGGCAGAGCCGGCCGGGGCGGCCTCAGCCCTTCCCCCTGCCTGCTGCATCTCTGGCAGCGTCCCCTGGGCTCTGCGTGTGTCGGGAATGGGCCCCCCGAAGCCCCTCGCAGGGGAAGTTGAGGCAGGGCTGGCCCCACGGTGTGGGGGGGCGTTCCCCGTCAGCACTCGACCCAGTGCCCGGCACCGTCCCGTTGGAGGCGGCCACCTCCTCCACGTCGCCAATGGAAACGGGTGTAATTAGCGAGGAACGAGCTAGGGCCAGACGACTCCACCCTCCCTCAAGGCCCCTTGTTCCTGGGCAGCCCCGCTGACCTGTCCCTGCCAGGAAGGGCCTCCCCTGCCATCCATCAGCCCGCGGCACGGCCCCCTCGCCTGCCCCCCGGTAATCGCCTGTCTGGGCAGCCTGCTTCCCGGGGCACTGCATGGCCCATTGAACCCTTTGTTCTGCTCTTGGCTCTCGGATCTGATGCCGGAGCCATCCTCGGGTAGGCAGCGGAGCCGAGAGGGGGGCGTAGGCGGGGCCCTGTCTTTTCCCTGGCGCAGTCCTGAGTTCTGCTGGTTCCCCCTGCCCTGCAGCGCCTGAGCCATGCCGTAGCCGAGCATGCGAGATGCCGGTCGCGCCGCCCGCCCGTCTGAGCGCCCCTCCCGGAGCTGGCATGCCAGCCATGCCGCAGCCGAGCATGCGAGATGCCGGTCGCGCCGCCCGCCTGTCTGAGCGCCCCTCCCGGAGCCGGCATGCCAGCCGTGCCGCAGCCGAGCATGCGAGATGCCGGTCGCGCCGCCCGCCCATCTGAGCGCCCCTCCCGGAGCCGGCATGCCAGCCGTGCCGCAGCCGAGCATGCGAGATGCCGGTCGCGCTGCCCGCCCGTCTGAGCGCCCCTCCCGGAGCCGGCATGCCAGCCGTGCCGCAGCTGAGCATGCGAGATGCCGGTCGTGCCGCCCGCCCGTCTGAGCGCCCAGGAGCACCCATCCCGGTGCCGGCATGCCAACCAGCAGGGCACTTGGGCGTCGGGTTTGCTTTGCCCTTGCGAGATGTTCCGCCTGGCTTCAGGGCCTGCTAGCGCGGGCACCGGCTTTGCTGGGGGCATGGGAGGGAGTAGTCACCGCCCCGGCAGCCCTTGGTTTCTGGGGAAATCATAGGCGTGTGGGCGTCAGCGGCCTGGGCTCAGACCGCCCCGGCCCCCACTGGCTGCGGCTCGCTGAGCAGCTCTGGCCGGGTTTCTGTGTCTGCTTTCGTGGTTCGGCTGTGGGCTCAGGGGCTGGACACGTCCATGGGGGCACGGCACAGACTGCAGCTACGGCCGGAAGGGCCCCTAGTGATCGTCTCGAGCGACCCTCTTGGGCACTGGCCAGGGAACTGCTGGGCGTTCATCCTGAGCTGGGCTGAGTTAGAGCGTAACCTGGCTCATCCTGTTCCGGCTGAGATGAGACTCGCCCGGGGCCAGCTGTTTGGGGGGACTATGACCTGCGTGGCGCCGCCTTGCTACTGCGGAGCTTTCAGCCCTGGGCCTTGTCTTGCTGTAGCTCTCCCTGCTGGGTTAAAGAGCCTTGTGGGTATTTACAGCCTGCGAGCCCCCAGCCATCCCCTGCACTCTCGCGGCAAGGCCGCTTTCTGCCCCTTCCGCTCTGGCGGCTCCTCGGTCCCTTCTCGCCAAGCGCTTCCTCTTCTTCTTCCCAGCCCCAGACCCCAGCCACGGCCATCCCCGGGCAAATCACCTCCCTGCGTCAGTGCCAGGTGCCCCAGAGGGAGTGACCAGAACAGGGAGCCATTCAGTGATCCTGCCCCTGTCACTAATTCCCAGCCTCTGACCATCACAGGCTAGAGACACCCAGAGCAGGGGGTTGCATCCCTGCTGAGGGACCTGTCCTCCAGGAACTTAGCCAGCTCTTTTTTGAACTCTGGTCTTCACAACATCCTCTGGCGAGGAGTTCCACAGGTTGACTGTGTGAAGAAAAACTGCCTGGTGTTCGTTCTAAATCTGCTGCCCATTAATTTCATTTGGTGACCCCTCGTTCTTGTGTTATAAGGAGTAAAGAGCATTTCTGTACCTACTTTTTGCACCCCAGGCATGATTTTATAGCCCTCTGTCATAGCTCCCCGTGAGTGGTTTCCCTCCAGATGGCAGCCCTGCCACCCCTCTCCGCACGTTTGTTGCCCTTTTCTGCACCCGTCCCAAAGCCAAGGTGTCTGTCTGGGGAGGCAGCCAGGCCTGCGCAGCGTTCACGGTGGGGGCGGCCCGTGGCTGTGACGGAGGCAATCAGACAGTCTCTGGGGCGTTACCTGCAGGCTTTGAAGCTGCCCTGGGCCCCCCCTAGGGTCAGACCTGCTGGAGGGGGGCTCCCTGCTGACAGTGGCCGCTCTGTGCCCGTTTCGTGCCAGGGCGAGCTGGTCTCGTTCCGGCGCGGTGCGCAGCCGGCATGGGCCAACCTGCCCGCAGCAGCCCGTGTGCCGTGTCCCTCGCTGGCTGGGGACAGCCCCGGGGCGCGAAGGAGGACGTTTCCCTGGGGCCCCGAGGCAGGGGAGGCTGCGGTGGATGGTACTCGCTGGGCGCTTTCGCTGCGGAGGCGCTCGGCGCGCTGTCGGCCGGGGGTACCGAGGGGGGGCAGTGATGTCCCCTGGCTCTTCGGGGACCGTGCGTCCCAGCAGCACGGGGGTGCTCTCTGCAGGTGGCCACGGCCCCGCTGCCCCAGCCGAGGGCGGCAGGCAGAGCTCTCTGCAAGCCCGCGGCCTCGGCTGGATTCCCTCGGAGTCTCCTCCGCATGGAGCAAATCTGCAATTCCCAGCCCGTTTCTCCGGCCGCTCCTGCCGCCCCAGATGCTGTCTCTCTGTCGCCATGGCAACACCGCGCTCTTTCCCTGCGGCGTTCCCGGCTGGAAAAATATTAGTTTAAGGCCGATGTCGTGTTTGTCTTGCCGGAGCCGGGGCTGGGAGCGGAGGCCGTTGTCCCCGCGTTGGGGCAGTCCCTGCACGAGAGAGCGAAGCCGCTGGCTGGTGTCCGGGGTGCCAGAGTGTCCCGGGAAATCTGAGCTGAGCCTGGTTTGTCTCTTTTTGTCTCCCGTGAGCGGCTGCGTGGTGCCCCCGGAGGGGCGCAGCGCTCTCGGCCTCGCCGCAGCGGAGCCTGGGGCGACAGGCGACTCCGGCCGTGATGGGGCGCCTGTGCAGAACGGGGTTGTTATTTAGGCTGGTGCTTCCCCATGCCGCATGCCCGGCCTTGGCAGCGCATTTTACTGGGCACCCGCTGCACTTCTCACCGACCGCAGGCGCCGGCCCTGCTCCAAACGCCCAGGAGCTGGGAGAGAATCCCCGTTGGCAGTAGAGGGATGCTGGTGTCTGGGGAAGCAGTTCCGCGTCCATCCTGCAGGGGGTGTTCAGTCTTTGCAGGGCCCCGCTGGGTGGTCGGGCAGATGCAGAGCCAAGTCCCTGCCCCAAAGAGCTGGCAGTGCACGTGTCAGACGCAGGGGCAGGGACGGCCCCTGGCAGCAGCGGCCGAACCATCTGTGCGGGTTTGGTGGCAAAGGAGATTTTGGGGAGGTGCTTGAAGGGGGGCACTGAGGGTGGCATTGCCCGTGTCCACAGGGAGCTTCTCCCCAGGGTGGCGCAGCCAGGCAGGAAACCAAGTGCTTGTTTGAAAATGACGAGGGTGTTCCTGTGCGCGCACACGCACGCAAACACACACACACACACACACACTGAAGCATGCACGCAAACACACGCAGGCCAACACATGCACGCAAACATGCGCAAACACATGCACACACACAAACACACATGCACATGCATGCAAACATACGCTCATGTATACAAAAACACGGACACAAATGTGTGCATGCAAACACGTGTTCATACATGCAAACATGCACACAAATACACATGCACATGCATGCACAACTACATGCAAACACATGTACACAAACACACTTGTGCATGCATGCAACACACACACATGCAAACACACACTCCAGCGGCTGATTACAATATTTACATTTACTTCTCATCTCAGGCTCCCGTTCTGTCCGTGTTTCCTCCATCTTTGGTTCCTGCTGACAGTAGGAGGCAGCGTCTCTGCCCAGGGTGTAGTGCCCCTCAGCTGGGGTCTCTCCTGGACTCCCCGGGGGTGGAGCCCCACAGGATGGGGAGGGCGAGCATTGGGAGGGCTCCAGGGGAAGGGGGGCTCTGGCCAGGCTGCGGGGCGGCTGCCTTAGGGGAGGCAGGGCTGCCTTGGGTGGGGTTTGTGCTGTGCGAGCTCCATGGTGGCCTGTTGCCGGGAGCAGGGGGTGGGAAAGCGGGAGGGATGGGTGTGACGGCGAGTCGGGGTTCCCCCGATCCTGCAGCCCCGGAGCAGCCAGAACAGACTCCACCAGCCAGTAGATCAGGGGGGTTTATTGCTTCTCCGGGATACAGCCCAGCACAGACGTGACGTGGCTACAGGAGTCAGGGCCAGGATGCCTCCCCTGGGGTTAGGGATCCATTGCCCCCCTCAG
Source organism: Rafetus swinhoei (assembly GCA_019425775.1). Taxonomy (NCBI): domain Eukaryota; kingdom Metazoa; phylum Chordata; order Testudines; family Trionychidae; genus Rafetus; species Rafetus swinhoei. Next base: position 1,381,330 of record CM033447.1, read on the forward strand.
CTTAGGCTGTTTCCTTCATAGTTCCCAGCCAGCAACTGCCCCTTCCCCCGAAACCCGGTGTTCGTCTCCCCCTCCCTCCCTTTGTCTCCCCCCTGGAAGAGCCTTGTTACCTGCCCAGGCTGGGCCGAGGTGTCTGGGCCAATCCACATGTGGGGGAGTCAGTGGGAATCGCGCAGCGCAGGGGGCCCCCGGGTTACAGAGCAGACAGCCCCCCACTACGGCACAATGGGACGCGTGGACGGGGGAGACCGGCAAGATGGCTTCCCCCGGCAGGGCCCGGACCTGAGCCAGCCTTCACCAGGCCCCGGAGCCGGAGCGCCCCCCCGCCGAACCCGGGCGAAAGGCAGCGGGGTGCCAGCCGGCAGCTCTTCCCCTGCCGGGCCGGGAACCCAGAGCGCTGCTGGGAAGCTGGAAAATGCAGCTGACTCTGCTGAAGAGCAGACGGGCTCCCCGGGTCTGTCCCCGGCCCGCCCGCGGAGATGCCGCCTGTCACCCCGAGCAGCCGGCAGGGCTGGATTTCTCCCCGCGTCCGTCCGCTGAGCACAGCAGGGAAGGGTCTGTCCAGGGGATGGAGCCGGCGGCTCTCGCTGTAGCAGAAGGAGGAGCGATGGGGGGCTAGGTTGGGTATTAGGACAATGGTTTCCCTAGGCGGGCGGGGAAGCGCTGGGAGGGGCTGGGATGAGGGAGTTGGGGTTGGTCCTGCCTTGGGCGGGGCTGGACTCCGTGGCTGCTGAGGGCTCCAGGAAGGTGGCTGTTCTGCGCCGGCTGTTGCTGGCAATGAGAAGGTGACTGGAGCAGAGGCCCCTCGGGGTGCGTGGGGGTCGCTGCATTGCAGGCTGAGTGACAGCTCCTGAGCGGGGCCAGTTCAGGCTGCCGGGTGGGCAGCTGAGGTCTCCCTTTCCTGGGGCGCACCTGGCTGCAAGCGCGGCTCCAGAGAGCCGGGGCCGCGCCCTGCGGGGCCAGAGATGCTGCTGGGACCAGGTAGCTCCGAAGAAGAGAACTGAATTTTTCAGGCCTCGGCTCTGGCGCGGGAGGGATGAGCGTGGGACAGGGGGTTCGGGAGCCCCCACACCTGGGCACTGAGGCTTTCCGCCCAGCCGTCTTTGGGACACCGATCCCACCCGCACCTAAACCGGGGGGGGGAGGGGGCAGGAGGTGCATCCCACTTTGTTTGGTGTCTAAGTGCATCCCTGGCCCTGTGGCCCTAGCACCCCGGCACCCTCAACCCTCCGTGTGTATCCTGCAAGGCAGGGACAAGCTGCTGCTCCTCCCTGACAGGTGGGGAGCAGAGAGTCTAAGTGATGTGCCCAAGGTCATATGGGCCACCTGTGGCACAGCAGCAAGCGGAACCAGTCCTGAGCGCCAGGGTAGTGCTCTAACCACTGGACAATCCTTCCCCCATGTCTGGGAAAGAGGCATGGAAAATGTACTAATCGCAGAATTGAAACCAGCGGGACTCGTGCCTGGAGCCCAGGCTTGAGCGTCCGGACTCACGGGTTCTGTGCCTCTCACCCAGTCACGGTGCAGCTAGACAAGGCCATTTCCCTGCCCCGTGCCTCAGTTTCCCCCCGTTAGAATGGGGACGCTCACGTGCAGCCATTACTTTCTCAGTCAAGGGCTTTGACATCTGGGGATGACAGGTGAGTCCCCTGGGTCTGTGCAGAGCCGGCCTGGGGGAGGAGGGGCTGGGGCGGGGCCAGCGGTACGGGGGAGAGCAGAACACGTCGGGGGGGGCTGCAGAGTTTGCTGTGGGTTAGCCTGGCTGAGTGCTCCCCGGGGCGGGCTGCCCTGAGCCGGTGGGAGGAGAGAGCAGGGACCCCCGCCCCATTGCTGGTGTGCACCATGGAGCAAGGCAGCTGGGCCATGGCAGCCTGGTCAGCAGCGAGGCCAGGCCTGAGACATGCCCCCCGGCGTGCCAGGTGCCTGCGCTCTGGGCAGGCAGGTAGTCGGCCGTCTGGGGCAAGTGCCGAGGCTGCCTCCCAGCCAGCTGCCTGCATGGCTCGGAGAGCCCAAGTGCCCTGGGCCTGCAGCCGGCAGGCAAGCGGGAGCGGGGGCCACAGCGCGGGGCCCGAGGAGGGGTCTCTGCGCTCTTTGAGGGCGAGGTGGGGGGTCCCCATCAGCAGACCTCTGCCCATGGGGGGGCCTTTCTCTCAGGCCCTCAGCCACAGGCAGCGTGGGGAGCAGGGCAGTGGGGGGTCTGGCCTGTGTTACTTGGGAGTGCAGGCGAGCCACTGGCCTTGGCCCCTAGCGGTGCAGGGACCCAGCTCGACTGCCGCTGGCCTCGGCCCCTCGCGGCGCAGGGACCCGGCTCGGCTGCCGCGTTACCATCTGGCGCCCTTGTCCGTGGTCGCGCTGAGCTCTGTGACCCAAGCCCTTGGTCTGCTGGGACAGGGTCCCAGGCAGGATTCGCGCGGCGACTTGTCCTGGGTTAGGGACTCGTCGTCTCTAATCCGGGTGGCGTGTGGGGAGGGCACAAGGGGGCGGGTGCCCCCCAAATCCCGTGGATGGGAGCGACAAGGGGCCAGAGCTGGGCGGCCCGGGGGACGGGTGGGGGGCCTGGCACTCACGCAGGCCATGGGCCCCTCGCTCACGTGCAGCGGGGGGGTAATGCAGGCCTGGCCTGCTCCGCTCCCCCAGCTCCCAGGCACCTGAGTCAGAAGGGGGCCACCAGGCCCGGTGTCTGGTGGCCTGTTTTCCATCTCTGGGCTCGCAGCCCTGCTGGATTGGCTCGCCCCACCTTGCCAGGCGGCCAGAGGCTCGGTGTGCTCAGCCCCTCGGGGGTGACTGCACGTGGCAGGAGGGGCCTTGTTCCGGGGGGGAGGAATCCGAATGTCGGCCCCCGTGACCCGCGGGGCGCTGGCCGTGCTGCGCGGGGCACGTGGGTGTCGGCACGATCCGCGTGGCTGGAGTGTCTGTCCCTTCCCACCCGGGCGCTCGGCCGTGTCCTCGGACCTGCCCCCCAGCACTCGGCCGCACGGCGCGGGCGCTGAATGGGGTCGCCAGCTGTGTAACTGGGAGCCTGTCCTGGTGGCGCTGGGACTCATTGGCCGCTGTCAGGCATTTCAGCAGCACCACGCCCCTGCCCCAAGCTGCCTGGCTACCCCTGGTCCGGGCCCCACGCGGCACCGGGCGCGGCCTGGCACCGCCACAAGGGCGGGCCATCAGAATGGCTGGAAAGGAGCCTCCGTCTCCTCCCGGTGTGGGGGGCAACCGGCAGTGAATCCAGCCCCTGTACCCCTGTCCGGGAGAGACCAGATCCCCTGTGTGCCGGCCCAGTGCCAGGGCGCAGGCCCCGCTGTACGGACCCCGCCGTGCCGGCCCGGTGTGAGGGCGCAGGCCCCGCTGTACGGACCCCGCCATGCCGGCCGGTGTGAGGGCGCAGGCCCCGCTGTACGGACCCCGCCGTGCCGGGCCGGTGTGAGGGCTCAGGCCCCGCTGTACGGACCCCGCCGTGCCGCCCGGTGTGAGGGCTCAGGCCCCGCTGTACGGACCCCGCCGTGCCGGCCCGGTCTGAGGGCTCAGGCCCCGCTGTACGGACCCCGCCATGCCGGCCCGGTCTGAGGGCGCAGGCCCCGCTGTACGGACCCTGCCGTGCCGGCCCGGTGTGAGGGCGCAGGCCCCGCTGTATGGACCCCACCGTGTCTAGCGGGCAGCTGCCGCCCACTGCTGTGGTGACTGCAGTGCTGCCCCCTCGGAACTGGGGGGCCGTGTATGCTCCTTGCCACCTGGCATCCCATTAAAACTGCTTTGCCCCCAGGGATCCTGCTGCCAGAGCCAAGCGTTGGCGAGGGGTGGATAAGGGGCCGTCCCGCCAGACCCACGCGGGGCTGCAAACCCCCCTGCTTGGGGCCCTTTGGAGACACTCTCCCTCCAGGGCCCTGCACACCTCCCTGGGCAGCGGCTGCTGTGGCGGGTGGCGGAGCTGGGGACGTGGGCTCGCTGGCCCCTGTCCGGCCCCTTTCTCCCGTTACCCGGGGCACGGGGAAGGGGGCTGGTGCCTGCCCGCCTCTGGGGGTCTCAGGCAGGTGGGACCGCAGGGCTCTGCCCCTCTCTCTGACCCCCCTCCTCTCCGCAGGGAGCTGAATGGGAACAACATCACCCGCATCGGCAGGAGCGACTTCTCGGGGCTGAAGCAGCTGCGCGTCCTGTGAGTCCCTGCCCCAGCCACGGGGGGCCGGGGGGGAGCTCGCTATTCTGCAGCGCATGGGCCGGGGGGCAGGCGGCTAACCCCCGGGCTCGCGGCGGGGGGGAAGGGAGCTGCAGGACCTCAGCAGAGCTGGGCTCCCAGTAGGGCCCTGCCGAGGGGGGCAGGATGGAAAGGGGCCAGAGGCCACTGGGGCTGGGGGCGGGCCAGGGCTCCGGCAGGGAAGGGGCTGGGATGCAAGGGAGCGGCGAGAGGCTGCACGAGGGCCCTGCCCCAGGCGACTGACTGGCCCCCCGGGGTGCGTCTGCTGCCTGTGTGAGCCTGGCCTTGGCTCGCTGCTGGCGCCGGGGGCGGGGGGACTGGCCGATGGACATGGACCGCAGCCCCTCCGGAGCGAACATGAACCTGGTGCCGAGGAGCATCTGTGCGGCCCCAAGGGGCTCAGTGGCTGGGAGCCGGGTGCCAGAGGGGGCCCGGTGAATGTCTGACCAGAGCCGCCCTGCCCCTGGAGCTGGCTGGGGACCCCACCGGGAGGGGCCCTGCCCCAAGACAGGGATGTGGCCATTGCCCCCCTGGGAGGAGCGGGCCCCGCCCAGCCGTGGCAGCCCTCACCCCATGTGCCTCCCCTTGCAGGCAGCTGATGGAAAACCAGATCAGCGCCGTGGAGCGCGGAGCCTTTGATGACCTGAAGGAGCTGGAGCGGCTGTGAGTGCATGAGGGCTGGAGGGGGGGTGGGACAGGGGAAGAGCCTGGTGCTACAGGACAGTGGCAGCCAGCAGAAGGGGGGGTGGCCAGCCGGGGTGGCCAGTGGCTGGCGTGGGGAACACGGGTGCCGCTCACGGCTGCCCTCACGCTGGCAGGGCCTGGCCCGCCCGCTGCCGAGGCCAGGAGGGGCACCGGGCTGCTCTGAGCAGCTGCTCCAAAGAACCGTGCGGGAAGGGGGGCACGGGTGAAGGAGGGGGTGGGGTCAGGTCAGCGCAAGCGGGACGAGCCGGGGGAGGCTGGTGGTCGAGGGCCAGGCTGGGCGCTGCGCCGGGGGACGGGCCCCGCTCTCTCGCTCGCACGCGGATGGCTGGGGGTCCAACCTTTTCACCCCCAGCCATGGAGCTGCCTAGGCCTGCCCGCAGACCTTCCCAAGCTGGGCTCCTGCACTGTGTGCCAGCCAGCCCCGGGCACAGCCGGAGCCTCCCCCAGCAGCACCTCCCGGGCAGTGCACAGTGTGGGGGGGTGGCTGCCAGCGCACGCACCACCTTGAGCCCGCAGGACGCTCAGGCCTGCTCAGGGCCGGGCTGGGCAGCCTCCCAGGTGCACCAGGCGGAATCAGGCCGGACACTCCTCGGGGAGCAGGCCTGGCTCGTTCCCGCGGGCGCCCTGCCGTGACTCAGCAGGGACACGGTCCCCTCTTAGAGGACGCCTCCATCGTGATGACAAACCCCACGGCAGCCAGGGTCCGCGCCCGGGTCAACCACAACGTTCCCTCTGATGTGTCCCATCCACGTGCGGAATCAGTTTTGTTATGTGCCTGCGCACTGCCAATAGAAACAGGCTGCTGGCTGTGGGCACTCTGCCAGCCAGACTCTCTCCCGGGTGGCCGCCCCAGCGCTTCTGCGCCTGGGCTGCACGTGCCGGTTGCTCTGAATGAGACGTAACGCTGCACCCCTCCCCCCGCCCCAATTTCCAGGGCCCCGTGGGGACGCACCATCGCTGGTGCTCTCCCGGCGAGAGCCATGGCACCCAACCTGTTTGCCACGTGGGCTGCCTGTGCAGCAGTGCACTAGGTGGCCCCCATCCCCACGCCCTGTGTGGCCTGGCGGGCGCTGCCGGGCTGGGGGAGAGACCCAATGGACCGCGAGCACCGTGGGCTGCTGTAGGCACCTCGCTGCCGGCCACGGCTCCCACGCTGGGACGTGCCCGGGCAAGGCAGCTGTTTCTGAAGCCGCCCTGTTCGCTCAGGGTCGCTCTTGTGCCCGGAGAAGGAGCATCGCCGGGCCTGCCAGGAGCGGCTGGGGCAGCACGTGCTGGGCCGCTGACTCTGCCAGGGCCGGGGAGCTCCGGCGGGAGGGCCGTACAGAGTGCGGCCCTGGGCTTTGTCATGGAGGGAGCTGTGCAGACGCCGAGCGACAGGCTGAATAGAAGGGCTCAGAGCTGGAGCCTGCCGGGGCTGGCAGGAGACCACGGCTCAGACGTTGCTGGGCTCCCGAGGACTGCCCGGCGAGTTGCTGAAAATCAGGCCACGTAGTTCGGTGCTTATGTGTCCGGCTGCCAGAGCCCACCTCGGAAAATCTGGTAGCACCTGGAGGGGCCTGGGCAGAGCGTCCGGCAGGGCCCTCCGCTAGCTACGGACCAGCCGCCGGCTCCTCGGACCGGGGGGAAAGGCCCGATCGTGGCCCAGGAATGCTGTAGTTACTCAGCAAGGGGAAGGCCAGTGTCTGGGCCTTTCCAACCTCTGGCTCCTTCCACTTCCCTCTCTCACTGGCGCCATCCTCAGGTCTGGTCCCCGGGGCTCCGAGCCGGGCTGGGATCTTTGCCTTCCTCCTTGCAAATGTGACTCCCTGTAACTCTCTGTCTCCCCCCTCCCAGGCGGCTGAATCGGAACCAGCTGCACATGCTGCCGGAGCTTCTGTTCCAGCACAACCAGGCCCTGGCGCGACTGTGAGTACCCCTCACTTGAGGGTCTGTCCTCTGCCCTCCGGCTGGCTGGCACGCCCAGGGACCGGTGGGCTCTGGCTTGCCACGCGCTCTCTGCTGGCCTCCCCGGGGCCGGTTCCAGGTGCGCCGCGCTCCGCCTGGCCTCCCGGGGGCCGGTTCCGGGTGCGCCGCGCTCCGCCTGGCCTCCCGGGGGCCGGTTCCGGGTGTGCCGCGCTCCGGCTGGCCAGCAAGGGAGCTGTGCTGGCTGCCGGTGTTCCTGGGGGCCTGCTGCAGATGTGTCGGGCGGAGCCCTTGGCCCGGGGAGCGAGCTGGTGGAGGCGCTGATGCTGGGGGCTGGAGGCGGGCTTTCCCCGGCTCAGGGGCACGCTTGGCTTCAGATCCAGGAAGACTCCGCTGTGCCTGCCGTTCCCAGGCTGTGTGGCTCACTGGGGCAGCGTCTTGCGCGTGGGCCTGCGCCCTGAGGGTTACGTTTCTAGCACAGGTTGTGCACATCTTTGTGGAACGCCTCTGCCCTTGGCTCTGGCCGGGCGGGGGCCAGCCGAGAAGGCAGCTCGCGATGTGCGCAGACAGCGTCAGCGTTCAGCCGGGCAGGCGGGGTGTGGCCGACGGTGTCCTTGCACCCGGCTCTGCCGTGGCTCCCTGTTCCCCTTCCGTGGGCACAGGGGGGACGTGAGAGAAGCCAAGCGCTTCTGGGTGCCAGGGCAGGGCTGCACGTTCAGCCGCACCCGGGGTGCCGGGGGGCGCCTGCGCCACTGGGAACCGAGGGCCCTTATTGGTGTCTTGTTAATGAGCTCGTCAGCCCTTTCCACCCAGACCCGTGGGCGCTGGCGTGCTGGGCTTGTGAAGGGAGGTCGGCCGGAGGGGAGGGGAGGGGAGGGGAAAGCAGGGAGGCAGCGTGAAGGCCAGGGCGGCCGTAACTCTGTCGCTAATTAGCGAGGCAGGAAGCCCCTGGATCCGGGGAAGAGGCCCTTGCACTGAGCGGAGGGGGCACGGCAGATGGGATGGGACCCAGGCGGGAGGGAGCCAGGGCTGCAGCTCTGGCCTAGGAGGGCTGCCGGGCAGAGCCGCCAAGGCGCTGGGGTTGATGCGCGTGGTCCCGGTGTTGTCGGTGGGGCGCTGGGAGCCGGGGGGGCTGTTAGAGAGCTGGCTAGCCCCTCCGCCCTCCGGCCGGCTTCTCCCCGGCGTGCCCTGGGCAGGCCGCTCGCTGCCCGGCGGCTCCCGTGGCCTGCCGTGGGGGGGCACCCTGGGCAGCAGGCCCAGGCCGGGGCGTCCCCGGAGGCGCTGGCGAAGGAGCCGCTGCCTGGCTCTGAGCACAGCGCCGGCCCCGTTGTTAGGGGCTCCCGAGGGGCGGGGGGAAATGCCTCGGGCCGTTTCTCCGCACAGGCCGGGCCCTGCTCCCCCTCCAGGTGTGGCGCCGGGGGGGAGGGCTGGAAGACGGCTTCCTCCGTTTTGTGTGGGAGAGAAAAGGAGCAGAGACGGGGCGGCCTGTGCCAAGCGCCCGGAAAGGGCCGTTTCTGAGGCCGCCGTTACTATGGCGCCTGATGACTCCATCTGGTGCCTTGCCATCGGTCAGCGGCTCCGCTCCCGTTAGCTCCTTCCCCTCGGAGACGCTCGCCCGGAGGAAGGGCTTCAGGGCTGCGGCTGTCTCGGGGGCCAGTCCACGCTGGGCAGACTCCAGGCTCAACGTCCCCGTCTCCCCGGCCTGGGAGCGCCCGGATTCGTCCCCCTCCCCGGCTGGAAGAACCCCCAGGCCACAGCAACCGGAGAGGGAAACTGAGGCAGCCCCCTCCGGCTGTGGGGCTGGGCAGCAACCCCCCTGGCGCGGATAACGGGCTGCACTGGGGCTGGGGCTGTCGGAAATGCTGGCGAGCCAGAGGCCCGGTTGGGCCTAGCCAGCACTTGCCCTGCCGGATTTGTATGGCGTTGGTGGCGTCGGGGGACTGACGTTCGAGGGGAGCAGCAGGGCTTGTGCTACAAGGCAGCTCGCACACGTGCGCAGCGTCTCTCTTCTGGCAAATGTTCCAGCCGCCCGGCCTGCTGCCCATCACTGTGGCATCGGGGCGCCGCCACATAACATCAGTCGCCACGTCCCTCGGGGACTCCACCGAGCTTCTGGCATGTCTCATGCTTGCGGGTTCAGACTCGGGGGGAGGGGGTTGTGCTTTCTAAACTGGTGTTAGTTGTCCTGGGGCGGCTTGCTTTGCCCTGGGCTGCGGTAGTCGGGGCGGTTTGGGCGCTGTGGGTGACTGGGATCTCAGAACCATTCCGGGGGGGGGGGAGCCTTTTAACAGAGCAATTAAACATTCTCAATAATAATCATCCCCTGATCTGCATCCAGCTTCCCTGGCACATGTAAACAGCAGATGCTACTGGGATTCTGGGCCACGGACTGGCTGAGCGCACGCCGGCTGCCTCTGAGGCGGGGGCGCCTAGAGCCCGAGACACACGGTGCAGGCCTACAGTGCCGCTCGCTCCCTCCGTGGCTTAGAGCCGTCTCCCGTGGTGCCGCTGACCCAGGGTCGCCCTCAGCAGGCTGGCTGGTTTGGGCAGAGCGCAGGGCTGGGAGCCAGGCGACCCGGTTCGAGGCGGCTCCCTATGAGACCTCAGGCGAGTCACTTGGGCTAGCCTGTGTCTCACCTGGCGGGGACAGCGGTCCCTGCCTCGCAGGGCGGGCGGGGGTAGAGCCCACGGGTGGGTGCTAAGCGCGACGACGCTGGGGGAGGAGGAAAGATATCGCCAGCGCCGCAGTGCGGACTCTGCCGGCCCAGCCAGCGCTTTGGAATAGGCGCCTCCCTCCGCAGGACCGGCCCCCGGCGTCCGTTCCCAAGTGTATCCTAAAGGGTTAAAACCAGCCTGGGGCTGCCAGCGGGGGTGCGGAACGGTGGATCGGTGCCTGAAATTGGCATATGTGGTGGCAGCTGATGGTGCACCCTTCCAACTAATTACGGGTTGGCATTTCTCTCGGGCTCCGCTCTGCCACGTGGGCCGTGCTGCCTCAGAGGCCCCATTACGTAAACCCGGCAGGGCGGTGTGTGTAGAACGAGAGCGTTTCCGTGGCCCGTGGGGGGTGGGGTGGGGGATGGTCAGAGCCATCCTGGTGCCCTCGCTGTCTTTTTACGGTATGTCACTTGGCTGTGGTGCTGCCCTCCCCCCCACGGCCCCTGCGGGGTGAGCTGGGGCTCTGCCGCACTGCGGTGCTGGCAGCCTGAGCCCCGGGCACACGGACTCAGAGCTGGGCTCCCGGCCGGGCTAGCAAACCGGATCCACATCTGTGGCACGTCACGGTGGGAAAGCCCTGCCTGGACGAGCTTCCTCTGCACCGTGCCGCGACCAGGCAGGGGACTGGACCTCCGGCTGGCCCTGGCTTTGAGCCGGGGGGTGGCGAGGTGCCTCCGGAGGTCAGTGGTTCTGAGACCCCCCGGGAACGAGCGGCCGGAGCCACCGGAGCCGGTCCCGGGATGCAAGCGCAGGGTCCTCGCTGAAAGGAGCCTTCGCCCCGAGCTCTCGGAGCAGGCAGGGCCGTCGGCTCGCCAAGCCCCACGCACTCCGCCCCTGGGCTGCCGGGAGGGCTCAGGGCCAGTGGCTTTCGCAGCCCTGCCCCCTCAGCGTGGCTGGGGGCAGCCAGGGCTGCTGCCTCCTGCTGGCTGCTGGTCAGGGCTGCTCGGACCGGTTCTTGGCTTCCCTCCCACACCCCGGCAAGCGGTTGCCCTGTGCCTTCAGCCAGGCACTGGTCTGTTGCTCCTGGACCCCCCGGTCAGGCTGTGGGGGGGTTGGTAGGAGGCTGGGGGCAGACAGCCATCATGTGGGGGGCAGGGCTAGCGCAGGGAGGGGTTGGAGATCCAGCGGCTTGTTTCCCGAACTGAGCTCTCCACGGGCCGATGGGCGCCTCGCTGCTTTGGTCTCCCCCGCGCCCGGCGCTGCCCTCATCCCCCGCCCGACGCACGCGGGGCAAAGGCGCTGCTCCCGGGGTGGCCCGAACCCCTTGTATCCGTGCCAGGGCGGGGGGGCCGGAGGGCTGCAGGAAGAACCAGGCAGACAAGTCACAGACCCCTCCACCGGAGCGAGGGGTTAACTCATTCATTGGCCCGTGGCTGGAAACCGGGCGGATCTGAGACTTCCCCGGCGAGCGCGTGACCCTGCCGACCCCGTCACACACCGGGTTTAATTAAACTGTCAGCGCTGGGCGGAGGAACAAAGGCCTGCGGTTCCCTCCTCGTGCAGCCGGGGGCCGGGGGCTTCTGCAAAGTGCAGAGCTGTTAGAAATGGATCTTTCTTTCCATCAAGGAAAATTACCCAGGCAGGAAGGTGACCCCGGCTCTGCTCTGGGCCCCGCGCAGTTAAACACCATTTCCATTCGCTCCCCGCACTCGGCTCCCGGCCCCCATTACCCCTCCGGGAGGCGAGGTGGGGGGAGCTCCGGCCTTCTCCCCCGCTTCTCTGAGAGAGCCTGGGCTCCAGCCCATGACTTCGGTGCCTTGGCTCAGGCCCCCGCACCCAGAATCCTGCACTGAGAAGGGCTTGTAACTGCCCCGGAGTCTCTCTCCGCTTCCTGCCCTGCCTCGAGAACCCTCTCCAGAAACCGCTTCCCCGGCAGCTGCCACAGCCCGGCACCGCGAGAGGGGAAAGGCCCCAGCAGCAGAATAAAAGCGTATGGCGGTGGCTAAATGCGGCAGGCACCATGCCAGGGAGGCAGGCGCATGAGCTGGGAGCCTGGGAGCCGGAGGTGTTAAGAAACACTATAAATAAGGGGCTGGCAAAGGAGAACCAAGCCCGGGGCTGGGAGGGGAGGGGAGCCGTGTGCGCAGATGGGCCCACGCTGGCGGGGAGACAGGGCCGCTCGTCAGAGGATGCTAACGAAGGGAGCTGTGAACGAAAGGTCAGCGTACGCCGCGGGGAGGCTGGGCGCAGGCAGCTGAGATGCGGCAAGGCCGGCAGGGCAAAGTGGCTGCTTATTCTGGGTGCCTCGGTTTTTGGGGTGCACTTGAGGCATCTCATGGCCTTGATTGTTGGGGCGCTGGACCCCAGCACCCGTGAGCACGGGGCCCTTTCAGGTGTCTCAGGGAAGAGCCGCCGGCCTCGCCGCGCGGAGGGGAGGGAAGAGCTGCCGTCTGCTCGAGGGAGGGCGGCGCAGGGAGCCCTCTGGTCAGCGGTGATCGGGGCAGGGCTGGGAGCAGCCCCCTGCGATGAGACGGTCGGGGCTGGTCTGTGGGGTAGCAGAGACCTGGGCAACGGCCCGACACTTCACCTGCGCTTGATGCCAGCCCCGGCTCCCAGGCGCCAAAGGGCCGTGACAGCGTAGGCAGGGGTGCGCTGTGTGGGGCACAGGAGACTTGGTACCGGAGAGCCGAGCGCCAGGCGGACCCAGGGCACCGCGCCCGCGTGCAGCCCGGGCCAGTGTTCGGGGCAGGGCAGGCTGTCGGGCTCCTGCACTTCGGAGCCCACGGCCGGGGAGGAGCCTGGGCCGGTCGCCGCCCTGGCTGAGGGGGCGGTGGGGGGCCGAGCCGGGTGGCGGCTGGGATCCGGTGTTTGCGTGAGCCGAGTTGCAGGTGGGTGCACCGCGGGCTGGGGGGGCCGTACATTGAGATCCAGGCGGGTTTACCTCTCGCAGGAGTGAGCAGGCCCCGGCGGGGGTTAGGGGAGCAGGCAAGAGGCCCCAAGGGATCTGGAGCAAGGCAGCGGGGCCCGGCGGGAGGGGGCGGCGCAGCGGCAGCCGGTTGCGCGGCGAGGAGAGCGCTAGCGCCAGGTGCCGCCCGGGGCTGCGTGTCCCTGCGGCGGCTCCTCGCTGCGCAGTGCGGGCAGGCCCCCCCGCCCTTGTGGGGAGCAGGGCTGCAAGACGGGAGCGCTAGATGGGAGCCACGAGCGAGGCCGGGCCTCAGGCCCACGCTGGTGCCAGACTTTAAACTGGCCGGCTGGGAAATCCGCGGGTTGGGCTCCCGCCACGGCCCCCTGCTAGCCCAGCTCGCCGCAGACCCGGCTTTGTGCGAGCCCCTCTGCGGGCGGGCGCGTCTCCCCGCGGCACGAGGGAAAGCCGGCCGCTTGGGAATTCAGCCGCAGCCGGGGAGGAGCCTCCCCCGGCGGGAGAGCAGGCGGGCGCGCCGGCCCCTGGGCCCGTTTCCAGCTCGCTCCTTCACCAGCAGGGCGGGGGGCTCTAGGCCAGACTCCCAGCCCCAGTAGCCTCTCCCCTCCCCTGCCCGTCCCTGCGCTGCGGCGGGGCGAGGGCCTGGGAGTGGGCTGGCCAGAGGGGTCTGTGCCTCTAGGCCCCTGCTCGGCGGGACCCCTGGGCTGCAGAGGGCTGCGGGGCATTTCCGGGGGGGGCGCTGTGGCAGCGGGCAGGGGGAGCCGCGCGCAGAAGTGCTGGGAGTGGTTGGAAGGGGCCCGGAGATGTGCCTGACGCAGCCTCCCCCTTTGCTGGGGGTCAGGCTCTGAGCAAAGGCCTGTTCACCAGACAGCATGGGGGGCTGTCTTCCGGGGGGCTGAGAGGCCAGCCGGCCGGGGTCCCGCGGAGCCCGGCCAGACGGAGCCGCGCTGCGGGAGCAGGTGAACAGGCGCAGGGGCCTTGGCAGAGCCGGGGGTGGCTGGGAGCTGGAGTAGCTGCTGTGGGGACCGGCGTCCCCCCCATTCCTCAGGGCTGTAGCGGCCCCCGCCGCCCCTGAAACACACCCGGGGGCGGGGCTGTGAATTGAAGGGGCCCCTGGCTGCCCGGCCCTGGCCCCGCGGCACTGGGCCACGCACTGAGCGGGCCCCCTGTGGAGATCTGTGACCTGAGCCCAGAGACCAGGGTGAAGCGCGGGGGCAGGTCGGCCGGCGCCTTGTCTGCCCCGTGTCTGGGCAGGTGCCCGTGGCTCCCCGCTGGCCCTCTGCCCGCCTGGCTGAGTGCTGTGTTGGCAGCCCCTGGCCTCGTCTGCGCTGCAGCTCCCCGCCGGGGGGAGCCAGGGCCTGGGGCCCACCCGCGTCCTGTCTGCACCCGCACTGCCCAGCGGGTGAGGGGGGGCCCCCATGTGCCCAGTAGCCCCCCTTGGGTGCATGGGGCGTGTCCAGAGGCGCTTGAGCCCTTAGGGGGGAGCCGGAAACGCTTTTCTCCGTGTTCGTTTCCCTGCGCTTGGTCCCTCCAGCACCCCTGCCCCGGGCCTGGCTTTCCCGTGGGTGGCCGCTGACAGCTGTGGGCAGGGCAGAGCCAGGCCAGTCCCGCCGGCCTGACTCCATCTGTTATTGGCTGAGGGCCGGGGACCCAGTCACAGTCCCCCAGGCGCTCACCCCGGCGTGGCCCTGGGCTGGAAGCACGGGGCTGTTCTGGGTTCTGGGGCTGGGACACGGGGCTGTTCTGGGCGAACGTGGCCTGAGCCGTGGAGGGCGAACATGAGGTCCTGGCCCCTCCGTCTGCCCTTGGTGCCCGGGGCGTTGGCTCCTAGCCGTGCGGCTGCCTGGCGCAGGTTGTCTGCTGCGGGGCACCCCCGCCACCTCTCCCTCTGCCCTCCAAGCTGGCTCCTCTGCCGCTGGGGCTGTGCTTGCCCTTTCCCGGGGGGCCGCTGCGTCCCCCCCGTGCCCCAACAAAGGCCCCTCTGTCAGGGAGGGAGCGTGGCCGAGGGAGCCCGGCCGGAAGGTGCTCGCCGAATACCAATCAGGCCTTTCGGCGCCAGCGTCTGGGCGGCAGGAGAGCCCCCTGTGCCCGCTCCGAGCCGCCACGCCGGGAGAATGCAAACTCCCCGGCCCCGCGGCCGGCGCTGCCCCGCCGAACAAAGAGTCACTGTGGCCTGCTGACAGCTGGGAGACGAACGAGGCGCTAATAGGTGGGGCGGTTACCTAGGAAAAGAGGGGCCAAGCTGAGCGGGCAGGGCCAGGCAGCCTGCACAGAGCCGGCGCGGGGAGCAGGCCTGCAGGAGAAAGGGCCGAGCCGGGGGAGGCGCAGGGCCGCAGCCTGACCGCAGTGGGGCAGGCCCTGGAGATGCGGCCTCGGCGCCTGGGGGCTGCCCACGGTCCTGGAGCCAGGCCTTCGTGCAGGGCGTTGGCGGCAGCAGCCTCTCCTGGCACCTTGCCCCCTGGCCCGCTGGGGCCTTTCCCCTCCCTCGGCATCGCTGGGCCTGGTGGCGGCTGTGGGGGACGCGGTATCTGGAGAGGGGGCTTGAGGCAGGGTGGGGCGGCAGAGAGAGCCCCGAAGCCCAGTGCGCAGGGGTGCGAGGGGGAAGCCCAGTGCGCAGGGGTGCGAGGGGGAAGCCCGGTGCGCAGGGGTGCGAGGCAGAAGCCCGGTGCGCAGGGGTGCGAGGGGGAAGCCCGGTGCCCAGGGGTGCGAGGCGGAAGCCCGGTGCGCAGTGGTGCGAGGCGGAAGCCCGGTGCGCAGGGGTGTGAGGGGGAAGCCCAGTGCCGTGTTTAACCCCTGCCTCTGAACCCTTTCAGACCTGCCCTTCTTCCCCAGGTGTCTGAGGCAGCCGGATTCAGCCTCCAGGGCCTCAGGGCCTTTCACCCCCTTTCACCCATGGACGCTGTATCCTGGGGCCGGGGGAGCAGGCTGCTTCTCAGCTGGCATCCAGACGGAGGTGCTGCCCCAGGCCTGGGCCCATTTCATGGAGCCATAGATGATGGGGCCGCTGCCTGAAAGGCCCGCCAGAGAGTTCCCCGAGTCCCTGCGTCCGCTCCCAGCGGGGGGCGAGCGAGCATTGGCCAGAGCGCTGGACTGAAGGGCGTGAGGAGAGTGGCCCATTGCATTGCCGCTGGCGTGGCTGAACCGAAGCCCTGAGTCGGAGGAGACGGGGGATGTGAGAGCAGCTTTCAGAGGCCTCAAGGGTGTCATGGGGCCGGGGGGAGGGGGTTGTTCCCCTTGGCCTCTGAGGACCGACAAGCAGCGATGGCAGGTGGTGCCTGGGGGCTGTGGTGTCTCCATCCCTGGAGCTATGTAAGAGCAGGTCGGACACACGCCTGCCAGGGCCGGCCGGTTATTACATGGCCCTGGCTGGAGGGCGACCTCCTGAGGCCCTTCCAGTCCTACCCGCCGGGGAGTCTGATTGCTCCTTTGTGCGAGGGCGGGGACGGGTCAGTGCCAGCAGCCAGCCTGAGGGAGTTCCCTGGCTGGGGTGAGATGCAGCCGTGCAGTGTGTGCAAGGGGATGGTGTCTCTGGGTGGGTCCGTGCGAGGGCATGTCCGTGCAAGGGCGTGCGACACACGCAGGCTGAAACCCGTTGTGGAGCGGGCTTGGTCTAGGTGCTAGGAAGAAAGGAATTTGTTCCCCAGATGCTTGGCTGGGCTCAATTAAGTATCATCTCTGCTTATCCCCACTTAGCCACCTAGACGCAGATGTCTGGCATTAACACCCCGGCCCCCGCCCGGCTGCAGTCTGCTGACACGCCAGTGCTGTTTAACAGCCGGTGGATTACGGAGTCCCACGGGCTGGGCCCCAGCCCGGCTGCACCCCACTTAAAGGCAGAGGCCGGCAGGCTAACTCACTCCCCTGCGGGCGCTGTGGGGAACGGGCAGAACCGGCGCTGGGGGTTTTCCAGTGGGTGTCGCTAGCCCCCCCACCCTCCCGCCCCTTCCTCACTGCCCGGCTTCACTTCCAGCGGGCCTGGGATGGGAGTGGGTCCAGGACCACTCCGGGTTAATGGCGTTGGAGCAGAGCGGTCCCGCAGGGAAGGTGACAGCACGGACCTTCCAGTTCAGAATGCCTGGTGGCAAACAACGGTCCCTCTAATTGTTTCTGCTCATATTTAAGAGTAGGTTAGATAAATGTCAATCAGCGATGATCTAGATGGTGCTTGGTCCTGCCATGAGGGCAGGGGACTGGACTTGATGACCTCTCGAGGTCCCTTCCAGTCCTAGTATTCTATGAGTCTATGATTATCTGTGTGGAATAACTGTTGTTCTGTGCACAGAGGCATGTGCACCACCAGGAGATGGCCGTGTTGCCAGCTCTGGGCGCTCTGCTCATCAGCTGGGCAGCATGTGAATCTCTCCCGGAGCTGGGAGGAGGGCCCAGCCGGTCTAGCTGCCAGCCCTGGGCTCAGAGCACTGGAGACCGGTTTGTTTCCTGAGCGGCGGGGATGCCTTGAGGTGGCCAGGGATGGCCCGGTGCACACGCTCCGGGCAGTTGAGTTTATCCGGGTGGCTCCAGCTCCTGGAACCAGAGCTACATCAGTGCCCGAGGGCTGGGGGTCTCGCAGATACTGCTGTTTCCTTGACAGCCGGCTACCACCGCCACGGTGGGTGGGTCCCAAGCCCCAGGGGCCCACGGCAGCAGCTTGGAGCCCTCCCTGGGCTTGGTGGGCAGGAGCCCAGAGCTACCGTAGGACGGGCTGCCTGCCTTTCTCCCAGGAGCCATTGTTCCCGGTTGCTAGGAGACATGGGCCTTCAGGTGTCGCCAGGGAAACCAGGGCCGGGGTGTGTGGTTGTAGGTCAGGCGCAAGAAAGGGGTTGCAGTGGGCTGAGTGTCCTGGGCCCTCCCCCTGCAGCCTGGGCCGGGGCGGGATGCTGGCCCTGCAGGTGGGCAGGAGTCGGGGAAGGGATGGAGCAGCCGGGCTCCGCAGCCCTGGGCAGGACTGGATGGGACCCCTGTGGGGTCTGGCGTCTCTTCCTCTCCTTAGCAGATCTTGGCCTAGGGGCCAGGAACTGACCCTGGCTCAGCCACCAACTCGCTGTGTGACTTCAGGAGAGACCTGCCTGCGCTCCGTGCCTCAGTTTCCCCGTTTGTACAAGGGGAGACTCGTTCACCCGTGGGATCTGCGGTGGCATCGTAAAGCTGGCTTTGTGGCCTGAGCTGCTTCGTTCTCATGGATCGGGGGGGCCAAGAATGGGCTTTGCTCCATTCTATTGTGACCAGTTTTTCAGATGATAGTTTCTGCTTTTTGTGACCCAATAGCTGGACTGCGAAGTCCTGCCCCGTCCGGGCTCTGCTGGCGAGTGTCTGGAGGGACTCAGATGTAAATTGAGCATCCTCTGTCTCCTAGCAACCAATGAGCAGAAAGCTATGGAACGACAGAGAAGATGAAGGGGGAAGGTGGGGGAGGGAGGGAGGGGTGGAGGGCTCTGGTCTGAAATCCCAGGCTTGTGCCCGAGGGCTGGTTGAGTTGTGCTATCCACGGGAGCACGGGCCACTGCTGGGCTGGGCTGGCTCATGGCGGCCGGGTCACAGGCGCCAGCCACCACCACCACCACCAGCCCCCACACAGCCTTCGACCCTTTCCAGGTACAGCTAAGCCACAGTGCACTAGCCGCTGCGCCACCGTCTCTAGCCAAAGCTGTCACAGACCTAGCACCATGTGCTTTTGTGGGCTGGCAGCTCACACACACCCCACCTGCCGCTGCCTGCGCCTCAGCCGCTGTCTTCACCTGGCGCTGGCCACAGGCGGCCCAGCGCCGCTGAGCCCGCTCTTTCAAGGGCTCTGGCCCCGCTAGTCCCTGGCGCGATGGGTGAGAGCCTGGCTTTTCCCGCCACAGCTTCCAGTCCCTGGCCTGCCCGCCCGGGACGCGTCTCCTGCCGGCCCGGCTTTGCCCTGGTGGCAGCGTGCGGCTGTGGCTGGCTCACCTCCTGCTCCCGCTGCTGCTGGCGGAGCCGTGTTCCTCTGGCCGGCGTGTGTCGCCCCATCTCTCCAGCTGGGTGGGCACGGCACCGCCCCTGGGCGCGGCGAAAGGCGTTTCCAGGGAGCAGGGTGGCTGGACGATGCGCCGGGGCAGGGTCTCTTCCAACCCCAGCAAAGGAGTCCGCCACAGGCAGCTCCGCTGAAGCCCACGGCGCTTAGACCAGCGGGCTTGGGCTGCTTACAGGCCCGGGGTGGCAGTGGGCGCTTACAGGCAGGGTGGCTCAGTGGTGGGCTTCCCATGGCTGTGAATGGGAGCCTGGCTTCCCACTTGTGCGCCCAACCGCCTCAGTGCTGGGCGGGGGCGGCGAATGGACGTGCCCGCTCGGGGCCGGGGCGGCGACTGGACGTGCCCGCTCACGGGGGCAGGTGGGGGTGGCAGCATCAGGACCAACTGCGTTGCGCCCTCCTTGGAGAGGCCTCTGCGGGCCAGGGGGGTTATTCCTTCCAGCAGCCGGCGCTGGCGCTCTTACGGTGCTAATGGCTCTCCCAGGGCACCGCAGCCCTGGGCAGGCCTCTGCCATGGCTGGGGCTCCCAGGTGCGCGGTTCAATATTTCTCTTCTCCAGCGCGGCGCCTGCCCCCGCCAACACTGCGCCCCCGCCCTGGCAGGCCCGTCCGGGTGAATTACTGGCGGGAGCACAAGGAAAGAGCTGCCTGACAGGCGTGAGCTGCACCCCCTGCGCGGGCTGAGGACAGAGCCGGAACGAGCTGGGCCTCTGTCCCAGTCGTGGCTTCCCCCGCTTGCTGGGCAGGCTCCAGGCTGGGGGGGTGGCCGGTTCCCCTGGCAGAGCAGTGAGGGAGCCTGGGGCGCTTTCTCCGCCCCACCCAGAGCCCCTCTCAGCCGCCCCAGGGCTGGGCTTCTGCTCGCCGCTCCGCTGGGCATCCCCTCTCTGCCTCTCGCCCTGGCCCGCACGCCCCGGCCAGGCCCAGCCGGCAATGGCCGCAGAACAGGCCTGGGGCGCAGGGCTGGCCCTGGCGACTCCCCTCCGCTCTCTGGGGCAGGCGGGTCAGACAGTCACGGGGAGGTGTGAATGTCAAACGCGGTCGTCCCACTTCGTCCCTTCCCCGGTGTGACGGTGTGGGTCCCCCTGGTCCTGCAGCCCCGGAGCAGCGAGAACAGACTCCGCCAGCCAGAGAACAGAGGGGGGGTTTATTGCTTCTCCAGGACACAGCCCAGCACAGACGTGACGTGGCTACAGGAGTCTGGGCCAGGATGCCTCAGACCCCTTGAGCTGGGGTCCCTGGGCCCTTAGGCTCCCAGCCCCCTCCTTAGTCCGTCTCCTTCATGATTCCAGCCAGAAACCGCCCCTTCCCCCAACACTCCCTTCCTTTGTCCCATCCCTTCCCTTAGCCGGTAGGACCGGTTCCGCCACTGTCATGGGGGCCCTGCGGGCGCCCCCCCGCTGGGCTGTGTTACAGACAGAGGCCAGTAGGGGTCACCCCCAGCCCAAGCACAGCGACCAGCAAGGTACTGACCCTACATCGCACCCAGCTCCTTGGGGATGCCTCCTCGCTCACAGCCGGGCTGCACCCTCAGCTCCAGCAGCCTGGCCCATGTCCAGGCCACCCCAGCATGGATCTCTGGAGCAGCTGCCGGCCTCTCTCCCTGCTGGACCTCCAGCCCTGCCCCTCACGGCGCCCCTGTTGGGAGAGGCTGGGACTGGCATCGCCAGTGGGGTCCTGCCCCACTCCCCACTGCGCCCCCACCCCACAGATCCCGCTCTCCACAGCGCCCCACAGCGCCTCCTCACAGCGCCCCTCCTCACAACGCCTCCCACTGCTCCCGCCTCCCACAGCGCCTCCTCACAGCTTCTGCTCCCCAGCGCCCCCTCCCCACTGCTCCCACTCCCACAGCGCCCCCACAGTGCCCCCATTCCCACAGCGCCCCTCCCACAGCGCCCCTCCCCACTGCTCCCGCCTCCCCACAGCGCCTCCTCACAGCGCCCCTCCCACAGCTCCTGTTCCCCGCAGCACCCCCTCCCCACAGTGCCCTATGGGAAGAGGCTGGGACTGGCATAGCCAGTGGGGTCCTGCCCTGCTCCCCACAGCACCCCCTCCTCACAGCACCCCCTGCAGGGTGAAGATGGGACTGGCATAGCCAGGAGCCCCCCCCAGAGCCAGTGAGGTCCTGCCCTGCTCCCCACAGCACCCCCTCCTCACAGCGCCCCCTGCGGGGAGAGGCTGGGACTGGCATAGGGGTGCTGGCTGCGGCGAATGCTGCCGGCCCGGCTGGGGGAATGTCGGTGACAGCAGCTGCCTGCTGGCGTTGGGCGGCTCTGAGATGGATGACTGGGCACAGGCACAGCCAAGGGGCTGCAGGTGGTGGCAGGAGCCCTCGCTAGACCGGACACTCAGGCGCTGCCCAGGTGGGCGAGCGGTGCCAGGAGCCAGCAGCATGCAGCCGAGAGAACAGCCCCCTGCCACTGGGCTGCAAGGCCGGGCCCGCTCTGCCCACTCCGGCCTGGCTCCTTGCAGCGTGCTCATGGGCCCAAAGCACCGAGCTGGCGCCTGGATGGGGTAGAGCCACAGCACCAGTCTCCCCGGGGCTGTGCAGTGCGGGGCCCATGGCACGTCCGCTGGGTGCTGCTCGGGGCCCCCAGCCTGCCGGGTGGGGGAGCTGGGTTCCCTGGGAGCGCCTCTGGCTCTGGCAGCCAGCGCCCTGCTGGGGGAGATGCCCCCCTTTCAGCTTGGCTGCGGGAAGCGGGAGCTGCTAATGAGGAAGGAGTGCCAGTGCCAGCAGGAGACTGCTTCAGTCAGAGCTGTTAACCCCCCCAGGCGGCTGGCTCCCCCCACTTCCTTCCCTCCCCCTCCCCGCCCCGCGCAGTGGGGGGGAATGGCTCTTTCTGCTGGGTCCTAGAGCCAGATCTAGGCTAGAGCACAGAGCCAGCTGCCGGTCCAGGAGCCCTGGGTACCGGGAGGGCCAGGCTGAGACTCCCAGTGTCATGGCTGGAAGGGAGCTGCACGTCAGCCTCTTTCAGCCCCTCCGCGTGCAGCTCTCTGGTGTCAGATTGTGCCCCTCCCCTGGGTCCCAGCGCGGGCTTGGCCCCTGCTCGCCGGCTGGGCTACGCGATGGACCCAGCTGAGTCTGGCCCCAAGGGGTCCTTTGCCTGGGGGAGCTGGTGGCCGGCAGAGTGAAGTGACTCCAGCCCAGCTGCTTCGAACCCAAGCGTGTGCTCCTGCCGCAGCCCGCAGGTAAAACGCGGCGAGGCCCGTAGGCCTGGGGCCTGCCGACCCCTCTCCTTGCCCTGCGGGGCTCGGGGCAGCTCCGCTCCTGGCCTGGGAGGGACCGACTGCCCTGCCGTGTTCTCCCAGCATCCCCAGCCACCACCCCTTCCCCAGCCAGGGGTCTTTGGGGGCTTGGGGCCCCTGCCAGCCTCGGCTTGGGCCTCGGAAAGTGGAACCAGCTGGCCTGGTGGGAGCCCGGCAGGGGGTGTCCCCAAGGGGCAGTGCCCCCTCGTTCCCGGAAGGGCCTGGGCGTCCCCTCGGCGCTGTCCGCATTGCTGTCCCCTTTGCTCCCCTCCGCAGCCCCGGGCCTGGCGCCGTGCCACCTGGCCGTGCCCAGGGCTGATAATCTGGCGGGGCCAGAGGAGGGTTTGCAGGACAGACGGGCGGCGCTCAGTGTGTTTAGCTTGACAAACAGGCGGTTGAGGGGGACTTGGTCCCAGTCCGAGCATCTCCAGGGGGAGCGAATAGCTGGTAGGGGGCTTCTCTGTCTAGCTGAGAAAGGCCTGGCATGCGCCAGGGGCTGGGAGACCAGTCCAGATGAACTAAGGGAGGGGAGTGACCCTCTGGAACTGTGGCCAGTGTTGAGTGAAGACCGGGCGCCTGCCCCAAAGCCCTGTTCTGGGAACTGCTGCGGGGGCTCCTGGGGCCATGTTACGCAGAGCTCAGATGAGACGATCACAGTGGGGCTTGCTGGGCTGGGAATTGAGGACACGGAATCATTTTCGTGCAGTAAAATCGCTCTCGCTTGTTCCCCACTTGTTCACCGACGGAGACTTACCCTGTAGCCAGTTTTCAACCCGCCGACTGGGTTGCGTGAGTGGTGTAGCCTAGTTTTTCCATCAGGTCTCCAGCGGTGCCACGTCCAACCCCTCAGCTGTCTGAGTGCATCGCATTAACGCTCTGACCATCAGCAGCCCAGCTTGTGATCTCATCCAAAAGGACACCCCCTTGGTTTGAGGGGCGCTCGTTTCCATAAACCCCGATGATTGTCATCGTCTTACCTTCATTGAATTCTTTATCAGTCAGGCCTGTATCAGCCATTCTATCACCTTTCCTGGGATCGAAGTGAGGCTGACGGACCTAGATGTACCCTGGTCGTCTTGTTTACCCCTTTCAGAGATTCGCACAGCACCTTTCTTCCAGCCCTCAGGATCTTCCCAGAGATGGACAATCAACATGATCAGTCCTGCAAGCCTCTCAGCCAGCTCTTCTCAAACTCTTGGGTGCAAGTTACCCAGGGCTGCTGATTTAAAAATGAGCTACTTTATAGCTGCTGTTTAACATTCTCCAAGACACTAGTGGATTAGAAAGCGCCTTGTCATCACCATACGTTGTGACTACATCAAATATACAAGAGAAATATGTATTGAACATTTTTGCCTTTTCTGCATTAGCGATAATTCTAGTTTCCACCTAGTAATGCACCAGTAAGAGAGTTAGGGTTCTTTTTGTTCATAATATACTTTAAAACATCCTTTTTATTGTTCTTAATGCTGCTAGCCATAGCAATCTCCTACTGTCCCTTTACTTCCCTTATCAATTTTCTACAATTTCTAGTTCTGCTTTATATTCACTTACAAGGCACCTGGACAGTTCTGACATTCACCTGTACATTCGAAACACCCTTTATAGACATTGCCTTGTCTCCTGCTGTGGCGTGCACTCTACGGATGCACCCGAGTCCTTCCAGGGCGGCTGGACAGGACCAAGAATTTCTGCCTTCCCTTCTGTTGCCTGTTTTCAAGCATGTGCGCTGAGTGTGCGGAGCCGGGGGAGCTTTCAGTCCCCATAGAGCCTTTCCCCTCTGCCAGGAGGTTTGCTCCTGGGATGAGTCTCTTGGTGCCACAGCGGTGGGGTCAGATGTGGGGTTCAGACCTTCCAGACCCCATGGACCTGGGCTGGGCTCAGCCCGTTTCCGAGCCTTGGCTCCGGCTCTGGGTTTGGCAGTGCAAGAGGAGCCGGTGGGATGATGCAGTGACTGCGGGGGCTGAGCCAGGCGGAGGGCTCCCTCTTTGCTGTTTGGGGGTTGGCCGGAGGGGCAGACGGGCCTGCAGCAGCATCACACCTCACGGCTGGCAGAGCCGGGCGCCAGCTGGGACTCGGCTCGCGGCTCTGCTCGGATTCATTCTCACCTGCCTTGGCGCCGCGGGGCGAGCGGGGCCGGCTTCACACTCATTAGCAGCGAAGCGCCCAGAGCCCAGGCGTAAATGAGCAGGGAGCGGGGCCGGGACAGCTGCTGTCACAAAGGGGTCTCACACCCAGAGCGTGAGAATGTGGGGCCGGCGGGAAGCGCAGGGCCAGACACCCGCGGCAGCACTGTCTGCTGGGGCCTGGCGCGGCCTAATGCGATGCTGACGAGTGTCGATGTCCGGTAACGCTGGAGCTGGGGGTGTGCCTGCGGGCTGCCTGCCCTCCGCCGCCAGCCTGAGCTACGGAGCTGGGCGGCACACCGACGCCCCGCCTCCTGCCAGCGCTTGCCCTCCCGCTGGCCAGGCTGGGATCAGAGGCCCTGCCATGCCTCCCCCGAGCGCACCTTGGCTCGGTCACACGGCGCTTCAGAGCCCCCTGCCCAGATCAGTGCAGCCTTCCCCGGCGCTGCCGCCCGCGCTTTGCTTCTGGCCCAGGTGAGAGCCAGGCTGCTGCTCGCAGGCTGCACCAGGGCCAGGGAGCCAGGGCCTGAGGCCAGACACAGTCCAGAGCAATTGGAGCCAGAGAGCAGAACATCAGAGCAGCCAGGCTGGGTCAGAGCAAAAGCCCATCCAGCCCAGTGCCCTGTCTGCCCACAGTGGCCAGTGCCAGGTGCCCAGAGGGAGTGAACAGAACAGGGAATCATCAAGGGATCCGTCCCGTCAACCATTCCCAACCCCTGACAGACGCTGGGGACACCAGTCCTGCCTAGCCTGGCTAACAGCCACTGATGGACCGATCCTCCAGGAATGTATCTAGCTCTTTTCTGAATCCTGTTACAGCTTTGGCCTTCACAACATCCTCTGGCAAGGAGTTCCACAGGTTGGCGGTGCGCTGCGTGAAGAAATACTGCCTTTGCTTTGTTTTAAACCTGCTGCCTGTTCATTTCATTTGGTGACCCCTAGTTCTTGTGTTACGAAAAGGAACAAATAACTCTTCTTTCTTCAGAACCCACGAGGAGACTAACAGATTTATTTGGGCAGAAGCTTTCCTGGGTAAAAACCCACGAATAAATAAACCTGCGGGTCTCCGCGGTGCCCAGGACTCCTTGTTGGCTTTGCGGATACAGACTAACCCGGCTCCCCCCGAGACTCGTCTCCTTTACTCACCTTTTCCCCCAGGCCCCCCCATCCGCCTGCTGGCTGGCCTTTGAGCTATGAGGCCAGCAGCTAGTTGGCCAGGGGATGGGTCAGTGGCTGGGTCGAGGGCCCAGCTCAGCCCTGGGGTCAGAGAGCAGGACGGGCTGCGCTCTGCTCCACAATGCTATTCCGGCTGCGGGCCGCCTGGCCCAGTGCGCCAGTCTGTGCCCAGACGCGAGGGAGCCGGAGCAGGCTGGGGCCATCTGTGGCGTCCAGGGCTGGGGGCCGGAGTGGGGCAAAGGCGAGGGCATGAGACCCTGAGCTCCCGGGGCCACAGCCCACCCCGCCGCCTTGGGGCCTGGCGCCTCCTGGCACGGCCCCCAGGCTCCCGAGAGCTGCCCCACCCTTACGCAGGGCCTGCGCCTCCCTGGCACCCCGGCCCCCTGAGCTCCCGGGGCCTGCCCCACCCCGCACGCGGGGCCTGCGCCTCCCTGGCACCGTGGCCCCCTGAGCTCGGGCCTGCCCCAGCCGCCGCGCGGGGCCTACGCCTCCCTAACGGCCCCTGGGCTCCGGGGGCTGCCACCACTTGTAGGCCTCGCCTCCTGGCACCGGCCCCTGAGCTCCCACGAGGGGCTGCCACCCCGCCCCTGAGCTCCCGAGGCTGCCCGCCCTGCGCGGGGCCTGCGCCTCCTGGCACCGCTGAGCTCGGGGCTGCCCCCTATTCCTGCGCGGGCCCCTGCCTCAGCACCCCGCCCCTGGGCTCGGGGCTGCCCACCCCGCACGCAGGGATCTCCAGCCAGTGGGGACCAGCGTGCGGCACATCCCCCCGGCTGCGGCGCTCCGTGCGTGGCGCCAGACCCCGCTCACCTGGCAAAGGGCGGAGCTGCCTGCTGGCGGCGCTGTCCGGGACGGGGGTGCTCTTAGCCGCTCCGCACGACTCGAATGGGACCCTTTGCCCGGCTCTAGGCTGCCTCTGCGGTGGACCCAGCTGAGCGTCTGGCCCCCTAGCTGGGGGGGCAGGCCCAGCCGCCCAGCGCTGGCAGAGGGGGTGGGAAGTCCAGGCCACAGGGAGATGGCAGGAGCCAGCTCTCCCTGCTGGCAGCTGAGGCCGGGTCTCTGCTGCCCGGCTGGCAGGCAGCGAACGCCGGGGCCCAGCAATTACCTCCCCGCTGCGTCCCGCTCTAATCCCGCCGCCGGCCCGGCGCCCGCTGCCAAACGGCTCAGTCAGGCTGGAGCATGAAGGCAGGATTAGCCCGAGCCGTGGGAACAGCCCCCCGGCCGCGCCAGCCGCTGCCAGTGGGGGCTGCAGCTTAGCCTGGCCTGGGCTGTGTGCCGGAGCGGGCTCCCCGCCGGGCAGCCGTGGCCTCGAGCCGCCGCACAGGCCTCCCGTGGCGCCTGCCGTGTGCCGAGCCAGGCTCCCCCGCCACTCGCCAGCCAGCCGCGCCGCACCGAGGCGGGGGCCGCGCTCCTGAGTCCCAGCCTGGGGCAGCCAGGCGGCCTCCCCGGGGCGTCTCCTGGTGCCCAAGCAGCCGGGGCCTGGGGAATTCGGCCCCCCAGGCGGGAGTGCGGGGCATGGGCAGCCCCCGCCTTCGGCACGAGCTGCAGCCCCTCCCTGCCAGTCGCGCTGGGAGGTTTCGCTGACCACCCAGCCAGCCGGGGGATTAGCCCCTGCTCCCGGCGGGGCATTGTCACAGCGCCCCAGTGGCCAGAGCCGGCAGGCGGCCGCTCGCCTCCCCAGGCAGCTGCCGGCCCAGGCCTTCCTGCGGCTCAACATGGAGCGTGTCACGGCGGCGCCCGGTGCCCGCTGGGGCTCAGCCCCCGTCGGGCCGGCAGACAGGTGGGTGTCAGGAAGGGAGCAGCTGGTGGGTGCAGGGTGGGGGTGAGGGGGCAGGGTCTGGCCGTTTGTCGAGTTTTGTCCTTTGGATCCCTCTGGCCGGGGGCCACGGTGGGGCTGAGGCGAAACGCCGCCTCGGCTCCGGCTCTGAGCAGGCTCTTGCTGGCCGTGTGCGGAGGGGCCAACGCGCCCCGTGTGGCAGGCAGGGGGCGGGCGGCTCGGTGCGAGACAGCTGCTGCCCGGAGGGCGAGGAGGCGGCCGAGCTGGGGCCGGAGGGGCAGTGACATTATCTGTGCACAAACCCATTTGGGACAAAGCCCAGGGCCCTTGCTCTTTCCTGAGCTACCTGAAAACTTCTGGCGGGAGCCGAGCCGAGCGCAGGGCAGGACTCCGCAAGGGTTCCCGCCAGCGGCCCGGGCCAGGGTTTTGGGGTGTGCTGGGCGGGACTCTCAGGGCGCCGGCCTGGGGCTCCGTGCTGCACCGTGCTCCGGGCACAGGGAGGGCTGCTGGGCCGGCCAGCGCTGCGAGCCGGCGATCGGTGTCGTGGCTGTTCGGACGGCTGCGTTGGCAGAAAACGAGCGTCCGTAGGACGGGAGCTGGGAAAGGAGACGATCTGGTCACACGGTGCCAACGTGCGGCTGAGCTGAGAGCAGCGAGCTGCTGCCTCTGCCAGGAACCTGGCTTTGCACGGCCCCGGGAGCAAAGGCGCCAGCGCGGGCCAGAGGCCGAGACCAGCACAGGGGGGTGGAGGCCCTGCAGGCTGGAGATGTGATGTTCCTGTCGTCATCCAGACACCGCTGTGGGGCCAGTGTCGGTCCCTGCCCAGCTCTGGCTCTGTCTGTGCCCCCGAAGTGGCAGCGCTGCCTAGTGATGGTGCCATAGAACGGCTGGGCAGAGGAGGGCTGAGACTTGAGCCTGCGGGTGCCCCAGGGACAGACCGGCGCGCCGACGTCCCAGGGCTGGGGCAGGAGTCCCCTGCGGGCAGTTCCCACGGAGCTCACTGGCGGTGGCCCGGAGCTGCGGGGCAGCGTCTCAGGTGGCTGCGTGGGCCGGGGGAGGGCAGGCGGGCGCCTGGGTTCGGGGGTTTGTCAGTTCTCAGCCAGCGCAGGTGGAGCTGGGCGCAGGCTCTGGGAGGCCAGGGGCTGACGGTGCCAGCCTGTATCGGTGTCTGTGGGCAGCTCCCCGGGCACTGAGCACTGCTTGGATTTCCCTTGCCCGGGGCGGGCAGGACGGGACTGGCATGGCGGAGCAAGGGGGCACGCCAGGAAGCTGGGGGGAGGGCCCAGGGGTTGAGCGGTGTATCCCCCTAGAGGAAACACCCGCGATGCCAGCAGCAGGCACGGGCATTGCCCTGGCGTGAGCGCCTAGGACCGGGCTGGGCTGGGGGTGGGGCTGCACATGGGTTGCAGGAGCCCCGCCAGACCCTGTTCCCTGTGGCTAAGGGAGAAGCGGTGGACGTGGGCTGCGAAGACTTTAGGAAGGCATTTGACACGGTCTCACATGACCTTCTTATCAATGAACTAGGGAAATACAACCTAGATGGGGCGACTGTAAGGTGGGTGCAGAACTAACTGGCTGGAGAACCGTTCTCAGGAGTTATTAACGGTTCACAGTCGTGCTGGAAGGACAGAACAAGGGGGGTTCCGCAGGGGTCTGTTTTAGGACCGGTTCTATTCAACGATTTAGATAGCAGCACAGAGAGGACGCTTGTTAAGTCTGCAGATGATACAAGCTGGGAGGGGTGGCGAGTGCTTTGGGGGACAGGGTCAGAATTCAAACTGATCTGGACAAACTGGAGAATGGTCTGAGGTAAATGGGATGAAGTTCAATAAGGACAAATGCAAAGTGCTCCACTTGGGAAGGAACAATCCATTTCACACAGAATGGGAAGCGACTGTCTTGGAAGGAGCCCAAAGGGGATGGATCTAGGGGGTCAGAGTGGACCACAAGCTAAATATGAGTCAAACATGCTTCTGGGCTGCATGAACAGGAGTGTTGTGAGCAAGCCACGAGAAGTCATTCTTCCGCTCTACTCTGCGCTGATCAGGCCTCAGTTGGAGTATTGTGTCCAGTTCTGGGCACCACATTGCAGGAAAGATGTGGAGAAATTGGCAAAGGTCCAGAGAAGAGCAACAAGAATGATGAAAGGTCTGGAGAACATGAGCTATGAGGGAAGCCTGAAGGAATTGGGCTTGTTTAGTTTAGAAAAGAGGGGACATGATATTTTCAAGTACCTAAAAGGCTGTTACAAGGAGGAGGGAGAAAAATTGTTCTCCTTAGCCTCTGATCAAAACCTTTTTTATGAGTCAACAGTGTGACGCTGTTGCAAAAAAAGCAAACATGATTCTAGGATGCATTAACAGGAGTGTTGTGAGCAAGACATGAGAAGTCATTCTTCCGCTCTACTCTGTGCTGGTTAGGCCTCAGTTGGAGTATTGTGTCCAGTTCTGGGCACCACATGGCAGGAAAGATGTGGAGAAATTGGAGAGGGTCCAGAGAAGAGCAAGAATGATGAAAGGTCTGGAGAACATGAGCTATGAAGGAAGACTGAAAGAATTGGGCTTGTTTAGTTTGGAAAGGAGACGACTGAAAGGGGACATGAGAGCAGTTTTCATGTATTCAACAGGGTGTCAAAAAGGAGGAGTGAGAAAAATTGTTCTCCTTGGCCTCTGAGGACAGAACAAGCAGCAATGGGCTTAAACTGCAGCGAGGGAGGTTTAGGTTGGACACTAGGAAAAACTTCCTGCCTGTCAGGGTGGTGAAACACTGGAATAAATTGCCTAGGGAGGTTGTGGAACCTCCATCTCTGGAGATATTGAAGAGCAGGTTGGACAGACACCTGCCAGGGATGATCTGAACAGTGCTTGGTCCTGCCGTGAGGGCAGGGGGCTGGACTCGATGAGTCTCAAGGTCCCTTCCAGTTCTAGTGTTCTAGGATTCTATGGTTCTAGTTAAACAGCCACTAACAAAAACTCTGAATGGAATGAGTCAAACCGAAGGTAAGTCCCATGTGGGGTGCCACAGGGATCTGTTCTGGGTCCCAGGTTGTTAAAACCCCTTTAACAACAACCTGGCTGTAGGAAGAAAGCATACTGATCCCATTTCCAGAGGGCACAAAGCTGGAGGGGCCCAACACTGTGGGGAACAGAACCAGCATGTCAAAGGGAACTCGATAACTTGCAGAGCTGGGCCTATGGGCAACAACCTGAAACTCAGCCAAGACAAATGTGAGCTGCTAAGCTCAGGGAAGAAAAGCCAAATGCCCAAGTGTGGTGGCATGTCGGGTTCCCCCCGACCCTGCACCTCGTAGCAGCAAGATGAGACTCTGCCAGCCAGTAGAACAGGGGGGTTTATTGCTCCTCCGGGACACAGCCCAGCACAGACGTGATGGGGTTTCAGGAGTCAGGGCCAGGATGCCTCAGACCCCTGGGGCTAGGGGGTCCATTGTCATCTCTAGACGCTCAGCCCTCAGCTAAGGCTGCTTCCTCCATGTTCCCCAGCCAGCAACTGCCCCTCCCCCCGAAACTCCCTTCCTTTGTCCCCTGCCTGCCCTCAGAGCGGCAGGCTCCCGTGCTCCTTGCTGGGGAGGCCAGGGCTGGAGACCGGGCGGGTTTGGCCACCACTCTGGAAGGACGCAGAGAGACCAGGGTGGGCCGGGGGTGAGGGGCAGAGCCGATCAGGCAGGGAGGCAGGCCGCGGGCGAAGGAGCGGGGCCTGGCGTTTGGGGGCAGATGGGGGAGACAGGGCAGCCTTCCGAGCCAGGAAGGGCTGCCCGGAGACGCTGCTCTCCTGCAGGGCGGGCGGCTGAGAGGCGGGGAAGCTGCGGCAGAGCAAGGGGGAGGAAGGCAGGGCGGGAGCTCCCCAGCTGTGGGAGCAGGAGCAGGGCGGGCCGTCGGTGAGAGGGGAGCCCCCCCCCAGGCTTCTCGGGGGAGAAGGGCGTGAGCTTTCCCCGGCTCTGACTCCGGCTGCCCCTGCCGCTCCGGCACGGCCGGTCTGCGCCCCCCGATCCCCGCCGGGCAGAACGTGGGCTGCGCGCCCAAGCTACAAGGCCCAGGGCCCGACGCTCCCACGGCTCGGCTGCGTCTAAAGAGATTTTCCCCTCCCTTCCCTGCTGCCTCGTCCCGGCGTCCTGGCCCCTCTCGTGCTGCCTCTGCCCTGAACCGCGGCCGCTGCCCAGCCACCTCTACTTGGCTGCAGTGGGCGCTGCCCTCGGGGCTTCTCCGGTGCTGCTAGGTCGCGCGAGCCCGCCCTGGGCCCTGTGGGCTGGTACCCAGTGCCCTGGCAAGCAGCACTTCGAATCTGAGCCCTTCTCTGCAGCCAGGCCGGGCCCCGCCGGGCCCAGGGGAGTGGGGCGGGGGGTGGAAGGACAGGTTCTGTCCCCACCGGGCCCAGGGGAGTGGGGCGGGGGGTGGAAGGACAGATTCTGTCCCCACTGGGCCCAGGGGAGTGGGGCGGGGGGTGGAAGGACAGGTTCTGTCCCCACCGGGCCCAGGGGAGTGGGGTGGGGGGTGGAAGGACAGGTTCTGTCCCCACCGGGCCCAGGGGAGTGGGGCGGGGGGTGGAAGGACAGGTTCTGCCCCTGCCAGGCAGTGCCCGCACCGGGGCACAGGCTGCGGGTAACCGGCCTCCCTGCAGCCCAGACCAGCCTCCTTCTGGGGCTCCCATGGGAAGTGCCACATCCCTGCCCCTTTGGAAGCAGCCTGGGGTGCGGGGCAGTTCCCTGGGCGCTGAGGAGCCTGCGCCCAGGGGGGGCGCTGTCCCTGCCCCATGGCCGGGCAGTAGCAGCAGGGCCTCGAGCTGGCGGGCGCGGCCCGTGCCCCGGTGCTGCCCCGCTCGCAGGGCGGGGGCGTTGCTGATTTCCCTGCCCGCCTGTCGTTTCCCCAGGGACCTGAGCGAGAACCTGCTGCAGGCCGTGCCCAGGAGAGCCTTTCGCGGAGCCACCGACCTGAAGAACCTGTGAGTCGCCAGGCTCAGCCGCTCCCCAGCCTGGCCCTCCGCCCCGGGACGGGCTGCCCGTGCCTCGCTCCGGCGGGGGGCTACTGCCGGCGGGGGCGCTGGAGTCCAGGGGTCCTGGGGGAGTGGGGGTCCTGCCTCTCCCCCATCACAAGCTGGGGCTGGGCACGCTGGAGTGCCCAAGGCGCCTGCCAGCGGCTGCACCCCTCACCGGCAGGGCCCAGCCTGGGGTCCCCCGGGCGCCGCCATTCCCGCCCGCCCGCGCAGGGGGGCGCACGGAGCAGCAGGACGCCTCTGAGCGGCAGCCCTCCCGGGAACGGTGGCAGCAGGGCCAGGAGGATCCCAGGAGAGACTCGGCCCCACGGCAGGGACTCCCAGCCAGCATGCAGGGGGTGCCCAGGGCCCCGGCCCTGCCCTGGGGTCTGTGCGCTTAGCTCAGGCCAGGAGGGGCCCGGGGGGCAGACACTGGGCAGCCTTCCCCAGACAGCTCTGCCACAGGGCCGCCCTCTGCAGTGCCAGGCCCCCAGCGGGCGCCCTGCCGACAGGCCTGGGGGTCCTGTGTTTGGAGAGCGCCGGGACATTCAGGGCTGTGCTGCCCCTCGCTCCCCTCCCGCAGCCCCTGCCCCCCAGCCCTGCTGATGCCCCTCGCTCCCGACCCCCAGCCCCTGCCCCCCAGCCCTGCCAGTGCCCCTCGCTCCCCACCCACAGCCCCTGCCCCCAGCCCTGCCGGTGCCCCTCACACCCGACCCCAGCCCCTGCCCCCAGCCCTGCCGGTGCCCCTCACTCCTGACCCCCAGCCCCTGCCCCCCCAGCCCTGCCAGTGCCCCTCGCTCCCCACCCCCAGCCCCGGCTGTATCTGTTTTGGGCCCTGATGTTGCCGTGCCCGGGACGGGTGCCAGCCTGGCCTGCAGCCTGTCCCGGGCCCTGGAGTCTGTTGAGCCAAACGTCCCCCTTTCGCGGTGCAGGCAGCTGGACAAGAACCAGATCGGCTGCATCGAGGACGGGGCCTTCCGAGCGCTGCGGGGCCTGGAGGTTCTGTAAGTGGCTTCGGGCCCAGCTGTCTCGGGGGGCTGGGGGCGAGCTCCTGCTTGCAAGGCGCCAGCCCAGGCGCAGCCTGTTGGGGGTGGCCAGCCCGGCCTCGGGGAGCCACCGGGGCCCAGCCCTGGGGACCCCCTGCCTGGGCCCTGCTAGCCAGGCCTGCCCGGGCTGCACCCCGCTCTCCTGGCCCCCCAGCCACGACCTGCAGAGCGGGGCCCCTTCATACCGTGTCCCTGCGTGGCGTGGAACGTGGGCGCTGGGCCAGGAGCTCCCCGGCCCTCTGCCCCGGGCAGGCATGCGCCTCATCTGCAGGGTGCCCCCCTTCCCCCTCCCAGCCCCTGCACTCCCCGAGACCCTGCAGCCCCGGTCTGCCCCGGGGGTCCCGCTGCTCTGTGCTGTCCCACACGGGAGCCCCGACCCATCTCCGTCCCCTCCCCCAGGACGCTCAACAACAACAACATCAGCACCATCCCCGTCTCCAGCTTCAACCACATGCCCAGGCTGCGCACCTTGTGAGTGGGGCGGGGGAGGGCCCTGGGGCGGGGCAGGATGGGGAGGGGAGGGCACTGGGGCTGGGGCAGGATGGGGGAGGGGAGGGCTTGGGGCAGGATGGGAGCGGGAGGGGCCCTGGGGAGGAGGGCTCGGGGCAGGATGGGGAGGAGGGCCCCTGGACTGGGAGGGGATGGCCCAGAGGTGGGATGGGGAGGGGAGGGCCCTGGGGCTGGGGTGCACCAGGCTGGGCACGGGAAGGGACCCGTTGGGGGGCAGGAGGGGGGACATGCAGCCCAGCCCGCTGCAGGAGCTGCCCCCCTCGGCTGCTGCCCCTTCCCCTCGCTGGGGTCCCGCAGGTGCCTGGGCCCCAGGGAGACGCCGACGCCGACCCTCTGCCCTTCCCCAGCCGCCTGCACTCCAACCAGCTGCTCTGTGATTGCCGCCTGGGCTGGCTCTCGCAGTGGCTGCGGCAGCGCCCCGCCGTGGGGCTGTTCACGCAGTGCGCCGGGCCCCCCCCGCTCCGCGGCCTGCCCCTGGCCGAGCTCCAGAAAAGCGAGTTCAGCTGCTCAGGTGAGGGGCTGCTGTGGCCTGGGGGTGGGGACTGGGCTACGGGGTCCCTGCTTTGGGGGCTGGGCTATGGGGGCCCTGCCCTGGGGACTGGGCTACGGGGTCCCTGCTTTGGGGGCTGGGCTATGGGGGCCCTGCCCTGGGTGCTGGGCTGCGGGGTCCCTGCTTTGGGGGCTGGGCTGCGGGGCCCTGTCCTGGGGGCTGGGCTGCGGGGTCCCTGCTTTGGGGGCTGGTCTATGGGGGCCCTGTCCTGGGGACTGGGCTGCGGGGTCCCTGCTTTGGGGGCTGGTCTATGGGGGCCCTGTCCTGGGGGCTGGGCTGCGGGGTCCCTGCTTTGGGGGCTGGGCTATGGGGGCCCTGCCCTGGGGACTGGGCTACGGGGTCCCTGCTTTGGGGGCTGGGCTATGGGGGCCCTGCCCTGGGGGCTGGGCTGTGGGGGGCACAGGTGCCATTCAGATGGGGGGCCCAACTTCAGCCCAGGATCCAGGGCTGGCTGGACACGGGGGAGCTGGTTTCTGGCAGACAGTTTGGCCGGGAGCTGGCAGGAGCCCCCGGCTGAGGATCGGCGAGGCCTCGCCCACCCCGCTCTGCCAACCCAGCTGGGAGCCGAGAAGATGGGCCCGGCAGCGCCCTCGGCGGGCCGCTTGTCCGGCCCCCTCCCCGCAGTCCAGGACCTCCCGCTCGCCTGGAGGTCTCCGAGAGCTCGGCCGGCTCCCTCGGCTGCGTTAGAGCCGCCCGGGGACCAGGGCGCCTCCGGCTTCTCTAACCTGGGCTCTCGGCCGCGGCCGCCCCCTCCTGCCCGCGCGGCACATCACCGACGTGGAGGAGCTGCCTGTGTGGCCAGTGCCAGGCGCCCCAGGGGGGCTGAAGGCAACCGGCACTGAGTGGGGTGGCTTCGGCCCCCACCCTGCTTGTCCCGTGCCCAGCTCGTGGCAAGGAGGCGAGGGCCGTGCGGGGCTCGGGGCCGGCTCCCTGCCCACCCTGGCTCATCGCCCCCGGCCTGCGCTCCAGGAACTGGTCTAGTTCTAGTCTTGGCCTTCGCCGCCGGCCCCGGGGAGAGACCCTGCCTGGGGCGTGTTGGCTGCTGCGCCTGGGCTCTCGGGCTCCGGGGACGTGCCCCGGGGGGAAGGCTGGCGGCTCTGGGGCTGGGTGTTACTTGCAGGAGTACCTAGCGTGCCCCCGTTCCCGCCTGACAGCTGAGACCCCTGGCGCCCTCTCCGCCAAGCAGTCCCGGTGTCTCACCGTGGCGCGGGGTCAGGGCTCGCTGCGGAGAGGGCGGGCGCAGTGGCAGCCTGGTGCCCTCCCCCCGGTGGGGCTCTAGTCTCTGACAAGTCTCCGGCACTGCGCCCGGCTCTCCAGCGGCTGAGGTAGGTGCCATCGAGCGGCGCTGAGCCCCGAGCAGCACTGAGCCCCCTGCCCTTGTGCTGCCTCGTGCCCGGGCGGACGAGTGACCTCTCCCCACTCTCACCGTTCAGTGCCACCCTCCGTGGGCCCTTTGCCC
The DNA here is from genome assembly GCA_019425775.1 of Rafetus swinhoei. Classification (NCBI taxonomy): domain Eukaryota; kingdom Metazoa; phylum Chordata; order Testudines; family Trionychidae; genus Rafetus; species Rafetus swinhoei. The sequence goes on from CM033447.1 coordinate 1,416,562, forward strand.
AGAGCCGGGAGGGCGAGCTACAGAGCTGGCAGCCAGTGGAGCTTGCCCTCGAGCCGCCCTGCCCAGCCGCCCGGCTGGCACTGGCCACGTGCCCACTTGTTACAGCTCCCCGGCACAGAATGTGGGGCAGGGCTGGGCAGCCAGGGCAGGGTGCTGCCGCCGGCCTGGGGGAAGCAAGGAGGCTCTTTGGGCCGGGGGCAGGGTGCTGCTCGGTGCCCAGCCGTGTCCCCCCTCACTCGGCTGCTGCTTTGCCTCCCTGGCAGGACAAACGGACGCCGCCCAGGCCCAGCTCTGCAGCCTCCCCTCCGGCTCCTGCCCCGCCATGTGCACCTGCAGCAACAGCGTGGTGGACTGCCGCGGCAAGGGGCTGACGGCCATCCCTGCCAACCTGCCCGAGGGCATGACGGAGATGTGAGTGCCCGGGGCAGCCCTCTGCCCGCGGGCGCAGCCCGCCCCCTCCGCGCCCCGGCACCCCGCCTCCTCTGCGCCCTCCGCCCCGGCACCCCGCCTCCCTTCTGCGCCACTCCGGCACCCCCGCCTCGCGCCCGGCACCCCGCCTCCTCTGCACCCCTCTGCGCCCTGGCACCCCGCCCCTCTGCGCCCCGTCCCTCTGCGCCTCCGCGCCCGGCACCCGCCTCCCTCTGCACCTCTGCGCCTGGCACCCCGCCCTCTGCGCCCCGTCCCTCTGCGCCCGCGCCTCGGCACCCTGCCCCTCCCCTGCACCCCCTCTGCGCCCTGGCACCCGCCCCTCTGCGCCCCATCCCCTCTGCGCTCCGCGCCCCGGCACCCGCCCCTGCCCTCTGCGCTCCGCGCCCCGGCACCCCGCCTCCACGCCCGGCAACCCTGCCCAAACCCCACCCCAATCCATCCACGGCACAGCCCCAGCAACCCTGACTCAACCTTCAACAGCCCCCCCAGCACCACCCCCAGCAGCCCCATGATGGTCCAGGGAGCCCTGCCAGGAGAAGGGGGCTGGTCACCCATCCCTTACGCCCCGGGACCGTCCTGCCCCGGCTGACACCCACCCGCATCTGCACTGGCTGGGGGGTCACAGCCCTCGTGCCCTGAGCCCTGCGACCGGACAGCCCCGACCTGTCCTCGAAGCCCAGCCGGAGCCAGCCTGGGCCCAGCCCACAGAAAGCGCCCCAGGGGGAGAGATGGGGTTGGGGCAACTCCCCACAGCCACTGACCCCAAGCGCCCCCTGCTGGGAGAGGCTGGGACTGGGGCAGCCGGGATCCGCCATGCCAGTGCCCCCTTGCCGCGGCGCCCCCTGCTGGGCGAGGCTGGGAGTGGCATAGCTGGGACCCCACCCCACAGCCATTCCTGCCCCCCGCACAGCGCCCCCTGCTGGGCAAGGCTGGGACTGGCATAGCTGGGACCCCACCCCACAGCCATTCCTGCCCCGCACAGCGCCCCTGCTGGGCAAGGCTGGGACTGGCATAGCTGGGACCCCACCCCACAGCCATTCCTGCCCCGCTGGCCCCTGCTGGGCAAGGCTGGGACTGGCATAGCTGGGACCCCACCCCACAGCCATTCCTGCCCCCGCACAGCGCCCCCTGCTGGGCGAGGCTGGGACTGGCATAGCTGGGACCCCACCCCACAGCCATTCCTGCCCCCGCACAGCGCCCCCTGCTGGGCAAGGCTGGGACTGGCATAGCTGGGACCCCACCCCACAGCCATTCCTGCCCCGCAGCGCCCCTGCTGGGCAAGGCTGGGACTGGCATAGCTGGGACCCCACCCCACAGCCATTCCTGCCCCCCGCACAGCGCCCCCTGCTGGGCAAGGCTGGGACTGGCATAGCTGGGACCCCACCCCACAGCCATTCCTGCCCCCCGCACAGCGCCCCCTGCTGGGCAAGGCTGGGACTGGCATAGCTGGGACCCCACCCCACAGCCATTCCTGCCCCGCTGGCGCCCCTGCTGGGCAAGGCTGGGACTGGCATAGCTGGGACCCCACCCCACAGCCATTCCTGCCCCCCGCAGCGCCCCTGCTGGGCAAGGCTGGGACTGGCATAGCTGGGACCCCTCCCACAGCCATTCCTGCCCCGCGCCCCTGCAGGGCAAGGCTGGGACTGGCATAGCTGGGACCCTCCCCACAGCCATTCCTGCCCCCCGCACAGCGCCCCCTGCTGGGCAAGGCTGGGACTGGCATAGCTGGGACCCCTCCCCACAGCCATTCCTGCCCCCCGCACAGCGCCCCCTGCAGGGCAAGGCTGGGACTGGCATAGCTGGGACCCCTCCCCACAGCCATTCCTGCCCCCGCACAGCGCCCCCTGCTGGGCAAGGCTGGGACTGGCATAGCTGGGACCCCTCCCCACAGCCATTCCTGCCCCCCGCACAGCGCCCCCTGCAGGGCAAGGCTGGGACTGGCATAGCTGGGACCCTTCCCCACAGCCATTCCTGCCCCCCGCACAGCGCCCCCTGCAGGGCGAGGCCGGGATCAGGCTGCTGGGGGCTGTTGAGCAGGGCTGGTTCATATTGTGCCTCCCTCAGACGGCTGGAGCTGAACGGGATCAGATCCATCCCCCCTGGGACCTTCTCGCCCTACAAGAAGCTGCGGCGGATGTAAGTGCCCCAAGCCAGACCCTGGGCACAGCACTGCCCCCAGCCCTCTGCCCATTGCCCCAGGCTCCCGCCCCCGGCCCTGCTGCCGGCTCTGGGGTTTCAGCCCGAGCGGAGCCCCAGGGGGCTGGCCCCTCCCCCGTGGACCTGCAGCCCCTCAGCTCCATGCCCGCTGGAGCCCTGGCCGGGGCCCCCCAGTGCTGGGCTCGCCCCGCGGACACCAGTAAGGCCCAGGGCGTCTGTGGGGTGAACCTAGGGCTGGCGCCGTGGGGGGCAAGGACAATGTGGGAGGGGCAGGGGGGCAGGACGACGCGGGGGGGTCCGTGAGGGGCAGGGCAACGCTGGCCATTTCCCTTTGCCTTGCAGTGACCTGAGCAACAACCAGATCTCGGAGATCGCACCCGACGCCTTCCAGGGGCTGCGCTCGCTGAACTCGCTGTGAGTCACTGTCCCCCCCCCCCGCCCCACAGCCCCTGGGCCCCCATGGCTCCCACCAGTACCCCCATTCTTATCCCACAGCCCCTGGGCCCCCACGGCTCCCAGCACCCCCACTCCCGCCCCACAGCCCCGGGCCCCCACGGCTTCCCAGCACCCCACTCTCACAGCTCCATAGCACCCCATGGTTCCCCAGCACCCCACTCCCACCCCACTGCCCCTGGGCCCCACGGCTCCCCAGACTCCCACTCCCGCCCCACAGCCCTGGGCCCCATGGCTCCCCAGCACCCCACACTCCTGCCCCACAGCCCCTGGGCCCCACAGCTTCCCAGCACCGCCCACTCCCGCCCCACAGCCAATGGGCCCCACGGCTCCCCAGTACCCCCATTCTTATCCCACAGCCCCTGGGCCCCACGGCTCCCAGTACCCCCATTCTTATCCCACAGCCCCTGGGCCCCCACGGCTCCCAGCACCCCACTCCCGCCCCACAGCCCCAGGCCCCACGGCTTCCCAGCACCCCACACTCGCCCCACAGCTCCATAGCACCCCATGGTTCCCCAGCACCCCACTCCCACCCCACTGCCCCTGGGCCCCACGCTCCCCAGACTCCCCACTCCCGCCCCACAGACCCTGGGCCCCCACGGCTCCCCAAACCCCACTCCCGCCCCACAGCCCTGGGCCACCCATGGCTCCCCAAACCCCCACTCCCGCCCCACAGCCCTGGGCCCCCCACAGCTCCCCAGCACCCCCACTCTTGCCTCTGCACCCTCCACAGCTCCATAGCGCCCCCAGTGTGACGGACCAGGCCGGGTCTGGGTACCACTGAGGGCATCTGCTCAGGGCGAATTGCTCAAACCCAGGGCTTCTTAGAGCCCCAGACTGGAGACCTTCCCAAACAGGCCACACACCAGTCACACCGAGCACTTCAGCTGCCGGTCTGGCTGGCAGGAAGCCTCACGAGCAAAACCCCTCGGACACTCCAGCTCTCCCTGTGCCCCAAACAGCCCTGGCCCTGCACACAGGTGAGGGGTTCTAGAACCCGATCTCACCTTCCCCGAACGGGTCCTCCCGGTCCCAAAGAACCAGCCACAGTCCCCGGTCAATTTACACTTTAGATCTTGCCCACAAGAGCATGCTGGGCCAGTCCTTTAGCATCTAAAATCTAAGGCTACGTCTACACTGCAGGCTTCTTGCACAAGAACTGTTTTGCACAAGAGTTCTTGTGCAAAAAATCTTCCACAAGAGCGCGTCCACACTGCCATGTGCTTTTGCACAAGAGCACATGGCAGTGTGGACGCTCTCTTGAGCAAGAAAGCTCTGATGGCCATTTTAGCCATAGGGGCTTCTTGCTCAAGAAATTCATGTTGCCCATCTACACTGGCCTCTTGTGGAAGAGCTCTTGCACAAGAGGGCTGATTCCTCGCGGGGAGAGGAATAACTCTTCTGGAAGAAGCCCTGTTTTCCAATGCTGTACTGTAAATTTACTTGTGCAAGAACGCGCGTGCAGTGTAGACAGCCAGCAAGTTTTTGTGCAAGAACAACTGTTCTTTCGCAAGAAGCGTGCAATGTAGACACAGCTTAAAGGTTTATTACTAAAAGTAAGAAAAAGTGGCGAGTGCGGTTGTTAAGGAGAATACGTCACATGCGCCAATCCCCCAGTTCTGGATGCAGGCTCTCAGCAGAGATGTTACAAACTGCCAGCTTAGGAGTCTCTGGTGCACATCCTACGTCAGGACGGGTCAGCGATCCTTCCCGGCTCTGTCTCTCGCAAGGCTGCATCTGGGGTCAGTAGCAGAATTACAGACAAGATGGAGACCACCTCATGGCACTTTATATCCATCCCTGGTGTCTCCCAAGCCAGAGCGGGTCACATGGCCAAGTGACCTGTCCTGTGTTTCACACGCCGGCAGCCATGAGAAACCAACTGGTTTGCAGGTTTCCAGTTGCATTCCTCAGGCTACGTCTACATGGCAGGCTTCTTGCACAAGAATGGTTTTGCACAAGAGTTCTTGTGCAAAAGGTCTCGCACAAGAGCGTGTCCACATTGCCATGTGCTTTTGCGCGAGAGCGTCCATGGCAGTGTGTCCGCTCTCTTGCACAAGAACGCTCTGATGGCTATATGGGTTTCTTGTGCAAGAAGCCCCTGTTGCCCGTCCACACTGCCCTCTTGCGCAAGAGGGGAGAGGAATAACTCTTGTGGGGAGAGGACTAACTCTTGTGCAAGAAGCCCTCTGTTCTGACGCCTTACTGTGAATCTACTTGTGCAAGAACGCGCGTGCAGTGTAGACGCGCCACAAGTTTTTGCGCAAGAACGGCCGTTCTTGTGCAAGAAGCCACCAGTGTAGACGTAGCCCAGGTGTGTGTTGGCTGCCCTGAGAGCCACTGTCCTTGGGGCCCTGCTAGTTCGCACAGTCAGTCGCTGGACAGTCCTTCCGTGAAGCAGGCAGTGCAGGCCGTCGCTCTGTCTCAGGCAGACGCTCCCAGCGCCAGCCCAGAGCCCACATCATAACCCCCCCCACACAGCATACAGGCACGTGAAGAGCAGGTGCAGAATCGGTATGACAGGAGCTTTCGTTTGCCGCCTCACATGGCCCCTTTGTACCGACTTTGGGGCAAACACCCCCCGGTGGGCGCAGCAGTGATCTGGGCTGCTCCCCTTAAAATCCAATAACGTGACACACGGCTCCCCAAATCCCCCCTCTCGCCCCACAGCCCCTGCACCCCCCACCCCCAGCAGCCGTCACTTCTACCCTACAGATCTGGCCCTTGATCCATTGTGTGAAGATGCTCAGCCCTGGCTTGTGGGGCCAGCGTGGGGAGAGCTGGGGGTGGGGATCCCCAGGCTGGGGTGGCAGTGGCAAGGCAGGCAGCTGTGGGGCACATGGGGGGCCGGGACGGGAAGGCTGGCGGCTGTGGGGCACGTGGGGGGTGGCAGGGGGAAGGCTGTAGGCTGTGGTGCATGGGGGCTGGGGCGGGGTCCCGGGCTGTGAGCGGTGACGGGGGGCTCTGCATTGCAGCGTGCTGTACGGGAACAAGATCACAGACCTGCCGAGGGGCGTCTTCGGGGGGCTCCACGCGCTGCAGCTCCTGTAAGTCGTGGGGCGGAGGAGGGGCCGGGGCGGGGGGCTGCTCTCGGGCGCTGGAGCCTGGCTGGCCCGTCCCCGACGTCTCGCTGCCTCCTGCAGGCTCCTCAACGCCAACAAGATCAACTGCGTCCGGGCCGACGCCTTCCTGGACCTGGCCAGCCTGTCCCTGCTCTCGCTCTACGACAACAAGCTGCAGGGCCTGGCCAAGGGCACCTTCGCGCCCCTGCGGGCCATCCAGACCCTGTGAGTGCCGGGGGGCCGGGCGGGGGGGGAAGGGCTCTGCCGGCGGAGCCCAGCGCGGGGCCCGGCCTCACCCGCCCCCGTCCCCGTCCCCCCAGGCACCTGGCTCAGAACCCCTTCATCTGCGACTGCCACCTGCGCTGGCTGGCGGACTTCCTGCGCGCCAACCCCATCGAGACCAGCGGCGCCCGCTGCGCCAGCCCCCGCCGCCTGGCCAACAAGCGCATCGGCCAGGTCAAGAGCAAGAAGTTCCGCTGCTCCGGTGAGCCCGGCCCCCGCTGCCCGGGGCCCCGCCCCCCAGTGCCCGGCCCCCGCTGCCCCCGCTTCCTGAGGCCCCTCCGTGCCCCCGCTGCCCAGGTCCTGCCCTGCCCCCGCTGCCCGGGGCCCCATCCCCTGCTGCCCGGGCCCCGCCCTGCCCCCGCTGCCCAAGGCCCCTCCATGCTGCCTGAGGCCTATCCCTGCCCCCTGCTACCTTGGGGGTGCAAGGGAGCAGCTCAGTGGGGTGCTGCTCTTGCCCCCGTGACCTGGTCCCCGTGGGGGGAGCTGGAGGCTGGTGCACCCGTGTGCAGAGCGGGCGGTGGGATGAGCTGGGGCACAGCCTCCTTCTCCTGCCCCTCTTTTGGGGAGCCAGAGCCCAGCCTGGGGAGCGCCGCCCGGCCACTAAGGCCTCAGCTGAGCCCCGGGCTCTGCGGAGACCCTGTTAGGCCCTGCCCCAGAGAGCTCACAATCTGCACGGGCAGAGCGAGGGAGGAAGGGAAACTGAGGCACGGGGCTGGCGGGACTGGCCCAAGCTCAGCCTGTCTCACCGGGGAGAGTGGAGGGGCTCTCGCCAGCCCCACAGCTGACGTGTTTGTGCCTTTGTCCCCGCAGCCAAAGAGCAGTACTTCATCCCAGGTACGGGGCTGAGCAGGCCTGCGGGCGGGTGCAGGGGCTGGGCGGGGGAGAAGGTCAGCTGTGGCCCTCCCCCCACCGACGGGACGGTTATTCTGCGCCTGAACCCTGGGCGGGCGAGGTGCTGCTCCAGGCGCTGGGGTAGGACTGAGGCCAACCAGCCCCGCCCCAGCCCAGTGCCCAGGACCCCGGGACCGCCCCGGCCCAGCGCCCCCCCGGGACCGCCCCCGGCCCAGCGCCCCCCGGGACCGCCCCCAGCCTAGTGCCCCCCCGCACGCCCCAGCCCAGTGCCCCCCTGGGACCGCCCCCAGCCCAGCGCCCCCCTGGGACCGCCCCCAGCCCAGCGCCCCGGCCCCACCAGGCCGCCTCTCCCAGCAGGGGCCGCTGGCTGCCGGCTCTCCCGGGCGTCTCTCTCCCGCAGGCACGGAGGGGCACCAGCTGAACAGCGAGTGCAACAGCGACGTGAGCTGCCCGCCGAAGTGCCGCTGCGAGGCCGGCGTGGTGGAGTGCGCCAACCTCAAACTCACCAAGCTCCCGGAGCGCATCCCGCAGAACACGGCCGAGCTGTGAGCCCCTCCCCCGCGGCTCCCGCGGCTCCCGCGCTGCATCCTGCCCCGGCACACTGGCCCCGCCCCCGCGGCTCCCGCGCTGCGTCCTGCCCCGGCACGCTGGCCCCTCCCCCGCGGCTCCCGCGCTGTGTCCTGCCCCGGCATGCTGGCCCCTCCCCCGTGGTTCCCTCCCCCCGTCGTGCCCGGCGCTCTGGCTGTCTGACTCACTGGACTCTCCCGCGACGCCCCGTCCTGGGCTCAGTGCCCGGCATACGGTTGCCCCCGGGCAGGGGCTGGGCGGTTCCTTCCCCCTCCGTGCGCTGCTGGGGTCTCATCGCTCGTTGCTCTTCTCTCCCTGGCCCCAGGCGCCTGAACAACAACGAAATCTCCGTCCTGGAGGCCACGGGGCTCTTCAAGAAGCTCCCACACCTGAAAAAGATGTGAGTGTGCCCCAGCGAGTCCTCGCAGCCCTGGGGATGGCAGGGGTGTGTGTGTGCAGGCAAATGACGGGAGTTGGGGGGGCAGTGGCAGGGAAAGGCAGAAGTTGCAGCGTTAACCTGTGGAACTCACGGATGCAAGATGTCGCTGAGGCCACGAGGCAAGCAGGAGCAGTGTTTCTAGTGCTCAAGAGAACAGCCAAAGTTGCAGTAACTCTCCCTTCCCAGGGCAGCTCCGCCAAGGGCAGGTTATTCGGGTAGTGCCCAGCAGGGGGCGCTGTGTGGGTCTGCGGGGGTGGGTCCCCCTGGTGAGGGCAGTGGGCGGGATGCACCTCCAACTCTTCTGCATCCCTTCATCACGTAGGAAAGGACACCCTAGGGGACAGGGTGGGACCCAGCAGGGGAGGGGCTGGGACCAGGCAGGGGGTGCCCTGCTGTGCAGGGGTGCTCTCTTGGGGGCTGACCCCCCATCCCCTACCTAGGACCCAGCCTGCCGCTTCCCTCTCTCCCCAGCAACCTGAGCAACAACAAGGTGGCGGAGATCGAGGACGGGGCGTTCGAGGGGGCGGCGTCCGTGAGCGAGCTGCACCTGACGGCCAATCGCCTGGAGTCGGTGCGCAGCGGCATGTTCCGGGGCCTGGCCGGGCTGCGCACCCTGTGAGTGGGGGTTCCCGGCGCGGGGCAGGGCTGGGGGCTTCCTGGGGCTGCCCAGGCTCTGTGCGTGCAGCACCTGCCAGGCGGGGAGGGGCACGTCTCTGCAGCAGGGCTCCTGGGTGGTGCTATGATGTGGCTGTGATATACCTGGACTTTAGCAAAGCTTTTGACACGATCTCCCAGTGTTCTTGCCAGCGAGTTAAGGGAGTCTGGATTGGCTAAATGGACTGTAGGATGGACAGAAAGCTGGCTAGACTGTCGGGCCCAACAGCTCGATGTCAGGCTGGTGGTTGGTTTCTAGCAGAGTGTCCCAAGGATCAGTTCTTGGACCAGTTTTGTTCACCAACTTTATTAATGACCTGGATCAGGGGATGGATTGCACCCTCAGCAACTTCGCTGATGACACTGCGCTAGGGGGAGAGGTAGACACGCTGGAGGGCAGGGATAGGGTCCAGAGTGACCTGGACAGATTAGAGGATTGGGCCAAAAGAAATCAGATGAGGTTCAACAAGGACAAGTGCAGAGTCCTGCCCTTGGGACGGAAGAATCCCAAGCATTGGTACAGGCTGGGGACTGACTGGCTAAGTAGCAGTTCGGCAGAAAAGGCCCTGGGGGTTACAGTGGACGAGAAGCTGGATGTGAGTCAGCAGGGCGCCCTTGTAGCCAAGAAGGCTAATGGCATATTAGGTTGCATTAGGAGGAGCATTGCCAGCAGATCCAGAGATGTCATTATTCCCCTTTATTCGGCTCTGGGGAGGCCACAGCTGGCGTATTGTGTCCAGTTCTGGGCCCCCCACTACAGGAAGGATGTGGACGCATTGGAGAGGGTCCAGCGGAGGGCGACCAAAATGATTCAGGGCTGGAGCACGTGACCTACGCGGACAGGCTGAGGGATTTGGGCTTGTTCAGTCTGCAGAAGAGCAGAGTGAGGGGGGATTTGAGAGCAGCCTGCAACTCCCTGCAGGGGGTTCCAAAGAGGCTGGAGAGAGGCTGGTCTCAGTGGGGGCAGGTGGCAGAACAAGGAGCAATGGGCTCAAGTTGCAGTGGGGGAGGTCTAGGTTGGATATTAGGAAAAACTCTTTCCCTAGGCGGGTGGGGAAGCGCTGGGCTGGGTTCCCTAGGGAGGGGGTGGAGTCTCCTTCCCTAGAGATGTTTAAGTCCCAGTTCGACACAGCCCTGTCCGGGTTGATTGAGTTGGGCTGGTCCTGCCTTGGGCAGGGGGCTGGACTCGATGGCTCCTGAGGTCTCTGCCAACCCTGGGATTCTGTGATTCTACCGGCAAGGTGGGTGTGGTGGGCAAGGGGGCGTGGCGGGTGGGGCGGGCGAGGGGGCATGGGCCTCGGGAGCCAGGCTGGGGACCATGCGCGGAGCCGTTCACCCCCCCCACTGCGCCCCCTCCCTGCCAGGATGCTGCGGAACAACCGCATCAGCTGCATCCACAACGATAGCTTCACGGGGCTGCACAACGTGCGTCTGCTCTCGCTGTACGACAACCAGATCAGCACCATCGCGCCCGGCGCCTTCGACACGCTGCACTCGCTCTCCACGCTGTGAGTCCCCCGGGCGCCCGCCTGGGAGCCCCGCCCCTCCCCCTGCCTGGGAGCCCCGCCCCTCCCCCAGCGCCTGGGAGCCCCGCCTCCCCTGCCGCCTGGGAACCCCGCTCCTCCCGCCACCTGGGAACCTCGCCCTTCCCCCACTTCCTGGGTACCTAAACCCTCCCCGCCCCTGGGAACCCCGCCCTTCCCCCACCACCTTGGAACCCAGCTCCTCCCCCTCCGCCAGGGAAGCCCTCTCCTCCCCTGCCGGCTGTGCTCTCCGGGGTGGGTGCCCAGGCCCTGCCGCCCCGTTAACCCGTCGCCCCCCCGGGCCGCGCAGGAACCTGCTGGCCAATTCCTTCCGCTGTAACTGCCGGCTGGGCTGGCTGGGCGAGTGGCTGCGGCGGAGGAAGATCGTGACGGGGAACCCCCGCTGCCAGCACCCCGACTTCCTGCGCCAGATCCCGCTGCAGGATGTGGCCTTGCCTGACTTCCGCTGCGAGCCAGGTCAGAGCCAGGCGGACAGGGGGCGCGCGCCGGCGTGGGGCGCTGCTGGGCTGCGGGCTCCCCACGGGCAGAAATTCCCACAGCCCTTAGGGTGGGGGGCAAATGGGCGGGCCCTTCAGCTGAGCAGAGCCTGGGGGTCTCGGACGTGGCGCACCCGGCGAGGCTCCGGGTGAGGCTGCCTGCACGGCGCGGTGCGCAGATTGGACACAGCCACCAGGGGAGGGGGAGGGGGGCGCGCACAGGGCTGGGGGTGGAGTCACAGGGCTGGGGGCGGAGTCACGGAGTCGCAAGGCAGGGCTGGAGGCGGAGTCGCAGGGCTGGGGGCAGAGTCGCAAGGCAGGGCTGGAGGCGGAGTCGCAGGGCTGGGGGCGGAGTCGCGGAGTCGCAAGGCAGGGCTGGGGGCGGAGTCGCAGGGCTGGGGGCAGAGTCGTAGGGCTGGGATGGGGTGGAGTCACAGGGCTGGGGGCGGAGACGCAGAGCTGGGGGCGGAGTCGGAAGGCAGGGCTGGGGCGGAGTCGCAGGGCTGGGATGGGGGCGGAGTCACAGAGCTGGGGGCGGAGTCACAGGGCAGGGCTGGTTTGGCCGGTGCCGGGAGCGGGAAGAAAGCGCACGGGGGTCCCTGCCGACGTGCGCCGGTGACACGAGGGCCAGGGAGCGGCAGGGCACTGCCAGAGGCGCAAGCGGGGCAGGGCGCTGGGGGCTGGCGCTTGCCGTGGGAGCGGAGAGCCAGGCTGTGCTGGGGCCCAGGCGTGATCCCAGGCGGTGAGAGGGGAGCCCTGCCCGTCCGGGGCCCATGGGGCAGGAGGGAGCTGGCGCTGGGAGGCCTTGGAGTGGAGCCACTCGATTGAGCCTGCCCCGCGGTGAAGGGCTCCTGGAGCCCCACCGAGAGTTGCTTATGGGGGGTGGGTGTGACGGTGGGTTGGGGACCCCCGACCCTGCCCCCCGTCCACAGCCAGATGTGACTCCGCCAGCCAGTAGAATAGGGCGGGTTTATTGCTTCTCCGAGATACAGCGCGGCCCGAGCGCAATGTGGACATCGGAGTAGGGGGCTGGCAGCCTCAGACCCCTTGGGGCAGGGGACACAGGCCCTGAACCCCAGCACTCGGCTCAGTCCCTTCTCTCCATGTTTGCCCAGCCCAGACTGCCCCCTTCTCTCAGCCCCGGGTCACTCGTCCCCCAGGCAGCCACCCCCCTTCCTGTGTTCACAGCCCTCCCCTGGCCAGGTGAGAAGTTCCCAGGCCATGGCCTAAGTGCCTGCCCCAGGGACCCCCCGCTGGGCAGCGCTACAGACACCGGCCAGTAGGGGTCACCCACAGCCCAACACGGCCACCAGTGAATGCCCAGCCAGAGTGGCCCCGGGCCCACAAGAGTGGACAGCCCCTCCCCCCCATGACACAGGGCGCTGCCATGGTGCCGAGACCCACTCGCACAGGGGCAGCGGGGGCTTGTGCCGGGCAGATGCATAGTTCCAGGGGCAAGGGCCTGGGGGGGGGGTCTCCAGCACCGGCCATTTCTAACTCTGGTGGGTGTTTGTCTAGGAGGGTTGGGGCAGGGGCCTGGCCATGCAGTGCAGGGGCAGCCCGTGGTCCCAGCGGCTCTAGGTTAGGGGCAGCCCGTGGTCCCAGCGGCTCTAGGTTAGGGGCAGCCCGTGGTCCCAGCGGCTCTAGGTTGGGGCAGCCCGTGGTCCCAGCGGCTCTAGGTTGGGGCAGCCCGTGGTCCCAGCGGCTCTAGGTTGGGGCAGCCCGTGGTCCCAGCGGCTCTAGGTTGGGGCAGCCCGTGGTCCCAGCGGCTCTAGGTTAGGGGCAGCCCGTGGGCCCAGCAGCTCTAGGTTGGGGCAGCCCGTGGTCCCAGCGGCTCTAGGTTAGGGGCAGCCTGTGGGCCCAGCGGCTCTAGGTTGGGGCAGCCCGTGGTCCCAGTGGCTCCAGGATGTGGCGAGGGCCCAAAGCAGGGCGGGGCCGTGACTGCTCTGTCTGCCCCCGGCCCCGCAGGCCAGGAGGAGCCGGGCTGTGCCCCGCGGCCGCAGTGCCCCCAGGAGTGCAGCTGCCTGGACACCGTCGTTCGCTGCAGCAACAAGCACCTCACGGCCCTGCCCAAGGGGATCCCGAAGAACGTCACGGAGCTGTGAGTGCCCCGGCTCAGGCCCGCCCGCCTGGCCTCCCAGACCCGCCGAGGGCAGGTCTCAATCCCAGGCCAGCCGGACCCGCCCACGCAGCCCTGGGAAGCCCCGGAGCTGGCTCCCCTCTGGGGCGGAAACGGGCTCCCAGGGCCAGAGAGGGGAGCCAGGGCGGCCGAGCAGGGTGGCTCCAGTGCGGGGCCAGCAGCTGGGGCGAGAACATGCACACGCGTGTCCAGCCATCGCCGCGCACGCCCACGTCCACACACAGGCACATGGCACCCCCGTCCCAGGGTGGCTTGTTCTGCTAGTGCCCAGCAGGGGGCGCTGCGCAGCTCTGCGGGGGCGGGTCCCCCTGGCGAGGGCAGTGGGCGGGATGGGCCCCCAGCGGTGTGTGTCCCCATGTCACGTAGGACAGCACACCCCACGGGATGGTGGGGAACCCCGCAGGAGGTGCCAGGCGGCGTGGGGGGCAGGACCCAGCTGGCAGAGCGCAAAACACAACACAGACTAGCACACCGGCACCCCCAGACCGGCACCCCCGGAGTAGCAGACCCACGTGAATTTGTGCAGGGCCACAGCTGTACGTGTGCCTGCACAAGCATGTGCGCACGCACGTGCCCCTGCACACGTACACGCTCACAAACGTGGGCCTGCTCACATCACAGACCGACAAACCCTGGCACAGACTCAGCCTCGCGCCTCACCAGCGGTGGCCGGAGGGGGCCCCGGTCGCCCTGCTCCGCTCGGCCGGGGGTTGGGGGAATCTCTCAGTGCAGGGCTGGGGCCCCAGGAGCCAGCGTGATCGGTGACGGGCCTGTGGTTTCTTGTAGGTACCTAGATGGCAACCAGCTCAGCCAGGTCCCCGGGGAGCTGTCCTCCTTCAGACACCTGCAGCTGGTGTGAGTACCCGGCCCGGCTGCCTGCAGGTCCCGTGGGCTGGGTTGGCAGAGCTGGGGGGGCGCTGCAGGGATCGGGGCCCTGCTCCTGCCGGAGCTCAGACCCACCTGTGCAGGGGGTGAGGCGACAGGGCCGCGGTGCGTCAGCCGAGGGCTTGGCCCCGCAGCGTTCAGACTGTCCCGTGGGCCAGTTAATTCGCCGGGCTCCGGCTACCCAGCCCCCAGCCTGTGTCTTGCCTCTCCTCTGTCCCAGGCCCGCCTGCCTCCTAGCCCCAGGCTCTCGGGAAGGGGCAGCCGGCTGTGGCTGAAACAGTCCCTGAGCGTCCAGCTGCCCGGTGGGCAGCGGGCGCGTTGCTCTGCCCCAGAGCTGCAAAGCAGCCGGTGCCCACCAGGAATCCTGCCGCTCGCTCCGGGCGCTGCTCAGCGTCCCTGCCACGTGCCCGGCGCGAGAGCCAAGCCCAGGGCAGGGCATTTCAGGGCAGCCGCGGCCGCGTGGGGCCGGCAGTGCTGCTTGCGGGTGCCCGGGGCCGGGCGTCCAGGCGGGATGGTTTTCAGGGCTGTGATTGTATCCGCCACCCGCGCCAATGAAATCGCGTCACGCCGCTTTTAAACCAACCAGACTGGCAGCCGGGGCTGGGCTTGGCCACGCCTGGGAAATGGCTTCCTTGCCCCGGGACGGCTGCCACAGGCCCAGGGCGCTGCCACGTGCCGCTCTCCCGAGGAAGGGACGCCGCAGGAGAGGGACAGGTGAGGCGGGGGTGGGCACTAGGACCCAGCGGTGCCCCACATTTTCCGGTGCCCTATGCAGCTCTGTACTGTGTGTCTGGGTGAGGACGGCGCTGGGGTATTTTTGGCCCTCTCTGTGGGTCGACTTCACCCGCACGGCCCTGTCCCAGCTAAGGCCTGAGCTGCTGTGTGGCTGGAGGGTCAGCGCCGGCTCGCCCCGCTGCAGGGGGAGGAGGGAGCCCCAAGCCTCGCGGGCCCGATCGCTGGGTTGGAGACGTGCAGTGATAAAGAACCGGGGCAGCGTGGGAAGCCGTGGCTCCCCCGGGTGGAAGCAGGGACCGCGGCAGCGTGGGAAGCCGTGGCGCCCCCGGGTGGGAGCAGACCGGGGCAGCGTGGGAAGCCGTGGCCCCGGGAGGGAGCAGGGAGTGCGGCAGCGTGGGAAGCCGTGGCTCCCCCCTGGGCGGGAGCAGGGACTGCGGCAGCGTGGGAAGCCGTGGCGCCCCCGGGCGGGAGCAGGGACCGCGGCAGCGTGGGAAGCCGTGGCGCCCCCGGGCGGCAGCAGGGAGCGCGGCAGCGTGGGAAGCCGTGGCTCCCCCCGGGCGGGAGCAGGGACCGGGGCAGCGTGGGAAGCCGTGGCGCCCCCGGGCGGCAGCAGGGAGCGCGGCAGCGTGGGAAGCCGTGGCCCCCCCGGGCGGGAGCAGACCGGGGCAGCGTGGGAAGCCGTGGCCCCCCCGGGCGGGAGCAGACCGGGGCAGCGTGGGAAGCCGTGGCGCCCCTGGCCGGGGCAGAGGGGATCTCCGGCTCCGACTGACCCCTGGCCGTGCTCCTGTTTTCCAGGGACCTGAGCAACAACAAGATCAGCTCCTTGAGCAACTCCTCCTTCACCAACATGAGCCAGCTCACCACGCTGTGAGTCGTGCGCCAGGGCGGGGGCTGGGCCTCGGCCCAGCGGGGGGGCAAGGCTGGTGAGGGGCTGCAGCCAACAGGCCCCGGGCGGCCCTGCCCTGCTTGGCGCAAGCCCTGGCAGCACCGTCCCACGGGCCGGTCCCTGCACGGAGCCGCTCGAGGGCGCCCCAGGGGCCGGGTCTCTGCCCGGGAAGGGGTGATGGCGAATGGCACAGCCGGGGCCGGGGCAGCCCTGCCCTGGCACCAGCCCCTCGCCAGGTGCGTGTTGGGCCCTGACAGCCAGTTCCTGCCTCCCCAGGATCCTCAGCTACAACGCGCTGCAGTGCATCCCCCCGCTGGCCTTCGAGGGGCTCCGGGCGCTCCGGCTGCTGTAAGTGCGGGGCCTGGGCAGCGCCCGTGGGCGCCCAGGGGCCTGTGGGGGGCAGCTCCGGGGTGAGAGGCGCGGCTTGAGGACGTGTGTCCGTCTTGGCGTGGGGCCGGGGGTGGGGAGGTGCCAGGCAGATGCTGTGCAGTGCCAGTGAACGGGGCCATCTGTGGGTTGCAGGCAGGCAAAGTGTGGGCCTGCTGCCTCCTTTTCGGTGGGCGAGCAGGCTGGGAATGCCCAGGCACCCCGGGGTGCAGGGGGGCCCGTGCTGGGCGGGCGAGCAGGCTGGGAATGACGGGCCCCGGGGCGCAGGGGGCCCGTGCTGGGCGGGCAAGCAGGCTGGGAATGACGGGCCCCGGGGCACAGGGGGCCCGCGCTGGGCGGGCGAGCAGGCTGGGAATGACGGGCCCCGGGGCGCAGGGGGCCCGCGCTGGGCGGGCGAGCAGGCTGGGAATGACGGGCCCCGGGGCGCAGGGGGCCCGCGCTGGGCAGGCGAGCAGGCTGGGAATGACAGGGGCCCCGGGGCGCAGGGGGCCCGTGCTGGGCGGGCGAGCAGGCTGGGAATGACGGGCCCCGGGGCGCAGGGGGCCCGCGCTGGGCGGGCGAGCAGGCTGGGAATGACGGGCCCCGGGGCGCAGGGGGCCCGCGCTGGGCGGGCGAGCAGGCTGGGAATGACGGGCCCCGGGGCGCAGGGGGCCCGTGCTGGGCGGGCGAGCAGGCTGGGAATGATGGGCCCCGGGGCGCAGGGGGCCCGCGCTGGGCGGGTGAGCAGGCTGGGAATGACGGGCCCCAGGGCGCAGGGGCCCCACGCTGGCTAACAGCCTGGTCCCGCAGGTCTCTGCACGGCAACAACATCTCCAGCCTGCCCGAGGGCCTCTTCGCCGACGCCAGCTCCTTGTCCCACCTGTGAGTAGCGCCCAGGGCCCGGCTGAGCGGGGAGCCTCCTGCAGGCCGCCAGCCCCATCGGGCGCCCAAAGAGCAGAATCGTGCCCGGGGGCGGGTCCTTTGCCTTCTGGGGGCGGAGCCGTCAGGCCACACCCGGGACCGTTCCGGCCCCTCCCTGCAGCCTGGCGAGCTCGCCTGGCCGAGACCTGGGCTGCCTTGGCGCTGCACCGCGATGCCGCCCCTGCTCTGCCCGGCCCTGCCACAGGGCTCCGGTCCAGCTGACGGGGATTCGCCTGCTGCTGGCATGGGCCTGGTCCGTGCAGAGGGGCCCAGCTGCTCCGGGCTGCTGGCAGGCTCCAGTCCCTGCACTGCGGGGCCATGCGGCCCTCGCTCTCCAGCTGCCTCCTGCCAGCCTCACAGGCCCACATCCCTGGGCCCAGGACGAGAGCTCCCAGGAGAGGGACCCAGGCTCCTGGAGAGGGGTCTCCCGGAGAGAAGCTGCTCGGGGAATGGCTCCTGGAGCCAGGACCTGCCGTCTCCGTCCTAAGGCGCCTTGGCCTGGGCCCTCAGAGCAATCGGTGCGAAGCTCCCAGAGAAACGTCCCCCCGACAGGCAGCGTCGCCTGGCTCCGGGATCCCCCCTCCCTCCCAGCTGGCGCCCAGGCTCTGGGCAGGTGCTGGAGCCCAATTTGTGGGAGCTGTGTGCCCCCTGCAGGAGGAGCCGTGGCACTGCACCCTTGTCCTCGCCATGCCCACCGGCGTTGGGTGGCCCGGCAGCACCCACTGGCCGCCAGCCAGGCGTGGGCTGGTAACCTGCACAGCGTGCAGGGCGCTGCCTGCCAGGCCCCCGAGCCCAAACCCCCGGGAGCACGAGGGTGCTGGGGGCTCTTTGGAGGAAGGGGGAGCCCCCCCCGTATGCGGGAGGGGCAGGGAGAGTCCCTGGACGGTCGGGGTGGACGGGGCAGGCGGGGGGGGGGCTGGGAGAGTCCCTGGGCGGTCAGGGTGGATGGGGCAGGCAGGAGAGGCCAGGAGAGTCCCTGGGCGGTCGGGGTGGACGGGGCAGGCGGGGGGGGCCGGGAGCCTTGTGTCCCTGGGCGGTCGGGGTGGACGGGGCAGCTGCCTTGTTCACAAATCCAGGGCTCTCGCCAAGGTCTCCCGGGCACACGCCCTGGCACACGCCCCGGCTCCGGATCCGAGCGGCAGAGCAGCAGCTGTTCCCGGGCTGGGCTGGCTCTCACTCACTCGGCTTTGCTCTTCCCCACGCAGCGCCATCGGGGCCAACCCCCTGCACTGCAGCTGCCACCTGCGCTGGCTCTCCAGCTGGGTCAAGACGGGCTACAAGGAGCCGGGCATCGCCCGCTGCGCCGGCCCGCCCCACATGGAAGGCAAGCTGCTGCTCACCACCCCCGCCAAGAAGTTTGAGTGCCAAGGTGAGTGGCCCTGTGCAGCGCCCGGCCTGGCGCGTGGGTGCACCAAGCACATGGGCTGGGCGGGGCGTGCCGGGCTGGGGGGGCGTGCCGGGCTGGGGGGGCGTGCCGGGCTGGGGTCGTGCCAGGCTGGGGTCGCCGGGTTGGGGTCGTGTTCTGGGCTGGGGATCGTGCCAGGCTGGGGATTGTGTGCCGGGCTGGGGGTCGTGCCAGGCTGGGGATCGCGTGCTGGGCTGGGGATCGCGTGCCGGGCTGGGGGGGGCGTGCCAGGCTGGGGATCGTGCCGGGCTGGGGGTCGTGCCGGGTTGGGGGGGCGTGCCGGGCTGGGGATCGTGCCAGGCTGGGGGTCGTGCCGGGTTGGGGGTCGTGTTCTGGGCTGGGGATCGTGCCAGGCTGGGGATTGTGTGCCGGGCTGGGGGTCGTGCCGGGCTGGGGATCGCGTGCCGGGCTGGGGATCGCGTGCCAGGCTGGGGATCGTGCCGGGCTGGGGATCGTGCCGGGCTGGGGGTCGTGCCGGGTTGGGGGGGCGTGCCGGGCTGGGGATCGTGCCAGGCTGGGGGTCGTGCCGGGTTGGGGGTCGTGTTCTGGGCTGGGGATCGTGCCAGGCTGGGGATTGTGTGCCGGGCTGGGGGTCGTGCCAGGCTGGGGATCGCGTGCCGGGCTGGAGATCGTGTGCCGGGCTGGGGGGGCGTGCCGGGCTGGGGATTGTGCCGGGCTGGGGTGGGGCGTGCCGGGCTGGGGTGGGGCGTGCCGGGCTGGGGGTCGTGCCGGGCTGGGGATCGTGCCAGGCTGTGGGTTGTGCCAGGCTGGGGATCGTGTGCCGGGCTGGGGATTGTGTGCTGGGCTGGGGTGGCATGCCGGGCTGGGAGCCTGAGCTCTACGCCCGGCTGAGACCCCCTCCTGCATGTGGCAAAGTCCCTCCCCGGCCTGCGCGTCCGGGGCAGCGGAGAGCGACAGAGGCGCTGGGGCCGGGAGGGACCGTGCCAGGCAGCCCAGCACAGGCCGGAGAACCTGCCCGGCCTCTGCCTCCCGCCCAGCCCCCCAGGAACACCGTGGTCCCTGGCTGCGGCGGCTGGGCTGGGCTGCTCTGCCGGTCAGTCCCTGGCCTGTAGCAGCGCTTGGGAATCTTCCCGCCCTCAGCCCTTGTGTGCCGGCCTGGGGGTGCTGTCGCTTCGTAGCCCGGCGGTTGTGCCTGGTGTTAGGTGAGAGATCTCGGCGTCACTGTGGAGAGTTCTCTGCAAACATCCCCGCAAGGGGCAGCGGCGGCACAGAAGCAAACAGGATGTTGGGAATCATTAAAAAAGGGATAGAGACTAAGACAGAGAACTTCTTACTGCCCCTGTATAAAACCATGGGACGCCCACAGCTTGAGCACTGCGCACAGATGTGGTCTCCTCACCTCAAAAAAGATCTCTTGGCATTGGAAAAGGTTCAGAAAAGGGCAACAAAAATGCTGAGGGGTTTGGAACGGGTCCCATGTGAAGAGAGATAAAAAGACCTAGTCTCCTCTTTTCTAAGCTGAAAAGACCAAGGGGGGATAGGCTCGAGGTCTATACAATCAGGACTGGTGTGCAAAAAGTGACTAAGGAAATGTTATTTACTTATTCCCACAATATAAGAACTAGGAGTGACCACATGCAATGAATAGGCAGCAGGTTTAAACAAACCAAAGGAAGTGTTTCTTTACTCAGCACACAGTCAACCTGTGGAACTCCTTGCCAGAGGATGCAGTGAAGGCTAGAACTTGAACAGGGTTAAAAAAAGAGCTAGATAGATTCATGGAGGTTAGGGCCATCAATGGCTGTTAGCCAGGATGGTAGGAATGGTGCCCCTGCCTCTGTTTCTCTGGAAAGGGGAGGGATCACATGATGATTCCCTGTTGTGATCACTCCCTCTGGGGCGCTTGGCCCTGGCCGCTGTGAGCAGACAGGACACTGGGCTGGATGGGCCTTTGATCTGACCCCGTCTGGCCTCTCTGCTGTTTTTATTCCCGATGTGTCTTGGGCCCACACACCTGAGAGCCAGACTGCGAAGATAGCTCTTTCCCAGGCAGAGACAGAGGATTCAGGCGGGGGCTGTCACCAGGCTGGGAACGAGGCCTGGGAGTAGGGTCGGTCTCGGCTGGGCTAGGAGGAGTGAGGAGGTTTTAGAGCAGGGAAGGGGGGTTCAGGGCCCGTGAGCCCCTCCCCCCCCAAGAGGAGTAAGGCTGCCTACCCTGGTGCCTGTGCTAACACCGATCCTACGCCACGTGTATCTCTGAGACCCAGTAAAACCTTCTCCTCTACTGGCCGGCTGAGAGTCACGTCTGGCTGTGGATGGGGGTGCAGGGTTGGGGGCTCCCCGACACAGTGGTGCCAGTGGTGGGATGGCCTGTACCCCGTGGAGTAAGTGCCTGGGTGCAGTAGAAGGAAGGGGGCCTTGCAAGAACCAGGCGCTGGAGGCAGAGAGAAGTGAGTCCAGGAAGCAGAGGGGCAGGCAGCTTAACCCGAGTGTGGCCGCAGAGACGCAGTGTCCGTCCATCCGTCCCCCAGGACGTGGAGTGGCGCTCGAGGACCCTGGCACACTGAGGGGTTCTCCCTGGGAGCCGTGGGCACTGCAGCATCAGCTGGTGAGTCTGCTCCCCAGGGAACGACGGGGAGATGGACTACGCCCGACTCCTGAAGGCAGAGCTTGTGGGGCGGTGCAAAGAGAGGGGCCTGCCCGTGGGGAAAGCAACCAAGGCCCAGCTGATTGCCCGGCTGGCGGAGAATGACCAGTCCAGGGCCCCCTGGGAGGGTTTCAGACTCTCAGACCGGAGGGAGGGCTGGAGTCTGCCAGACAGACGTGGTGCCACCAGCAGCGGTTCGTCCCGGGCGGGTTCTCTCCGGCGGAGCTGCGGTGGCTGCAGATCGAGCTGTGCCTAAAGGAATTGGAGGATCTCAGGTAGTGTTGCCAGGTGTCCAGCGCCCCCTGCCTGGGCACACGGGACCCTCCCTCACTGTGGTCTGGGACCTTCCCCACCAGGTCCGCCAGCCCTGAGCATCCAGGCCAAGTGCGACCCCTGCCTCTCCAGCCCCTGTCAGAACCAAGGCACCTGCCACAGCGACCCGCCGGCCACCTACCGCTGCACCTGCCCCCGCGGTACAAGGTGAGCAGGGGAGGGGCCGCCAGCCCAGGCACCTGGCCACGGGAACCGCCTCCTGGGCCCGTCTGGGCAGCAGGGTGCAAGCAGGGGACCCGGGCCCTGCCAACAGTCCAAATTGGGGAGGGGGGGGCGGCTGGGCTCAGTTGTGCCCCGATCCTGCCGGGCCAGCGCCACTCCCCACAGGACGGGGCCCTGCCAGGCAAGGGGCTGGGCCGGGACCCTGCGGCACCTGCTCCTAGCGCTGTGCTCTCCGTCCCCAGGGCAAGGACTGTGACGAGCCGGAGGACAGCTGCTCCCGGAGCCCCTGTGCCAACGGCGGGACCTGCCAGCCCCCCGTGCGGGAGGGAGCCGGGGTCACGTGAGTGCGGGCGGGGGACGGCGCTGGGCACCCACGCAGGCTGGTGTGACGCTGCACCGGGAACCTGCCTGCTGCCGGCACCCTGGGGTTCCCCGGTCCCCTCCCTGCACCCCCAGGCGCCTCTAGGCCAGAGCAGACGGTTGCGGGGCCCGGGCATGGAAGGGCTCAGAGCCACATGGCTGGATGGGAGCTGGGGCTGGCTGGGGGGGCGGGAGCTGGGTGCCGGGCCAAGGGGGGGCCAGCTGGCGGGCGGGAGCTGGGGGCCGGGCCAAGGGGGGCCGGCTGGCAGGCGGGAGCTGGGGGCTGGGCCAAGGGGGTGCTTGCTGGGGGGCGGGAGCTGGGGGCCGGGCCAAGGGGGGGCCGGCTGGGGGGCGGGAGCTGGCGGCTGCTTTGCTCTGATGGAGGCAGAGGGGCCGGGCGGCCGTGCTAGAGCCCACAAGGCCTCATGGCTGGGACACTGAGCCTCCCCCAACCCCTGTCCCTGCGTTGCTTGGCGTCGAGCGCCCCCCCCCAGACATGACCCCCCCAATGGCGCTGGGCCTCGCCGTGGCACTGGGGGTGCCCAGGCGGGCGCCTGGCATGATGCCTTTGGGGACCCTGCATCCAAGCTGGGCTGGGCTGGGCCCCGTCGGGCTCAGGCAGGCAGAGCGGGCTCTGACCTGGGCCAGCCCCAGGGCCCGGAGAGGGGCTCACACGCCCCGTGGGCAGCCGGAGGCGGCGCGATCGCCCCAGAGTGCCGGGGCCACCCCAGGAAACGGGCTGCTGAGCAGGGAGAGCGAAGGGCCCTGGGGACGCAGCCTGGCCAGCCCGGCCCCGCGCCCACCCACCCCGGGCACCAGCGCCTGGCGGCATGGCATCAGCCCATCGCCACGGCAACCCGGCCTCCATGCCAGGCAGGCATGGAGCCGGGCTGGAGGGGACCGAGCTGCTGGGCCCAGCCAGCCAAGCAGCCCCGCCCCCTTTGCACACACGCGTGTGCACACGCCTGCGCACGCCTGCTGTGCCCATTGCACCGTGCCAGTCGAGCCGGCAGGGGCGGACAGGGCTCCCACACAGACACGGGGCTCTGCCTTGCCAGCCGGGCAGCTCCGGCCTGAACCGGGGGCGTTTCCTCGCCGGCAGGTGCCTTTGTGCAGCAGGATTCGAGGGCCCAACCTGCAGCGCCGCCCCCGAGGCCTGCCCGGACCACGCCTGTGCCAACGGGGGCACCTGCGTGGAGGGGCTGGGGAACCACACCTGTCTGTGCCCGCCCCACTACACAGGTACGGGCGGGAGGGGAGCCCTGCTGGGACGCCGGCTCCCAGGTGCCCAGCCGGGGGCTGTGTGGGTGGGTGGGAGGGAGCTCCCCCAGGGGGACGCTGGCCCCGCCCGGCCCCACGTGGAACCAGCCGCCCGCCGGAGCTCGTCCGACCCCGCAGCCAGTGCAGACAGGCGGCCCCAGCCCTGCCGACGACACTCCACCGCTGCAGCCTGGGCCACAGGCCTGTGGGAGCCGGCGAAGGGCCCAGGGCTGGGTGGGCACTGAGGCCGGCCCTGTGGCTTGTGCTCCGGGCACGGCCGCAGCCTCTCCCATACCCAGCTCCGCAGCACCCCAGGGGACTGCCCGCTGACGCTCGCCCTGGGCACGGCAGCCACTGGGGCGAGCAATGGCCCGGGGCCCGTCTCTGCCCTGCGCCAGCCTCCCCACACGGCCCTGCCCGCTGCACGTGGCCATGGCACCGCACCCAGCCCCCGCAGGGACCCCGGGCCACGGGGGAATCCCAGCCCCGCAGGGACCCCGGGCCACGGGGGAATCCCAGCCCCGCAGGACCCTCCACGGGCCACCACGGGCCTCGCCCGCGCGGCCCGCGGGCCGGCGCGCTGCGGGGCGGGCTTGACGCTCCTCCCTCGTGCAGGGCAGGCCTGCGAGGAGCCGGCAGACCCGTGTTCCGCGGAGCTCGGCCCCTGTGGGCCCGGGGCCCAGTGCCTCGTCACCGCCGAGGGGCCCCGGTGAGTGCCCGCCCCGCAGGGCTGACCCCCCAGCGCTGCCTGTGCGGGCAGACCCACCGCCATGCGCATGGAGCCCCCCCAGGCGGGGAAGGGGCAGGGAATTCACGGCGAGGGGCAGGGCTGGGAGCCAGGCAGCCCCATGCCTGGGGGGCCCCTGGGGTGTCTCCAGCCTGGCCTCGCTCAGCATCGCTTGTGCCTGGCCCCTCCCAGCCGGCCCTGCAGGGGGGTTTGTCCCTCTCTGGTGTGGGCACACCCAGCCATCGTGCCAGGGCCCGGGGGGGGCACCTAGCACAGCGCGGCCAGGGCCTGCAGGTGGCCGAGCTGCCCCGACCTGGGCTGTGGGGCCCAGTGAGGTCCCTGGGTCCTGGCCTGGCCCGGAGCTGGCTGTGGGGGGCTGGGGATCTCTGGGCCCAGAGGCACCACACAAAGCCCCTTCCCTGTGGCTCAGGCGGGAAGGGGCAGCGGGGGGGCAGAGGCAGTGGCCTGACAAGGTGCCCCCCCCAGGTGTGAGTGTGCCCCTGGCTACGGGGGGGAGAACTGCAGCCTGGACCTGGACGACTGCCAGGCCCATCGCTGCCTGCACGGGGCCCGGTGCCAGGACGAGGTGAACGGCTACTCCTGCCTCTGCGCACAGGGCTACAGGTGAGGGGCCGAGCCGGGCGGGTGCTCGGTGGCTCCCTCCGTCCCTTTGCCGCGCACGGGGTGCCGGGCAGGGCCCCGCGGGGGGGCAGCTGGAGCCCAGGGGCGGGGCGGGTGCGTGCCCTGCTCTGAGCAGCACCGGGCACCGCCCTGCCTCTGCGGCAGCCCAGGACCCACTGCAGGGCTGTGCCATCCCCCACCGTGAATGGGCGCCTGGGCGTGCCTGGGGGGGCGGCTCGTGGGGGTCCCAGGCCTACGGGCGCCTCTCACCGCAGTGCCGGGGGGTCCCTCTCCCCAGCGGGCCGCTGTGCGAGCTGCCGCCACTGGCGCCGCCCAGCTCCTGCGCGCGGGCCGCCTGCCAGAACGGGGCCAGCTGCGTGGAGCTGGGTGACCGGGCTGCCTGCCGCTGCCCCCCCGGCTTCGGCGGCCCCCAGTGCGAGAAGCTGCTGAGCGTCAACTTTGTGGACCGGGACACGTACCTGCAATTCACGGACCTGCAGAGCTGGCCCCGGGCCAACATCACGCTGCAGGTACGGCCGCCGGCCCCCGCGCTGGGGTGGGGCTGAGTGCTGGCGGGGGCAAGTATGCAAGACTGGGTCATGGGGAGGGGTGGTATGCAAGACAGGGTCCTAGGGGCGGGGCTGGGGCAGGTGCAAGACAGGGTCCTAGGGGCGGGGCTGGGGGCAGGTATGCAAGACAGGGTCCTAGGGGCGGGCTGGGCGCCGGGGCAGGTATGCAAGACAGGGTCCTAGGGGCGGGGCTGGGCGCCGGGGGGGATGGGTACCGGGGGCAGAGCTGGGTACCAGGGCTGCGGTGGGGCAGGGCTAGGTGCCGGGCCGATGGTGTGAGCCGCCCTCTCGCTAGGTCTCCACGGCGGAGGACAACGGGATCCTGCTGTACAACGGGGACCGGGATCACATGGCTGTGGAGCTGTACCAGGGCCACGTGCGGGTCAGCTACGACCCAGGCAGCTACCCCAGCTCCGCCATCTACAGGTACAGCCCCCGGCGCCTCCATCCCTCCCCCGCGCCTCCATCCTTCTGCCCCCGTGGCCTCCCTGTGCACCAGGCGTCCTCTCCCCCCCGTGGCCTCCCTGTGCACCGGGCGTCCTCTGCCCCCGTGCCTCCATCCCTCTGCCCCCTGTGCACTGGGGTGTCCTCTGCCCCCGTGGCCTCCCTGTGCGCCAGGACATCCCTCTGTGTCGTAGTGGGGGGCTGTACACGCTTGTGGCCCTGGCGCCTGTCTGGTTTAGCATCACTGGGTGCCGTGTTGGGCTGTGTGACCCCTACTGCCCTGTGCTGCTCTGCAGAGACTGCGCGTGTGCGTGTGCAGCGCTGCCCAGCGGAGGATGGGGGTAGGGGGGTCCTGGCGGGGGGAAGGGTGTGAACACAGGAAGTGGGGGCTACCAGGGGGAGGAGTGTTCGGTGGTTTGGAGAAGGGGCAGTCGGAGCGGGGGGAGCAGGGAGGAAGCGGACAAACCAGGACGGGGGCTCAGGGGCCTGTGAACCCCCCCCAGGGAACTAGGGCTGTCGGCCTGTCCTAGGCCCACGTCCAGCCTGCGCTGCGCTGTGTCCGAAGAGCCCTAAACCCATTTCTACTCTCCCAGCCGCGGAGTCACATCTGGCTGCAGACGGGGGGCAGGGTCGGGGGGGTCCCCAACGCGCCGTCACCCCCTTTTCCCCCCCGCAGCCTTCCTGTGCGCCAGGGCGTCTGTCTGCTCCCCCCATGCCAGGTGGGCGCAGGGCGGCGGTGGGAGAGCAGCGAGGGGGCTGGGCGCGGGGAGGGCCGCAGGCAGGTCAGGTGGGGGGAGGGCAGCAAGGGGGCCGGGGCCCAAGTGGGGCAGTAACCAAGGCCTGGTCCTGCCCCCAGCGCTGAGACCATCAATGACGGGCAGTTCCACACGGTGGAGCTGGTGACCTTCGAGCAGAGCCTGAACCTGTCCATCGACGGCGGCAGCCCCATGACCATGGACAGCTCGGGCCAGCCCCACGGGCTGAGCAGTGAGGCCCCGCTCTATGTGGGAGGTGGGTCAGGGGGTGGGGCAGCAGGGACGCACCGGAGGGGGGAGGGCAGCAGAGGGCCGGGCTGGGAGGGGCCGGAGGGGGAAGGGTAAAGGAGGGCCAGGCTGGAGGGTGGCGGACAGCGGGGCCGGGCAGTGGAGGGCCGGGCTGGGAGGGCAGCGGAGGACAGGGCTGGGAGGGGCCGGAGGGGAGGGCAGCAGGGGCCGGGCTGGGAGGGGCCGGAGGGGAGGGCAGCAGGTGGCTGGGCTGGGAGGGGCTGGAGGGGGAGGGTAAAGGAGGGCCAGGCTGGAGGGTGGCGGACAGCAGGGGCCGGGCAGTGGAGGGGGCCAGGCTGGGAGGGCAGCAGAGGACAGGGCTGGGAGGGGCCGGAGGGGAGGGCAGCAGGGGCCGGGCTGGGAGGGGCCGGAGGGGAGGGCAGCAGGGGACCAGGCAGCAGGGCGGGGGCCGGGCTGCGAGGTACCAAGGCCAGGAGGGGCCAGAGGGGGGAGGGCAGCAGGGGGCCGGGCTGGGAGGGGCCGGAGGGACGAGGGCAGCGGTGGGGGGGGGCTAGTGCCCCGTGCACCCCCCCCAGCTCACCCCTGTCCCCCAGGCATGCCGCTGGACGTGAACTCGGCCGCCTTCCGCCTCTGGCAGATCCTGAACGGCAGCAGCTTCCACGGCTGCATCCGCAACCTCTACATCAACCAGGAGCTGCAGGACTTCACCAAGACGCAGATGCAGCCGGGCGTGGTGCCGGGCTGCGAGCCCTGCCGCAAGCTGCACTGCCTGCACGGCCTGTGCCAGCCCCACGCCGCCCACGGCCCCCTCTGCCACTGCCAGCCGGGCTGGGCCGGGCCGCACTGCGACCAGCCGGCCCACAGCCCCTGCCAGGCCCACAAGTGAGTGTGGGGCCGGCTCCTCCCAACCCCTGCACGCAGCCGGGGCCCCGCTGGCAGAGCAAGGCCCCCCAAGAGCTAACCACCACCGGGGGGCGGGAGTGGCCATGGCTGGGCTAGACAATGGGGGGCACCGGCAGGGCTGTGGGGGCAGCGGCTGTGGGCAGGGTGAGGGGCACCGGCAGGGCGGGGGGGCAGGGACTGTGGGGCGGGGGTGAGGGGCACCAGCAGGGCGGGGGTGCCCAGGATGCGGTGGGGCAGGCACAGGGCAGCAGACACATGCTAGCTCTGTGCTGTGCCAGGCTCCCGCCGGCAAGGCCAGGTGCTACTGTGCACCAGCCCTGCCCAGACTGTGCCAGATCTCCCCTCCTCACTGTGCGGTGGCTGCAGCCGGGGTGGGCCCAGAGGGGCAGCCGCTGGGGAAGGAGCAGGCTGAGCATGGCGGGTGGGGAGGGGCTGTGTCGCGGGGGCTGGGCACGGGGGTGAGGGGGTGCCAGGGTCACAGGAGCCCAGGGACAAGGGCCCTGCCAGGCGGGCTCTGCCCAGGCTGTGCGTCTGCCCCTGCAGGTGTGTGCACGGGGCCTGCGTGCCCCTCGACGCGCTCTCCTACAGCTGCCAGTGCCGGGACGGGTACCGCGGTGCCCTGTGCAACCAGCCGGGGGAGCGGCCCGACCCCTGCGCCAGCCTGCAGTGTGTGCACGGGCGCTGCCAGGTCTCCGACCAGGGCGAGGCGTCCTGCGAGTGCCACGGCGGCTTCTCCGGCCCGCTGTGCGACCAAGGTCAGCGCCCCCCCCGCCCCGCCCCGGCCCTGCTTGCCCCGGCCCCTGGGCCCTGCCTGCGTGATGGCAGAGCCCCCCGCCAGGCTGTTCTCACCAGCCTGCCCCTCGGCTAGACAGTGCCTATGGCCTCGTGGGCCCAGGGGGTCCCAGCAAGGCCCGTCTGGTGAGGTCTTGCCTCAGCCTCCCCCCAAGGAGCGTTCGGCCCCCGAGGCCGGGGAGCCGCGGCCCAGGCTGGCCCCCAGGGCTGCCCCGCGGGCGGGGGGGAGGTGCCCGGCGCGCCCCACGCTCTGACTGCGCCTCTGTCCTTCTGGCCCTGCAGAGTCGGCGTGCCGGGGGGCGCTGGTGCGGGACCACCCCCACGTGCAGCGGGGCTACGCCATCTGCCAGCCCGCCCGCCCCGTCGCCTGGCTGGAGTGCCGGGGCGCCTGCCCGGGCCAGGGCTGCTGCACGGGGCTGCGCGTCAAGCGGCGGAAGGTCACCTTCGAGTGCAGCGACGGCGCCTCCTTCGTGGAGGAGGTGGAGCGGCCCAGCAAGTGCGGCTGCGCCCGGTGCATGTAGCGGCGGCGCCAGGGCCCGCCCCCGAGACGGCCGCTAGAGACGGAGGGGCGGGGCTGCTGGAGGCTCCGCCCATGAGCCAGGCTCTTCCCTCTGGCACGCCCCCCCCGTTCCCGCGTGCAGGGCCGGGGCCGGGGCCGGCAGCGAGCGGCCGCAGCCAGTCGTGTGGATCGGGAGGGGCGTTAACAGCGGCGACCCCCCCTTGGTTTCGAGGGCAGGAGGCGGGCGCAGGCCCAGCCCCCGTCTGTCTGTGTCTGTCTGCTCCCCCCTTCGCGCAGCCCCGGGCCTGGGCTCAGCGGCGTAGAGGCCCATGGGACGGGCGGCTTGGCAGGGCGCGCAAGGAGCTGGGGGCCCAGGGGCCTGGGGTGCAGCAGGGCCCCGCTGCTGAGCTGAGCCAGGCCGGGGCCGCTGCAACGGTGGCCAGAGACGTAGCGTCGGTCCCCCAGGGATGTGCTGCCTGGCACGGGGCTGAGCTGTCTGACCGGGCGGCCTGGCCCCCCCCGCCCCAGGCATACGTGGGGTGGGGCAGTCCCGCCCTGGGCAGAGCCGTGCTGGGCACAGCCTCAGGCAAGGGCAGCTCCCGGGCCTGGCTGCAGGGGAGAGGGCCCGGGGTTGCAGCCGGGCTGAGTACCAAAGGAGCACCTGCCTCAGGGCCAGGGGGGGCGGGGTGGGAGGCTAGATGCCACCCACCAGGCCCCCCATGTCCTGCGCCTTGGGCTGCCCCCCAAAACCAGCCCTCCCCGTTACGGCGCTTTGGGCTGCCCCTTCCCCAAAACCACCCACCAGCCCCCCGTGTCCTGCACCTTGGGCTGCCCCCCTGAAACCACCCACCGGCCCCCCTGTCCTGCACCTTGGGCTGTCCCCTGCCCCCACCCTCAGCTGCTGCCAGGCCTGCAGGGCCGTGGTAGCCCAGTCGCTTGGCTGGTGCTGGGGGCTTTGTCAAAAGCAGGTGGAGCGATCCCAGGCCAGTCCCCCGTCCTGCGGCACTGCCACCTTCACCCCGGGTCCTGGGCCCGGGCCCGTCTCAGGCCCCCGCCAGTGCCCGGCTGGCACTGCTCCCGCTCTGGCACCAGCTGCTGGGCCCCCCGCCCGCCGGGGCACGTGCAGCAAGTTGCCAAGAGCTTGGCTCCAGGCCGGCCCCGGTGCCCAGCACGGAGCCTGGCGCGGGCTGGGCAGGGGCTGGGGCTCGCTGTAAGCTAACCCCTAAAGTGTCCCTTTGTACAGAATACTGACAGATTCTAATATATATTTGTATTTCAGTTGGTTATAGTATTTTTCTACGTTCAGGGCAAGCCCAGGGCCGTGCCGTCGGGGCGTCCGGCTTTCCGTGCGGGTGGAGGCGCCGGGCGCGGCCGAGGCAGCATTGTTTTAGGAGCTGTGTGATATTGTCGCTTTGTCTTCCCCGTGAACATGACGTGTCTTCACTCGGCGCTCAGGCTGGCCTCTTCTTTCCAGCTGGGCCTGGCCCCCGTCTGAGGCCGGCTCGGGCCCCGCTCGGACTCCCGGCCCCCAGGCAGCCCCCTGCTCCAGCGCGGGTGCGGCCATGCAGGGACATGGGGCACCACAGACCCTGCCCCACGGGTCAAGGGCAAGAGGCAGGGGGGTGACAAACGGGGGGGGGGGGGAAGAGGGGGCTGGAGCCGCTCAGGCATCTCCCCCCACAGGAGAACGGAGGGCAAGCGGCATCAGTGCCCGGGGCCCGGCGCCCAAGGAAGCCCTGGGGGCTGGCGGGAGAAGGGGGCAGGCCTGGCAGAGGAACCCCGTGAGTTCCAGCCCTTGAGGACATGGCCGGGGCCTGCAGGGACATCCCCAGGTGCAGGCCCCTCATGCAAATAGCAATGGCTGGGGGTCAGCCCCCCCCAACCGAAAGGGAGATGGCCCCACGGGGAGGAGAGGGAGGGTTGCCCACAGCTCTGCCCGTAGCCCCTCCCAGCCCCATCCTTTCACGCGGAGCGGCAGCTCAGAGCGGGGAGGGGGGGCCGGGCGCCGGCAGCCCCTCGCGGTGGCGTTCACGTGCTGGGCAGAGGGTCCTGGCCGCTCACACGGGCTCCGGGCTGCTGCCCTGGGCGCTTTACAGAGAAGCTGCCTGTGCCCCGGGGCCCTGCTCCTGCAGGGGAATTGCATGGACTGTGCCGGGGAGCCAGGCATGCCCTGTGAACCGGGGCTGGGCCGACACGTCCTGTGCCATTGGCCCAGGAAGCCCCGGGCCCATGCCCAGCGTGGGCAGGGGCAGGGCGGAGGGGCCCCAGCCCCCAGGCAGCCGAGCGCCGGGGAGCTGAGCCAGGAAGGTGAGAGACAAACAGCCCTGGGGCCCTTGGCCCCCCAGCGATCACACCAAGCAGTTCGATATCAAAGGAAAGTTTAATAAGCTGCAATAAAATAAGGAGCTCTCGGGAGCTCAGGGAAGGGGGTTGCCAACACTGGCTGAGGAACAGCAGGAAGGCGGCGGTGGGAGCCTGCGGGGTCTGAGCGAG
This sequence comes from Rafetus swinhoei, assembly GCA_019425775.1. Lineage (NCBI taxonomy): Eukaryota > Metazoa > Chordata > Testudines > Trionychidae > Rafetus > Rafetus swinhoei. The sequence goes on from CM033447.1 coordinate 1,447,590, forward strand.
AACACGACCCCCAGGGAGCAGGACACGGAGCACAGCACAGAGGGCACAACATGTCACTACGCAGACTCGAGACAGGCCCGCTCCCGCCGCCAGCCCCGCGGCTTGAAAGCAACTCGCTGCATTGGATCTGTTATGTACACTTGCCAAGGGTCTTCCGGTGAGGTATGTCGACGTTCGCTGTGAGCCCTGTCCAGCCCTTCCGACCCGCGATTCACAGCACACAGTTCCTTTTCTCCAGTCACAAGGGTTTCCTGAGCCCCAGAACAGAACGGAAACGCAGCTCCAGGCCGGAGCCCCAAACCCGTACAGCCGCCAGCTGGGCTCACACACACAGTACCAGACGGGGAGCAGGGGACTTGGAGGTCCTGGGTTTTTCAATTCAGTGTCAATCTAGAGCTACACAGACACGGGGAGGGTACAGTCAGTCCTACAAGGGCAGCAGACGCAGAAAACCTGGTGGTTGTTCAAAAGGAACCACAGTTGGAAAGCTGACAGACCCTAACAGGGTGTCTCCACTGCCCCAGAGGAGGGGCGGAAGGGTGCAGGGAAGAGCCAAGACAACCAGGATCAGGAAAAGAGGTCGGGAGCTTTCCTAAGACTCCACTGTCTAAAAATCAGGAGTTAAGCAAGTAACGTCCCAGAGCACGAGGCAGCCCGGCCTAACCCATGCGCTCCACTCAGACCGGGGCGGGGGGGGTTTGCTCTGCCAGGGGGCTAGAGCCAAGACATATGCCAAGAACAGAGTGAAAAACGCCCTGAACACCCTGCTCGATACACCCCCTACCAAGCCAGGAGGCCTTTGGGAGCCATGCCAGAAGTGGCCCGGCCAAACGCCTCACCACAGGCCAAGGCGCGACCCGGCGGGAAGGTCCCCTGCTTTGGGGCTGTGGAACCGGGCTTTCCACAACCGGAGGAGCAGACACAAGACGGGGCATTAGGAGGCCTGACTTCACCCCAGGCCAGTCACCAGCTTGGCCAACACAAGCCGAGGCTTAGCCCCAGGCAGGTGCTCACTGGCATACCAGCCCGTTGCCTGCCCCCAGCATGCGTCGGCTCCGGCCCTGCCCCAGGTTTGCGAGCCCCTGGCGGGAGGAGACGCGCACAGAGCCACGCACGCGACTCGAAGCTACGAGCGCCCCTGCCACGCCATTCCCCGGGAGACGCACGTAGAACTTATTACTAAGAGTTTTATTGCTTATGGGGCCACAGCCTGCAGGCGGCAGAGCCCAGCCGGCCCGCAAGGCAACCACGTCCTGCCAGCCAGCGCGGGCCAGCTCTCAGAAGAGAGGGAAAATATTTAATGCCTTCACTTTTTAATGCTGCATCATTCAAACCCAAACCAGAGCAGGGTGCTGGTCGTGTGCCTGCCGCCAGCTGGCCCTGCCCGGCCCTGGGGACGCCGCGTGGCGGAAAGGGCACCAAATAAATACAATAGCTATTTACAAGCCTCGTTTCCGTGAGCCCCCGGGGGACAAAAGGCTTCTCCGGGCGCTGCATGTTTCGGCGGCTGTGCCCGGCTCCGGACAGCACCCGTCGCTTTTAGAGGGGGGAAGTTCTCTGCCAGCCCGGTACTCAATGGGGCAGCGACCCACGCTCTGCCTGGGTTCCCGGGCCCTGCCCCGGCCGTCACCGAGGGGCAGGGGACGGACTTTCACTGCCAGCCATGCACAATTCCTCACAGCTCCCCGCGCGCTGACCAAGATACCAAGGGGCCGAGATACTCGGAGCAGCTGGGGCAAAGCCGGTCCCCCCCCAGCCACCATCACAGCCAGCGCTCGGCCTGGGGGAAGGGCGGGCAGGAGACAGGTTCCCCTTGCGGCACTCAGGAATTTGGCTCCTTCCAAACCCTCCCGCCGAACGCGATGCCGCCGTGCCGTGGGGAGGCGACCGCCCCGCAGCCCCTGGGCTCGGTGCACGTACCCCTCGGGCCGGGGGCAGCTCTCCGTGGAGCGCCACAGGGTACGTGGGAGGCGCCGCGCTCCCCCCGGGGTCAATGGAACCAACGGTTCCGCCAGAGCCCAGCGGGAAAGCGGGACGGGCAGGCAGCGAGGTACAGGAGACCTGACCACTGGCCAGCTGCTGGGGCCAAGGGCCCGGGCTGTGGAGAAGGGTTTGGCTGCCTGGGGCCAGCTGAGGGGGGTGTGGCGAACCCAAGGAGGTCCAGGGCGGTCAGGCGGGAGGGCGGGCCGAGGAGATGGGGCTGCCCCAGGGGGAGGGCAGAGCGAGGTGGGACGGTGGCTTACGCAGGCGCCCAGGAGGGAAGCGCAGTGTGGCCCCTGCCAGGGTGGCGCAGAGACCGTCACACCCTGCTTAGGCCCATGCGCCGAGGAAGCTCAGCTCCAGCCTGCCCTGACGGTAGCAGACCGGCTGGGCCACAGCCCGCGGCAGCTCTGCCCTGCTCCCAGGGGCTGGAGGGAGCCAGCACCAGACGCCAGCAGCCGAGTGCCGGGCCGGGGGCAAGCGCCAGACGCCAGCAGCCGAGCGCCCGGGGGGGTGGGGGGTGAGCAGCTCACCGCTGCGCTGGAGGCTTCGAGTCTGACTCACGCGCAGGGCGAGTCCACACGGGGCCCCCCAACGAGCAACCTCGTCACCAGCCCCCAAGACGGGCAGCAACCCGCCGCTGCGGGGCCCTGACCGGCCGCCCACGGAGCTGCCCATTCCACGCCCCGGGGCGGTGACCGCAGTACGGGCCCTGCCAGCTGGCCCTCCCTGCCCAATGCCCCGGCCCCACTGCTCCCCGCCCAATAAATAAATAAATAAATAGCGTTTGCTGCGTGGCCGAGAGCTGCAATTCCTTGGGCCTGCTCTGCCCGGCCCCTGCGCCCGCCCCGCCCCGCCCCGCCGGCTGCAGCCAGACACTCCCGCTTTCGGAGGCACAGGGGCAAGTTCTGAGCATCGCGCGCGCCCGTCCAGCGACCCGAGGGCCTGGCCCCGGCCCCTTTGAGCACTTGCTGCAGGGGACACAGAAGTGCCCTGGGCCACAGGCTCCACACTGCCCGGGGGCCACTCCCCTGCTGAGTCTGCTCCAGCTCTACGAGCCTTGGGCTCCTGTCTGAGATCTCCCCGCCCTGGGCAAACAGCCCTGCTCCCAGCCCATCGCGCAGGAGGGGGGGGCAAGAAGACGAATGGGGCCTCTGGAGAAGAGTCTCTCCTGTTTCCCACGCCTGTCCCCCCTGGGCACCACTGGCAGGGGGCACGGCTGCCCCTTTCCCAGGGAGGGCCCACGGCCAGGCCCTGAGCCATGCCCCAGCGTCCTGTGTGCAAACGCTTCCTGCTCCCCCCAGCCCGGGCAGAGAGCGTGCCGGCCATGGTACGTGGAGCTGGCCCCCAGGCCTGGCAGCCAGTACCCTGCCCACTCGTACTCTCGCGGCTCTGTCTCTGCCCCGCCTGGGACATTAACGCCGCCAGGCTACTCCAGGCTGGGCGGGGTGAACTGCCCTGGGTGAGTGCTTGGAGCGCCTAGCCCCCGGCCCAACATGCCGGCCTAGGCACTAACGGGGTTCTGGCACCTTTTTTTTTTTTTTTTTGAGGCTGGAGCGACTCTGCTCACAGACAGCGACAGCGGCCCTGCACAGACTCCTTACACACGGCAGCACTGCCCGGGAATCAGCTCCGCACACCTGGCCAGCTGGGACTCTGGGCAGCATGATTCCCGGGCGCCTCTCTCCACACCCTGCCGGGCCCAAACACGCCAGCGCCTGCCCGGGCACGAGAGCGAGGGAGTCCCCACGGCCTGAAGGGTCCAGCAGGAGGGCCAAGCCAACCCATTACCCGCGTTGTGCCTGCAGGACGGCGGGTCGGAGCCCGCGAGGCAACCCGGGGAGCACAAATCCGCCTGTCTCCCGAGCGCTGCCTGACAATGCCAGCTGGACGCCATTCTCAAAGGGCAGGAGATTTCAGGTGCGAATGGGAGGAAGTTTGCTTAGAAACTTGTGCAGACAGCCCTTCTTTTGTCCTGGCTCCACCAAGCTTTCCAAACGCAGCGGCTCACACTGGGGCGGGGGGGCGTGTTCACTAGAAAGCTCCCCACCCCGCCCCAGCTAGCTCCGCCACCAACGGCTGCCGCAGGACGCGGAGGGTGTGCAGGTCCAGCGGGGACCCTGCGCGTCCCTCGACCTTCCAGCAGCACCTGGCTGGTGTGGATTAGCCCTTCCAGGGCCAGGCGGGCTGCCCAACCCCCGGGCTGCTCGCAGGAGGAACCACCACGCTGGCAGGGGCAAACCAGCTTCGCTTCAGTTTCAAACGTGATTGAAGTTAAAGAAAAGCATTGGAGGCGCTAGAGCTCCGCGTTCTCCCCAGCCACGGGAAGATTTTTGCCCTAAAAACAGGTGTGTGTGGGGGGGGGGGCAGGCAAAGGTTTACCTTTCGCACAGACTGAGTAACTGGCCGGTGGAAGCCGCCCGGCTTTTCACAGGAAGGAACAGACCTGAAGATTGGTGAAAAGCCACCGCCAGAGCAAGCAGAAATGCACACGGGGCGGGGCTGGGCAACAAAATGCTGAGGGGAGGGGCACCAGGGACCAAGCCAACCCAAAGCAGGAGAGCCCCCCGAAGGAAGCGACCCGCCGGGCCTGCAGCCCGCTGTAGATGCTACAGAACTAGCGCCCTACCCCAAGCAGGAACCCCCCGGGGCCAGAGCACAGAACTCGCTGTCTAACCCTAGCAACCATAAATTACACCCAAGTGGCCAACAATTGGTATCTTTCAACAGGTAACAGCTGCCTGGAGCACCAGCTGGCGCTAAGGAAGGGAGCCGGGACCCCTTGCCCCTTCCCTCTGGGGCCAGAAGAAAAAAGCTTTTGGTTTGGTTTCTAGCGCCTCTCCGACAGAGTCTGGGGCGGAGGCGGGGAAGGGTTTGTGCGCGCCCCTTCAGAGGCTGCTCAAAGCTACGGTATGTGCATGGAGATGGTTTCCTGCCCGCTACAGTACAAGTGCTTGTGCATCAAGTATCAAACGCACGCCTCCCGCCCCGCAGCCTCGCCGGGCGCTTGCTTGCTTTGCAAAGTGATGAATAAGGCACTGTGCTTTCAACGACCCTGCCTGGCTCCACGCTTCCAACCCGGGGACAGTCACCTTGCAGCTGCTTCCCGCTGCCCTGGCGGAGACCGAGACGGGGGGCCTGGCGCTGCGCGGCCGGAAAGGCTTGCTACAGCTTACGGAAGCAGCTCCAGGTCCTGCCGGGCCACGGCTCGCACCAGGCTCGCGGTGGCCGCCGGTGCTGTTATTTTGCATCCGGCCGCGGCCACTTGTGTGCACAGTCCCCTTTGGCCCTGGACTTCCGCTTGCCCTGCGGCGCGCTGCTCTCCTGGACTTTCTTCATCGAGCGCGTCAGGGCTTTCCCGCCGCTGGGCTTCTCGGCTGCTCTGTGCGACCGGGCGGAGGGCGCCCCGCCGGGCTTCGCCTTCGGAGACTTGGAGAGCCCCTCATGGCTGGGGGGGGGCACCGCTCTTTTGGGGGGGGGCCCTTTGACCTTTGGGAGGGGGAGCCTGCCTTTGCCAAGCTGCCTTCTGGGGGCTCTCCTCTCTCCCACAGAGCCCCGCCTCTCGGGCGGCTGGCTCCGCTCCACAGCAGCCTGCTTTCTGGGGGCAGGAGCCTTTGCTTTGCTGCCCTTGGTGGCCGGAAGCCTGTCTCTGCTGGAGGAGGGGGACGGCCCCGGCACGCCACTGCTCTCCCGCAGCGTTCTCTTCCTGCCTGGCCGAGGGGCAGCTTTGGGCAGCGCATCCTCCTGGGGCCGGCTCTTCCCTTTTCTCCCCTTGGCTGCTGCTTCCGCGGGCGAGGGCTTGGGCTTGGCCGGGAACACGTCTGCTTTGACTTGCAAGGCCAGCTTCGGCGACATCAGCGGGTTGATGCAGACGCTCTTGCGGCTCGGCTTACTCTCCACGGAGGAGTGCTCCGCTGCCCCCTCGCTCTTCCCCAGCCGATGCTGCGCTCGCAGCTTGCCCCTCAGGTTGGAGTATTTACGCAGGATCCGCGTGCTGGCCTGCGCCGGCAGACTGGGCGGGGGCTGCACCTTTCTCTCCTCGCCCTCTGCTCCTGAGCTAGCTTTGCACGGGGACGGCTGGCCAGGACTGGCGGCTCCCTCGGGCTCCGCTCGGTCGGCGCCCTCCCGGAGCCTGGCCCACAGCTTCTGGTTCTTCAGGTTATTTTTAGCCGGGGTCGCTGCAGCAAACTTCTTGAGGTGTTTTTTCAAGCGTTCTGCTTGCAGCGAGCTGGGGTACAAGCCAGCAGAGCAAAACTTTTGCAGGGGGATCTTGATGGGGGGGACATCTCCTGGAAGACGCGTGTTGAGTTTCTTCACAATGACCAGCGACCGGGTCTCCGTCGTCTCCAAGAACCAGCGGCAGATGTTGGACAGCTTGAAGGCCTTCAGAAACAGCATCTGGACGGGGGAGAGCTTCTGAGCCTCCAGAGACGTTCGACACTTGCGGGTCCTTTTCTTGCTTTTCCAAATCTCTTTCAGCTTGTCGGCTTTGTTCTTCGCCTTGGGAGCTGGCTGGGCTTCCCTCTCCAGCTGAATCCAGCCCCTCTGGACTCTCGCATACTGGGCATTGAAGTCAGCGATCAGCTCCTGGGTCTCCTCCTCCGCACACCACTCCACAAACTTGGGTCTGTCCTCAGCCGGCGGGTCCACCTCCTTCCAACCCAGCGGGTCTGGGTGCCCCGAGCTGGGCTCTTCCTGCTGGCTCGGGGTTATCTGCAAAGCTTCCTGCCCCGCCGTGCTCTTCTTCACAGCCTCCGGAGGTGCAGGGGAGTGCCTCAAGTTGTAGACGGGCAGGGCCAGCGATTTATGCTTCCAACTCTTCTCTGGGGGAGGTTTGCTTCCACTTTTACCCCTGGCACCCGGAGGCGAATTGCTCAGGTCTTTCTGCTGCACTTGTCCTGTGTTTACAGCAGTGTCCGCCGGGGCATCCCCATCACCTGCTTTCCCGGCCGATTGCTCTGCCCCCTGGACCCCTGCCCCACTGTCCCTCGGGAAGAGAACGCTTCTCTTGTCGGAATTGGCCTCCACACAGATCTCAAGCTTCTCCCCGGACTGGCTGGGGCCGCCCGTTGTGGGGGAGCCCTCTTTCGATGGCCCTTCCCTCGCCACGGCGCCCTCTTTGGCCAGCCGGCTTCTGTAGGCTTGCCTAGTGGTCATGCCCCCTTCGCCTCTTCCCCGCTGCTTGGGCCCCCTCCCCGGGGCCCTCTTAGAGCCTGGAGCCTGGATGTTCCTCAGCAGCGCTTTGTGGAAGGAGCCCTCCGGGAAGCACACGGACGCTGCCCCGTGCAGCTGCACCTCCCTCCGGAACCGCTTTGCCCCGGGGCTTTTCAAAAGCCTGATCTGAAGGCAGGGAAGCTGCAGAGTGGTGGGAGCAGCAGACAGGGGCAGCTGGCACTGCTGGCTGCGGAGCCGCCGGTCGGACGCCACCAGAGCTCTCCTGCCTTTCTTTTGCTTCCGCTCTGGGCTGGCTCCGGGCGGGGCGGCCCCCTCGCCCCCCGGCTCGGAAGCGTCCGCTCCTGGAGGCGTTTTGCCTGTGCGGCCGTCGCTCGGCCGACTGCCACCTGCCGCATTCTCCCCGGCCGAGGGCTTGCTGCACTTGGAGGTGGCTGGCAGGGCCTCCTCATGCTCAGGGGACTTCCCGCACTCCCCTGCCTTTGGCTTCTGCGCTGGGAGGAGTGCTTTCAGGCACCTCTGCAGACAGCAAGTTCGCAGGCTCGGGCCCCAAGCTCTCTGGGCTCTCGGGCCCCAGCTGCTCCGGTGCCTCGGGCCCCAAGCTCTCTGGTGCCTCGGACCCCAAGCTCTCCGGACTCTCAGGCCCCAGCTGCTCCGGCGCCTCGGGCCCCAAGCTCTCCGGCGCCTCGGGCCCCAGCTGCTCCGGCGCCTCGGGCCCCAAGCTCTCCGGCGCCTCGGGCCCCAGCTGCTCCGGCGCCTCGGGCCCCAGCTCTCCGGCGCCTCGGGCCCCAGCTGCTCCGGCGCCTCGGGCCCCAGCTGCTCCGCGCCCCCAGCTGCTCCGGCGCCTCGGGCCCCAAGCTCTCCGGACTCTCGGGCCCCAGCCGCTCTGGCGCCTCGGGCCCCAAGGTCTCCGGCGCCTCGGGCCCCAAGGTCTCCGGCGCCTCGGGCCCCAGCCGCTCTGGCGCCTCGGGCCCCAGCCGCTCTGGCGCCTCGGGCCCCAAGGTCTCCAGCACCTCGGGCCCCAAGGTCTCCAGCACCTCGGGCCCCAAGGTCTCCAGCACCTCGGGCCCCAGCCGCTCCGGCCCCTCGAGCCCCAAGGTCTCAGGCCCCTCAGGCCCCAAGGTCACTGAGAGCTGCATGGGAGGCTCCTGGTCTGTGCTGGCAGGAGGCGCGGGGGACAGGCCGGCAGGAGGCGTGGGGGCCGGCTGTATTTCTGAACCTTCCTCCCCACCAGCTGCTTGTGGTGCAGACAGAGGCGTCGAGTCTGCAGCCTCCCTGCTGTGCTCCGTGGGCCCAGCATCCCCGCAGGGGTCAGCACCGCTGCCAGCCTGGCTCGCTTCCGCCCCCTGCGGCGGCTGGCAGGTCGTCTCCTGGTGCCCGTCAGCAGCAGGGGGGCCGTTGGCCAGAGGCGGCGAGGTGGCCGAGCTGCCCTCCGGGGCGCTGTTGGCGTGGAGGGCCAGCAGCGGCTCTGGGCGAGCAGCCTCCCTGGAGCCCAGCGAGCTGCCCGGGCCAGGCTCCTTCTCGGCTTCTCGGCTGGGGGCAGCGCCCGGGGACAGGAGCCTGAGGGACATTCTCTTCTCGGCCTCTCTCCCCGCAGCCTGGGCTCCCTCCACGCTCACGCCTGCTTCCGGCCGCCGGGCCGGCCCGGGCCCCCTCTCCTCGCCCCGGGAGCCTCTCGCCAGCGTGCGGACCGTGGGCAGCTCGCAGCACTCCCCGTTGAAGTAGTACCCCCGGGTGCTCTTGCGGGCGGTCCTGCGGGAGGCGGCTGGCCGCTGGCTCTCCAGGCGGCACTCCGTGATGGGCTGGCTGATGTAGACAACGTCACACTGGTTGTCGTAGTCGTTGATCCTCAGCCCCGAGGCCCGTTTATTCTTGCGAGCCGCCCGGGCAGCAGAGGCCCCGGCCTTAGTGCGGGAGCGCCCGCCGGAGGCTTTGTGCACAGTGGGCGCGGGCGCAGGGCCCAGCCACCCCTCACAGGGATTCTTCTCGCCCGCGTGGCCGTGCCCGCCCGCCCGCGTCTTGCCCAGGGCGTGGAGGTGGTTTTCTTGCTTTGGTCTTGCATCTTGTTCGCTGGTTTCTAGCTCCTGCAGCAAAGCAGCTTTGGAGCTGCACTGTAAAGCGTTCTCCTTGTCCGCTCTCCGGGGGGGGCTGACGGGGAACCCGGAGTCCCAGCCCTCCTCGGGGAAGGCTCGGAACGGGAGGCAGCCCTCTGCCCCGCCCTCAGCGCCCCGCCCGTTGGCCCCTTTGTCCACTAGCGTCTTGCCTTGGCTCTGCTCCTTGTCGTCCTCCTGCTCGTGGCCAGGGGGCTGGGGCTCTGGGCCCCGGGGGCCGGGCTGGGAGTTGGAGGCGGTGAGGTATCCGTGGGCGGAGCAGTCCTTTGGGCTCACAGCGCTCGCCCTGGGAGCGGCGAGCTCGGAGAAGTCCCGTTTGAAAGCGGAGCTGAAATTCTCCGTTCTGTCCAGGGGTCTCCCTTCCACGGGCGGCATCGGGGCTGGCCCCGCTGCGCACAGGGGGCTGGGAAGAGCCAGGGGGGCTCGGTCTGAGTCTGTCGGGGGCCTCAGTTCACAACAGGGAGCAGACTTCTTCCGGCTCTCTGGGCTTGGCTGGCTGCAGGTCGCGACGTCCATGGCTTGGGGCCCGGGCGCCAGCGGCCCCTCCGAGCCTGGCTGCACCTCGGTGTAGATGTCGCTCAGCACCCGGATGAACTGCTTCTGGTGGTGCGTGCACAGCCTGACCATGAACTTCTCCAGGGGAGACTTGGGCTGAGTGCCAGGGTCTAGTGCCAGGGTCTCCGCTGCGTCCTCGCTAGAGAGAGGGAGAGACAGACAGTCAGTAGAGCAGAGAACCGCAAAGGGCCGGTGCAGCCCCCAGACCCCCACGTGCACCATAGCACTGGGCTCCGCACCCAGCACGCTCAGCCAGGGGCTCACGCGGGAGGCAGAGCGAGGAGCCGGGGGTCTATTGCCCGCGGGAGGCAGAGCGAGGAGCCGGGGGTCTATTGCCCGCGGGAGGCAGAGCGAGGAGCCGGGGGTCTATTGCCCACGCTGGCAGCTCGCTGCCCGCCCTCCTCGGGATTGGGAGACGTCTGCTGTGCCCGCTAGTGCCCAGCCTTGCATGGCGCTGCTGGCCACCAGCCTCCCTCCCCAACCACATCTCCAGGAGCCTCCGAGACCCTGGCCCCAGGACTGAGCTTACTGCCGCGTTACCGAGCTGCCCCGCTGGGTCCTCCTGCTCCATACACTGCTGGGCAAGGGGCCGGTCTGCAGGCCAAGCCCCGCCTGAGCACCGTGGGCCGGCGCGGGTCCGGCCACCACCTAGCGCCGGCTCTACCGCCCCTCCCTGCTGCGCAGCGGCCACTTGTGGGGGGACGTTCCAGGCTTGTTCAGGTTTGCCCCAGTCTGGGACAGGCGCCATTAAACGCTGGAAGCAACAGTCACATCCCCAGCCTGGTGGCAGCCGGTCCCGCCCGAGGACACCAGCCGCCCGTGCCCCGTGCCCCCCTTCTAGTCAGCGAGGACCTTCCTGGGCCGGGTGACAGTTTGGTGGCTGCAAAACTCGTAGCCCCTTTGGGCTTCTGCACGCCCCCTCCACCCCGGCCCCGCCTGTGCTCCTAGAAACCCAGAATCCCAGGGCAAGCAGAGCCCTCAGGAGCCATCGAGTCCAGCCCCCTGCCCAAGGCAGGACCAACCCCAACTCAATCAGCCCAGCCAGGGCTTTGTCAAGCTGGGACTTAAACACCCCTAGGGATGGAGATTCTGCCCCCTCCCTAGGGAACCCAGCCCAGCGCTTCCCCACCCGCCTAGGGAAATAGCTTGTCCTAATAACCAACCAAGACCTCCCCCACTGCAACTTGAGACCATTGCTCCTCGTTCTGCCACCTGGCAATGGGGCCCAGAGTGACCTAGACACATTGGAGGAGTGGGCCAAACGAAATCTGATGAGGTTCAACAAGGACAAGTGCAGAGTCCTGCCCTTGGGAGGGAAGAATCCCAAGCATTGGTACAGGCTGGGGACCGACTGGCTAAGCAGCGGTTCTGCAGAAAAGGACCTGGGGATTGCAGTGGAGAAGCTGGAGATGAGTCACCAGTAGGACTGCCAGATGGTCTCCCAAAACATACTGAACACACGGGCTAAAAATGTGTAGAGCCAAAAAAAACAAACAAAAAACCCCCCAAAAAACCCCCCACGGAACACACACCCTGTGCGGCTACTAGCAAGAGCCACCAAGCTGGGAACAAAGGGGGAGGCAGCAGAGCCTGCTACTCACAGCAGAGAGGCAGACCCTGGGGCAACATCATGCCTGGATCGGGGACAGGCGACCACGGGTAGGAAGGTGACTCCCCCATAGCCAGGTCTTTGGGTGGCCCAGTGGGAAGCAGCAGAAATTCCACCCCGGTCAGTTTTGGCCGAGAGCCCATGGAAGGCGCCTAAACAACCACAAAGCACCCGCAGGCTCCTCTCCTGGACCACGGAGCCACCACGCGCTGGAACAGAGCCCAGGGGCAGGGACGGGGCTTCTCCCCCCCCACGGCGTCACTCCTCCGACGCAACCAGCTGAGGCCTCCCAGCCCCGGCCCCGCCCCCGCCCGGCTCCTGCACCAAACCACAGGCTCCCAGCACCGATCGTGGCCCCGCCTCCCAGCCACTTCCCGGCCCCCGCCCGGCTCCTGCACCCAACCACAGGCTCCCAGCGCCGATCGTGGCCCCGCCTCCCAGCCACTTCCCCGCCCCCGCCCGGCTCCTGCACCCAACCACAGGCTCCCAGCGCCGATCGTGGCCCCGCCTCCCAGCCACTTCCCGGCCCCCGCCCGGCTTCCTGCACCCAACCACAGGCTCCCAGCGCGATCGTTTTTCTGACTTTACTGGACAGAGGGTGCAGATACCGGACTGTCCGGTCGAATAGCGGACACCTGGCAGCCCCAGGGCACCCTTGGAGCCACGTGTAAGTGGCGGCTGGACCGAGTCCTGGCTGGGCGGCTGAGTCGAGGCTGGTCCTGCTCATGGCAGGGGGCTGGACGCGGTGACTCCTGAGGGCTCTGCCCGCCCCACGGCTCTGTCCCTACCTGGCAGCGCATCTCCCCCCCCGCTCAGTGCCATCTGCGAACTTGCTGAGGGTGCGACCCACCCCCCAGCCAGGCCATTAGTGAAGATGCTGAACAAAACCGGCCCCCGACCGCCCCCTGGGCCGCTGCATTCGATAGTGGCTGCCACCCGGCCCTCGAGCCGCCGGCCACGCCGCCGTCTAGCTGCCCTGCAGTCCACCCAGCCAGGGCACAGCTCCGTGCCCCGTACGGCCCCCCCTCGCCGGCTGGCTGCTCACTTCAAGCTCGGGGAGGCAGGAACGGCCGGATCCCACACAGCACCCTGGCTGCCTCCCGTGGGGCCAGCCCCACAGCTGGGCCCGGCCCGAGCTCTCTCCCCTCGGTGGACGGACAGGACGGAGCGCGCAGTGGGGTGTCCTTGTGCACCGAGGGGCTGAGACTGAGCCAGACTCCCCTCGGGAGCCGTTGGTGGGGCTGCGGAGTGAGCCAGGGCCTGGCCCAGGCTGGCCCTGCCCTTCTCGATCAGCCTCGGCCTGGCTGGTCCTGGATGCCCCCGTTTAACTCCCTCCCTCCCCCACCAAGGGCCGAGCTCCTGGGAGAACCTGGCTGGGCTGGCACTCGCCTGGGGCAGCGCCTCCCAGCGTGGCCCGGTCACTTCCCACACTCGGCCCGCGCCGCGGCACAAGCCAGGGCTCCAGGAAGAGGAGCCGGGGCAGGGCTGGCTGTGGCGAGCCTGCCTAGGCCCCAGGGGAAGAGGCATCGGTCCCAGCCCTGCCGCCCGCCTGCCTTGTCCCCTCCCACGCTCCCGCGTGGCTGGGGGCAGCGGTAATAGCTCGGCCCCGCACAGCCCCCACGCCCTTCGCCCCTTCCCCCCAGCCGCGCAGCACTGCTGAGCTGGGAAGGAGGCGGCCACGACCCACGAGAACACATGGCTGCCCGACAGGAGCTGGGTGCATGTAAGGGAGTCCGGGGGACGCCCCCCATCACACGCGGACGTGGGGCCCTGGCAGGGATCCGAACTAGCACCCCCCGTGTCTCGGCCACTCCGGGTTCCCATCTCAGCCTCCATGGCCCCCGTCCCGTCCCCAGCGTCTCGGCTCCCGGCCCCCTGTGGCGTAGTGGGGGGCTGTCTGCTCTGGGACCCGGGGGCCCCCTGCGCTGTGCTGTGTGATTCTCACTGACTCTCCCAAATGTGTATTAACCCAGACACCCAGGCTCAGCCTCCCAGGGAGAGACAAAGGGAGGAAGGCAGAGACCAGCACCTGGCTGGGGGGCAGGGCCTGGGAGGGAGGCAGTGGCTGTCTGGGAAGGATGGAGAGAGGAGGCTAAGCTGGGACCTAGAGGCGATGGACCCCTAACCCTAGGGTCGGAGGCATCCTGGCCCTGCCCCTGTAGCCACATCCTGTCTGTGCTGGGCTGTATCCTGAAGGACAATAAACCCCTCTCGATTCTACCACTGGCGGAGTCAGTTCTTGCTGCTACGGGGGTGCAGGATCAGGGGAACCCCGACTGCATTGTCACCCCCTCCCCTCCCCCCTTTCAGCCACTCCGGGTTCCCATCTCAGCCACCTGGCCCCCAGCCACCCCCGTGTTTCGGCCGCCCCGGCCCCCGGCTTGCCCCCAGCCACCATCCCCCCCGTATCTCGCTCACTCCGGGTCCCCATCTCAGCCACCACGGCTCCCGGCTCGCCCCCTGCGTCTTGGCTGCCCTGGCCCCCAGCTCGCGCCCCGTGTCTCAGCCACCCCGGCCCGCAGCTTGCCCCCTGCGTCTTGGCTGCCCCGGGCCCCTGGCTCGTCACCTGCATCTTGGGCTCCTCGGGCCTGGCCAGGCTCACCCCGGGTCTAGGCAGGGCTTTAGCAAAGCCCCAGGGTCTCCTTCAGCTCCCGCTTCTGCTGGGTCAGACAGGCTCTCGCAGGCCTTCTGACACCTCCCGCTCCCGGGAGCGGCTGCCCTGGCTGAGACCGTGGGTGTCAGTGAGATGAGCTGAGCGTGCCGGTCCCACACGGCCTCTGGCCGGGGCTGTGCCTGCATGGCATGTCCGAGCACCCCCCTGCGCAGGCTGGCCTGGCCCGGGTGCAGCAGAGCCCGGGAGAACGCCAGCCTCCCCCACCTAGGGCCAGGCTAGCGCGGGTCCTGGGCGGACTCTGCCCAAGGAGGAGGGCCGCGGCCGTCCCTACTCCGCTGAGCACAGCTGCCGTCTCCGGGGCAAGGCCGGGGCCCTGTGCTGCTCACACAGAGGGTGGCTGAGGGGCAGCTGTCTGCAAGCAGGCGGCAGCTGAATTTATAGCAGCCTGGCCATTCGGCTGCTGACTGGCCCCCACCCGGGCCAGCCGCTCCCAGGCTCGGGGGACTCAGCGAAGCAGGCTCGGAGCAAGGCTGGGCTAGCGGCATAGGACGCGGTTAATGCGCCAAAGCAGAGAGCTCTTCCTTGCTGGGGGAGGGGCAAAGTAGGGATGTAAAATTGTGATTCATTGGCTAATCGAATAGTCGGTGCAATTTGCATCGACTATTCGATTAGTCGATATGGGCCCCTCTGCCTTCGAGAGTAGCAACAGCGCTGCGGGGAGCACAGGGCCAGTGGGGGACTCAAGCAGCCCCCCCGGACCCCTACCCCCCGCGGCTTTCAAAGCGGCAGCGCTGCGTGGACCCCGGGGTCTGGCCCCAGGCTGCATACGGCGCTTTGAAGCCCCCGCTGCCTCTGCTGGGGGGGTGGGGAGCGACTAGTCGACTAGCGTCTGCTTGCCGGAGAGCCGACACGCCATTCCCACCCCTCCCCTCCTCTGAAGTAAGGGGGCTGCAGAGCCAGGGTTTATTGGGGTCTGCTTGGCATAAGGACCAGACGGGCTTCGGCCAGAGACAAGCCCCAGAGGCCAAAGCTGGGGCCCCGCCCTGGGCCAGCAAAGGGCTGATGCTCCCCTGCTGCACGGGAAGGTGGAGGGGGGTGTTCTGAGCACTGGGGTGACCCCGGGGAGCCTGGCGCTGATTCGGTCACACCAGCGTCACGCAGCCGGGTCTCTCCCAGCTCCCCTGGAGCCAGGATTTACAGTGAGGAGAAGCACTTGCATGTTTCCAAGTAAATACGGGGCCGGGGGGGGGTAGTCATTGATAAGCTGCCCCCCCAGCGGCCCCGGGCGAGTCTGCTTCTGGGGGTCACACATTGTTCCGCGTGCTCTGGTTAACACTGCTCAGCCCGGGGCCACCGCTGCGCCCCTCGCCCTGCCCAGCTCCGGAGCTAGCCGGGGGCAGAGCTCTCTGCATTCCCTGCTGCTGGGGAAGGGGGGCGTGCTCCCTAGTGGTTGCAGCACTGCGCGCAGGGGTAGAGGCATTCCCAGGCCTAAGCGGGACAGCGGCGATCAGGTTCCTCGCCCCTCTGGCTCGGCAGCCTGCCGGGGGGCTTCCACACGGGGGGCGGGGGGCTGCTTTGTGAGCACTCATGTCTGGGGGCCCGTTGGCCCCCGGCCCCGCTTCCCAAAGGGAGGGGGAGCAGCCAGCTGGCTCCATGGGGTGCCAGAGCGCTCTCGCCTGCATGCTGAGCCCAGACGCAGGCCTGCGGGCACGGGTGGATGCTCCGCTGCTGGGCGGCTTCCACCCCCAGCCCAGGGCTTTCTGAACAGCGGGCGTTAGGCGGGGGGGCTGGGCTTAATGTGGGGGGGACCAGGGGGCTCAGACTAAACCATCTAAGGACCCTGTGTGACTTGGGGCGCGGTCCACTCTGCTTGGGCCTTCCCTGGCTGCTGTGTGCGCTCCCTACTGGCCGGTGTCTGTAAGCGCTGCGCAGCGGGGGCTGGGGGGTGGTCCCTGAGGGCAGGCTAGCAACTTCTCATCTGGGCAGGGGAAGGGGTTTGAACAAAGGAAGGGGGGTGGCTACAAGGGTTCAATGGTTTGGAGAAGGGGCAGTAGAGGGGGTTCAGGGGCCTGTGACCCCGGGAACTAGGGCTGTGGGCCTAGCCGCCGAGATCGAGCACATGCTGGGCTGCATCCCGGAGCAGCAATAGCCCCTCTACTCCACTGGCTGGCAAAGTCACGTCTTGCTGCGGGCGGGGGTGCAGGGTCGGGGGTCCCCGAGGCGCCGGCACATGCTGCTCCCCTTGGGCGCTAGGCCCTGTCCGGGGGCTCTGCCGGGGGGCAGCCCACAGCCTGGAGAACGCATCCCCCTTTCAGGCGCTTTCTGGAGACGCCATGGCCGCGCGGGGGACGAGGGAGCTGCGGGGGAGACGGGAGCTTCTGGGGGGCGCCGGGGTAAGGAAGTGGAGGAGGGGCTTCCAGGGAGATTCACGCCTGGGGGGAGGGGGGCAGAGTGCTGCTGCACCACCTGGCGGGGGTAGGCGGGGGCTGCCCGTTAGGCCAGGTCTGAGGCCACTCGCATGCTGGGCTGCCGCCATGTTTTAATGCCCCCTCCCTGTGGCTAGTGGTGGGCCCGGCCCTGCTGCCCCTCCACTTGCCCAGAGCCAGGGCGGGCTGGGGCAGATGCGCTGAGCACAACCAGCTTGCCCAGAGCCAGCCCCCAGGGCGGGTGGCAGAGCAAGGCCGGGCCAGGAGCGGGCGGCTGTACACACGCAGCGGTTGCTATGCAACAGGGCTGGTGTAGCAATTAATGCTCCGCCAAACGAGCTGTGTGCCGAAGCGATTTGCATGGGTGGGTGCTGGAGCGGCGGCTTGTGCTGAGCCGCCCTGGGTTGTAGGGTTCAGCGGGGTCCCGGCCCCTGCGCTCCCACAATCCAGCCGCTCCTGCGGCAGCAGAGCAGACCAAGCCCGTAAAAGACCCAGGGCTGGGGCGGGGGGAGTCACATCCGCGCTGCACGCTCTACAGCTTTGAGGGGCTCCTCCTGGTTTGCAGGGGGTGCACAGCCCCCTGGGCACCCCCTTGCCGAGTGAGCGGTGGTGACAGGGGGTGACTGTTTCACACCAACCTACCTGCACCGCTGGTTTCCAAAAACCCACCAACTGCCAATGCCACGGGGAGCACCTGGTTTGCCCACCCCCAGAGCCTCTACGCGGGGGGGAGCCCCCCCTCCCCTTTTAAGGCCCTGAACATCAGTGAGAGATTATAAGTTTACAGGTATGTTTTGTACCTCAGAGGCACAAGAAGCAGCAGCAGAACAAAAGTTCAAGGCTAAGTGTTTCTGTTCCTTTCAGACCACTCTAAGCACCACGATTACATAGTTCCTGAAAAGAAACAAAACATAGCTATAAACTTATAAAGCCGACTGAGTGTTGCAATGGGCAGCCTTTCCCCCTCCCTCTTCTGCGGCCACGCAGATGCCTGCGATGAGCAGGAGCAGACGGCGTACGCCAGCCTGCCAGAGCAGGGAACGGAGCACATCCAACCAAGGGGCCACGAACAGCTTAAAAGGGGAGCCCTGCTTTGAACCCCCGTGGGGCAGGCGGGTTTGCTTGTAGAACACCACGGGGCCATTTCTCAGGGCTCACGCACACCACGCGAGGACTCCTCTCGCAAGGTACCCAGCCGAGACACAGCCGTGGTCATTGGCACCACTGGGTTGGTTTACACAAATATTTTGCCCCTAGAGGAAGGGAGTTGGGAGGGTTGGGGGAGCAGAACCAACAGAGCTGTGCAGGCAAACCCCCTCAGGTATGTACATTACGCCCCTTGCTAGCATCGCTTCTTTCATTTGGGAAACCCACAGACGAATCTTTTGCACCCAGGGCAGCTGCCTCTCCCCTCGGTGGGTTTGTTCTGGGGGGCCAGCCGAGCTGTGCACGTAATGCTCCCCCGCAGAAGAGCGGGGTAGTTTGGGGCTGCAGAGATTCCGTCTGACCGCAGAGGAAACCCACGAGCAGTCAGAGGTGAAATTCAAAGCCATCACCACAAGTGAGAACGTTTTCTCAATTTAACTGAAAAGCTTAGGTGCTGCAGCGAATCAGCCAAATAGCGAGAGACAAAGAGCACAGGTCACTGAATTGTCAAGGCCCCTGGATTTCTGCTGTCCCTGGCGACGTGCTTCGGGGATTTATAAAGCTTGGGCTTAAACAAAAAGCAGAAAGAAAACAAGTCGCAGGGATTTTTTTGCAAACTGCTCTTGCTCATCAATTTATGCGGGCTGTACAATGAAGCCACTGGCTCCAGTAAAGAGCCAGCACCTGGCACTGGCTCAGACCTTTAACCCTTCCAAGTATTCGTTCTGTAGAGGGATTCCATTTTAAGGCAACCTTCTTCCCCACCTGTATCCAAACAAAGCCGGGCAAGGCCAATGGAGCTTTTACAACTAAAAGCAAACACACGATGCTCCGCAGCAGCCCTCCTGGAGAAGGGCTGACGGCCACTTGGGACACACCTAACACGAACCTGGCTGGGGCCCTGCCCTCCAGCCTCCGTCTTTCCAAGCAGGGGAAACGTCCCATGCTGCCAACACGCCCCCCAGCCTGCCGGCCTACCAGGCTTCTGAGAAGTGTCCTATTTGCTCCAGCTCCCGAGGACACTCGGGTTTCTCTGCGCAGGGGTGGGCAAAGCAAGCAGGCGGCGTGCTCCCACCGGCGAGGGTTCCAACCGCGCTGGGCGAGCGAGGGCAGCAGGGAAGAGCACCGTGCAGCAGCGTGGCAAAGTCAGCATGCCGCGGGCAGGTCCTGGGAGGGGCCGGGCCAGCACCAGGCTTTGCCCAGCGCTGCCCGTTATGAAACGCGAAAGCACCTGGCCGCGGCGCGGGGAACAAGCCCACTGCGAGGCCCTGTCTGAGGGTCCCTGAGCATGGACGAGGCCAGCGGCGTGGAGTCCCCCCACAGGCGGGCAGGGTGCAGACAGCTCCACTCCCCACCTCCCAACACCCCACGCAGGCTAGCGTCTCCCCAATGGCGTTCCGCGGACCCCCCGAGTTCTGCGAAGTGAAAACAAGGGTTCCGCCAGGAAAGTCCATTACAATCACATCTTAGGGTTTAAAACACGTGTGCGCACATTACATGTGATTTTTGTTTTTAAATCTGTGCAATTAAACGAAACACTGATCTCATGACCGTGTTCAGCATTTGTTTAGTATTACCCTTACTGATCTGTGGTCTGCTTTCTGAGCTGCATATAAGACTTATTAGAGGTTCCGCAAAATTCTTTCGAGTTTAAAAGGGTTCCGTGGCCAAATACAATTGGAAAACGCTGTAACGGGATCTTGGGCCCAAGCGCCACAGGCAAGCAGGACGCAGGGGGACCTTCTGGCTTGGGTGAACTGGGGATTTCTGCACCACCGTCAATCCCCCAGCGCTCGCACCAGGCGTGTCAGTGGGAAAGCCTCGCTTCCTACCAGTGCGTCTGCCCGTCTCCAGAGCAGGAAACCCAGAGGCGTTCCTGAACCCAGCGCCAGGCCCTGCCCCGGGCAAGGCCCTGCACAAACAGGGAGAACCCGAGGGAGTCTTGCTGCGAAGATGTAAAGATCAGCCCCGGTGCTGAGCCACAGCCCCTTCCATTGCTACATGCACCGCGGGCACTGCAGCAATTAGCGCCACGCACGCCAGGGGGACGGGCTGCGCGGGATTCCCGTGTCCTTAACCGCCGCTTGGGAATCTGACCCCATTTCCAATAACAGCGCTGGCCAGACGTCAACCCTTCGCCAGCGTCAACCCCAGCCCTCCCGGCCTCCGAACGCAGACACTCCCTGCCCACCGCCACCTCCGGAAACACGAACGATCCGTGCCCAAAGGGTGCCAGCGGCTCCTTCCCGCGGCTTTCTGCCGTGGTCTCAGGAGGGGGCTGGCTGGGAGGGGGCGAGGACAAGGAAAAGCATTTCACCCATGGGCTGCCTGGGAAGAGGATGGACTCGGAGGGGACGGCCACAGCAAGTCCTAGTTCAGAAGGGGGTTAATGTTGGTGCTGCTCCCCGACAGGTGAGTTTGGCAGCGGTTCGCAGGCTGCTCTCTCGCTGCGGGGAGTCTGAACTGCCCGGGCATTCCACATCAGGGCACGCCCTGTGCCTAACCGACCTCCTCGCCCGCGAGCCCAAGCGCCTAACTCGCCCTCCAAGCGCTGCACCTCTCTGCGGGCAGAATCCGCGCCCCTGCACCTGACAGCTCCCCCTCAGGTCCCTGGGCCCGCTCCCGTCACCCCCCTAGACAAAATGCAAGGCAGGTACAAGGGTTGCCCAGCCTGGTCCTCGCCCAGAAGATGCCATCTCCCACTCCCAAGCAAGCGCCTCCGTCACCCCGGGGCCCAGTTCCTGCCTAGGCAGATGGTCAGCTACTCAACGCGCAAACCTTGCTGCCATCCCCAAGCAGCTGTGCCCCTTGCCAAGCGGAGAGTGATGCTGGCCAGTGTCTCGTCTTCTCTCGCGGGCCAGGGCCCCTGCGGGCAATGGTATTAACTACAACAGACTGGAGCAGCTTGCTCTTGGCAATCAGACGCTGCGGTTCAAATACACTGGCTATTTCTGGGCAATTTCCATTTAAGCCAGCAAACGATGCACTGAACGTTTACAAGAGCAGCAGCGGCAGAGACACCTCCGCCGCCGGCCTGCCCCACAGCAAGTCCGGATTCAGCCCCTTCCCCTGGCTCCTTGCCGGGGGGCGCAAGCGCTCAGAGAAGCACCTACGACTAGACACTCGCTGCCTAGCCGTGATGACCAAGAAGCCAGAAGACCGCTAAGGCTGCATGTACCAGGCGCTGTCGGGAGCCGGGCGGGCCCTACGGGCTAGTCCACAGGCTGCGCGGCACTGGTCCCTAAGCCCAGGGGTGGTTTTAAGCTGAGGATGGTAACTGCAGTCCGAGGTGGCGAGGAGACGCTCCTTGGCATAAGCCCAGCGCATGTCAGCCGGGTCCAGTCCGTTAGGAAGCAGGCTTAAGACACAACAAAACAAGCCACTTGCAACCCAGACCAAGAGCAGCCCCGGTGGCACAGGGACGGGCGTGACGGGCTCAGGCCGTGCGCTGGCAAGGCCAACCCTTTCCCCGCTTTTAGCCCCCGTGCTCTGTAAAGCCCACGGCTGCAGGCACGGGAGCTGGACGCCCAGGGACAAAGGGATCTCGAGAGGCCGTCTAACCCAGCCTCCTGCGTGAGACGGGACCAAACAAAGCCAGGCCACCCCGCTGGGCGTCCGTCTGTCCTGGTCTGGGAAACCGCCAAAGCCTGGGAGTGCAGCGCGTAGCCAGACTCAGGCCAGGGCTGTGCTCCGCAAGAAATGCCACTGAAAAAGCGCAACTCCAGCTGCCTGGCGTCTAACTCCTCCAGCGTCCCAACGGGAGAAACTGCCCCGGCTTCCCGCACGCCTCGGGAGCGAGGCAGACTGGGGCCGACAGGGGTTGAGCTGGAGTCAGCGGGTCCTTGCTACACCCACTAAATCAATCCCCAGAGCGCCCATCTTCCCTTAGGTACAGACAAGGCCTGAGCGTTAGAAAGTCTTTCCACATATCTAACACCCGCCAGTGAAGCCCATTACTTCTTGCCCTCCCCTTGGTGGAGATGGAGAACTACTGACCACTGACCTATCTAGAACAGAGCTGAACCGATTTGAAGACCATTAGCAGGTCCCCCCTCCGACTTCTTGCCCGAAGACTAGACATGCCCTGGTATTTAACCTTTCCTCACGGGCTGGGCTTCGAAACTTGTGTTGTTTCTCTTGCTCTCCGCCGGACTCTCCAACCAGCCCACATCTTCCGAACCCTGCTTCCCAGGGCTGGGCTAGGGATGTAAGATCTCCGTTATTTTGCTAATTGAATCATGGATACAATTTGTATCGACTATTCGATTAGTCGATAAGGGTGCTACGGCCCCAGGGCTGTTGCGACACTTCCAAGGCGAAAGCGCTGCAGGGAGCACGGGGCCAGCGGGGGACTCAAACCGTCCGTCCCCCCCGGGCATTGCAAAGCGGCAGTGCCGTGTGGAGCCCGGAGTCAGCGAGGGAGTCCCAGCTGGCCCCGGGCTGCACACGGGGTCTGGCCCCAGGCTCCACATGGTGCTGCCGCTTTGAGGCACCCCTTCTCTTCCCCTCCCCCACTGCCTGTCAGAGGCAGCAACGGGTTGGGGGGCAGCGACTAGTCAACTAGCCGTTCACATCCCTAAACTGGGCACGGATTTTCAGCTGCGGCCTGCTCAGTGCCACACGCACCGGGACAGTTTCCTCCTGCGCCTTGTGCGCCCCTCAGGCCCAGCGCGCGTGCGTCTCGGCCACAGAAGCTGGTCCAGTAAAAGTCGTCCCCCCCGGTCTCCAATACAACGCGCCTGCTAACGCGCCCCAGAACGGCGGAAGCCTCTTCCGCAGCGACAGCGCCCTGCTGGCTCATTTACGACCTGCTAACTCTCTGCAGACCCTTCTCAGCCGTTACCTGTCCCGCTCTAGTCGGGCATTTGACTTTAACCCCCTCCCCAGTGTAGCCCTTTGCGCTCGTCCTTCCTGAATTTCACCCTGCTGCTTTCAGACCAATTCGCTAATTTGTTACGGTCCTTTTGAATTCCAGTCCTGTCCTCCAAAGTGCTAGCGAGCCCCCCTGCGTGGGGACACGTGGATATTTTATAAGCACGCACATGGACGTGAAGGCCCGGAGGAACCGCTGTGTTCATCTATTTCATCGTCTTAAGTTCAATAAGGACAAATGCAAAGTGCTCCAGTTACGGAGGAACAAGCAGTCTCTCGCACACAGAATGGGAAGTGACTGTCCAGGAAGGAGTCCTGCAGAAAGGGATCTAGGGGTCAGAGTGGGCCACAAGCTAAATATGAGTCAGCAGTGTGACACTTGCAAACACAGCAAACATGATTCTGGGCTGCAATAACAGAAGTGTTGTGAGCAAGACAAGAGAAGTCATTCTTCCGCTCTGCTCTGGTTAGGCCTCAATGGGAGTACTGTGTCCAGTTCTGGGCACCACAATGCAGGCAAGCTGTGGAAAAATGGGAGAAGGTCCAGAGAAGAGCAACAAGAATGATGAAAGGTCTAGAGCACATGAGCTCTGAGGGGAAGCGGAAAGAACTGGGCTTGTTTAGTTTGGAAAGGAGAAGACAGAGGGGACATGAGAGCGGTTTTCGAGTACCTAAAAGGGTGTCACAGGGAGGAGGGGAGAAAATTGTTCTCCTTGGCCTCTGAGGACAGGACAAGCAGCAATGGGCTTAAACTGCAGCAAGGGCGGTTGGACATTAGGAAAAACTTCCTGCCTGTCAGGGTGGTTAAATACTGGAATAAATTGCCTGGGGTGGGGGGGGAGGTTGTGGAACCTCCATCCCTGGAGATATTTAAGAGCAGGTTGGACAGACACCTGTCAGGGATGGTCTAGATCAGGGCTAGTCAACTTTGGAAGCTCCGGGGGCCACAATGATCCTTACAGCACATGCCGAGGGCTACAATTTAAGTGTGGTTGCATAAACATGCAAATATATAAGGAAATTTATGCAAATAGCTTCTTTCACACAGACAGGCATAAATACACAGATTAAGACAAGATCACACAACATGCAGGCCCCATTTAAGTCAGCTCTGCTGATATTAATAAAATGCAATAGTTATCCGATTCCCACCCATGACAGCACTTTGAATGAGCAATGACAGTCCAGGAACGTAACTACTAAAATGCATCTCAACAGAAGGCCATGATACTGACTCGCCGTTGTGGGGGGTGCTCCCAGTGGAGGCCATGTTCAAAGGATCCCACCTGTGGGCCGCGTGTCGAGCCCTGCGCAAACCCAAACCGCACCACGGGCCACAGACAGGCCACGGGCTGCATGCAGCCCACGGGCAGCGTGTTGAGTAGCCCTGATCTACATGGTGCTTGGCCCTGCCGTGAGGGCAGGGGACTGGACTCGATGCCTCTCGAGGTCCCTGCCAGTTCTAGTGTTCTGTGTGGTCTGATCCACTGCACATCACAAACCACAGACTCTTCCCCACCCCCTGCGCCTGTGAAGGATCCCGACCTCTAACTGAGTTACTGTGGTCTTCAAAAGCTTCAGGGCGTAGCTGAGTTAGTCTGTAACAGGAAAAACCACCAATGGTCTGGTAGCGCTTTATAGACTGACAGAACAAGTAGATGGGATCATGAGCTTTCGTGATGACCGGAGACATCTGAAGAAGTGGGATGTGCCCACGAAAGCTCATGATGCCATCGACATGTGTTGTTGGTCTACAAAGCGCGACCAGACCATTGGTTGTGCCCTTCAAGTGACCCATGCCCTTCCTGACACCAAACGTGCCGAGACCCAACCAGCCAGACACCTGGGAAAGAATTCTCTGCAGTAGCTTGGAGACCTGCCATCAGATGGCCCCGTCACTGGCTGTTGGGGATTCTGGCTACTAAGCATCACAGACTGGCTGGGAGCCACAGTAGCAATCAGACCAGCCCCTCCACTGTTCCCTCTGGCAGGCTGTGCCAGAGCTTCATGCATCCGATGGGTAGAAGCCATCATCTCCTTTCAAACCTCCACTGTTAGCGGTCAGTTTAGAGCCACTCGACTCAGTTATCCAGGCCCGTATGCTCGCTCCGCCTGTCACTCAGCTGCCTTGGAGTGAGGCCTCTGGACCACATTTCAACCGCTGTTTGTGAGAACGCCCCCAGCACTGCCAGCGGCCTTACTAAGCATCAAGCAAGGTCACGGCCGTTACTTCCCCCCTTCCGGAGGTCAGGGTCCTGCCGATGTTGCAAATTACCCTGGACTGTTCGACAAATCCACGTTGGCCACCCCTACAGCCCTGCTTGCAACGGATCGTCTAGTTTGTTCCAGTATCTTCCCAGACTCTGAGGTCGGGCTGTAACCATCTGTAAGCCGCTCGCTTCTGTTGGTGCGCTAACAGAACTGTTTTCTGAGTTACCCCAGGGCAAAGCCACTGCCAGCAAGGGGGCGCCCTGTATGTAACCATTGGAAATGTTTCATTAATACAGTTGCGATAGAAAAACCTAGCTTGGTTTTCCAATTCCTGCCTGGGCCTGAAGGGCTACAGATCAGAACCACAGTGCATTGACCAGGGCAATGACTTACACAAAAACGCAATCTCCAATGCCTTTTGACACAGGTGGGTTTCAAAGTTAAACTGTATTTTAAATCACTGTCAGCATCCCAAGAGGGGTTACATGCTGCGAAGATATGGAAGCGGTCGGTCGGACACGCACGCACGCAATGCAGATGGATAGCAGCAGCAGAACAGAACAAACGCAAGTGTCCAAGCGAGCAGCATGCTACTCAAGGAGAAACAGCAGAAACTCCCATCTGAATGTCACTTGTCCCATGCTTGTAGGAATGGGAAGGGCCACTCTGGTAGCAGCACAGAGCTTTAGACGCAGGTCAACAAAGGAAGTTCACCTCCTCACCACAACACTCCCAACTGCCTCGTCCACGCTCACCGTTCGATCCAGCACTAGTGCAGCTTTGTTAGGGGACTCTACAATTGTTAGATCACCATTGGGTTGTACCGGACAGTATTTCCAACCAGTGTGAGAGGAAAAAAAAACTAACCATGCACTCTTCTTGGAAGGCTCAGAGGGGTTGCTGTCTTAATCTGCATCTTCAAAAATAACGAGCAATCCTGGGACACCTCCAAGACTAACAAACATACAGGATCATGAGCTTTCGTGGGCAAAACCCACTTCAGATGAGTTGGCGTGGAAGCCACAGAATCCAAGGCATACAAGAGCAAAAGCAGTTCTCTGACTGAAGGACCCATGTTAATGAAGCTAATTAAGCAGGCTGGATGTGTCCCATTCAAAGCTTTTGATGCAAAATGTAAGTATCAAAGGCAGGGGAATTGGCTGTGTAAAGCATTAACCAGTTTAGTGTCTTTATTCAAGCCCAGGGTAACACTGGCAAACCTATAAATGAACGCCAAATCAGCAGACTCTATAAATGGGGGATAAAATTCCTTTGTAGAAGGACGGCTACTTCTAAGTCCATTCCTGAATGTCTAGGGAGGTTAGAATGTTCCCCTATAGGTCTACATGCGTCCCCATTCCTGAGGTCTGATTTGTGTCGGTTTGTCCTTTGGCGCAGAGACTGTCCGGTTTGGCCAATAACATGGCAGAGGGGCATTGCTGGCACATGACGGTAGAGATCACATTAGAGGACGTGCAGGTGGATGAGCCCCTAATGTGCTTTATGTGGTTAGCTCCTGTGGTGTCATCGCTTGGACAGAATTGGCACTGGGGTTTCATTAACATGGGTTCTACAACGGACAGGGGGCTGCTTTTGCTGTCGGATTCTGTGTCTCCCACTTCAACTCACCTGAGGAAGCGGGTTTTGCCCACAAAAGCTCCGGATCTTATATATGTGTTAGTGTCTAAGGTGCCATAGGAGCACCCCTTGGAAGAACAGTGCAATGAACGCTCAACGTACTGCTAAATCAGAGCCGGCAGACTCTCTCAACGCAGGAACGCAGTCCCTGGCTCTTGTTCATCGTGCAGCCAAAGCAAAACTTGCCAGGATTCTAAACGATGGCTGCATTCTTTGATCCCGTATGTGAGCATTTTGCTCCGGTTACAACAAGGTTCCCAGAAGGAGATTTCATCAGATACATGAGCACCACATCTTAAAACCCCATCACACGTGCATTAGTCACAGGAGAAAATGGCTGGCTGACCCATGGCTGACAGACTTCATCGCCTCCTCACACAACCCACTATTAAAATTTAACAATGTCAAAACCAGCTTCCTGCTCTGCTTGCAGTGCTGAAGCAAAGCAGTCAAGCTTTGGCTCTAGAGAGAAAGCAATTGTCAAAAAAGGCAGCCTCAGAATCCAGAGATTTCATTCTGAAACAAATTAAGGCAGTTGAGTCCCTGAAGTTCAGGCCAGTCCTTTGGGAGGATGCAGAGCTGCATCTTAATACCCACAATCTCTGAACTTTGAGGAAAGGGTATTTACGTAACTTAGCTTTGAAAAAAACCTGTTCAACATTTTCAACCATTTTATCTGGGTTGTTGATGCCACGAGACTAGAAAAAAAGCAAACCAGCTTGAAATCCTCCATACCGCTTAAGACACCAGCTCTCACCTTTCATTTTTGGGATCAACTACTGTCCTTTGTACATATTTTCAAGCGCTACCACGTCGCCTTGCTAGTTGTAATGTCATTGTCCACTCAAGAAACGTCTTCATGCCACTTCCTGGAGCTGGGTAAGTAGCATGAATGCTAGACCCCGTCCCTTCCCACAACCTTGTTTAAACATTCTTTACTTTTAACGAGTTGCTTTCAAAATCATTCCCATGAAGGAGTCCAGCGAGGGGAGGACACACCCGTGAAGCAAGCATTCTAGAGTCTTTTCGCAGCAGATGGAGAAAGGAGAAAGAAAAGGGAATTTCAAGAGCATTTTTGTAGAACACTAGTGATTTTTAGTTCACCAAATGCTTCTGTGTATGAAGTATCCCTATAAAATGTCCATGGCACTTTGAAGTTGGCTTGCAAAGAGGAGAAAGAGTTTGCCCTTTTCTGAAGCTTTATTATGGACAAAGGCAGCTTTTAAAAAGGTGAGGTGCAGTGTGTGTTTCCCACCGCCCCACGCCCAGTAGCAGAGATGAGGTCTGGTGCCCTCAGCCTTTTCGTGATGGACGCTATGGAGAATGGTGCGCTTGGTCGGGTTATGGCATTTGGGAAGCCATGCCGGGAACCAGCTTGAGAAGTGATTTTGTTTGGGTGTCTCTGCCATCCCAACACCTGTTTACTTCAGACACTGGGGAAACGTAGCGGAGATGATCTCATGCCTCAGTTTGTGTCTCCCCCCCTTTCTCTCTGCAGCCAGTTTAACCCTCTGGACTTGCTTTGAAGGAGCCACATACTTGGTCCTGCCTCACGTATGCCCTCGACGGCTACATCAGCAGCATCCCTCGCCACCCCAAAATGACAGCAGCTGGAATGTTCCATTACATCAGAACCAATGGTCCATCCCGCCCAGTGTCCTGTCTGCCGACAGTGGCCAATGCCAGGTGCCCCAGAGGGAGTGAATAGAACAGGGAATCATTAAGAGATCCCTCCCCTGTCACTCATTCCCAGACAGAGGCCAGGGACACCATCCCTTCCCAGCTTGGCTAATAGCCACTGATGAACCAATCCACCATGAATTTATCTAGCTCTTTTTTGAATTGTTATAGCCTTGGCCTTCAGAACATCCCCTGGCGAGGAGTTCCACAGGTTGGCTGTGTGAAGAAATACTGCCTTTGATTTGTTTTAAAGCATTGACTTGGAAAAAGCAGGTATCACTGCACTTTCTTGCATACTGCCCATCAGAACATAACATGCCATTCCTCTGCGTGTCTGCGGGCTGCTCCTCTCTGCTCATTGCCGTCACAATCCAGCAAGGTATCTAAACTCAGGCATGTGCTAATGCACACAGAGTGCTGCCTTTGAACTTAAGTATGTGGCTCCCTTTAATTCATTAAGTACCCCAGTGACCCAGGGGCCTAACTCCCTCCTGAAGCCCCATTTCTGTCATAATGCCTGCAAGCAGGGGCTGACTAAATACGGCGCGGTATAAAGGCCATTGGGATTTGGCCATTTATTTAAAATGCTCTGATGCTCCTTTTTTACGAGAGAACCGGTTCCTGGCAGGATGGTGTCTACCTAAGTTGTACTAAAGTGCCTAGCATATTTTGGTCACTGCTGGGGATTAACTGTAAATTAGTAATAGTCTTTACTGAAGGTTCTGTACCTCACTCTTAACGACCGACTACCAACCCTCTCCACACGCTTCGGTGTTTCCCAATGTGTGCGCCAGCAAAGCCAGATTTGACCTTCCTGACTGTCCTACAGCAAAGAAGGTTTTTTTTATTAAAAAATGGGAGCCTTCCAATCCTCCTTTATCCATTTTGAAGATCCCCAAAGGGGACAAACTCCACCCTGGAAAGGCGTGGCCACCTGTATTGTACCAGTGCACTAATCGTGCTTAGGGTTATAGAAAATATTAGTTTTCAAGGCACATGGAAACGGACGTCTCTAAGTCAGGGTGGGCAAGATCCGGTCCGTGGGCTGGATCCGGCTTGCCAAGCCTTTTGATCCGGCCCACAATCCTCCCCCCTCCCAGGCCGATTGAGACACGGGGGCGAGGGAGCAGACAAAGTCATCCTCTGTTCAAAGTGGCTGGTGGCTCCCTCCCTCTCCCAGGGGCAGGAGGCACTTAAAGGGAACAACCCCTTCCACCCCACCCCCACCCCTTCTGCCTGAGGCCCCACCCTTTCTGGGAGTGGAGCTAGTCAACAACCACTACCCACGCTTCGTGAAGAAGTCCCCCTGCAATAATGATTGCCCACCCCGGCTCCAAATTACACAAAGAGGGGTGCTGATTACTTGAAATGGAGCGCCACTTCCAATCAAGGGCACCTGGTTTTATTGTGAAAGTTATTTGGAAAGTAACTGCTAGTCTAACACGCTCAAGCGACCGCTGTGATTCTTTTACTTCACAGTACTAGAGCTAGTACAACACGGGAAACAGATGCCTGCCCGCATTGTAGCAGCTACTTTTCCAGGGTTTTTAATTGTGAATTGAATGCGATGTTAACACGTGTGGGCCCTTACGCACCCAAGCTTAGCAAGCATGGACTATAAATAAGCAACTTCTAGTTGCTAAGGAGCAGACCACAAATGCAGGGCATCAGACTCTCCACCGCTCTAAAAGAATTTCTCCACAACAAGGGGATTTCTACTATCTGTTGCCTTCACCCAAGCTAGGCCCACATAAGGCAGTTTTGCAGAAACGGCTTGAGACGATGCAGCTTCCATCTTTGTACAACCTGTGCTGTTGTCCACTTTTCCAGTATCAATAACGTGGAACATGAGAAGTGGTGCACACAAAGTATGGGTTGGAAGGTCGTTCATTTGTCTACAGACTGGAGAAACTGAGGCGGGGGGGCCACTACTGAATGTTACTTAGGGCTCAATACAGGCAGCTGTGAGCATGCACATGGTCAGTCATTAGAAGCTTCCTGTGTTCTAATCAGTTATTGACAGTCCTCGTCTATTGCAGTGTTGTCTGCTCCGAGGGTGAGCACAACACTATTCCACTGCCAAGCAGACCACAGGTCTCTTGGTCCAATTCCAACTGACAAGCAAGCCAGCGACACAAGGAAGACACATCAGCACCCCTACGTCACCTGTGCATGTGCCAGGGGAACACACATCAGCAAGCCACATCAAACAGCAGAAAACAGGCTTTTATGTCTAGGCATTTACCACCACGGTATCGACTCCTCAGTCATTAGCAAATCCTCAATATGGCCAGCCACACCACTGTGCCAAGAGCCTAGTCACGATTTACTCAGAGAAAATGAAGGTGACCCCCGGGGAAAGCAATTTAGAGTGAGGGAGATCATGGGAAGAGACACTCCGGCAAGACTGCATTTCAGCTTTCACAGGCACCCTCTACTCAACTGCTAAAAAGATTTCATCAGGAATCCTATTTACTATGGAAACCAGATGGTGACTCCAAATCTAGATCCCTCTACCAGTAATTATTTACTTTACATGTTTTATTTCCCTTCCGCATCTCTTCATTCTTGTTAACTTACATTTTACAACATTGTTTGTGACTGACACTTCAAAATACACACTAGAAACAACAGAATTACAACCCTGTTCAAGTTTTTCACAACAAAATTTATTAGAAGAATAGTGGTTCTGAAAAGTCTAGCATCCAGTGAAAACTACCATACACAATGTTACAGCTGGGAATGTGTTTCCAAAATGACATGGTCAAATAATACAATGGAGCCATTAAATCTTACACATGCACAACAAGAGAATTAGCGCTTTTGACATACAATGCAAAAAAATGGACCACATGAATTAAAAATTTAAAAGTACTTATCACATACATTAAGACACAGCTTATTTAGTCCAGTCAAAAAAATCAGAACTGCATTAAAAAAATTAATGTAGTGCAATCAAACCAAAAACCTTAATTTGTGATCATAAGTGCTCTACTACATAAAAACGTTGATCATAGCAAGGAACAAAAAGTTCAAATCACACAGTACAAAAAAAATCTGTAAATAAATATAAACTACAGTACAAGAGAAATATTAAATTATACAATTCCGTCAAACTGTAAACAGTATATTGAAATGAGGTCCATAAGAGTAAAAGGGGGGGGTTCCTGTTTTTTTTTTTTTCCCATGACACTTGAACTTCTAGAGGTCAGAGAGAAATGCCATTTTCCATACTCGTCAAAGACTATGGGTCATATCAGCAGAAAGAGAACTCTTCTCAGATGTAAAGTATCAAATAAAGCAGCAGAGGCATTGCTGGCTCGCAAGTGCAGACAGATTACTACAGGTGAAGAGAAGCAGATTTTGTCTTAAAACATCACCCCCGTGCAGACACTGCAGACAGGCCCCTCTCTACAACTGTTAAGTGCCAACACCTTTGAATTAGTGCTCAGCCTTAGAAAGAGGCACCTGTCAAGGGCTTAGTCTTTCCAATTATGTGGCAGCGATTATCCAGACTATTATAGACTTGGACCTCTGCTGATTATCTGACAGGTTTACATGCTTGTTGTACACCACCTACTTTGGCAGAACAATTACTAATAAACTCAAAGCACCTCTGGCCCATTGGTTTCCATCACAGTGGCCAGTGCACAGAATTCTCTAAAGACATTGCATAACTAGAATGTAGAGGTCAGACACCCAAGGACCGGTGCTTGAATTTAGAAGTAGTTATGGTGAAAGAGAAGCAAGAGCCACATTAAGAAAATGCCTCTGTAGGGTTTACAGAAGCCACTGGGAATGTATTTTAACTTTAGCTGCACTGGCTAGTAGTGGCATTTTAAAATATATACGTTTAAGATTACATATATGCTATATATGTATATAATACAACACACATTATATAATAGAGAGAAATGTCTTACAATACGTGGTTAACAGGAACCCCCATGCCATCTGCTCAGTAGTAATAACTGAATATACAGAATGCCACTCTAAGTGTCTGAGGCACTGTGTGCTGGAGAGTAATACGCAGCTTTAAAATCCGTTTGGCTGAGTTATACCTGGATACCTGAACTGAGTTTTAAGTTGACATTCATCAAAGATGTGCTATCAGCACGTCAAAAGAAAAGCAAAAAGAAAACACAAGTCACTGCTAGGTTTAAGAATAGAGAACAAGTACCTGAATTGAGTGAGGATAGTGTGTAAACTGTCCCTGAGGGTTTTTAAACAGTGTGTACAAGCTGGATTCCTAAGAATATTAGTTTCACTTACATCGCGGACTGATAAAATACCAATGTCTGACAATTTAACAAGTGGAGGTTAGAAAGAGTTATGAGCAAACACTCCAAACAGTTTATACATTTTTAAAGCAGCAGTAAGCTGCTGTAAGCATACATCCCATCAGTACAAGCAACACATGGGACGCAGATAAAGTTTCTATTTGCAAAAAGCCCATCACATATCAATAAGTAAAGAATAGTCACCTGCTAAATTAGAATGCACCTAATTACAGACTAGCAATTCAAGGTTAGGTTTTTAATCAAATACTTTGCTATTACATACTAAAATTCCTTAAGCACACGAATGCTGGTATTCTAATCTAGTTAGATTTTTTTTGTTAATGTTCCCCCTTCATTTAAGAAATATACCATTCCACAATTTAAACGTTAAGATCCGTTTTCAGTCCTCAGATGTAAAAAGCATGTCAATGAGTTTATATTAAAAATTTACATGGTAAAAAGGCTTGAATTTCAGCCAAAGATTCTAAATACTGCTCATTCCCTGAAGGTGCAAGGGAGAGACAATCCCCACCCATGTTCCTAATGATATATTTTTCAAACTGAACACTACACAATGGAATTAAATGATTTTTTTTGTTTTGGGGGGAATTTCCCTCCTCCCTCTGTTACCCCAGATTCCAAATCTCAAGTCCTAAAATGGTCTGTGGAAATGATTTGTTAAAATATCAAGCATATACATTTAGAAGTTGCCTGAACATTATAAAATATTGTATCATTAAAGACAGATTAATCTCTCAAGAACTTGTGATCTGACATGGAAAGTGGTTAATAATAATCCTAGATTGTAACATTTACAGTATCTAAGACTCTGAAGACCAGATAAATTAAGACTTTAGTATTATAACACAAAAAGTGCAGAAGTATCCCTTTTCTGGTATTGTACAACAGGTCAGACAAGTGCTTTTATGAGGACAGTAAAGTTTACTGTACTTGCTTCCACAGAGCACAAAAATATCACCTGCAAAAAATATTTGAGAATGTAGCACCAAGTGTTTGATAAACTGTATTAATAGCTGTAGTGGTGTCTTCATTATTTTAGGGCGGAGAAAATACCCAAGTGTGATTTCATTTGGCCAGAGACCACAGAAAATTCTTTTCTGATGGATCTGTCTATATCCTTACCCCAGCCACCATCACAATCACCCAAACAGACCTAAAAACTTGCTAAATTCTACTCACCCATTCACTAGGGACAAGTAAAATATATTTTTAGAAAACAAAATTTTCAAAGCAGAATTTTAAAAAATCCTTGATTTTTAAAATCCTTTTAAAAATCATTGTAAACGGGGGGGGAAATACATTTTGCAAATGAGCTAGGAAATCTTCATGAGGATAATATAAGGCTATTTTAAAATGAATGTTTTCAGGACATTACCTGAGTAAGGGTATAATTTTATAGGACATGAAATCCAAGACAGCTGTAATATGCTACACAGATTTTCCCCAAGTCAAACCCTGAACCTGTGAAAGACAGATGTTGGAATGCATGCATTTAACTGCTTGTGGGGTGGGGTTTTTTGTTTTTTTAATAAGTGGAGTATACCTGTGGATCATTTTTTATGTCCACAATATTTCTATTTTAGCGATCAAGATAGGAGGAAAAATTAGCTTCTGCAGGATCTCTAATTTTGAGTTTTCACTACAGTTCAGAAGCAGTTGAAACCTTAACCAAAACTAGTCACATAAAGAGAATGTGATAAATATAATTTGTATACCAGCATTAGTCAATATAAGCTTACTTCAGAAAAAGGTTGCGTTACTTAAACCAGTATACATCTCTCCACTGCATAAATTTCTACTTGGGAAAACCTCAAGATATTCCTGACCCTCTTAAAAATGTAGGCAACACAGCCAATGTTACCACTATGTTTTGGCAGAAAATTTACAACACAAGTCAGTCATTGTGACAAATAAAGCTTTCTGTACAGTGTAATACATTTTCCTGTGTGCTGTTTGGACTTGCAGCTAGTGTACATCATCTTTAAACCAAAGAGTTATGCTTCTGTCTCTAGCTCTGGTAACCTTGCATTTTGGGTAAGACAAGGGAATTGCACAGCATTCCCTGACTCGAAGGCCACACATCTAGCAATCCTAAAACTTGAGGGCAGCCAAGAAGAGACTTAACCCGAAATAAACTGAACAGAACGCGTTGGGAACCTTCCTTCCGCCTGACACCAGAATAACTATCCTTTCCAGTACAGTCTGAAACAACAGGATATGAACAAAGAAGTTTTGCGGCTTGTACAGAGTTCTGTAAACCCCAGGACTATGGGGACCATTGTGCCAGGTCTCTTCACAAAACCCTAATCCATTTCCTTAGGAAGCCAACCTGCTCTGTACTACTTCCCTGAAGGAAGCATTTACACATTCTTTTAAAGCAGGTCTGATGCGACAGCCCAAGCCGCGCATGCTGGAAGCGAAGGTGCTGGGGTGCTGCCACACCCCTTGGCTTGAAGTAGTAGCCCAGATACATGGTTTCCAGGTGCAGTACCCATGTGTCATAAAAACCGATTCCAGCATCACTGGCACACATCCGTGGGCTGCTCCTAAACAATCACAAAGCATATGTGCAGCTGCCTCCTGCGTGCCGGGAGAGTCCTCAGGCATGTGACTCAGGCCAGAACCACCAAGGTACGTGGTCAGTATGGCAAGACTGAGCCGCTGGATTTGTTACCAAGGACGAAGCAACCACCATATATATACACACATGTATTAAAAATCATTTTGGTTCTGAGATGGGATGCATCAGGGCTGGACTTCAGGCCTAGTGGTAAGGCAGGCAGCGTGGGCCAATCAGAGATCGGGTGCCAGATAGGGATGCTAAAGAGTGGTTAATTAGGTAACCATGTAACTGCTGAAATTTGCAGTGGTTACATATTGCAAGCTCTGCAGTACAGTTTATACTGCAGAGCCAGCAGCCAGCTCCCGCCTGCTGCCCCGTTCCTGGGGAGCCGAGCCAGAGCTGGTGTGTAACCGTTACAGTAACTGATAGGCTTGTGCTTATCGGTTAACCATGTAAGCGGTTACCTTGTCCTGGGGCCTGTACGAAGAGCACACTTGTTTTGTGTTGCAACTCAGGGACTTCATCGGGCTGATGAAGAAGCAGTGACGATAGATTCTAGATGAAGCCGTGACGTGAGGTTTCGAATGGACTGCATGGGGCTCTGGGAACCTTCTCTCTAAACCAGAAATAAAATACGCCCAGATATCTCTGTCCCTACAATACAGAATTGGAATGTTCCACTCTTTATAGATAGAGTCAAGTGTAACGGCTACAATTAGTGCCTACAATATTGTGGAATGAGGATCCAACTGTCTCAAGTGAGGTAATCATTTGCAATAGGTCACCAGAGTTCTAAAAAGCACTTTTACATTTTACAGGTCCAAATAAAAAACGGATACATTTCATACATGTCGGGCTCTCTCACCAGAACTGTACGATAATTAACTCCACACCAGGACCCCTACCACACATAGCCGTACTCGTCTTCATTATATGCTGCAGCAAAGATTTATAAAGCAACATCTAAACTTCAGTACAATATGAAAATTGATTCTTAAAACTTTATACACACAAAATATAACATTACTTTTCTAGGATAGGGGTAGGGAGAGGGATTTCTCCTTCACGATAGTTGGACTGAAAAAACCAGTTTTCAGAGAGAGCCACAAATATGATTCACAGTTTCTTGTTGTCAGCAGCCTCTTTCAGCTAAGTGAAAACTACATTGCCCATGTAGTACACAACAATACTGCTGAATCCAATGACTACATCCGATGGATATCCTTGGGAACAAGAGAAAACTAAGGACTGAAAATACCTGAAGGCTGCCTCCTACAGACTCCTTGATTTTCACAGGGTAGCAGTTTGCCTGTGTTCTGTTATTGTGCTCCCACAAACAGCACCAGGAGGAACGAGGTCTAAGCCCTGTCTCCTGTCCAACAGCTCCAAATCACATAAGCGTCCACTTATCAGAAACAATGCCTTTGTCATAAAGGCAGCAGTGAACCACATCTTCCCACACCCAGATATGGTCAGCTGGGAATTCTGGCCATGCAAACTGCGACTCAGCAGAAAATTAAGCATGCTAATGGACAAACATTCATTCCAATTATATATTTAAAATGATCCCAAATACTACAAAGATAGCTACACTGAAAGCGCCTGTAAAGAATATGTAGTAAAAAAAACAACAACCAAACATCAGTGGATCACTGCAGTGCTAGAGCGTTAAGTCATGTGATCAGTTACCTCAGAGAAAATACATGAGATGGACTCGGAAACCAACTGAACATTAAAAGGTGCACCTGAATATCACAGACTAAGTTTACAAACCCTACAGTAAGGTAAAATAGATCTCTCTCGAATATTCAGCAGCTTTTTTTTAAAATGATTTTTATTTTTTTTTTTGAGAGGCTCATGAAATTTTAAAAAGGGACCACTAACTAATCTCAACCATGCTTCACAAAACAATAATGGCTATTTTATATTGCAGTTACCAATGTAATGCAATTAGTGCTTAAAAAATAATCTACATTTTTTTTTTCCTTTTTTTCTTTTTAAACAGAGACCTTTGGAGGAAATATGGTTGTTCAAAAGCTTCTCAGAAAAGAAAAATTACCTGAATATTACATGATCACAGATCTCAAGTGTCATGTTTAAAAGCTTCTCAGATGTGAGTATTACAATCTTCAGGTCTCAGGACATTTCATCTGAGAAAGGTAAGCGTTTGGTTTGTTTTTTGAAATTCACTTTCTAACCCAAGCAAATAAGAGTACTTCACTTTTCACTATCTATTTACAACTCTCAGCTTCCAGTCTGAACTGATGCAAGACAAGTTCTCTTTCAACTGCAGCATTCAAGGGTAGGCACACCATTCTTCTGCTGCACGATTGTCATCCACTTAAACAGACACACACAAAATATCGAGGCGAGTTAAAATGAGCACTCCATGGGCACTGCAATACAACTCAAGTCACAGACTACTTAAAGAAAGACAACGGCCAAAGGTTAAACCTCTCTGAACAGTCAAACTCTATGCAGGTGTAACTTTTTTAGCTTGCAGGAAACCTTCCACTATAACTGCCCACAGCAGATGAAACCACACATTGAACAGTGCACTTTTATTGCAATCCCCAGCTACACTGGACTCTATTGCAGAGTTTATATATACTGCTACTGAGCTTAAAGCTGCTTTGCAGTCTGAGATGGCAGCTAGATCTCTAAGAGGAACCAGACTTTTGAGTGCTAAACACATCAAGTAAAAACAAAAACAAAAGCACAGCTAGGCCAAAAGCCCAGTCCATCTTGAGAACGAGCAGTGCATATTTGAAATGACAGCAATGGTGTGCCTAACCTTTGAACATCATAGGTTGCTGGAAAATATATAAACAAAAGGCGGCTAATTGAATTAACTGCTCCAGAATTCACTCAGTAGCCCTGGGCTATTGAGGCCATCTTCCCATGAACTTTTAGTGTCCACTTTCAATCACCAACAGCACTCACCCACAAATTGCAAAACTTTTGGTTGTGCAACTGGGAAAATGGAGAAACCTGCACAAGTTTAAATTACAATTAAATTGTTTCCACCTGAAGAACCAGCAACTGTGATTTGGTGAAATTGTAATAAGTCCAGTAAGCTCTATCTTAGGTTACCGACCACGCCTACAGAAACTCTCAAAGACAAGAGTATTGTACAAAAAAAACTTATCCTGAATCTATAGAATGATAAAAATATCGTAATACACACGATTGGACGTGTAGTTTATGGAGTGTGTGTGTGAGGTTTAACTGCTAACACTAGCGTGTGTTAAACCACTATCAAATCAACAGCAGGTAAAACAAAAACAAGGAAATACAGGATATGAGAGAACATTTCCTGCTACTGGCAACTGTAGTATTTAAAAAGCAAAACACCCATTGGGTGCTCAACCCTGACAGTATTACAGCTAGCTATGATGGGAAGCCTAAATCAGATCAGGCTACCGGTGTGTTTTTATTTCTTCCCTGAACACTAACACAGATCCTTCATTAATGTGGCTATTTGGGCAGACTGAGGTTATGAAGTTTATGAGATCGCTGTTTTGTTGTATGCAAGGTCACAGTAATTTGTTACGTGTACCCACACTTCCAGTTCAGAGTCATTTAACCTAGTTGTTGGAACCGCAGTTTAGTAAACTCAGAATCAAGTCTGTAAAAAGTGATGGTTTACAAAGAACCATTGTTCCGTTAAAATGAAGCATACCCCAATACATCATGTAGTGTACCCTGACCGCTCCTGACTAAAAGGAGCTTGTCTTCCGTGAGATAAGGCTACATCCTCCAACAGGTGAGTCTAAATCTCACCCCTTATAAAATATCAAACAAAATTACAGCGAAGGTAGTGTTACAAAGTAGTTAACCGAAGTACTCTGAAGGTAGTGTATGTATGTTTCCCCACCCCTCCCCTCTGGGTGAGCACTAAGCAGACTGCTAATGGTAAATTAATTTAGAAATAAAGTGGCAGAGCGCCTAATTAGACCCAACTGATTACCCATCTCCAAGGTTCAAGAGATTTGCCATTCCTAACGAGCTTGTGTTAGCTTAATCCTTCAATCAACTGAATCCAAGAAAGGGAATAAGAGTTCTGAAGAATTTGTGAAGCTTTTCAAATTATTATTATAAAAAGATAGTTTGATTCTCATTCAAAAATGTCTGGCATTAGAGAGAATCGGTTTCACAAAGCGGACTTGGTTTTGAAAGGCAAATCTGACAAAAATAAAACACACAGGCTCCTAGGGCAAGGAGTCTACTTCCACATCTGCATTCTGTGTGAGGTAACTCAATTCTCCATAGAACGGCAGAGAAACATGCAAAAGGCGGCCCAAAAAAAAAAAAAAAATCTGAGCCATACTGGGTCAGAAAATGTACAACTATGCAACATTCGCAGCACCCCTTTCACCTGTGCCCACACGAGTCTATGCTGAACTGCGAAGGTGCGGGTGTCCCAGTAAGCAGAGAGGAGTCAGGCGCACTCGGCTGTAGCTGAACAATGCAGTAGTGCTCACCCAGTCTGTACAGTAATTGGCACTCTACAACATCCCTACTCATCTTTCGATTCATTCGCACTTTGTGCTGCCTCCCCCTGGGGATCTAATTCCACCTTTATGGATACATCCTGCCCCTCCGACCTCATTAATTTCATTTTTTTCTTTGGAGGGTTTTTCAAAGTGCCCAGCCTCTCTTTAACTTTATACTCCAGTGTACTGTGGGGAATCCCATAAATACTCTGAGCTTTGGAAACACTCATTTTCCCACTCATAACCACAGAGATTGCTTCCTCCAGTATCTCACTGTTGTACTGTCTGTATCTCCCTCTTTTCTTCCTAGGTTGCTTGGAGCCAGGATCTCCCTCTTGATCAGAGGTGGGATATGGCTGTCCAGAGGTAGACTGCTCAGCATCTGAGCCCCAGGAATCTGGTCCTGCATCCAGCAAACTTCTCCTGTTTTGTTTTGGAAGGATAGCCCTTAACTTTTTACTAAGTGCGCTCTCCGTTTGTGAACCCATTACCAAAGAGCTATAACTGTACTGGTCACCAGTGCGGGACTCCCATGAAAGGTCCATGCCTCGAACTTGCGGTATCTTTAAATCCACAGGAGATGAATGGCTCACATCCTTTTTCCCATCCTGTTTAGTATGAAGTGCCATTTTTTGAAAGGCTGAATTTTCTGTAAGAAAAGGAAGGTCACTGATGTTGCTGAGTGCACCATTTCCCCTGAATTTCATGCGGCTGAAATTGAATTCATAGTGTGGTTTTGCCCAAGAAGCCTCCCTGGATAATATTAAGTGCTGTCCATGATTCAGCAGTCCAGATGGCCCATGGCTGG
This sequence comes from Rafetus swinhoei, assembly GCA_019425775.1. Lineage (NCBI taxonomy): Eukaryota > Metazoa > Chordata > Testudines > Trionychidae > Rafetus > Rafetus swinhoei. The sequence continues at coordinate 1,487,772 of CM033447.1, forward strand.
CAGCTGTAGAAAACTGGTTTCTGCCCAGCAGTTCTTCGCTAATCTGCAGCGAACGAGCCAGTGGAACTTTAAGAGATGTGGAGTGACCATGAGCTTCCCTGGCTCCATCTTGCAAGCTTCTTGGAGGTGCCCCATCACCACTCCGCAGTCCCTCTGGATGGTGCTGGCTGGGTCTCCCAGGTCGCCTAATTGGATGGAAGGAAACTGATGTGAGCAGGACTTGCACAGGTAGGGAGGGATGGGTGAGGGGGCCACTCCTTTATTAGAAGGCCTTGCTTGGGTAACATCACTTTGTCTGTTATTTATTTTTTTTTCTCTAATTTTTTTTTTTTTTTTTTTTTTTTTTTAAAAGTCTCAGCATCAGTCAGTTTTAAACTTTGTTCGCAAAAAAAGAGAAGCTTTTTGGGCAAAGAAAAATGAAGGCTGCTGCCTGGTCTCTGGCTGGGTTCACAAATTCTCGGAGTAGAAAAAGGCTTCGCGCAAGCGTCTGAAAATATCACCTTAATTATAAATTACAAAGTAATAGTCAGTCTCCATAGATCTACACACAACTGTGTTTCTATTGTGACGTTACCACTAAACAAGTACAGTAATAAAAGAGTGATGCAAAGTGATACCAAGTGCAACATGTTCAACACACAACCACCACAGCCACCTGCAGGATCTACACACTAGAGGAAACCTTGGAAGCGGTTTGCTTACGCCATATGCAGTCAAGAGTAGCTGCTCAATATAAAAATGCTTAGCAGAACTCCAATGAATTTACTTAAGTTGCATTAAACATTAAATGGCAGAGCTGGGAGATTGCAGATCACAAAGAAAAACCCTACATTACGCCAGACTTACCACAGTGCTTCCTTTTAAATACAACTCCCTGCACAGATACATGTCCCTGATTCTCTCACACAGATCAAGGCTAGAAGAAATGGTGTTTTCTTACCTCCAGAACAATTATTCAGGTTCAAGTTCTACAAACTGTAGTCCAGCTCAGGGGTTAGTAATAGGAAAATCAGTGGGTTTTAAATATAAATGTGTTAATTTAGAATATCAACTCAAAACATTCGTTTTTAAAATGAGGGTTTTCTTCCCCCAAAGAACATTCCTGTAGCAGGGAATGCTTCTTTAAGTCATTTTTAGAATGCTGTATACCGGGTTATATTGGTCCGCAATAAAGTAGCTAAACACACAAACCCTAAAACTTTCCATATTCAAGACCGAGATTAGTTGGAAGAAGAGACTGCAGAAGCATGTCAGGAGGAAGCAATTACATTTTGAAATTCTGGGATATTGACACGGTGTGAAGCCATCCAGGTTCAGAGCAGGAATGGCTTATTCAAGGATAGGCAATGCGAAGGAGAAGCTGCACTAATACTTTTGGAATGTTGCACATTAGACTGTCCTTACTCTAAATCTCTCTGATGTTACTCCCGTCTAGCAGACATTTGTAATCCACATGGCGCTTTAGGTGTATCCTGCTAATACCCCTCCAGAATCTGACGTCTTAGAACTTATTCTCGGGCAACAAGAGTCCACATGGATTCTGAATAAAATCCATCCCTCTCAAAGAACTGCGTAAGACACAGCTGCTATTCCGGATAGACATTCAGATATACCATGTGTGCTCCCTGCTGGCTCTGCAGCAATGAACTAGAATGTTTCCCAAAGTTAAGACAGCATTGGCAGCTTGCTAAGCAGACAGAGCTAATGTGCATTACACACAGCAGACCGCAGTCACCCTGGCAAACGTGCAGGAAGCTATCGGTGCCAGTATGCAATGCTTCTTGATTCCAACAGCGCTGATTAGGACCTAGCATGGCATGCAGGGCCTGCCGTCGCTACAGTCTGCGCTCTGGCCACCCCTTGACACACGGAGAAGGAAGCAAGTGAGAGCAGAGATTGAATAATCGTTTCTGAACTGGAACAGAGGAGTTGCTGGGCAAGAGTTATTGTAGAGCTAGAAAAAAGTTTTAAACTACTGAAGTGATCAGTGGGGAACTATAAGCAAGTACTTGAGAGTATTCCTTTTAAATGCCTAGTAATGAGACCTTAAGGGGAGAGACCGTAAATGAAATCAGCAAAGACAATAGTTTAGTGGATGAGTCACGTGATGGCTGCCAATACTAGTTTTTAGTAATTAAGAATCTAGCAACTCTCATAAAGCTACACCCAACAATGAAGTACCTTTAGGCAAACCGACTAACGCACTTATTCCCGTATTCCACTCTGCAAGCGGCCGAGGTGAAATCCCAGCGTTAACACCCTGAATCCCTTTGTCCCCCAGCCTTCCACCCAGTGCAAAAGCCTGGCTCCTGTTTGAGCATACAGGGTCACTAGACATATTACCACCATAACCACGAGAAACTAGATCTGAAACTCGATTTGCAGTTAGATTTGCTGATCGAATATTGTCAGGTACCTGGAACGAATTTCGGCAAGAGTGCTGTTTGAACTGATCATTTCAATGTCCCCATTTCAGCTGCGCTAATGTTATAATTGTTTGCAGTTTTGCAGCCCTATTGGTCTCAGGATATTAGAGAGACCAGGTGGGTGGGCTAATAGCTTTTATTGGACAAACTTCTGCTGGGGAAAGAAACTAGCTTTTAAGCTATCCACAGCTCTTCTCCAGGCCTCAGAACTGGACAGAGATTGTCGCAGCTACATACGAGGCAGAACGATCGTCTAGCATACGTAGTTAACACATTCTACTAGGGATGTTAAATATCAGTTAATTGAAAAGTCGATTAACCTCATGAATTCTTATCGGGTAGGTGACTATTCTATAGTCCCCAGGCAGCACTTGTCCAGGGGGAGTGGGGAAGAGGAAGGAGTGTGGTCTGAGCTCCCGGACCTGGCACTGAGCCAGGTTGCCTGCCCACCTGGCTCCTAATACACTTTAAATGCAGAGTCGCACCAGGGGTAGGTCCAGGACCCAGTGAAAGCTGGGACTGAGCTGGGCTGCTGGCCAGCCTGCTAAAAAGTTTACTGGCAGGTGTGTGGGGGAGGAAATGCGTGTAGTCTATAGCATTAACCTTTTGCTTTTCGGTTAATCAACTATACTATTACATCCCTACATTCTACGTCACCATTTAAGGTGAAGTGGCCCATTAAAGAATTACAGCCCAGACCTGATGGGAACCACTCCCTGAATTTTTCCCAATTCCCTTCTTCTGGCCTTCAAGTAATGCCCCCAACCTTAAACGCATGATCATCAAAAGGGAGCTCCTAACAGGCCAGGAGACACCAGCTCCAAAGCAGCACCCAATTCTGCCCAAACCACAGATGAAACACCTGCAGACATATTTCCACGGCTTTTATCATCAATACCCCAACAACAACTATGCGCATGAAACCAGACAGTTACTATGCTCTCCAGTGAAATCACACAGAGCAGTGATAAAAAACACCCTACCATCTGTGGGCGAACACCTTTCACAAAACTATCATTCCGTAACTGGCCTTAGTCAGCATCCTCAGAGCAAACCTCCATCACAGCCTCCAAAGACAAGCCTGGGAGCTTAAACTCCTAATTGTGTTAGACACTCTACCCCACCCACGCCATTTCTTCTGTCCTAGGACTGCCGCAATGTGAACAGACCACTGCACCCTGAATGGTCTCTTAGAATTCGGGTTACAATCTATTCCAGCCTGAATTTAGCTGCCACCCTGATCCCCTTCCCGGACCTGAAAGAAGGCCGTGTAGCTCCAAAGCGAGCCTTTCACCAACAGAAGTTTATCCAATAAGAGGTATTACCTCCCCCACCTTGTTTCTAACACTACAAGGCAGTTACATATAATGGAGAGGTAATTTGTATCAACAAGCCATGGTCTAGGTTTTCTGAACTGTTAAACACTAACTCTCTGGCAGCAATTGGTGCTAGAAAGAAGCACCAAAAATACGTAGTAAGTCCTGTCTAACAAAGCCTTGTTCAGTTTCATTCACAAGCCAATAAACCTTTACCCCAAAAATATACTCCCCAGTTTATTGTGTTAAAAGCTCCAGTCCCCTAAATGATACTGCAAAAAAGTGGGGTCTCCACAGCCTAAGGGGAGGATGAGTTTGCACCTACCCTCCCTCCTGCTAGCCACGGAACCAACAAGGATGTGAGGGGCAATCTTCCAGATACGGAGCTGCCAAAAGAACCAGGAGTACTGAACTCTAAAATTAAATCCCTTTAAAAAGCCATGCCTCGGTTTACAACAATCAGCTTTTATTTGGCAGGTGGGAAGAAGGTTGTTTTGTTTTTGTTTTTTTGCCAAAGGCCCATAACAGAATACTCATTACTGCAAAAGGTTAAAACCAAAATTAATTAGTAGCAGTTACCAGGAGGCAACTGACAAATTTATGCTAAATCAACTCAGGTCAATGACTTTAAAAAAAGGCAGTAAGCGATTTTCCCTTACCCATTCCCTGCAGAACTGGAGCAGGCTGGAGAATGGCTCAGAGAGGTGCTGCCAGCACAAGGACTTCTCTTAGTGGACAGATCAAGCACTCCGTCTGCAGAGACATAAGAAACACTTGAGGAGGAAAAAAAACCAGGAGCAGCTGTGATTTGCCCTCGGTAAAAAAAATGTTGGGGCACTAGATGGTACAATGGCTTCTCGTCACTGGAGAGTCAGTCACTTCCCAATTTGGTTACACACGATGGCCTCCTGTTAGCCGTGATCACAGTCACTACATAGACTGGCAGAGTGTGGCATAATGGACTTCTTTGCTAGCAGAGGGAAAGGACTAGAGCACCGGGCAACACGAACAGGTAGATGCACACTGCAGCACCCAACACACAAGGTTCCAGAATAAAGACGACAACTTCCAAAAAGCCATGAGCTTGGCTTTCAAATACTGGGTAAAAAAGTCTTTGCTTTTTGGTCTGACTCTGGATTTCTGATTTTTGCATGGAATAATTTCAGGCTGGAAATTCAATCTAAAAAAAAAGCAAGTCCCCTGTTCAGCTCTAAGAGTGCAACTTTACCTCCCTCTCCTACACCAGCATGAAGTGTTCCAGTGGTGAAGCTGGGAACTTTCCCTCTTCTGCCTCCCTCCTCATGCTCCACACCCCAGAAGCGTTTCCAGCTACAGCCACTTCCTTCTCTCTCTCCCTTGCCTCCCACCTTACTTTTGTTCCCCTCTCCCTGTCTCCCACCAGAGAATGGGGAAGCAATCTTCTCTAAGGAAAGCCTGGCCGAAACCCCCTGGAAACACTGGCCGGCTCCGCCCATCTGTAACACAAACAGCGGTTTGAGAGACAAGCACCGATGCTGGAGATTGCTGGCCATTCTGAGATACCGGACATGGGAGCAAGGCAAAGAGGAGATTTACCAGAGCTACCTGCCCATGCTATGCCCAGCCTGAGTATGTACCTTCAATCTTTACGTTCATGATGAAACAAACAAAAATGCAGAGAGAGTCCTCACATGGTCTCAAAGTGCCCATGCGACATGCACTTACTGTGGTTCCCAAACCCACCTCTTCTGGCGCAGTGCTCCACCCGCTCTGTCTGGGAACGTAGCACACGCCAGACCGAAGTGAGCAGGCATATAGTGAATACTGCAGCAATGCCCAGACACGGTGTATTTACACAAGTATAACAATGAAGTGAAGGAGAATTCCCTTCTCAGGAAAATACACTGAGAGCTGGTCTGTGCAGGTAACTTACAAGGGGACAGCTTGTGAAAACCATCGCCCTGCTTCCCTGCCGGCCCTCAAGAGACATCGCTAAACTGACCCACCCGGAGGCAGACAGGGCTAGACCGAGGGAAGACTGCTTAGCAGGCCCCTCCTAGGGGTGGGAGCAGGGAGATATTCAAGCGCTATGCTGCAGCTGCACTGGTGCAGAGTTTCAGTTTAACTGTAGCCTAAGGAGCATGACTGCTCCAAAGGAAGCCCTATTCATCCCTGCTCTGCCACCGGAGTCACCACGACAGGAGGAGCCTTTGAGGAAGGGGATCCTTAGGGTTGCCAGATACTTTCACAAAAAATCCTGAACACGGTGGGGGGAAAAAACTGAGCAAAAAATAAATTTAAAAAAATCATGCTCCCCTCCCCCTCGACGCAGAAGGGGAACAATGTCCCCACCAGCCTTCCGAGAAAAAAAACAGACAATATTTTCTATGGGTTTTTTTGGCCGGACAGGGGCCACAAATACCGGACACCTGGCAACCCTAGGGATCCTGCAGAGTGCTCCCCTGCCTCATCCACAGGGGAATAGCTCGGAATAATCTAACTTTCCTTCCAAACAAAGATATACCACGATACCGCTGGAACTGCTCCAAGGGAGTCTGTTAAATACATGGCCACGACAGGGTTTGGCTGCATCTCTCCTGATATCAATGTGAACTATAATGCACATGTATATGGATTAATGCAGTGGGGGCAACCTGCAACCCTCACGTGGCCCACGGAACCTGGCTGACCCTCTCCCCTACGTGTCCCTCGCACACTGGGGCACAGAGCCCTGCACGCACTTGCTCCTATGCTGCCCACAAAGCAAGGGGGGGGGGGCGGGGCTGTGACTCACCTGATTTGAGCTTCATCTCCGCTTCTCCCCCTCCCTCCCAGGGAGCTGTTCCTGGCATTCCAGCTCCAGGCAGGAGGGAGAGGAGCAGGTCAGTGCTAGGGATGCAAGCGACTAGTTGACTACCCCATAAGCATGTGCTCATCAGGCAGTCAAGGAGTGACTCAACTAGTCACTCTCCCCTCCCTTGCTGCCTCAGAGAAAAACAGCGGGTATGGGGGAGCAGGAGCCGGGGAGGAGGAGAGGAGAGAGGAGGGAACTGGCTTAAAAGCCTGCTCCCTCCCAGCACAGTCTCTGCCGGGGGTGGGAGGAGACAGCAGGGAAACAGTGCACGTGGAGACTCAAGTAGTCCCTGCTCTCCCCGGAGCCCAACTGCCGTGCCTCTGCTTTTGAAATGTTGCAGGGTCTTGAGTCCCTACTCGCTCTGTGTTCCCCCATGGGCGGCTCTCACTGCATTTACACGGCAGAGGTGCAGCTGGGATAATGAGTGCCCCACCCCCTCCTCATCAACTAATCGAGGAGTCGATGGAATTTCCACCAACGACTCAATTAGCTGACTAATCAAAATGTAACATCCCTAAGTCAGTCCGGGGCTCTGGTGCCCCACTGTGAGAGGAGTGCGTGCGGCGGGGCGGGAGGATCATGGGCTGCTGCGGCCCACTGAGGTGAAGATAGGTGGCCCCCCGCACTATTCATGGATGCCCATCCCTGGATTAAGTTGCATCACTGCAAATGATCACGGACCCTGCCACAGGAACACTTACTAGTTCGGAATAGCTATACGTTTACTTGAAGCTTGTGTATATCTCGGCAGACAAAAAACAACAAAAGCAATTCATCCATTTTCTGAGCAATCTATCAGTAAATGCTTTGTTTTCCAGCACACGCATCTGTAATTAAAAGAACTAAGACAAATGCCCTCTGTAAAGGTCTTTTAGGAAAGGGCCTGGGAGGAAACGGACCTTGTAATGACCTGAACAGTTTCACTATAATTTTGCAAGAAATCCATTTGAGATTTTTATACCAAATTTAGCCCACAGCAAATTTCTGTTGGCTGAATTACAGCCGCCAGAGCCTTACAATGTACTGGCACTACCACAAACTTCATTACTGCAGCTCTCTGCTGCCATGTTTGGCTGAAGTAACCACTTGCAGTTAGTGACATTAATAGCATTTGTTAATGACACTGTTCCCAGGGTGTGTTGAGTTTTTGTAACCACACAGAATTAACCTTCTTACCAAAATCTCCACAGACGTGTCTCTCACAACAAGTATTAGAAAGGTGTCCGCAGATCCCAAAATTGTACGTATAAGTAACTAAAGGCTTTTCAATCAACCCTTTTTGTCTATACAAGGCAGAGATTTTCAAAATCATCTTTCCTGATATGGGGTACACCCTATTTTTCATGTGTTCATTTCAAGCACGTTTTATTAACAAATTCTCATGAAGTTCATTCAAAGGGTTAATCTGAATCATATCAATCCAGTTAAAAGCTCCTTTCCATTCAGACACATGATCCCCTTTTATTCAATTCAGTTTCAGGAAAGAGGGGACAAAATGTTCAGATACTACAATGCTGTTCCGAGAATTTGTTCTTTAAAGGCAGTTTGACAGAAAGCAAGGTTATCCATTTAACACACTCTCTACAGCACTGCACTACAGAATATATTGTCTGTACTCAGCAAAGTATTTTTACGCACAAAAATAAACTCCTGCTAAACACAAACAAGGAAATCAGTGTATAATTCAGGGCGGTCCATTTTTTATCTTGCATTTGTCAAGCAATGTACCAGAGAATAACTAGTATTGTAAAAATACTGCCTCTAATCCAAGCTAGGGATGTTAGAAAGCATTTGTTGTAAATGTGTAACCACTAAATTTACAGCCGTTACATATTTACACATGGGGGGAAGGGAGGCAGCTTCGCGGGAGCTGGTGCTCATGAGGAGCCTGCTTAAAAGCCAGCTCCCCACAAGTACCTGGTTCTGTCTGCCTCCCCCCCCACGCACACACCTTGCTGCCTCTGATACAGAGGCAGCAGCAAGAGGGGGTAGGGGTGGCTTGCGTGTAACCATGATGGTTAGTTTCACCGTGTACACTTTTGTACCCCTAATCCAAGCCCCACAGGATTCGGGACTACTGTTCTGATCAAATAAAATAGGGTAGTGTTATATACAAAGCTTCCTAACGACTTCATCCACCTCATCAGCGAGTACATAAACACACTGCACACGTTCATAGCAGAGCTCTCGCTGTAGCCAGTTTGGAGCCTTGCCAGCCCCTCTCCTCTTGAGTTCAAGGCACACAGATCTGTGTAGCGCCTCCACTTCTCCCACCCTATTCGTCGCTACGTTACACCATGCATTACAGGGTCTAAAACTTCCCATGCGGTGTTTCATTTAACAGTTTACACTTCTCATGCTTCCCAGCTTAGTGCCGAGAATTCCTCTAGCGTATCCCAACTGAACGCAAGATACTTTTGGTAATAGTCATACCTTGTTCACTAGGTTCTGACTGAGACTTTCTGACAGTAAGGTCCAGAGGTGAGTCTTGGTCAGCCATGAGAAGTTTGCTGAGCACAGGGTTCTGAGCAGTTGCAGCCGTGGGACAGGAGGCGACCAGAGATGCTTTCAGCAGGCTTTGGTTCTTTGTGCTATTGGGCTGGCTGGAGTCCTGAGTAGAGCTATTTTTTGAGGTATATTCAGCAGCAAACTGTCGGATCATTCGCTGCATGATCTCCCGGGCCACTAGGGGAATATTGGGGTCAGAGACCCTAGGACTGTCTGTAAACATTAGAGATGGTTTTTTAAAGGAAGAATTTTACAAGTAAAACTTTGAAATCAAAACATGACATTTCATTCTCTAGCTTTTCTTAAAGATCTCTCATCTTAAAGGAGATACAATTTATCATACCTAAGAAACAAAGCTTTGCTATGTATAAACACAATCCCGTAGTATAACAGTATTCCTAAAAGAGTTAACTAAAATCTTCACCCTCCCCCATAATTAAATCCCAAATGCACCAGTGTGAGAAGTTGGAGCTGAAAGGAGAACCAGACCCATGAAAGAAAATGTATGAAAACAAAACAGACGTTGGATGCAAAAAACAGAACAGATTTGCAGCGGAAGAGTGGCGTCACTTCCTCAAAAGCACACTGGTACCCCACAACCCATCCCATAGCAGGGGCCTTATTTTTCAAAGCTGCAGACTCCAAAGTAATGCCATTTAAAAGCCAGGAGAAGCTCTAGGAATCCTTTCAATGCCTTACTACACAGTCACTGCAGCATTAGGTTCATCACTGAGTGAAGTCCTCTAATATGAAAGGCCCTGAATAAAAACTCAAGTCTATTTTTAAAGTAAGTGCTAAGCAACTGATAAAGAATGTGAAATGGGGAAAGCAGGGAATACATACTGGGTAGCTGACTAAAGGGGCGGAAGAGGGCCACTCCAGCCCGGCGCCCCACCCACTGCTGGGCCTCTGCCTGCATGGTGCCCGGGCCTGCCGCAGACAGGGGCTGTTCAAGCCCCCACTGGTTAACCTTAACCCATAAGCCTCACCCATTAAGAGTAAGGCTTACCGATTAACCTGTAAACTGTCACACCCCTAAGGGGGACATTTTAAAGTATTACTATTGTTTCAGAATAGTCATGCTTTGGATAGGCAGCAGATCTAAGCTTCTGTGCTGCAGTAGTTGCGGCAGACCAGCTACACCAGCTTGCAGACACCTCTCTGTGTTTAGGAGTACTTGTTCTTTGGCCAAATTAGTGATTTTGGAAGCTTTTAATACTCAATCTCCATTGCAGTATCAGAGGCAATATTCAGATAAGTCTGCGCAATAGAAAAACCAATTTCTAAAGCTTCGAAACGGGCTACTGGTAGCCAATGTAATGCATCTTCAAATGGAGCAAAATCAAACCCTAAGTGCTCATTCACCCTGAAGAACTGAAATCTACTTGAGATGCCTGATGAGGTGAGGTCTACAGTGCTGTAACTCTCTGGCTCAGGGCTGACTCCCGCCCTCTCAGACACAAGTTACAGGGCTGCAAAGCACCGGTGTGACCAGGCTACAGTGCTGGGGGGGACAAACCCAGAGCGGTTAGTTACTCCCCCCATGGAGGTGGTTTCCATAGGCTATGTCTACACTATTCCATGTCTTTTAAGTGCACCCATTGTTCTAAACTCTAATGGGCTCGCTATTCTGATGTCCCTGTAAACCTCATTCCATGAGAAAGGGGCATTTCGGAATAGCCATTTATTTCTAAATAAGTGCTGTGTAGACAGCACCAAATTTCAAAATAAGCTACACAACCTGCGTAGCTCAAATCGCATAACTTATTTCTAGCTATGGGTGCAGTGCAGACCCATCCGTGGTGTGCTGGGAGAGATCTCCCCCCCAGCACTCCTAACGTGGCCACACTTGGTGTAAAGAGCTGTGGTGCTGCGCTTTCAACTTATACATTTAAGCTATGTCTAGACTGCAGAGTTTTTGTGCAAAAACTTGAGGAGCATCCACACCTCAAGCGCGTTTTGGCACAAGTAAATAGACAGAATGGAGGGGGTTTCTGCGCAAGAGTTATTCCTCTTTCTACGAGGAATAACTATTTTGCACAAGAGCTCTTGCACAAAAAGGTGTGTGGGGACAGGGACTGTCTCTTTTTGCACAAAAAACCCTATCTAAAAAAGCCCAGGTACCCTGGTGGCTATTCTGTGAATAGCTGTCAGCGCTTTCTTTCGAGAGCACATCCATGCAGTCTGGATGCTCTCTTGTGCAAAAGCGCATCGCTTTTTCGAGGCACTTTTGCAGTGCAGATGCACTCTTGCACAAGACATTTTTGCAGAAGATCTCTTCCACAAAAAGCTTCCTCTGCAAGAAGCCTGTAGTGCAGACAGCCTTAGACAAAGACTTAGTTCTAGAGCAAAAGGAGAGGATGGTATTATTATGTACTGCACGAGGACTATACTGTTCTAAGCCCTGCTCTTCCCAGTCTTTGTCATCTCTTGTATTAAAAGTAAAAGATGAATGTGGCAAGAACCTGCCATTTTATTTGTCTGTAAAAAACAAAATGTGGGCTTTACTATGGACTTACCACAGCCCTGAGAAAGGGACCACAAATAGATGCACTGCCCAAAGGCATACATGAGACCTAAAACTTCCTTACGCCTCTGCAAGGGGGCATAAAACAAGCCACAATTTAACTCTAAATAAATGAATAAATAAATATCAACAACCTCCTATTCCTCGTGAAGTGTAATCCACTATGCAATCACATTTTGTAATCTTATACTGGCACAATCATCCTAAACTTCCTAAAGGGTTATGTAATTGTTTAATGCATTTCTGTACATTATGCTAGCCCTTAATGGAGGTTTCCCTATTAAGGGCAGAGAATACCAAGAGTTTCATCTTGAGCTATGCTGTGCCTAAGATTTTAGGTACATAATATACAGAAAAAAGACAAGCAAGATTCACGAGTCTTACATTGTAACACAAAGGGTATATAAAAGCTCTTTTCACCTAGGGAGATCTTCCTTTCCCTCCATGTTGTATTAAGGTCTGTTCAAGATGTGCAAGATAGGTCCAAAGACAGTAAAAAGAATCAAAGTTCGTGATGCCCAGATCTCAGACCTAGGCGCTGGCGACTAATGCAAATTTTAACACATCCCCTACAGGTTCACATAGGAGGATGCAGAACTCTTCAAAACCATGAAAACTGCCTGGCCCCTGGGGAAGTGTCACACAAGGTGAATTACAGGTGGGTGCACTTGCCCACAATATGAGGCATGGCTTATAGCTGGACCAATTCATGTTTCCAGATATGGAGAGAAGACGGGATATATATCACCGCAACCTGCTGCTTCAGAGCCACAGGGATGGTCCTGTGTCTTCCACAGCAGAGCGGCTCAACACAATCTCATTTACTTGTGATAAAGAATTAGATTTTTCTGGACAAAAGAACACAAACTAGGGAATATAAATAAAGCACACAGCACTTACACACCACTTGAAATTTGAGAATTCTTTGTAAAATGCTCTGGATATATAAATGCTACAGAAGAATAAAGCTGAGCGTAACAGCCACCAGCAGAAATCTTGCTGAGGTAGATGCACTGTCTCTTGAAACCAAATGGACACTTCTCTTGGGTACCGATGGTTAATTAGAAAATAATAGTTTTTTAAAAGAAAAGTACACATCTAACATAAGCTTAACATTTTTCTCAACTAGAAAAAAAAATACGATGGACTTTGGTGGACTAAGGCACACTATGAGCTATGAAACTAATAGCCTGACTTTTTTTTTTTATTTATTATAAACACAAAGGCTGTAAAATAATACCAAAAATGGCATGGTCTCACATGAGACCAGTAGGAAGAGGTCCTACTTGGCCACAAGGTAAAACACTGACAACTGAAGGTAATGGCAATTATTGGATTTTTCATGAATATTTGATATCGCATTCCAGAGTCTCGGAATGCTAAAGGCGCAATCCAGCTGATAAATAAGTAGGATTATTTACAATACACACTGGGAAGCATGCTGTTACTGTCCTGTAGCCAAACAAACTCCTCTCCCCCCACGCCAAGGCAGACAATGGGCTGCATTTACCCTGCCTGAGCTACAGGCTGACAGTGGCAACTTCTCTTTGCACAGGGGAACTGCGCATTGGTGTAAAGCCAGCGGAATGGAGCCCTCCATCTGCTGCCCTTCTCTCCTCAGTGCAGGGATGCACAGGTGCCCCAGAGCTCTCGCTCACACCCTCCCTTGCCAGTCGCTCAAGGGGTACCTCACGGCAGGGATGTGACTTAGAGCAGCCCCTCTGTGATCTAACTGTTGCCAGGACGTGGCATTTCGGCATGAAAGAACTGCAAGTCAGATGCAGGGAAGAACTAGGCCCTACATCAGTGGTTCCCAACCTTTTCGCGGATATGGACCCCTTGAGCAGTGGGAAGCGGTGGCCAGCACGTCTCTTGACACACGCTGCTTCCTCAGCTCCTGCCCCCTCTGTTCCCTGCCCATCCACAGACGATACAGCGAGGGGGCTCTCATGGCCAAAGGCAGCTCCTGCCCCGGCAATCTGCCCTAGGCCGGGCACAGAGCCCTGAGGGAGAAAAAAGGGAAGGGTCGGGCCCACGGCAGAGGGCTGGAGCATAAACGGCAGCGTAGCTGGCGGCGGGAGGACGGATGGTGCCTCCTGGGGTATCAAGATCCCATTCCCTGAAGGCGGGAGGCAGAGTGCAGCCGGTCGTGAACTGTGAGCCCCAGGCCAGACTTGCCTGGCACAAAGCCCCAGTCCTGCAGTGGGCCCGATCCTTACTTTTCTTTTCCTTTCCAAAACTTTCTGCAGACCCTACAGTCCCATTGCAGATCCCCTGGAGTCCACAGGCTGGGAACCACTGCTCTATATTAATAAATACATCAATGGAGCCTTCTTCCACATGTCTGTTTGGATAGCCTCATTCTGTGTGTTAAACTCTGCTACACAAAAAAGTGTATTGCACCCGCAGCGCACATGCATTCTCCTCAGTGGCTAATATTTCACTACTAGACAATGTCTGTTTAAATTCTGAGGGTGCTCATTCTTTCTACATGCCACATTTGAAGTTTTCAATTCAATCCAACTTAGCAAGTGCAAAGCAATTGAAAAAATTCTTATGCAGTGAATAAAAAAACCCTGTTTCCATCCCCATGCAACTGAGAGGGGGTTTAACAGATTTTCTCCAGGCTTATTTGTTTTGAATCTTTCCTGGATTGAGAATGAGCATGAGAAATTTGAACTCAAAAAGCAACTTCTGACTTTACCAAAACAGCTGAGAAGGAGGAGCTTGGAATAAACATTTTCATCTCAGCTGTGACTGTTGTAATGCAATAGCCAACCTTCATATCATCCTACGAGATGTGTGTATTTTACGTAATAGATCATAATATACAATATGTACAATGCACTCCGATTCAAGACTTGTTCACAGGCAATTTTGGAGCAACTGTTCCCCAGGTGGCAGAGGATGTAGAGTGAGTTTCCAGCCTTCCAGAGAGAAGAGCATCATCTGAATACCTCTGTTACCACAGGGCTTCTTCCACTCTGACCGTGCTGATCACGACATGGCTCTCCAAGCATGCAATACTGTGGCTCACTGGGAAGGCCACCACAGGCCAGTCAGAGAACGCCTGCTTTCACAGTGCTGACTGCAAGGCAGACACATCGCGAGAATGGATCCAATGGCTGCTTATTTTCTAACACACTCCCTACATGCCCTTGCATTGGACTAGAGGGGCCATTCTGCTGGGCAAATACAGAATATGGCTCCCTCAAAACGCAACCATCAAACCCACAAAAGTCCCCCCATGCTCTCTGACGTGTTTGCAATAGGTGCCTCTCCCAGCCCCTTTCTAAAACTAAAAGCATTAAAAGGGCAAATTAACTGACAACACCGAATGAACGTTGGCAATTCCAATAGGCTGTCTTTGAGACACTAATACTGCATGCAAAGGGCCAGAAGTGCCATTCTTTCACTCAGACTAACCTTTTCGGTAAAAGACTGCATTGAGGAACTCTTCTGCTTGCCTCTCAAACCGAATGATTTTTGCTTGCTCTTGTCTAAGTAGAGCTTCTTGCCCAGCTTCCGAAGCTGGCTCATCCAGACTGAGTAGGTGTTCCTAGAAAAAAAAAAAAAACAAGTTTGTAAAATCTCTCTTCCTACCACAGGGATAAATCAATCACAGCCGCCAAGCACTCCAATACCAGCTCCATCAAAAATATTTTTCAACAAAAACTTTTGTATAGTTCTGCAATGACTGCCTCCCGAATAGGCTCATCTTGATAATTAAAGTTTAACCCTTAAGTCACATCAACAAAAAAAGTCATGAAAGTCAGTGTGTTGGGAAGGCCAAAATATTAAATAGCCTAAAGAGGGTAATCAGTGCTTCTTCCAGCATGACAGCAGGAGAGAAAATGATACACCGAGGAAGGAAGCTGAATTTTTCACCTTGCATTTGGCCAAGAAACTGGCTTCCAATATTTAATCTTCATTGAGAACTTTCAGTTCTATATGAAATATAAGGTACACAATACTCCTCCCACCCCCACATTCTGCACAGCTTCCAGGCAAACAGCATGAATTGAGAGCACTGTCTGTTGCAAGACACATAACACCAATTTCTACATGGAGTACAACCTTGTAGAGTCACAGTACTGCCATAAAACTGCATACAAGCGAGCTGATGAATCACAAACTCTTTTGAAATCCCTCTTAAAACTCAACTGAGAGCAACTGGTTGGTTTCAAGAACATTTCAAAACAAAAAGCTCAATTATGACAGCGAGGGAGGAGTGTGCATATGGCACGACCATTTTATTTTTAAATTAGAAAACTGTAGTTAAAAATCCAAAAGTCAGAAGTCTAGAAAGGTTAAAATACAGTTATGGTCTAATAACTTCCATAACTATGCCTTTTTCACTTCGCTTATATCCCCCTGATTGTAAAAATAACCCCATGACTTGCTACTGTGAAGCAATGTGAAATGTTCTTGTGGTTGTACAAGAGAGGGGCTACATACAGTTAAGAGACATTTTCCACAAAGATAAACAATTTCAGAGGGCAGGGTCTCAGAAGGGGTCAAAGCCACCAGGTGAGTGTGCTTATGCTTGGAGGGACTCCAGGCATGACCTCCAACCTGTCAGCCCCCTTAAGAGAAGACACCACAGCTATTGCAATAAAGTTTCTTCTAGAACATGTGTTATAAATTGGGTCTGCCTAACCAAATTGCTACAGAGCTTCTTATCGGAGCTCTTGGCACACTTCTGGCACTACACAAATACCGTTAAACTAAGATTTTTAACAAAAAATGCATATGCAAAAGTTAGCCTGCAGTGAATTGCGTTATGTGAAATTACTCTTCCGGTGAAACCTTCAATACCAACCAACTCTGTTTACAGGACAGATGTGTGTTCTCGTCCTGCAAGCTTTCTCTCTGTAGGTTACAAAGCGTAGTACAGTATTATCAAGAAACATGTCAACAAAAAGGTTAACCTAGCTAATGCATGATCAATTATTTTTCAAATGTGATCGAGATAAGATTTAGCAAACCTAGCTTCATTGCTTTTCTGGGCCAAATAGAAAAGGGAAAGTTGTTTGCACAAATGAGCCACTACAGACGTGAATTGTGTGTGAATGTGTCACTAATATCTAAGCCCTGACAACTGGGAGGAAAGAGGCTGATTCTTCATTTTACTTTAGAGGAAGTTTCTCAGTATGACAGATTTAATTCCCTTTAACTCCCATTAAAGCATGCAGAGGGTAAGTCCCACGAACTGTGGTGAAGGTGGTTTTCAAAATTAAGTCATGGTTGAAGTCAGATATTCAAAATGAATGGGGATTTTACCCTCTCAGTCTGAACCAGCTTTTTTTCCCCCCCATTAACTGATTATTAACTTTTAAAAATTAAAAAGGCACCAAAATGAGGCATTTGAGTTTTCCTGGTTTTGTTCGTTCAAGCAATTACTATTAACTTAAACAGCAGAAATCTAGCAAACATTTCTTTGGAAATAAGTTCAATGTCAGCATGCCTTGTTATAAAACATCTATAATTTACATAATTCAAATATATGTAACGTAAGTTTCAGAGGTAGCCATGTTAGCCTGGTTTCAGCCAAAAACAAGGAGTCCAATGGCACCTTAAAGACTAACAATTTTATTATGCCATAAGTTTTTGTGAAATACAGCTCCCTTAATCAGATGCATGAAGTGAAAGGAAAAGAAAACAGGAGGGGTACAGGTAGTGTTACATCAGAGCTAATTCAATTATGGCTGACTTCCTCAGCTCCCATCCCCCCCAAGTGCCCCTCCTCTACTTGCACTATGTGATGGTGGCAAACACCACCCTATACCGGAAACCTACTGACCAGTATACTTACCTACATGCCTCTACCTTCCATCCAGGACATCACATGATCCACTGTCTAGAGCAGAAGCCCCAACCTTTTCCAGATGGGGACCCATTTTGACAATTCAGGAAGACTTGGTGACCCAGGGCAATTCAAAAACAGGGGGAGGAGGGGGGGCAGAGCCACCTGGGGAGACACATGGCTACCCTTTTGAAATGTAATGGCGACCCATACTTGGGCCCCAACCCATAGGTTGGGAAACCCTAGTCTAGAGCCAGGCCCAAAGATACAACTGTATTTGCTTCAATCTCTCAGACAGACACAGGATCTCTATCAACCATTCTTAAAATCACAGTGCCCACCTGGAGAAGTGAAGAAACAGAGCCAGGTACCCAGAAGCTGCCTGCTACAGGGCAGAACCAACAAAGAAAGCAGCAGAACCTCACCGGGCCATTACCTACAGCCCCCAGCTAAAAACTTCTCCAACACATCAAGGGTCTACAACCTATTCTAGATGACTATCTCCAACCTGAAACAGACACACACACACACACCCCCACCCCCCCCAACTACCCCACCCCACCTCACAACAGGGACATTAACCCAGGAACCAATCCCTGTTGCCAACTCTGTCCACATGTCTATGCTAGTGACACTATCACAGGACCTCACCGCATGAGCCCGACCATCACCGGCTTATTCACTTGCACATCTACTAATGGAATACATGCCAGCGAGTGCCAGCAATACGCTTCTGCCATCTACACTGGACAAAGCGGACTCTCTCGGTGCAACAGAATAAATGAACACAAATCAGATATCAGAGGTGGTAACACACAAACACCACTGGGAGAACATTTTAGCCTCCCTAGACACACTGAAAGTTGCCACTCTAAAAAAACAAAACCAAAAAGCCCCACTTCCAAAACAGGCTGCAACATGAAACTGCTGGGCCGGATTATGCACATTTGACACCATCAGAATGGGTGTGAATAGGAACTGAGAATGGCTCTCATTACAATAAGTAATTTTCCACGTTAGCTATCCTCACCTTCTTATCCACACCCACCCTGACTGAATTAGCTCTGATATAACACTCCCATCTCTGTATCCCCACCATCAGTTTTTCTTTCACTTCATGCATCTGATGAAGTGAGTTGCAACTCTCAGTTCATGCCGTAACAAAACTGTTAGCCTTTTAAGGTGCCACTGGACTCGTTTTTACAGGTAATTAATTATAGAAACACTTATCTCTCACCTCTCCTAGGCAGCCAGGCATTATTAAAGCTACGAATGCTTCATACAAACAAAGAAGCAAAGTAGGAGGTGTGGACATTCCATGGTGGCCTACGCTGCTAAACTGCCAACTAAAGGTCAGTTTGATCAGTGCTTGCATAAAAAAGGGTCCTGCATCCTCTCTCCAGTCCAGGGAAAACAGAAAGTGCTGTGTGAACGCAGTCTTGACTTATTTCCATACTAGATCTATTTGTAAGTTTAAGAATATAGATTATTTGTGCATACAAATGCTGAAAAGAGTATTCCTCCATAGCTCCTATATTAATTGCCTTACTTTTTAATTAACTGAATCACCACTAGTCCAGCAACCTTTAGAGTGGACTACAAAAAAATAACTTATGTAGCTCTTCGATGTACAGCACTGCACAGCAATGCAATTATGTCTTACCTGGATTTAAGCAATGCCTCATGTTGGCCAAATACTTTTTTATTCTATAAAATGAGGTTGTTTTCTTGTTCCATAGAAAGAATTCAGTTAAAGGTGTGCCAAATTCAAACCATTCTGACTTACCTGGATCAAACACACTCAAAGCCCAACCATTAACAGAATTAGAAAAAAACAAAAATAGCACAGTATGTTCAGAGTCAGGTATAAGTCACTTAATGATACCCAGCACAACCACAGAAGGGAGTGGATGATTCCACTCTGGTTTCAATCCTTCCCTATCACACTGTAACACAATGAAACAATACGAAAACCGACAGTGCAGCTGCCTTGGATATTTTTAAAGATGAAATCCAGGTGTCAGATTTTATTCAGAGTCTCCTGTGATACATATAGGACACTGATACTGGTCAGCATGACACCAGTGGTACATCTCATGGTTCTCTTCCATCCCCCCCCAGGCTGTCTCTTGTCTGACATTTAGAGGGTAAGCTCCTTGGAGCAGCGACCATCTCTTTGCTCTTTATTTGAACAGCATCGAGCACAACAGGGCCCTGGTCCATGATCAGGGCTCCTAGGCGCTAGCTAACACTAACAGTATGCAATGATTTTGAACACATTTTAAAACCATCACAACCATTTGAGTTCTACAACTTCAAAATCATGATTCCAACCCCTTTCAGAGGCTTCCTTTGCCAATCTCTCAACTAAAAATGACTTAAATTCTTCTGAGAGTAAAGAGCTTCAAGTGATTCGATGGCAACCAAGTAGTGGGTCTACCAGCATAAACCCAAGCACCATTAATCCTTCATCGTGCGCCTCTTCCTTTAGAGAGAGAAGGCGCAAGCTTCGAAAGAGGCACAACAACTGACAACTATTCACTGTGGGGAAGTCCACCCACAACTACTCCAGGCCTCAAGGCAAAACAGTCAATGGACCCCTGCTGGTCCATGCAGGCACAAGCCACACCTGCGCAGACATGGTTCACCTGATACTAGGGCAGTGCTGCACCTGTGCTGCTGGGTACGCTTTTCCAGCAGTCAGGGCTTCCATATGCCCGCCCACCTACCTGCACCATCGGTACCACCCCGCCTAGGCAATTGCCGCTTTTGTTGCCCCCCGCGGGTCTGACTAAGCAAGTGGATAAGATGATACTACCATTAATGAATGAGCATGAAAAAAAATGTTTTAAGTAGTTTGGGCTTTTTAAAGCTCACTGTTAAAAGCACTAAGGATATGGCTAGCCTGCGCTCACTCATCTGTGGGTTTCCATCTTGCAGCATACTACTCTCTTCACAATTATCCGTGTAGGTAAGCTCAGGAATGGTCTTCTACTCCATCTCTGCATCCAGCTCACTTCAGTGCACCCCACAAAGCCGAGTGCTGCCAATTTGCAGCAAGAGCCTCTCACCATTTTTCATTCTCTTTCCCACTGTTTAGAATTTAAATATCTGGAAAAATGTGTTGCACTTTTCCCTATTGCAGCTTTATCCTGCTCCATTCCCCAGCTGACACTAATTAGCCTTTAGCTTTTTTTGCATTTCTTTACACAGCAGCAGACAGCAATGCCTCCTTGGCAGATTGCACAGGCTCATCTCTCAACTTTCCTCACAGGACTTGCTTGCTAAAGCTTTCATCATTATTAATGCTCTCTCCAGAGCTTATTTCCCTTCAGCTATGGGGTTTTCCAAAATACAGAGCCCCAAAACGGAGCACTGCATTCCAACTGAGCTCTAACTTGAGAGAAAAGATTACTTCATTTTACGTTAAATATCCTTAAGGAAGCCTCAATTAACACATGCCTTTTTGCAACTGTTGCAGCAAATTGTGAATTAGTAAATATGCAAACAATTAAACATTAAGTGCATTTGTTCATTTATTTTTAAAAGTGCAACTGCTATCAAGTTATTTGGCAAAACCTTAATTATATTGGTTAGACTGCAGTTAAAGAAGTTATAAAATATTAGACCTCACCATCAAACACTGTCTATTAAAGCTGTGCTATAGACTCGGTGGAGACCAGACGATTTTGCAAGTTACCAGGTTTTCATTTTGGCAAAAGAGGAATTAGCCAGGTTCAACTACACATAATAATGTTCTACATTTACCCAGGCAGGGTAGATTAACTAAGCTTGGAAGGCCTTTTGTGTACATTGGTGTGTGGGGTGTCTAAGACACTGAGGTACTTCTTTTTAAATGTCGTATTTGCTGGTAAGTTTGAATTGGTATCTGAATGTGTTATATTTTACATTGTCATAACACCTTTCTTGCACCAATTTCATTAAAAAAATACGAAGTGCTATACAAATTAGGTGCAACTCTTTGGATTCCAGGAAACTGCCAGATCGACAGAGTTTGGGAGACTGGGAGTTGCCAGTTATTTCCCATTTTATACAAAAGTGCTTTAAATGAAAGAGGCAGTGATGCTTAGTGGATAGAGTCCTGGAGTGAAGACCTGGGTTCTATTCCCAGCTCTGCCACCAGCCTGCTGGCTGACACTAGGTAAATTAAGTCATCTCTGTGTACTTCAGTTTCACCCTCAGTAAACTAGGGATAACGATACTGACTCTGTAAGGACTCTGAGAGCTACTAACTGGGCTACATACAAGCTAGGTGGCTGTTCTGTGTGTTTCATTAGTCCTTCCCAATGACTTATTTTTTCCATTTCATTATTTCAGGCCATTTCTCCAATGTAACAAGACTTATTTTTGAATGTTCTCAACCAACGCATTTGCTATCCTCCCATGAAAATCATACAATCCACAAATGTGCATAGTGTGCTCACCACTCCACTCTCCGAAACAACTGCTACCCGTACACTGATCTTTTCAGTACACTGCAGTTAGAAACACTGTCTTCTCTCCTTTAAAAAAAATGGGTGAGAGTCTGTCTGCTTGGGAAGGCGAAACACTCAGCACAGACTAGAGCCAAGAGCGAGGGGCCTTACCCCCTACTTAGCTCTGCAACAGCACCTGCACCACCCACGGTCATCCCAGTCCTGAGCTTCCCTTGAGCACAGCCTGCTAGTGGCACTGAGCTGCACTGACTGATGTGCACAAGGAAGAAAGAGGGGGAGGAGGAGGAGGAGAAGACTACTTAAATCATGGGTACTTCTTAGGTCAGCAGGGTGTAAACAGAAGTGCAGTGACTCGCTGTTCAGTCCAGTCGCCCAGGCAGAAATAGTAAGGGTGGTGACGGGAGGTAAGCGAGGGCATGGAAAGGGGAAAGAGGAGAGTGTAACTGGCACCACAAAGCTGTACAGTCTATGCAGTTCTTTCCTCCCGACTGCAATTGCAATTATACTAATTCTACACCAGCACCAATGCCACCCACCCCACACGGTTCCTCTCCCTTCTAACACCCTCAAAAAGGCGGGACGCAAACTGAACCAACAGAGCTGCTGTATCAAGGAGTCAGGCAGCACAGAGAGCATTCACTGACTGAAATCTTATATCAGAGAAATACAGAGTAATTACAGCACTGGTACGGAAAGTGCAACCGAGAACTCCCCAAGAGAAACCAGGTAAAGAGATGGTTGAAGTAGTTCAACTGCAAAGAAAAGGGTTCAAACAAACTAGTACTATAGACACACACACGCTCCAAGTTAAATGGCACCCTTTATCAGTCACAATTTAATGTCAAGCGAGTTTTTAATTCAAATAATAAAATAAGGTCAGGTAGTTACACACCTTCCTGCCTGCAGCCCCCTCACATGTGGTGTTACATGTGAGCTAAGGACACCAGCAACGGCTGCAAATAATGTTGGATAGGCAGATCCATCTTTCGATGGGAAAGAAAGCACTTCACACAGCCCCAGGCATTTCTCCTAGTACAGATGGAGTGGCATTGCCCACCCACATCCATTTCTCCAAAGGGGGGGATCTTCATAACAGAGCTGTCATGAAAGAGAGAGGGACAAGTGGGAAAGCCTATGGGTTCCAAAAGGGGCACAAATGTTGAAGCCCACAGCGGGCCCGGGGAGGATAATCAATTCTCAGAATTATTTTTACTGCAGTAACAGTGAAGTTACAAGTAGGATCATACAGGCTCCTGTGTCACCGTGACAGAGGGCACGATCTTCTTTGTACACAGCAGGTGCAGGGAGCCTTCCTACCTGCCTCCTGTTATGAACACCAACTTTATCAACAACTATTCATACCAATCTGAAGGCAAGACTAGGTGACCATCACAAACCCTTCCGGCCTTGGCATCTACACATTTCTGTTACTGCAGCCACTCCCGCCATCTTCCAGCTGCTTAAACTCTTTTGATACAGGAACTCTATGATGACCGACACACAGCCTTGTCACAGCTCTCCATCCTAACCCAAACCCTCCTATGGCCTAACGTGTTTAGCTAACGAGGAGCCTCACGTCCCGATATTACTTCAAGGGTTCTTTCGCTGCATTCCCCCTTCTAAAGTTCCTTCGGACACTGAGAGCACAATTGCACCCGACAGTCCAAAGGCCTCTCCTACTCAGCACAAGGGATACAGTAAGTGCAGAGCTTAATTTGTAATGAAAGGTACCAGGGCTCAAACTATTCTTGACTTTCACAACTGGCACACAAGCCCAGAGATCCCAGGGCAATGACCTTCCAAGCCTGGAGGTGCCAGGGCTCAGCCCTGACAAGGCGTGACTAACGTGCCCCTACAGAGTAAACATTTGCTGAATATTATTGCCTATACTTTAAGGCAGCGTTCCTCACAGTGGGCCACGGGCCTGCTGTGGGAAAGCCACTAGTGGGCCTGCACCACTTTGTTTACCAAAAGGGTCCATAGCCATGGAGCCTCGTGGCTCCCATTGGCTGTTTCCCGCCAAGGGGCTGGCTGGAAACGGCGAACCAGAGCCAATGGGAGCCACAAGGCTTGTGGCCATGGACCCTGTACACAAAGTGGCGCGAGCCCACAGCCCACTTTGAGGAATACTGCTTTAATGTTTATATCACTCAATGTACATGACAGTCAAGACCTGTGCAAAATTAGAACATGTTGCAACTAGAAAGAAACGGCTAACATGTTATATTCACAATACAGCAGGGACAGACAAACTTTCAGCTAATGGCTAGATTAGCAACTAGAAAGCAATAAGTGGACCATACCTAATATACACATAATGGACCAAATTGCAGATGCTCTTGTCTTAAAATTTTGCTGTGCATGTAGTAACGTCAGACCCTTCAGTATCTTTATTTTGGTGGGACTGTTTGTCTAAATAGGCAACTCAAGAGTCACCCAAATCCTTCTCAAATCTGCTTATCCAACATCTGATTCCACTTCACAGACAGGGCCTCTCCTCCTTGTATCCGCTCCTGACAACATAGCCAAGCGCATCCTTGATGTAAATCCATCATCAGCTTGGAAAATAGAGGATTGAATGGAGATAGGATAGAGATCTATAAAAGCCTGAATGGTGTGGAGAAAAGGAACAGAAGTTTTTTTAACCCCTTCACGTAGCACAAATGAATTAGGGGTCACTCAACGAAATTAACAGGCAGCAAGTCTAAAACACAAGGAAGTGCTTCTTTACGCAACATATGGTCAACCTGTGGAACTCATTGCCAGGGGAGGTTGTGAAGGCCATAAGAAACAAGTAGGTTCAAAAAAGAATTAGATAAATTCACAGAAGATAGGTCCACCAGTTACTATAAGCCAAGATGGACAGCAGGCAGGGACACAACCCAATGCTCTGGTACCCCTAAACATCTAACTGCTACACTAGGACTGGATGACAGGGGAGGAGGAGTCAATAACTGCCGTTCAGTTCACTCCCTCTGAAGCTAGATGGACCATCGGTCTGACCCACAGCTGTTCTTATGACAGCAGATTATGTTCAGAACTCGCTGTGTTGGTCAGGGGTGTCTCAATGGAAGACAAGATACCCTTCTCAAAACAGCTCTGCATCTACTCCCGCAAGCCCTAAGAAAAATGTTCATGTAAAAGTGGAAGGTGCCAATGTCATGAACATTGTGGCTCACAGCAGCTAGGAGCCAGCAACATAAAACAGTAAGGCACTTCCTATTTGCACAAACCACACTGCCTTGTGTGGTAGCTGCTGCAAAGAAGGGCCTTCCCCCCCAGTGTGCTGGGAGAACCTGCTAATGGACCACATGGTGTATTACATTACATGATCACTTCCTGCATAAGTTGAGAGGTCCAGCTACCCAGATTTCCCTGACACAGTAACTAAGGATGTGAACATGTCTTTAAGTAACTGTGGAACTGCTGGAAGTGTCAGCTGTTACATGTGGTGCGGCAACTGGTGTGTAACTGTGAAGGTTCATCAACAAGCCCAGGCTCATTGGTTAACCAAGCACACAGTAACACACTCACATCCTGACCGTTAACCCTTCCTGCCTGCATTACAGACCCGTATTTCTGCACAGACTGAGCAGATACCCTATGCTCAGCACTCGTTGCAGGCATGGCTATAGTCTGGTTACAAAACGCGTATGTGGACACAGGCTGCACTCCTGCACATCCAGGCTGTGACTTGGTTACAAATGTGGCAAAGCACTGCTATTTTAGATCAGCCTCTTAATTCAGAGACAACAGGTCTCAGGATACGGAACAAGGCTCTGCATCGCTCCATGTCCAAGTGGAGGGCAGTCACTGACTCCAGTGCAGCTGTGCAAGACAATGCTTACAATGAAGCAGGGGATCTGTACTTTCTTTCCTAATAGTCCTTTAAAACAAAAAACAAACAAAAACTCCACACAACACACCCCCACACACCGAGAAGAGACATCTTTGCCCATTGTCTTGCATTTGGTTTATCAATGAAAAAAATGTTAAGCGGGAAAGAGGAGTGGTAGGGAAAAGAGCAGATTCTCCTCCAGCTACATAATTATGTTCCTATCTAGCTGGGACAAGTGGGGGAAAGCACAGCCCACTAGCTTTACACATCTGCAGCGTTACCTTTACTTTTTCTCTTCTCAAGCAGCAGAAAAGACAATTTTCATCAAAAGACCAATCAGAAACACCTTCGGGCTCACAGTCTGTAAATCAGAGGAATAGCAAATTACTTCATATTCATAAACCACAACTTAGTGGTGCCAAAAGACAAACCAATAAATACCTGTTTCACAACATTCTTCTCTAGGGGCTGCAGATGCAGATTTGGTTTCTGACATGTTTTAAATCCCCAAAATATTACAAAGATATATACTGTTAATCTATGCACAATGAACCTGTTTCTGTCTAAGGAACGCCAAATACATTGCCAGCTACATAAAGATGAACGCACATTCATTAGTAATTTTAGCCAATATGAAACTAACTGTGAGCATTGCCTGGGGGGAGGGAAAAAAGCACAAATCACCACGGTAACACACATTTTCGAGAGGCAGAGCTGAAATTGCTTCTGTGGTTAGAAATGCAGAACAAGACACAAAATTAAAGACTGAATACCTTTAAATAAACTGAGATCTTTTAATAATCCAGGTCCAAACAGCCCTTCTAGAATACTTTCAAACCCTAAAAGCAAAGAAAAGAATTGTTAGCTTTCTAGATAAAGTACGTCAGTCACTACCGGAATATTTACAATAGCAGTTCTATATTTATCTATTCCAAGAACAGATGTGAACATGTTTTCTCCTAGTATTCCCAAGATCAATAGGTCAATTGTAATGACTAAATTACCAAAAAAATCATAACATCCTAAAATCCAGTTTCATTCCCGTTCTTTTGCAGATAATGGGGTTACAGTGTAGAGCCATGTTAGACATTATGGAAATGATTTTGGAAAGAATGTGAAGTTTTCATTTCTATAATGTGCCTCAATTCAGGGCACTCTCCCAAAATATTCATTACTTAAATAAACACCTAAATTCCATTTCAAAAGAGGTACAATTTTTCCAGAGAAAAGTCCATTAGCCTCTTCTGTGCCTTGTTCTAAATCTCAACATTGTGAATTATGACATAGGCCGGAGTCAATTTTCAAACTTCCCCCTTGTAACTTCATGGGAAGGGGAATCCTAAAAAGAAGAAAATTTCAGCAATCCTATATACCACTAAAGAAACAAATTCAAATCATTAGATATTCAGTGTCAGTCCCACCTTTTATATACTATCTGATTTACCCTCATGCAATGTACTATGCCACTCTTAAGTGCTAATCAATTTTAGCACCCTCAGAAAAAGATTAACTCTCCCTCCTAAATTAGTGCTACTATGTAAAGTCAATATTAATCTAACTCCTATCTAGCAGCAAAATCTACAGAGGCATTAACCACCCAATACTGACCAGAAGACACATTACCAGTGAGTGAATACTAAAAGGGCAAAGAGTCTCAAAAAGGGACAGTCACCTCAGTCCTATTTCTATGTGAAAATGTTTTGCCTACTACTGCCAGCCGTGACACAGAAGATTATAAATAAAAAAAATTAAAAAAATCTCCTAAGTATGGTTACTCTGTGCATTTGATTGCACTCTGAACAGTTAATCGGTTTCTCCTGCTCACGTGGGTCTTTCAAAAATAGCAAAGGGAGAGACAAAGTCATTTTTGCAAGAGGAAAATGGTATTGTAAAACCACAAACTGGCAGGGGGCGTCAGGGATGGGAGAAGCGCCTGAAATTACTTTCAGTTTTGTTTTTAAACTGGCTAGAATTCGAGTTGATGGTAACCCTTGAAAGAAAGAAAGCTTAATACTGGAAAACAGCACTTCTCAGAAAGCAGCACTGTTCCCTGCATGTATAGAATCCTGGCCTGATGTCAAGTCTTATCCTTTGGACAGCATGATCAGTACCAGTGGAGACCAAGAGCAGCTCTATTCCCTCATGTGATGCTAGCTACAATTCTCATGCAACAGTAGAAGCATTAACAACATCAGCTCTAAGACCCTGGAAGCACTTCTAGCATTTAATGCCAGTTAGCTGCTAAAAGACTGCCAAGGAGCGATATCGATGGTGGTAGTACATCTTGCATGAACATGGAGACTGATGCTAATATTTAATGCCAGGAGAGCAGTCTAAGTGGAAAAAATGGCAACAGTGATGTCGAAAAATATAAATGAGAGTGAAGAGGGAAGAGAATAAAGAAAAGCAGGAGATAAATATCCCATCCAACGGCACCTTGTCAGGCAGACAAGCAACACTGCTTCCAAAAAAGCCAATTCAGGCTTCAGGAAGTGGCAGGAGCAATGGGAAGGGCCGAACCACCTTACCTAAGAGAAGAAAAATAGAAGAATCAGGGTATTGACCCTTTATGCTTCACATTTTGACACCTTTGCTATTATTGATGGGACAATGACCCATAACAATTCACTTCTGAAAAAAACCCCGAAGTCATCTGGCCAATCAACCCCACCTCTTAACTTTTTTGTTGTTAAAAAAAAATCATTGATGCTCAGATTTAACTCAAACTCACCATTCTTAAAATAGTAACTGACAGTGACTCATGCCCTGAAATTTGTCATGCATGCAACAGCATACTGAAATCACGGCCGAGTTTTACAGCCTGCATATTGTACAATCGTAGTTCGCTAGCCCACTGTTCTTACTGATGTTAATGCCACTCAGTTTTTATTAATATTAAATATTGGATTTAGCAGTTGCATAGCAACGGCAGAACATCTTATGTGCAATTCTTGACATTAAATGGCAAATAAAGGAAGAATGAATGTATTCAAAAATTATACTAAGGACCTAGCAGAACAGCCATGTAGCCCAATCCTCACCACCACCACCCCCAAAAAAGTAGAGTGCAACATAGCAAAGGTGGAATAAGACTTGCCATGTTATGTTCACTTAGGATCCCCTTCCCCCGCCCCCCAAAAAAGCATTTATGCAGAATGAATACAAAATGCACAGGAAACAGTCTTGAAAAAGGAACGGCCTACTTTTTAATACTATTTTTTCCTCTATTGTCACTGCTCTTAGAAGTTTGAAAAGAACATATCCTTTCCCAATGATTCTGTCCTTTTCCATTGGAAGAGGATTTTTCCCTGCATTTCAAATGGAATAAAAATTAACATGGCTGCCTTTGTTAAGTCCCTTGCGTGTATACCTTCAGCATCTATATCAGTGTTTGATAGCTCACAGCAGCTACAGAGCAGGGGGGGAGCAGAGACATCACAAGTCACAGGCGAGGAGAGGGAGGAGAATGAAGATCCCAAGATTTTTTGGCGCGCAGGGGGGAAAGGGGGGAGGTTTCCTGCAGTTTTTAGTATCTCCCACATCGTTCCAGAATCTAAGCTTCTATACTTTTTAAACCTCTGTCTTCCTTTTATGGCCCACTTTCAACAACAGAGAAAAACCAATGTGTCTTTTTATTCTTTATAATGTATTAATAATGCCCAAAAAAGTCCTGGGCTTTTTTAGGTTGGGTTTTTGTTGTATTTGTTTTTTTGCTCCCTCATTAGAAGTTAGAGCTTATTCACTCTAGAAAGCTCTGTGGTGTCTGGAGAGTGAGCAAAGCAGACAAAACCCTCCAAGTCACAGCAGAGAATGCAGGGTTATATTTTAAAACCCTATATTGTTCACACCCATTTCTTTCAATATCCAAAAGCATTATTTTCGGTGTGAGTTAACAACTCAGCCTCACAGAAGTCTTCTAGCAAAACCTGGGGAGAGGAGACTTCACGTTGACCTTCCTGACGTGTGTCTGTATGGTTAAAAATCCCATGCACACATGCATGTCATGCTTCCTCTGTCAAGCCAACCACCCACCTTTGCAGGCCATCTTTGAGACCCTCCCTTATATATACACCAACAAGCTGCTGCCCCGTTAACCCAGCCTTGGAAGAGAATGTGAATTCTCTTCTCCACAATTATACTCCCCTTCACGAAGTGCTGATTCAAACCCTGGATGTGCCATTTCCACACTAACGGTAGCAAAGCTCAGCAAAGCAGGTTGACTCTCCAGGTTTTCATAACATGTTCGGTTAGCACCCGAGTGCGTTTCCTCATTTACCTAGGTAACTGAGACTGGAGACTATCTTCCCACCCACCCCCAGACATGTGACCTGGCAAAGACGTATTATGGAGCCATGATGCTATAAGCAACAGTAATCCTAAACCATATTCAGCAGAACAGTGGCTGAACACTTCAAGTTTTGCAAAAGATCTCACTAGGATGTAAGCACTTCAGGTCTTCTTTTTAGACCCAATAAGGATCTAACAACTTCTGCCCTGCTTAACCACTAATAAGGCTGCTTAAAATATTACAAAATATTAAAAATATTACAAAATATTAGTGAGGCTCCCCCCCGCCCCGCAAAAGGGGAAGCATCATCAAACTCTGGAACAGCACAGTGTTTTGTCTATGGTTCTTAGTCCTCACCTACTTCCCCAGGGTTGGACACTAACTGAGGTGCAGACTGGGGATGTTAAATTTAGAGTAATTAACTAATTGAGCAGTCGATGGGATTTCATTAGTCTATAAGGGCACCTCCACCTTTGAACTGTAGCAAGAGCCCTGCTGGGCCCTTGTACATTTCAAAAGCAGAACTGCTGCAGAAGCTGCATGAGCAGAGAATGCATCAGTCCCTGCTTACGCTGTTTCTGCTGTGCCTCTACTTCTCTTGCCCCCTGCGGAGACGGTGTTTGCAGGAATCGGCTGTTAAGCTCCTGCCCGACTCAGGCTCCCCCTCTTGTGGCCCTTCTGATAGATAAGCACATGCTCATCAGGCAGTCAACTAGTTGCTTAAATCCCTATTGTGGACATCACCTTAATGTGTAAATCACTACGTACGCAGTAATGACAGATCTAACAAAAGCCAAGGAGCCACAAGAGTCGTCTTCACGCTGTTACTTGCCTCAATTTTGTATCATGCATAAGATTATGATAACAGCAAGATCTGGGTTTTACAACACTACTTAACAAAACACATCTTAATGCATAGCTAGGCAAGGTTTTGCCTGTAACAATGTAGGCATTTGAAAAGGAACAATGCCACATCGAAGGGATCCAAGAAAGTAAACATGTTCCAGTTTGAAGTACCATAACCCTTTAGTTAAAAACTATCCCAAAGGTCCCGTGATAGCAATGTGCCCACAATTGATTTACAGGTATCCTAAATCTGTGTCTTTAGCATTTGGGAAAACTCTATCACTACTGTAGTGAGTTCACTAACGAGAGCACAAAAATACACACATGCATTTTGGGTAGAACCTGAAAGTTGTTTTAACTGATTGAGAACGTTCTAAAACAACACAATGTGGAAAGAGTTGGAGAAGGAGAGATCAGAGAATTCCATGACCAAAGCGTTAATGCAGAGTTGTGGCTGGTTGGTGCTACAAGGTCCCCATGGAGAAAGCAGAGCTGAGCAACAACTCAGGCATCTGAAGATAAGGAAATGCAGTTAATGCCGGCTATGCAAGTTTTGCTCTGCCACGGTAAGCAAAGCCCCGCTATAGCCTCTTCACTCACACTCTGCTCTGCCAGACACAGCGCTGCTGAAACACAGCACTTCACCTCTTTTTACAACCTGCTCACTTTCACCCAGATGATTCCACTACAAACAATTTCCTCACCCAAAAAGCGGTGCATCCAGGATGGGAGAATTTATATGACACTTCATCTTGACAGGCATAGAACTGATCACAGAAGTAAAAATAATGGTAGAGTAGATACAAGGGATCGTCACTTGACCACATGTATGACGTGCAAACTGAATAAAGCCCAGACCAGTAAAATATATAAGTGGTGCTTTTAAAATGTCAGTTTCACAAAACTGAAAGCCATTATGAACTAAGGATGTTAAGTATCGACTGACTAATCGAGTAGTCGGTGCATTTTGCATCAACTATTCAATTAGTCAATAGGGCACCTCCGCCTTTGAAGTGTAGCAACAGCCCTAGGGCTGTTGCTACACTTCATAGGCGAAAGCGCTATGTGGAGCCCGGGGTCAGTCCCCAGCTGATCCCAGGCTCCACGCGGTGCTGCCACTTTGAAATGCAGGGTGCAGCCTGTGGACACCCCAGCTGGCCCCAGGCTGCACGCAGCATTTCAAAGTGGCAGTGTTGCTTGGAGCTCGGGGTCTGGACCTAGGCTTCAAGTGGCGCTGTCGCTTTGAAGTACCTCTTCCTCCCCAGCCTTGCTGCCTCTATATGATCGAGGCAGCCGGGGGGGGGGGTGGGGGGAGCGACTAGTCAACTAGTCCTTCACATCCCTATTATGAACCAATTCAGTGGGGAGAAAGAATGCAATGAGAAAGATATGAATAACAGCTAGGAAGCTCTTTAAGAGCCTTTCACCAAAAGTCCCAGTAAGCCACAATCAAGAAAGATTGTGCTGATTAAAAAAAACAACCTGGCTTAAATGGGAATGATAGCAGCTATAGGTACTACACACACACACACACGAGCTGTCAAGCAATTAAACATAAATCCTGATTAATCACATAGTTAAATAGTAATTCTATTTAGATATTTTGGATGTTTTCTACATGTTCAAATATATTGATTTCAATTACAGTACAGAATACAAAGTCTACGGTGCTCACTATTTTTTAGTACAAATATTTGCACTGTAAAAAAATACTATTTTTCAATTCTCCCATTAGAAATACTGTAGTGCAGTCTTTCAATTTTCATGATTTTACAAATGTAGACTGATGTATGAAAAACTCCCTACATTCAAAAACTAAATGTAAAACTTTAGGGCCTACAAATCTACTCAGTCCTACTTCTTGCTCAGTTAATTGCTCAAACTAGTTCATGTTTCTGGTAGATAACACTGCCTGCTTTTTGTTTATAACCCCACCTGAAAGTGAGAACAAGCATTCACATGACCAGTGTTGTAAGATATTTACATGCCAGATACACTTAAGGGTTCAGATATCCCTTTGAGCTTCAAGAACCATTATGGAGGACATGCATCCATGCTGATGAGGGTTCTGCTTGATAATTTAAAGCAGAGCAGACCAATGCATGTTGATCATCCTCATCTGAGTCAGCTATTACCATCGGAACGTTAATTTTCTTTTTTGGTGGTTTGGGTTCTGTCGTTTCAGCATCGGAATTGTTGCTCTTTTGAGAATTCTGAAAGCATGCGCCACACTTCATTCTCAGATTTTGGACGGCACTTCAAATTCTTAAACCTTAAGCTGAGAACCGTAGCTCTTTTTAGAAATCTCACGTTGGTACCTTCTGCACATTGTGTCAAACCTGCAGTGAAAGTGTTCTTAAAACAAACATGTGCTAGGTCATCATGGAAGACTGCCATGACATGAGCTATATGGCAGAATGTGGGTAAAACAGGAGAAATTCTCCCTCAAGAGCTTCAGTCACACATTTAATTAATGCATTATTTTTAGTGGGAATCAGCACTGAAGCATGTCCTGTGGAATGGTGGCTGAAACATGAAGGGGTATACGAATATTTAGCACCTCTGGCATGTAAACACCTTGCAATGCTGGCTACAAAAGTGCCACAAGAATGACATCTGAAAGTGAGAACAGACAATGTGAACAAGAAACAAGGATGCATTATCTCCGAAAAACAAACAAATCTGTTTCTCTGATTGGCTGAACAAGCAGCATGAATGAAGTGACTTGCAGGCACTAAAGTTTTACATGGTTTTGAATGCAGCTATGTAAAAAAAAAAATTCTACATTTGTAAGCTGTACTTTTATGATCGAGATTGCAATACCTTATGATGTAAGTAGAATTGTCAGTAATGTAGAAAAACACAAAGTGTTTAGTTATTGTTCTTCTGTATATAGGGAAAAGCAGGATGATGTATTCATATCACATAATGATACTGTGCTTTCCAGTCCAACAGTAATGAAGGAAGAGGTTAAACAGCTACTATAGGAGACCACTGTAATTCATAACTAGGATGCAAAAGTCTTTAAAGAGCTGGCTTAGGAACTCACTAGACAGTTCACGTTGATTTTTTTAAATACATTTTCAAGTGCAATAAATTGCCTAGGGAGATTGTGTCATTGGAGGTTTTTAAGAACTGGTTAGACAAACGCTTGGAAGCAATGGTCTAATTACTTAGTCTTGCACCTTGAGTCCAGGAGACTGGACTAGATCAAGTAGTTTCCAGTCAGGGCTGTCAGGTCCAGGCGTGTGGGGGGGAAGCTGCAAGCAGGGCTGGTGTTCGATTCTGTAGGGCTCAGGGCTGAAAGCCAAAGCCTTACTGTGCAGGACTGAAGGCTGGGCCTCTGAGCCCCACCCTTCTGGGGCTGAAGCCAAAGCCCAAGCAGCTTAGCTTTGCAGGCCCCCCCTGCATTTTAAGGTCCCAGACAATTGCCCTGGTTCCAAACCCCTAATGCTGGAAAACAGCTGTCGTGGAAAAGGTGAAGTGGGGTATTTTTATACTCGTATGCTAATAATGTTGCAACCAAGTGTCTTCAACAGTGTAACATACATACCAGAACTCCCTGCAGAATCCCCGGGGAAGACAGCTGTCCACGTGGGTAGTGGGAATGTTAAATATCGGTTAACTGAATAGTCGAGTAACCTCATGAATTATCAGTTAGTCGACTACTCTATAGTCCCCGTGGATGGGGCCGGTAGCCAGTGCACTCCAGCCCCACTCCCGAGGAGATCCCTGCCAGTCTGAGGCAGCAGTGCGGGGTGCCAGGCGGGAGCTTGTCCACGAGGGGAGCCAGCACCCCTCACGGACTGGTTGCCTGTCACCTTGTGTTACTGCCTCTGATACAGCAGTTCCTGTCCGGGGGCAGTCTGAGCTCCCAGACCCGGCGTGAGCCAAACCTGAGTCTGGCTGCCTGCCCGCCTGGCTCCTAATACTTTTAATGCAGAGCCGCAGAAGGGTGTTCGGTCCCAGTCCCATTGCAAGCCAGAACTGAGCTGGGCTATTCACCAGCCTGCTGAAAAATTTACTGGGGGGTAGAAGGGGGGAGAGGGAGGAAGAGGAGAATGCATGTAGTCTATAACATTAAGGTTAATTGACTACACTATTACATCCCTAGTGGATAGGCAATTATCCAGTACAACTCTCTGCAGCAATCTAGACATATTAGGTACTTAACAGCCCCCATAACCTAATGGATTAGCTTCACAACGCCCTATGAGGAACGGGAGCACTACTAGCCACACTTCACAGATGGGGAACTAAGGCACACAGACAAACTATGTAACTACAGGAGCCTGGGACGGGACAAGGACTCAAACTTGTCTTCTAAGGCCAGCTCCCTCCCCCCAAGCTAGCACAGAGAACACGTGCAATCCAGCGTGGACTCATTCATTTGACTAGAGTCCAGTCGAGTTCAACACAGGGGTGGAGCGAATGGTACCTGAGGTTATGGGTACATTTGTGTCTGGAGGAGACCAGCACCACAGTGACACCTCCGTCTCAGACCAAGATGATGACGCAATCCTCAGATTTTCTTGATTTCTAAGTGGCAGCAGTTACTGCATCTTCTC
Organism: Rafetus swinhoei; assembly: GCA_019425775.1. NCBI lineage: Eukaryota > Metazoa > Chordata > Testudines > Trionychidae > Rafetus > Rafetus swinhoei. Next base: position 1,523,185 of record CM033447.1, read on the forward strand.
ACGATGTGAGATTTGCTCTGGCAGACTGAGCTTAAATATTCTAGGGGTTTGGAAAGCGTGAGGGTGGGAAGGAGAGCCTGGCTTTATATGCCAACTTTCTTTAACCTGCCTTCCTGCGGATGCTTAAAATCAGGATTTTGCCAACTTTGTAATAAAATGTGGTCCACACTAAGAGATATTGTCCGACTGCCCACCTCCCTTTCTTTTCTAACCCTTCTCTTCCAGTCATGAGGACATCTCTGCAGCAACTGTTTAAATAGAAAAGCAGTATCAGGGAAAGTGACATGATGTATTGTATCATAGCAACTGGAAACCAAGACAAGCTGACCCCATGTGACCCACCAACTTTTCTTCTGAGCATCAGCCAGTGCTCCACAAACCAGACTTTGGGACCACCTTCTTCTTCTAGAAATAAAATAAAAAGGGTCGCCTGCCCCTTTAAGGGAGGCCATTTTGAACTCTGTTGTCCTCCTCGGCACACCTCTGACTACCTTGCGGCACACCGGTGTGCCACGGAACACAGTTTAAGAAACACTGAGATGACACTATACAGAGAATTTAAAGGGAAAAATTAAAAAAGCAGTTGGCTAGAACCACACCATACAATTTGAGGTGCACTAGGAAAAACAGACCCTCCTCCTAGAATGGCAATATACAAAAACCTGTAGGAGAACACTTCAATCGCCCTAGACACACAATTGCAAGTCTAAAGATAGCCATCCTGCAGCAAAAGAACTTCAAGACCAGACTTCAAAGAGAAACCGCTGAGCTACAGTTCATCTTCAAGTTTGACACCATCAACTCAGGATTAAACAAAGACTGTGAATGGCTAGCTAGCTACAAAAGCAGCTTCTCCTCTCTTGGTATTCACACCTCCAGATCAGCTACTAGAAGTGGGCCTCATCCTCCCTGATTGGATTCACCTCGTTATCTCTAGCCTGAGTCTGGCCTGCATAGTTATACCTGCTTCTGGAAATTTCCACTACATGCATCTGATAAAGTGGGTCTTTGCCCACGAAAGCTTATGCTCCAACGCTTCTGTTAGTCTATAAGGTGCCACAGGACTCCTCGCCCCCTCCTCCTAGAAAGCTTCCAACAAGAACTCATGAGTAGGCAAAAGGAATTGAAGCCTGGTTTACAATTTCCTACAATGCTTTCTTTTATAGAAGCATGCTTCTTTAGCATGGCTACTTTCCATCTGAGACAGAATCTATCCAACCAAAAGACATTCTAGTTATTAACACATCTTGTGAAAGCAGTACCTGCATTTGGTCCAAATTCCATTTTGCCACTGAATTTTTGACAACTAAGTATACTGATAACTTTAGAAGACTGCACCCTAGTTTGGGAATGGAATCATTAGCAATCAGCATGGCTATGCTGAATTTGTGTGCATGACTGGACCCGCCCTTTCGCACTGATAGGAACACGAGGCTGGACTGTATCTGGGTGAAGTCCAAGAACCACACCACAGTGTCTGAGGTGCTATTATAAAATTCTCAGATAAACTCCACTTGAATGTTGTTTTTAAGTTGCCAATGTGGCCTTTCAAATTTAAGTCAGCTGTACTACAGGGATGTTATAATTATCTCCAAGCTAAGTACTATGAAGCCAGGAAAGTCACAGTTGGGGGGTAAGCACCCCCCAGACACGTTAAGGAATGTGGATACATAGGGCATTCAAATCCACATAGTGCTGTTCTATGTAGCTCGTGCTGGTGCCCTCTCAATACTCCGGTGCACTTCTATGTTCCCTTGCGTGAGCCCCAGTAGGGTCTGCATGGACCAGCTCATGTGCAACACATCAGTGTACTGTAAAAACCAAAGCCCCACACAGGCACATGATTCCACTTCATACCTGCTATATCAAATGCCTATCCCTCTCCAAGGACATCTTCCATATGTTAGCTATGGGCGACTGTTAGGCAAGAAGCACCTAGGAACTAAGCCCGTTTGCCTAGAAAATTCATGGGTCCTTTTGGTTTGGGATGCCAACAGGTGCAGAACTGGTTCTCCGAACTGCAAGGTTCACCTCATTGACTGTAGAATGACTCAAGCCTATTCCACTCAGCTTATTACCTTGACCTGCTTCAACCAATTAGCCTTGAAATGAACATTTTAACCAATACAAAATGCTCAGAACAAGTATTTGAGAAGTTCATTAGTTTCAATAGAAACAAGATCATTGAATTCTTCTCCGACATTGGCCTTGTATTGCGGAGCCTAACAAAAGTGTGTTTGCCTTGTATATCAGCCTTTTGGCTGGAAACTGGATTCTACGCAGGAATCCACAGAAACAAGCCTAACTGAAGCTTCTGGAATTTGGTTTGCTTCACTCAAGAAAATCCCCCAACACAGGAAATTCTATCAGCTCACTTAGGCTCCCACATGGGCTATCACTCGGTGCACATGTTAAAATAATATCCTGGTCAGTCATGGGGCTTTTATTTTGTATACCGTTGTGTCCAACCAGTTCTGTGGTGAACTAGCCAAATCCCCACATGTGACTAGAGTGCTGGACACCATGGCTGTATACTAAGATAGATTTGGGGCCATCTCAATCTCTTTGCTAAGGGTAGAGAGGATCCGTTACCAGCTTAATCTATTGTGCAATGGAGCTTCCCTTTGCTCTAGAGAACATGGAAGGTAGGTGGGTTTTGCGATCCGGTTGGAAAGGTGCATGGTTCCATGCAATGCAATTACTCTTGGTCTAGAGCACATTTTATCTGAGGGATGCCATGAGACCTATGATGGGCATTGAGGAACTGGTGTAGATCTCTGAAGAGTCCATTCAGTGTTCTTCACTTGAGAGGCCAATGCTGTGCAAAGATGCTTGCATGAGGAACAGAGAGAGCAGATGACTATTACGGAACAGTGCTTCCCTAAACAAAAGCACACTATTGTAATGATCATTTGTCTCTAATAGTCACATGGAAAGGATTTGCAAACCTGTTAAAACTTCATCAATAGAGAGGAACTCATGCTTTAGTGAATCAGGAAGACAGGGTACAAGATTCTCCAGGTGAACTGCAAAGGCTGTAACTTGAAAATGCCAGAGATCCCCTGATTCTGGGAGAAGCTGTTCTTGGCAGCTCATCAGTTGACCGGTCTCATTAAAGATGGACAAAGTAAACCTTTCAATCTTCATGTAGCGAGCAGTACCCTGAGAATTCTTACAATGATCTATGGGCAGGTAACTTAGCTAGGCTAAATGTTAAGGGCATTTGCTCACTGCACTGATGAGCAAATCTTAATTTTATGTCAAAGATCATGAGGTGGCTTATAAAAAGGAAGCTGCTAAGGGTCTCTTAAAAGACATTTGCTTATTGTATAATTTATGCTTTACTAATACCATCCCTTCCTGCTTCTAGTCCATCATCTGTATGTGCAAAGCTGCAAACTCTGAAGCCACCTAATGTCAGTTATCTTTTCTGTGTTCAGGTACTTTAGATAATATGAGACTTCACCCTCTTGCTTTTAATGTAACATCTCAACACAAAGTGGTTGTGGTGAAAGAGGTTGTTGAAGCTCAGAACTGAGTCTATTAAAATGATGTATTTATATGGTCCCCCTTGCTTAGTATCAAAACACTCAAACAGTAGGTCTCATTTAGGAACAAGTCCCCTTCTGATAGGATAACTGTCTTTCCAGCTCAGATAAGACCCATATTTGTATTTTGTACAACTCTGCTATCTAAACAGACAGTGGAGTTAATGGATTCTTCTGCTGTCCTCTCATAGGGTATGTCTACATTTGCACCCTCTTTCAAGAGAGGGATGCAAATGAAGACATTTGAAATTGCAAATGAAGCCGGGATTTAAATATGCAAATGAAGCATAGGATAATAGCATTATGGTGCTATTTCGAAATACAAAATGTGGTATAGAGGCAGTTATTTCGGGAGAACACCCTTCTGCCAAAATAACTGTTAAGCCTCATTTTATGAGGAATAAGGGTTATTTTGGAAGGGTGTTCTCCCGAAATAAATGCATCTACAACACGTTTTGTATTTCAAAATAGCGCCATATCGCGATTATGCAAATGAAGCACGGGATATTTAAATCCCGGCTTCATTTGCAATTTTGAATGTCTTCATTTGCATCCCTCTCTTGAAAGAGGGTGCAAGTGTAGACATACCCTCACTCAATGGGCAGGCAGGCAGAAGGTATTGTACAGCTCCTTTTGGTCTCTACTGAAATAAATTTTACAGGTGGCCCAGACAGCCTTTGTATCTAAGCACCAACAGGTAATCATCTTGAGGAACAGCAAGGATCTCACTTACATTGTTAGGCAGGTTTAGAGCCATTTTGAAGGGATGGTATTACTAGATTTGTCTCTAATAGATCTCTTCCCCCTCTTTGTCCTACTATCCAAAAACAGTCACCATTTCCATTTTTTATGAACCAGAGAATTGGTAACTTTCTTCTGTTTTGCTTTCCCCTTTACTAGGAAACCTTCTGAGAATATGGAAGAATATTAGCAAGTCACTCACATGGAAAAAGAACATATATGGGCTAAGTCTAATTCCACAGTTGAACGTGTCCAATTTCTTTTCCTCTCCCATTTAAAGTACTAAATTACCTACTTTTTTTAAATAACTTGAGTCTGCGTTTGAGTTCTGGGTTCCCAGTGACCCTATAGCAGGTTTATTACTTCTTACTACAAATTAAATCTGCTTCCTTGCCACCTTCTTCAAAACCATTAGCGCTGCAGAACAGGGTAATGCAGCAGAGAAGCAGGCAGGAAGTCTCTCAAACTACAGTCTAACTTGTAGGACAGAATGAGAATGAGGGGAAAAAAAAAAAAAAGATAACTTTATTAGGAAGAATTAGCCCTTCACATTCACTAGAGCACTGTCTCTCCTTTGAGCAGAGGGCCTCCAGTCCGTTGTAACAAGGGTAGGTGGTCTAGGGAAGGGATGAGACTAAGGGTTCAGAAAGGATCCAAAACATTCAGAAGTGGAGAGGATAATCGCAGGATGAACAGGAGTTACTCACAGCAGATGACCTTGTCTTCCTACAGAGAAGCATGCTGAAAAGTGCAGGTAAAGCAGACATTTCAGCTGCAGGGCGAGGTACAGCTGATTTTAGCTCCCAAGGTGGCATTTTCTAAAGCACCTGGCCCCAATTACTTAGTGTCTGCTATTCCTAGGTTAGAGGGGGATCAGCTTTGGTACAGCTGATAAGGGCTTAGGGCATAACAATTACTTAGCTCTCTAGATGATTCTTCTGGCTCTCCTCTGAACTCGCTCCAATTTATCAACATTGTTCTTGAACGGCAGACATCAGAACCAGATATAATAGTCCAGGGGTGAGGAACCTTTTTTGGGTGAAGGGCTGCTCACCCGCAGGAAAAAAAAAAAAATCAGTCGGGGCCGCACAAGGACAGCAAGGGGCGGGGCAGGCTGGAACGCCAATATGGGCTCCTCAATGCTGGGGAGTGGGGGAGGCCTGAGCCTTGGGGGCCAGACGAGGCAAGCTGGGGGCCAAGCCTTAGGTTCTCCATCCCTGCAATATTCCAATACCACTCACAAGTAGAATAACCTCTCTACTCCTACTCTGCATGCCCGTTTATCCAGCCCAGGGTCACATTAGCTCTTGGCACATGAAGCTTATAGTTCTCAAGGTACCCATGCATCCAGGGATTTGGAGCAATCAAATTTTTGAGTTGCTCCGCTCCAGCACCAATAGTGACTGCTCCAGCTCTGCTCCGACTCCACTCCACGCTCCAACTCAAATTAATTTTAACTATAAATTTTTAATATACATAATTAATATAAATTTTATTTCTAAATTGCAAGTTAGTTTATGAAATATTTTCCAAGTTTTTAATTAATCTAAAAAATGCTTTAATATAGATATATCAATGAAATTTGGTATGTGCCATAGCGTTAGTACGTGCTATCGCTGTTCTACAACATTAATTGTTGGGACGTATCGAGGCTACACATTACAAGGTTGAAAATAAACACATACTAATCTACGAGAGTATGTACTCGCCTAACCTTGGCACAAGGGTGGGAGCAGTCTGCAGTGTTGCCGGATGTCTGATAATTATCTGATTCTTTAATAAAATATCTCCAAAAAACTTTGCAATTTTGTATCTGTACATTAAAACTTGATTTCGGCCGAAGTGAGAATAACTGACATATTAACATCTACTTTACCACTTTTACGTAATATCAATTGTTATACAATCTGAAACTTTGGCACCTTTAGGACTTTCTTGCTAAAATATCATTCATTTTGGATTGAATGGAAAAAAAAAAAAACTGGAGCAGTCAAGATTTTCTGTGCTCCGGGCAAAAACCTGCAGCTCCACCGTTCCGCGCTCCAGCTCCGGGCTCCGCTCCAAAGCCCTGCATGCATCTCAAACCTTTTCCAAAGTCACAGCTTTCCAGAAGAGAATCCACCATCCTGGAAGCAGGGCCTACATTTTTGTTCCTAGATACATACATCTGTGTATGTGTCTCACAGAACCATGGAAGAGTATGCCCTCCTAAGGTCTCTTCCGACCCTAGAGTCCAACTCCCTGCTCAAAGTAGGTATGTTAAATATCAGTTAACTGAATAGTCGAGTAACCTCATGAATCATCAGTTACTTGACTATAGTCCCCAGGGACAGGGCTGGCAGCCAGAGCAATCCGGCCCCCCCTTCAAGGAGCCCCCCGCCACTCCCACTCCTGATACAGAAGCAGCAGCGCGGGGCGCCAGGCAGGAGCTGGTCCGCAAGGGGCGCCAGTTTAAAAACCAGCCCCTCGCGGACCGGCTGCCTGTGGCCCTGCACTGCTGCCTCGGGTACAGAGACAGCTGTGCGGGGTGGCAGGATCCCCTGTCCAGGGGGCTCTGAGCTCCCGGACGCGGCACAAGCCGGAACTGAGCCAGACTGCAGGCCCACCTGGCTCCTAACACTCTTTAAATGAAGAGCCGCAGTGGGGATTCGTCCCAGACCCAGCACAAGCCCGGGCTGCTGGCCAGCCTGATAAAAAATTTACTGGCCGGGGGGGGAAGAGAGGGATGCGTGTAATCTATAGCATTAATCTATAAGCTTTTGCTCATCGGTTAATCAACTACACTATTGCATTCCTAGCTCAAAGCAGGACCAGCCACAACTAAATCATTCCAACCAGGGCCCTGTCAAGCCAGGCCTTAAAAACCTTTAATCCAACCCATTCCAGTGCTTTACCACCCTACCACCTGTAGTGAAATTCCTCCTAATATCCAACCTAGATCTCTCCCTCTGCCAGTTGAGACCCTGGCTTCTTGTTCTGTAATCTGCCACCACTGCCTAACCCCTCCCCCCTTCTCTGCAGGGAGTTGCAGGCTGCTATCAAATCTCCCCTCACTCTTCTCTTCTGCAGACTGAATCAGCGTCTTCTCCTAAGTCATGGGCCCCAGTGTGCACAAATATATTGGTAAGATGGGTACGAGAAAACAAGTGATACAGATAACTGAGTCAATGATCTAGCTGCCTCATTTCTCATTTCCCCCTTTTCTGGATGACCTTTATCAAGAACTATACTGTTTTCTTTCCGGTCATCGATTAAAAAATGCTAACCAGCATAGGGCCAAGAACCAATTCCTGCAACACCGCACCTAGAAATACACCTGCGCAATGACAATTCCCTGTTTACCATTACTTTTGCTGGCTTTTATTCCATTTAGTGTGTGCCATGTTAATTTTTTCATCATTCTAGTTTAACCAAAATATCATGTGGAACCAAGTCAAATAGATGTTGTACAGAAATCAATCTATTTTCCATAAACCCATGATGACTGTCATTAATATTATCCTCCTCTAATTCTTTCAATAGAGTGTTGTATCAGCCACTCCATTACCCTGAGGATAAAATATTTCAGATTTTTAGCCTGAAATCTGTTTCAGTTTCGCTAGATGTCCTTGTTAGAAATATGAGTAAAAGGATCCAATTTACTGGCCCCCTTCCCGTTTAGTCTGTACCTTACAAGTGCCACTTTGATTCACGTTCTCCTTGTACATCAGTCTAAGCCTAGCCAAAGCACTTGCCAGCAAATAGCGATATTTAAGGTATAGTGATCAGAAGGGACGACCATATTCCAAATGATGCTGTGCCCATTTAGAACTCAATATTTTCTATCCCATTCTTTACACTTAACTATTCAGTGTTTAATTTGACCATGGATGTTTACTGTGTATTTATGCCCAGGGCTCTTTCCTGAACTGATCATTTAGAACCTCACCATATCTGTGCAGTTCAAATTGTATCTTCCAATGTACAAAACTCAACTTGCATCTCCACTCATTTACCTAGTCATTAGACTTACAAAAGGGTGCCTAGCCTCAAGTTTGTCAGTTCATGAGATGCAGAAGGAGGTGAAACAGTTCACACCCCGGGTAACTCACAATTAACTCCCTGAAGCCTTGAGAAGTGACCAGTTAGTCCTACTTTGCTTAGGGAGAACCCATACTTTCCCCTTGGAGCAGTCTCCTTGAATGCAACATGAGCACCTCTGGACAGGGATGGGACAGAACAGAAACCGCTATACAGCGTCAGGCTGTTTCTTAGTGTAGTCCCCTTACTAAAGGTGCCTCTGATTATTCTCTGGGAAAATCCAGTATGCTGCAATCTAGCCCCAGAGACTACAATTCCCATGAGCCCTGGAGGAAACCAGAAAGGAAGGACTGTTTGGGTGCTGGGTCTCTCCACGTGTATGAAGAGACTCTCAGCAGTCTAGGGACTCTTCCCTTTCTTTTTGGAAAAAGAGGAGCCAGGCTGCTGTGGAGGAGTTTCAGCCAGTCCAGGAGCTGTTAGGTTGCAGCTACAAACTTGGGATTCAGAGCCTTTGGGACTAGAATCTAGCAGGCTGCTTCTGATTGCCCTTTGGCTGTACCTGTGGCTAGAAGTACTACTCTGCACCCAGCACACAGAAGGAGACTAGAATCATCCACTCCCGCTGCAAAATCTTCAAGCGCACCCACGCAAGCAAGAGCATGGTACTGAGAGTCCTGAGGAGTGCATGCTCTGGGGTGTGATAAACAGGGGTAGTGCAAATGCCAGATACATACATTCCTATTATTTCTGTGTACTTTGTTAATGCTATTCACTGTTGAGCTGTTAAACTGTTTCTTTAAGTTGTTAAGTAAAGGTTGTTCATTCTACTGTAATCAGATGTATACTAGTTATGATTTGTAATTGTTGTTCTGGAGCTAGATCCAGATTATTGCTGGAATAATTTTATTCCTGGAGGCTCTCAAGGCACACCATTAAGAGTGTACAGGGCCTGCCAGGTGGAGGCACCGCCATTATATGTTCCTTATGAGCAAAGGGACAGCAGCAAGGGAGTGGATAGGGTTTCCCCAACTAAACATCACCACCACTGGGGTACTTAGGATCTCCTCTTATGTTAAAACTATCAGGCACCCAGGCACACCTGTGAGTGTGACCTGCTCCCGAGTAACCCAGGGAGAAAAAAGGGGGTTACATTAGGTTAGCTCATCACATCTGCCTCTCATTGGCATGCAGCATGATAAGTTGCTGCGTGGCCTCAGGATGTTGAATTCCAGCCAAGCGAGTAACTTCCTCTATCTAGGAACTTGCAAGTGTTATGAAGACACGTGCCCACAGTTAAGCCTCCCGATGCAGCTGTCAAGGTGGGAAAAAACTGGCTGGCCCCTCAGAAAGAGGGATTAGTACTACTTGGAGGGGGCTGGCTTTGCTCCAGATGTCCCTTGGAGACTGAAGGAACACTGTGGGCCAAAACTGCAGAGATAGATTTTCCTTCTTCCTTGCCAGGAAGCTATGAACAAGGTAACCAACACTGCCCTGATCCGCCCATCAAGTCTGCTTGACACAGCCTCTGGCTCGAAGTCTGGAAATTCAGATTCTCCTGACCGTTCCACAGAAGGTGTCTCCCACAAATGCGGCATGAGGCACCACTGAGCACAGGAATCCTGCCTATGCCTGAGCCCAGTGGTGAGTAGTACAGCCACTGTGCTGTACTATGCAAGGAAAGCTGGTTTAAGAGCTGCAATGCTACCTCCTGTCTCCACAGCAACAGTGTACACTAGCCCCGGCAGCATTTACAAGAGCCCTACGAGAGCTACTGCCAGCCAGAATGTGAGTAATGGAATGGGAGCAGGCCGCAGCACCCCACAGGGTTGAAGAAACAGACTCAAGGAGCTGGACTTATAAGTCAAGGGCTGAAATACCACTGCTGCCCCTTGTGTAGTCAGGCACTAATGATACTAACACCAGGCACGTGCACACAAATGCCCTGACTGTATGCTAGCCTCCCTCCTCTCGTGCCCACGCACGCTGGTCATTTCTCCCTACACATTTTTCTTCTGAAGAGTAAGCTCTTTGGGTCAGGACCTGTCACTCGCCATCAGAGGTGGGTAACAAGAGAGCTCGACTGGCTACCCCCCAGAGTGACTCACGATCAGGAATACTCAAGACTCCAGACTTCTGCAGTGAGGTCCCAGAAGGGAAGGGGAGGGTGTCAAAACCCTGGTTTTCTACCAGGATCAAGGCAGCGACAACCATAAGGACACTAGAAAGGGGACCTATTTATTCCCTGTGCCCCTACATGAAGTGCACTCTGTAAAGAACGTAGCAGGAGACCCTCACATGCAGGATCATTATGATTTTTGAGCCCGAGCCCAAGTCCTTAGGGAATGCGGATGCGGAGGAGGTGCAGTGAACATTGCAGAACCTCTCCAACTTCACCTCAATTTGACCCCAACTCATTCCCCACATGTGGCTGTAAATGGCAAGTGTGAAGTGAGTTTTGGGGCAGAACTAAACCTAGTTTCTAATGAATAAGAATGTGTCATCTTTGTTAGCCATCTCGGCAAAAAGAAAAAAGCAGCAGTTGCATAGACCATTTACTAACATGAGGGGACTAGATGCTCAATATACATTTTAGAATAGTAGGCATTTCAACCTTAACACCAATCTTCTTTCAATGTGCACATCCAATGGCTCAGCTATTAGCTAGCTGCTTTCATAGAAGAGATGTTACCTTCTTGGCAATAAATACCAAGAATATCCAGAACTCAGAACGAGGGCTGGAAAAGGTTAACCGATTACCTAGTAAGCATTAGCATTACCAGTATGCTTACCCAATAACTGGTTAATCGGAAAACCAGCCAGAGGGGTAGGGGGCAGACACTGCCCACTGTGACCCAGCCAGCACGATCCCAGCTGGCCAGAACAACCCTCCACATGGCAGGACCCAGGCCAAGGGGAGCAGCCCCGTGCTTGCTGCAGTATGGCGCAACCCCAGCCGACTGGAGCAGTCAGCCTCTGCCCACATGGGACCGCAGCCCCAGTGTTAAACTACTACAATTATATCAGTTCACTTTAATGGCTACTTACATTCCTACTCAGAACACAACTGAACAGAATTTATCAGCTGCTACAGTTTGATAAGGCCAAAGTTGTAGAAAGCCATTTCCTTAAAGACAGAACCGCATTCTGCCACGAACTGCAGGGTGCACAATAAGCTCTAACAGACATTACTAGTTTAGAACTAGCTGGAAACCATGCACAAAAGCAAACACCAGTATTTCCAGAAAACATTTTGCAATTTAATACACTTTGCAGTCTCTGCAGACCAGAATCTCATGCACAGCCATGCATTAAGAGATGTAAAATTATTTGTCAAGGTATCCTGAAAGATTGTAGATTATTTTAGCTTAATCTGTAGTTGACTGTACTCAGAGCAAAGGGCTAAGATTCTTTTTTTCAAGTGCCTAAAATACATCCCATTATAGCAGCTCAGCATAGCCTGTATTTTTCAAGACAGGCCACATTTAACGAGGAGCTTACATTTAGACAACTGGTTTTCAAAAGCTCAGCTATACTATTACGGCTCTACAAACTCATTGCTGGTTCAGAGCTAGCATTGTCAATGTGTTACAAAGCTAATGTAGCCAAATTACCATTTAACAACCCATGTGCAAATAAACTGGCAACATTTTAAAGCAAATAAAATTGTATAGGTATACTAACATCCTAGTCTTGGGATATCCAGTCAAGCTAGGCAAGGAGATGTGTTTGTCCCTTGCATACTCCCAAATGTGGAAGTAGGATCAGAAACTGGATCTGGAAGAAAGGGTAAACAGCATGTTAGTTAACTTCACAGATGACATGGGGAGAGGCTGCAAACATTAGTGAGGACAAAAATACAAAGTGGACCTAGAGAGGAACACAGCATGGACAAGTATAAGTACATATGAAAAATAATCAAAAATGTTCAACGATAGGGACATGGAGCAGAAAGGAGCAAGTTGAAAGAAACCTAGGAGTGACAGTAAAAGCTAGTTGGATACAGGCACTGCAAAAGCATTTTGAAGTACAGAGGTATCAAAAAGAGCAGGGAAGGGAAAATCCTTCCTTATGTGACCTTTGAGCCACTAAGGCCATCAATTTACACCATGCTAGGGATCAAAAAATTCACTCCCACACAGCAAGTAAAAAGCTTTCCTCAGCAGATGCCATCAAGTTCTGCATAACTGATGAAATTACTAGCTACTGTGGTCCGAAACTCTGCATTTGTAAGGATGGCCACCAGTCAATGCAGTGGGGTTCTCCTGTGCCTCCTAGCTTTAACTAGCACCAGAGTGAAAAAGATCTGCTTTTGGGCAAGTTCCTAGCAGCAACCAAGACAGGCTCTTCTGCTATTCACAGAGAACAGGAAAATTTATCTGTCGCTCGCCTGAAAGTTTCCTTTTGTGAAGCAATGTGACCCTCAGCTCCATGGCATGCATAGCCTTAGACAGACCCAATTACTATCAGTCTGTGGACAGGGCGATGTGGCTCCTCCACCTCTGAGAAGCTCACACCATTGGAGAGACTTTCATTGCATCCATAACAAAAGCCTTAAGTTGGAATACCAACAAGTTCTCCTGCAGGGCAAGGATTTTAGTGAAGAACAAGCTTGAGTGCCAGTTGATAATCCCACAGCTTTCCCAAGTTTACAGTTCAAAGGGGCTTGGATTTCAATGCACAGTTTCCCTGTTTATAAGGAGATCCACAGATCTAAAGACCCCAGGAATTTCATAGCAGTGATCTTTCTGCCCATGAAATTGCCATAGCTCACAGAATTAGATGACTTTTCAAAAATGGAGTTGCATTTTTTACTGGAAACTCAGAAGCATCAAGTATTTTCACTGCCTAGAATTGGAAGATAGAGTGCTTCTGTTCCAATTGATGACACCAGCTGATGAAGGATCAGTCTATTTGTGCTTTTCCTGACCTGAGCAGCATGATTCATTTATATTTTGAGAGTTCTGTTTAAGGGTAGTTCCTGAGCTCTATGGAACCTGGAGTTAATCTTTGGCACAAAGGCAAAAATCACTTGAGCACCCATCTCTCTCTGGAAGATACAGTAGGGGAGAAACCATGGAGAAAGCGCTTCCCACTCAGATCCTTCAAGCTGAAGAGAGTTTAAAAAATAGGTCACTTCAATTGGTTCAGTAGCATGGAGAGAGACTTTTCTGATCAGTTCAACCAGAGAGCCTGTGAAGGACTGAACTGAAAGTGTACCTCATGGAAAACCTCTTGTATACTTCTGAAGGACGCAGAAGAGACTGCTCTCCAAACACAACACTGGAAATCTAGGTAAGATTAAATCCACATTTTACCTGCCGCATGAAGGATGCGAGACAAAAGCAGCAACTTGACCTTTGTTTACTTCAGATTGGACTCAGGACAGTCCTGGCGATTCAGACACTAACTCTCTGATACGGATGCAGAATTGTTTTTGGGAGGGTGAGCGATCCTTGTCCTGCCAGCTACGGGCAAGCCTCAGCCAAGCTCATGAATAGGTTGAATTAGACAAACTTTTTCTGGAAGCTAGAAGGAAGGATATTACCTCTGACTTGAGACTGTTCAAGGCACAGGCAGCCACACTCAGTCTGTCCAGGCTGTCATGCATTAACTGGCTGCTTTAAAAGCAGATTCCTTCTCTGTAGAAAGCTGATGGCAGGTCTGCGTGCTGCCTCAAGGAGATTCCCGAGGATTCCTTGTCCAGAAGGCGGCTACCTAAAAAAATGCATCTTGGAATCCCTTTGGCCACTTGGTCAATAGGGCCTCTGTGGTCTTAGCTTTGTAATCGCAAGAACAGAACCCTGGAGCTTTGCATCAGTTGGGATAGCATCTTGTCTGGCTGATACCATCTGTGGCCATGACACTGACAGGTCAAATCAAGTCCTCCATAGATGATGGCCTGAGAACTGCTATGAATTTGGGCTGTCAAGTAATTTTAAAAAATGGCATGATTAGCCATGCTGTTAAACAGAATACCATCAATATAAATATATGTGGATGTTTTTTACTTTTGCAAATGTTGATTTCTAACGCAACACTGTATAGGAAGTGTACAGTGCTCAGTTTATATTTATTTTTGATTATTTCTCTTTTACAGTCCAAATATGTCGTTTTTTCAATTGCCCCAACACAAGTACTGTGGTGCAATCTCCTTATAAGAGTTGAACTTATAAATGTAGAATTGGGTACAAAAAATTCAACTAATGTAAAACCGTGGGCTCAAGTCCTCTCAGTCCTGCTTCTTGTTCAGCCAAACAAGTTTGGTTACAATTTGCAGGGGAAAATGCTGCCTGCTTCTCGTGTTCCATCACCTGAAAGTGAGAACAGGCGTTCGTTTGTATGGCACTGCTGTAGCTGGCGTTGCAAGGTATTTATGTGCCAGATGCGCTTGAGGATTCAGCTATCCCCTCACGCTTCAAGAACCATTCATGAGGTTCTTGCTGATGGGGTTCTGCTCAATAAAGACCCAAAGCACAGGGGATTGATGCTTGTTCATTGGCATTGGCTCAGATGCCACCATCGGAAGGCTGATTTCATTTTTTGGTGGATCGGGTTCTGTAATTTCAGCATCTTTGGAAACTTCTGAAAGCATGCCCCACACCTCATCCCTCTCAGATTTGGGACAGCAGTTCAGATTCTTAATCCTTCGGCTGAGTACTGTAGCTATTGTTTAGAAACCTCACATTGGTTCGTTCTGTGCATTTTGTCAAATCTGCAGTGAAAGTGTTCTTAAAACAAACATGTGCTGGGCATCATCCGAGACTGCCATCACATCAAATATATGGCAAAAGGAGGGTAAAAGAACACTCAATTAATGCATTATGTTCTTTACCAAGTGTCAACACGGAAGAATGCTTTCAGGAATGGTTGCAAAGCATGAAAGGGCACACAAATGTTTAACATCTGACATGTAAATACCTTGCAACGCCTACTACAAAAATTGTCATGCAAACGAATACCTGTTCTCACTTTCAAGTGACATTGTAAACAAGCAGCAAGTAGAGTTATTTCCTGCAAATTATAACCAACTTGTCTGAGCGACTGAATAAGAAGCAGGACTGAGTGAACTTTAGACTCTAAAGTTTTACCTTTTCGAGCGTGGCTATGTAACAAAAAAAAAAAATCTGCATTTCTTAACAATGCTTTCTTAGTTAAGAGACTGCACTACAGCAGTGTTTCTCAACCAGTGGTACGAGTACCCTTAGAGGCACTCAAGAAAAGAGGGGGAAGAAGAGAAGGGAGGGTGTCAACAACTGAAATTTGGAGAAAAGTCAAATTTGTTTTAAGTTTTACAGCACTATTATTATTTTTATACTTTTTACACCCAAAAATTGTGTCACCCTCCTGGCTAGGATTAAGTTGTTTAAACAAATGTGTCGCAATGGTAGAAAAAAAATGGTGTGTCTGAAAACTGTAGGTACTGGGGTACTTTTAAAAAAAAAAAAAAAGGGGGGGGGTACTTTATAAAAAAAGGTTGAGAAACACTGCACTATAGTACTTCCATGAAATGAGGTGAGAAATACTATTTTATCACTTTTACAGTGCAAATATTTGCAAAGATAAAATAAAGTGGGCACTGTACTCTTTGCAAACCATGTTGAAATAAAAACTAACATTTGAAAGTGTAAAAAACATCCAAAATATTTCAACTGGTACCTATTGTTTAATTAATTGCAATTATAAAAAATTAATCATGAGTTAACTACAATTAAAAATGACAGCCCCACTCTTAATGCTAGAAACCATTTCAGAAACACTCGGTGCCATTGTTAAAGCAAAGGGTAGTAAGATGTACTGGCAGGGTTGTGCTATAAAAATAAAAGAGAAAGCATCTATGAACCTACCAAGTTGGGTTATGTACTTTCAGCCAGTCTAAAGAAGGGAGATGTAGGATGGATGGCTACATGGCCAGCTTTGTCAAAGGACATTGGAGATCAGCGATTCAGGGTATGAACTTATGCCAAGAGATCCAAAAGATATCCTGTGATGTTACTGGACTGTGGTACAACTTTATAGATCATTGTTGCAACCACTGTTTTACATTGCCACAAATCTTGTGCCAAGGTTGTCGAGTGAGGTCATTAGAAAAGTTGTGATTTGCTGGTTATGACTATCATTTGTGTGCATGTATCATCTCTGTGCTTGAAGGCGTGAACACTGGAAATGCAGGCACACAGCCAGTCTGAACTCCTGAAGTCTCACCCACAGAATAGCTAACCAGTGGGTCTGGGAAAGTCTATTCAGGTTGATTGGCTCATCAAGAAACATTCAAATGGACAACGAGACATGGGAGGCACTAACAACACTGAATGACCTTTCCTGCAAACCTCCAATCTGGAATGTGGGCCATGGCCTCAACCTGCACAGAACTGAGTCCTGCGTGTACAGGGACTTGCCGATGGGGCTCCAAACGCCATCTAACTGCTGTACTTTTCCACAGCAAGAACAATGGGATTCCTTCCATATAGGGGAAGATACACGAGGCCCTGGAAAGCCCTCCATTTTGTCTTCAATCCTGCTTCTTCCCTCTGGAGGAACTTTGCAATGAACTGAAGCGTCAAACAACAAAGACTGACAGACCCATCTCAGCTGCAGATGTACTCCAGAGACCGGACTTAAGCCAGCAGTTTACTCCATCTCTGCTATATGTTCGCACCAAGAACTTTGCTATTGTAGTATGTATTTGATTCCTTTAACAATTTTAATTCTCACTCTTTCCTTTTATGGATAACCCTTTAGATTCCAAAGGATAGGCAGAGTGTGATCTGGGGGTAAGATTGTTAGGATATATTCTGAGGCCTGTTTGTAAAGGCCTATACTTTAAGAATCTAGGTCTATTCTTACCATTTTGTTAATTACAGGGGTATAAAAACAATATCACACTCTCTCTGTATAGGATAGTCTGAGGCCTGGTTCTTCAAGCTGAGGCATTTGGCTAAGCGATAGGGGCATCCATAAAGCTGGGAAACGTAGAGTCATGTCTTGACACATTCCAATCCAGTCACATCGAAATAAGACAATTTTGGGCTGTCAGAAAGGTGATCTCATCTGTCACTCCAGATAAAGAGCCTAGAAAATTTAAAGAAAAGGTAGGTTGATAGCTTTGTCTGGCAAGGACCCACTTGTCAATAGCTGGGGTTGGGAACGCCTCATTTTCTTATTATGCTCCCCACTTCTCTATTGTTTATATGGGTCTGTCTGGTTCTTTGATTTCTTCTGTCTGCTGTACAATTAATTTTGCTGGGTGCAAGCCCATAAAAGAGGTGGAATACAACTGGACAGATCATTTTACAGTATTAGAATTGGTTAAAGGTCAATGAAACGAACTTAAGTATACATGAAAAAAAATTAATTTTAATATATAAAATATTTTATAATATATATTTTATAATATATAAATATTTTTTCAAATACACATACACATTTTAACATATGTCTATAAAATGAGGCAAACAGGAAGCAAGCTGGGAACAAGGGATAAAAGGAAAGTGGATTCATGCTCGCTGGAGGCTAGCCCCAATAAACACTGAATCGTTTGCCTCCCTGGGAGGACTTTGGGTATTGCTGCTCTCTGTTCCTGTGAGAAGGACCAGGGAAGTGGGGGTATGAAGGGATCACAGAGAATGTGGCTGGTCCCTTGGAATCAGAAGTCGTCTCTGTGTGAGGAGATTGGTTCTGTACTGGCGGACAGGGGGACACTGGCAGTGATAGTGGAGAATGGCACAGGCATCTGAGGGAATTGTTTACATGGCTTTTTGTTAACCAGGATGGTGACTAGTGCTCCTTGTGACTGGTCTGGTGTGCCTTGTAGCGGAAGAACCCGTCTTGAGCTGTAGCAGCTTTGTCTCTAAGCAGTTCGCCCTGAATAAACTCTCAATAGTGTCCCCCAGGACTAGGGATGGGTAACCAGCTAGCCTCACCCTTAACAGGTGAGACTTACCGGTTCCAGTTAACCGGTAGGGGCTTGAGCAACTCTCGGCCCACCATGGGCAGAGGGTTGATCCAGCACCTTGGTGCTCACCACATGCTGGGGCTACTCCAACTGGACAGCCGGAACAGCTCCTGTCTATGGGGGCCAGGCCAGCCGGAGCACTCAGTCAACAGGGAAGTGCAGGAGACACTTTCTGGTTTTCTCTTTGTTCTCCATTACGTTGCACTCTGCATAAGCAAGTCAAGGGAAGCTCTTCTGCCAGTAAAGTCAAAGGCTCATAGCCGACAGGTTTTGGTTTTTTGCTCTGCAGCAGCTGCTGCTGTAAACCAGCTCCGAGGAAGAGAACACTGGTGATCTTCTGAGAAGCCAAGCCATTTTCCCTGCCAGGCCTGATCTGCCTCCAGTGCTAAAAGAAGAGATCCAATGTGACTGGTCTGTGGACCTCATTACAAAGAGGAATTTCTTTAGCTAGAATAGCAGCCAAACTCCAGCAAAGTGTTACCAACCCCCGGTTGGAAGCCTGCTCCTGGGGTAATGGAGAAGCCTTTTGGAGACTAAGCTACTGAATATAAAGGAACAGCCCCTCTCTCAGCTTGAGTGGGAAGGATGGGGAAGAACGCTCCTCATTCCAGCAAAAGGCCAGGTGGGCAGCCTCCAGATTTTAGATGAAACATAAGACTCTGCACAGAGCTCCCCAAATAGCACAGTCGTAGCAATCTGCGTCACCTGAACAGAGTTGGCTTTTCTCGTAGGTACTGGTATCCCTGAACTTTCATATCACACTTTGACCAACAGGCCTAGCAAGTAAATGTCTACAGTTTCCAAACATTGAGTTGTTTGCTTTACAAAAAGTTTGTCTGACCACATGCAAACTAGCTAATGAGGTTGGCCACACCGCAGCAGGAAGCATTAGCTAAGATGGAATTTTATCACCTCTCCAGATCGAACATGTTTGGGAACTCAGTCTTGTTTCAACATCCTGTTAGGTTAATCCCTTGCAGTTGTTTATGGACTGATTAACCGACAGCCAATGCTGAACACTGACTGTCCTGATGAGCAGTGACTTAAGTCATGGTCAACATTGCTAGCTCAGTTATTCACAATTATGGTCAAACATGAACACCGTAATGTCGACCAGTGTGCACTGATGGAAAGAGAAGGAATGGTAGACATTGTGGATCAGGGAGAAGCAGTGGACATGGTATACCTACTTTTTAGTAAGGCATTTGAAACAGTCTTGTATGACCATATCAATAAGCTAGGGAAATACAACCTAGATGGGGCTACTATAAAATGGATGCGTAACTGGCTGGATAACCACTCTCAGAGAGCAATTATTAATGGTTCAGAGTCATGCTGGAAGGACATAAGTGGGGTTCTGCAGGGGTCTGTTTTGGGGCCAGTTCTGTTCAATATCTTCATCAAGGATTTTGATGATGGCGTAGAGTACGCTTATTAAGTCTGCAGATGAAACCAAGCTTGGAGGCGTTGCAATTGCTTTGGAGAATAGGGTCACAATTCAAAATGATCTGGACAAACTGGAGAAATGGTCTGAGCTCAATAGAATGAAGTTTAATTAAGGACAAATGCAAAGTGCTCCACTTAGGAAGGAAAAATCAGTTTCACACATACAGAATGGGAAGTGACTGTCTAGAAAGGAGTCCTGCAGAAAGGGATCTAGGGGTCAGAATGGACCACAAGCTAAATGAAGCAACAGTGTGACACTGTTGCAAAAACAGCAAACATGATTCTGGTCTGCATTAACAGGAATGTTGTGAACAAGACACGAGAAGTCATTCTTCTACTTTACTCTGCACTGATTAGGCCTCAATTAGAGTATTGTGTCCAGTTCTGGGCACTGCATTTCAGGAAAGATGTGGTAAAACTGAAGAAGGTCCAGAGAAGAGCAACAAAAATTATTAAATGTCTAGAAAACATGAGCTATGAAGGAAGACTGAAAGAATTGGGGTTGTTTAGCTTAGAAAAGAGAAGACTGAGAGTGAACATAATAGCAGCTTTCAATTATCTAAAAAAGAGGTTACAAGGAGGAGGGAGAAAAATTCTCTTATGATCACAGGTCAAAGAGAACAAGCAATGGGCTTAAATTGCAGCAAGGGAGGTTTGGGTTGGACATTAGGAAAAACTTCCTACCTTTCAGGGTGGTTAAACACTGGAATAAGTTGCTGAGGGCAGTCGTGGAATCTCCATCTCTGGAGATATTTAAGAGCAGGTTGGACAGACACCTGTCAGGGATGGTCTAGACGGTGCTTGGTTCTGCTGTGAGGGCAGGGGACTGGACTCTGACTTCTCATGGTCCCTTCCAGTTCTGGTGTGCTATGACTATTCTAAGGTGGCGGGGCACAGGGATGCTGAAGACACCTCAGGAAGAAATATGGAAGTGGAGTGAAGCAGGGGAGAGAACAGTGCTAGAAGGGATGCAAGTTCTACTTTTAAAAGTGTATTAAATAAAAAGTTCATTTAAATGCAACACATTAGCAATGTTCCCTCTAATTTTTTTCATCCATGTGCAGAATAGGGACGTAAAATCCTATATAATCGGTCAACCAGCTAACCGGTTAAACAGGATCCCAGATTGGCGACTGCTCTAGCCCCCAGTTCTGCCGATTTGTGTGGCAGGGGAGCCCAATGGGTCTGGAGCAGCCTTCCACCCATGGAAGGATGCAGGCTGCTCCCAGGCGCTGGTTGACCATTACCCTGTAAGGGTGATGCCTATCAGTTAACCTGTTACCCCTGACATCCCCAGTGCAGAATACATTTTGATAAGTGCTTCAAAGCACATGCAAATGTGCACCGCCAGTAGAAAAACATGCTGCTAATCAGCTGGGCAGCATCTGAATCCCTCCTGGGTGGCTGCCCAAGTGCTCAGCTTCCACGGACACTGCATGTCAGTCAGGTATGCAATATCACAGGTCTTTACACCTGAAGAGGCAAGAGCTTGCTGCAGCATGGCTGGGAATGGAAAGATGCAGGGACTTGTGCTACACTTCAGTGCACCATAGGTATCTTTTGCCCCAACTAGTAGCGCTGCATCATCTTCAAGCCCACTGCACCCTCTTATTCTGAATGGGGAATTCAATGCAGAGTACGTTAATAGCAGAAAGATGTGCATTTGAGGGTAGTCCATGAGGAGCAAACAACTTGGGGCTGAAGTCTTCAATCTGTTCCTCATAGGGCATCCAGGTCATTGACTGTCACAGGTTGGATTTCATTTAAACACAGCAGAAACAGATGAAGTCATTCAGTGTAATCACCCCATACCTCTTTTAGATTGTCAACATAAAACGCAGAAACAATGCCCAAGTATGCTGCAAAACTTGCCAGAACGAAGCTGGAAGTTTGGGAAATTGGGCTTTTGACACATGGTAGCATCTATTCCATACTCTCTAACTGGACCGCTATTAAAATAATCTGTGAAACAGACATTTAAAAGAATCTTTAGGTCAGAAGGTTAATATTCCTTTGTTGAGCCGTTGTTTTCAAGCTACCTTCAGATGCAAAGTGATGAACTTCATCTGTTTAGACTCTGCTCAGGTTTTCTGTGTAGCCCTAAGGCAGAAGTTTTCATGAAAGCTTTGGATTCAAGAACTTAATTCCATGGTGAGGAAAGTTTCACATGCAACACACAGGGTCTGCATGGCAGAGTACAGTGGTGACCAAATTAGTTAAGGTTAAATACTTCCATTGACTTTCAGTCAATTTCTGAAAGCTTCACCTTTCAAGCTGAAGTTATCCACAGATGGTCTCTATCCAAAAGGTGAATTTTACTGCAAAGTTTCTTCATAATTAGTTCAGCTGTTAGAATACAAGGAGAATTGAGGGTGCTTTCCCCATTTACAAAAAGATAACCTTGAGTAAAGACTGCTCCCAAACACGAACGGATAGAAAGTTGAAATGTGGTATGGAAATAGCCCTCACTGAGAAACTCCTTTAAAGCCTTCTGGTGAAAACTGGTTTCATTTTGACAGCTGAGACCTAAGGAAACACTATGCATGTTCAGTGCATTCTGTACAAAGTTCCAAGTGCACAGGTAAGAAAGCCAGACAAAAAGAGACAGTATAGCCTGCATTAGCTTAAAAAAACCCCACATTCGTGTGCAACAAAAGAGAAAGCAACTTTTGCCTCATTCACTGTGCATCTTGTGAAATAAAAGCTACTGGAGGTTCACACGAGAACATTTCTCCACTGACTTCCTAGGCTGTTCAAGAGATGCTCCTGTGAGGTCTTTGGGACCCTGATTCTCATAACTTTACTGTAGTTCTTTGACAGGGTAACCAGACTGGTGGATAAGGAGAACACAATGGACATAATATACCAAGACTTCAGCAAAGCCATCCCAGGACATTCTAATAAGGCAGCTGAACAAATGCAGGCATAGCAGAGCTACCATTAAGTGGATACATAATACGTTTTTGTTTGTGGTTAATTAACTGTGAATGGAATGAGTCAAACTGAAGGTAAGTCCCATGTGGGGTGCCACAGGGATCTGTTCTGGGTCCCAGGTTGTTAAAACCCTTTAACAACAACCTGGCTGTAGGAAGAAAGCATACTGATCCCATTTCCAGAGGGCACAAAGCTGGAGGGGCCCAACACTGTGGGGAACAGAACCAACATGTCAAAGGGAACTCGATAACTTGCAGAGCTGGGCCTATGGGCAACAACCTGAAACTCAACCAAGACAAATGTGAGATGCTAAGCTCAGGGAAGAAAAGCCAAATGCCCAAGTACAGACTGGAGGATAACTGGCTCGACAGCAGTGTGGCTGAGAAGGACCTGGGAGTTGTAGTGGATCACAATGTCAACATCAACCAAAACAAAACTTTCATGTTGCACACTCTACACAAGTTACACTGCAGAGCCTGCAGTGAAGCTGGCTCCCCGGAAGCGGGGCTGGCAGCACCGAGGAGGCTCTGCAGCATAAAGCTTACATATTACTTATGGTTACATTTTTAAACGACTCTTTACCTCCCTAAATCAGAGTAGGACAACTGTACAGATTGCCTAGGGAAGCTTGTGCAAGGTCCTTCACTGCTCCAACCTCCTTTGGAAATTTCCAATCTGTCTGGAATGGTTTAGATGCAACAAATCCTGCACCTCAAAAGAGTTAGATTAGAAGACCCTCACGGTCCCTGCGATTCTATGACCATTCCACACCATCATTTCCCTCCCTGCCAGAGAGCTGAAAGTCCATTAGAACCCTAGTACCCTAATAAGGTAGTGAGCACAGCGAAGCACTCCATCACTATAACGCTGTGCGTTCTCTGCCCCCTTCCATCCACGTCACAATAGTGCCAACATACGTGCATGCTACTGGAGTACACCACTGTCTCCTCCCCTCCCCCCCCGCCTTAAGATATGTAGCATTGCTGTGACAATGAAGTATCTGGCTAATCTCACCTCAAATTCCCCAGATGCTTGCCCAGTTCTGAAATTGCCCACATCTTACTTGTGGTTTCTTCCTGCACTCCTTTTCAAATTGCTATTTCATGCTCCCTAAGTTTGGTAAAGCACAATAAGCTATAGTACCAAATCATTTACAACTTAGTTGAACAACTAAGATAAAGGCGATAACAGACCTGAGCAACCTGGTTTAAGAACCCAAACCATTATACCCAGTGTCTGAGTATTTAAGATTGCAACCCCGAGGAAGAGAAAATAAAAAGCAGTACAAGAGGAGATCGTTAGGAGTAATGGGAACAAACTGACAGTTTAGAAATCAGGAAAGCAGCTAGTGATGAGAACAGCTGACAAAAGAAAACTGTAGACTTTTCTGCAAGAAAAACCCCAAGCAAGGAAATTTAAATTTGGATTATCAGGTTCACTGCTCTTTTCTGATATTCTAGATAAAACTTTTTCTAAGTCTCAGAAAGGATCTGAAACACTCATGTGATCCAAGTTCCAGTAATGTCTTTTCCCAATTTGGGGAAGGAAAACCACCGATCAGGTGACATCACTATTCTGGTTTCTAGTAAGGTAGAGAAACAGACTTGTTTGTTCAGAAAGATCAGGGCTCTCTTTATACAACTCATCTAACTTCCTTGGTTTTGCTAAACGAAAACGAAAGCAAAAAGCAAAATTCAACTCAAGTCATTTCTGAAAATTTTCCCACAAAATTTTGAGACTGCATCTAAAGGCAGCCTGAAAAGGAGATTTCAACAGGATCACAGTAATATACTACAACACAGGAGACTGTCTAATGAGAGAAATTCAAGAATCCCAACCATCACCTGAACCTCAGTCAGAAAAAACATTCACCTAGTCCACGACAGGCTTAAATAACTGCCAAAAACATGGCTGGATTAACCCGAACACTAAGCAGCTAGGCAAGCAGTTTTTTCTGGGAATATAAAGGAATCCAATTGCACACCAGCCTTGTTTGTTCTATTTCTATTTGTAGGTTCCCCAGTATACTCCTTCCAAGAAACCCAGAGGCCTCAGTTCACAATTAAGAAACCTCTTGAAATGAGGAAAAGTGCTCTAGGGGAAAAGGTTGCTGGGCTGGCACAGATAAAGTTGTACCATTTGGACTGATATCACCACTCATAAGTGGCCTTTATGGTAGTGCATACATAACAAGAGAAAGAGCTCAGCCATGGAACCTTAGTTGCCTGCAACTGAGCTGAAGGAAGAGAAGGATGCAGTAAGCAACAGAGTTCTGGCTTGCAGGACTCTAAAGCTCTGCTGGTCTGCAAGTGTTCCGCTGCCCTATTTGTAAATGCCCTAATCTAAACTCATTTTGCCAGAACACTGTCTGAAACCGGCATTTCTTAATAAATCCATCTGAATCAGGCCACCCTTCAGAAAGGCCTTCTGAGCACCCAGGAAGATCCTCAATCTTTGTCATTTTGTGTAAGTGTACTGAACACATTAGAAAGAGAAACTAAACATATTATTCACCATCAAATCACTTGGCAGCTGGCATACTCACAAATTCAGCTAGTGCTAATTAAGCAACAATATTTGGCTACCTTTATGTTAAATTAACGTCCCCCCCCCCCAAAAAAAACCAACAAACAGATGACTAGTGATGTAAAATACAAAGTCTATTCCTGTGGGGGAGTAACAGCTTAACTTTATGTAACACCTTTCATCACAAAGCGCTGCTATGTTCCACAGAGCACTAGCTGACTACAGCAGACTGAGGTGAAGGACAGCAGCTAACATGGCTCATATTCTTCACAGCAGCAGTTGAAGATGGTTTAACATCAGAGCGAGCCCTACTCTTTGAAAATGCCTCATCACAGGCTCCAACCTTCACTCAGCCAAACAAGGTTCTGTTTCATAGAATACTAGAACTGGAAAGGACCTCAAGAGGCCATCAAGTCCAATTCCCTGCACTCACGGAAAGACCAAGCACCATAGACATCAGCTGGGGACGATCTATCTAACCTGCTCTTAAATACCTCCAGCAATGGAGATTTAATAACCTCCCTGGGCAATTTATTCCAGTGCTTAACCATCCTGACAGTTAGGAAGTTTTTCCTCATGTCTAACCCAAACCTCCCTTGTGGCAATGTAAGATACAGAAAGAAAAGTCCTCACTGAACTACAAAGAACTTAACTATCTTGTAGATGGAAGACCTAAACCAGATGTTGCCTAGATTTACACTTAAAGATTAAAAGTCAGCAGTGATTATAAACAGGGCTCGACAAATAGTGTAATCTACTCGCCCGTGGTGAGTAGATTACACCCTGGAAGAGCCAGCGTGGAGCGATCTGCGCATGTGCAGAGCGCAGAACCGCGCAGCTGGCGAGCAGGACTTGCCGCCGCTCGGCGAGCCCTGATTATAAGAACTCTGCTTTTCTCACTGAATTGCTCTTAGGGAATGTAGGAGGTTGGGAGCCAGGAAGTGCAGAGACTCTAGCCCAGCGGTTCGCAACCGTTTCCAGATGGGGACCCATTTTGACAATTCAGGACGACTTGGTGATCCAAGGCAATTCAAAAATGGGGAAGGGGGGAAAGAGGGGGCAGAGCCACCTGGGGAGACACTTGGCGACCCTTTTGAAATGTAATGGAGACCCATATTTGGGTCCCGACCCATAGGTTGGGAAACCCTGCTCTAGCTTATTTTAAGCTTTGTCCAGCCCAATTCAGTGCTGAAGTGTACTGCCGAGTTCACAACAAAGCCAAGCTTGCTACAAACTTGCTACTTAGAAAAGTTAGATATCTGCAGGTCACCAGGGCCTGATAAATGCGTCCTAGAGTACCCAAGGAGGTATCTGAGCCTTTAGCTATCATCTTCAAAAAATCATGGAAGACCTATTGCAGAAGACCGGAAAAAGGCAAATCTAGTGCACATCCATAAAGAGGAAAATAAGAACAATCCAGGAAACTACAGACCAGTCAGTTTAATGTCTGTGCCAGGAAAAAATAATGGAACAAGTAATTAAGGAATTCATCTGCAAATATCTGGAAGGTGATAGGTAACAGCAGGCATGGATTTGGTTTTCAAGTATCTAAAAGAGTCACAAAGAGGAGGAAGAAAAATTATTCTCCTTGGCCTCTGAGGACAGGACAAGCAGCAATGGGCTTAAACTGCAGCAAGGGAGGTTTAGGTTGGACATTAGGAAAAACTTCCTAACTGTCAGGGTGGTGAAACACTGGAATAAATTGCCTAGGAAGGTTGTGGAATCTCCATCTCTGTCCAACCTGCTCTTAAAATATCTCCAATCATCTATCAGGGATGATCTAGCCCAGGGCTACTCAACTTCAGAAGCCCCAGGAGCCACAATGATACTCACAACACATGCAGAGGGCTACAACTTAAGTGTGGTTGCATAATCATTCAAATATATGTGCAAATATATGCAAATAGCTTCTTTCACACTGATGGGCATGAACACAAAGACTGAGGCAAGACTACACAACATGCAGGCCCCATTTAAGTCAGTTCGGCTGATATTAATAAAATGTAATATTTACCCGATTGCCACCCATGACAGCACTTTTAATGAGCAATGACAGTCCAGGAATTTAACTACTAAAATGCATATCAACAGGAGACCATGATACTGACTACTTTTTTGTTTTGGCTCCCACCCGCAGGCCGCAAACAAACGGGCCATGTGTTGAGTAGCCCTGATCTAGATGGTGCTTGGTCCTGCCGTGAGAGCAGGGGACTGGACTTGATGACCTCTAGAGATCCCTTCCAGTTCTAATGTTCTATGATCCTATGAAACAGTGCATCTTTCATGTATGGTTTACCAAATTTTGTAAAAAATTCCTAATGTGTTTGCTCAGTAAGTTTTATGAAACTGACTCTCAGACCATGACTGTGCTAAGAAAACCTGAGGTGTTGTACAAAGAGATCTGACAAGCTGTAACACCACAGTGTAAGCAGGACACATTGTAGTTTTACCTCCAAGTAGCTGGTCAAAGAGAACCCTAACCTTGACCTCCGTATGCTGGAAATTTACCATGTTGGCCATCATGTGTTAGCTTCTCCCTAGTACAACACACACCCCTCTTCCAAGTGTAGACAAGGCTACAGTACAAGCAGAAATCATACTGAGAGTGAGCTGAGTGGGGCCCAAGGAGCCATGCCCAGCGTGGGAGTGGCAAAGCCGTGAGTGTAGCAGCCCAAGCCACTGCTGCTTCATCAGCAGGGGAGCAAACAAGCAGGAAGCAAAGTGCTCTCAGGGAGCCAAGAGCGCAAACAGAGAGCAGACTAGCAGGAACTGCTGCCTTTAATAGACAAATACAGAAGTGGTGTGGCAGACACACCCACTTCTGAGGAGGAAAGGAGGGCACTTCTTACTGCTAGTCCCAGAGAAGAGGGGGTGCCAGGAGCAAAGGGGCCCATGCAGAAAACAGTTGCCAAAATAGTACCTTCCAAATACCCTGGAAGATTGTAAAGAGGTAAAGGGGCATAAGCATTATAGGGGGTGGACTAATGGGAGAAGGGCCCAGTATTCAGTGGTGAGAACAGGGGTAATCTAGAGGGCACAGAGAGAAGACATCTTCATGTAGTGTCCAGCAGAATGGGGGAACCAAAAGTTTGTGTACTTAGAAGGGAAATAAAATGTATAACACAAGTGTGTCTGGAATGAGAATACAGAAAGGAAGAAAAGCTGTGATTTGTCGGGGAAGAGAGAGACTCATGGAGAAAACAGGTGCTTTTTACCCAAACTACCAGGTTTTGTATTCAGGTGAGAAGGTACTAAGTGTTTTGAGCCCTGATGTTTAGTACATAGACTCATGGAAAACTAGAACTGGAAGGGACCTTGAGGGGTCATCAAGTCCAGTTCCCTGCACTCACCACAGGATCAAGCACCATCAAGGATCCCTGATAGATGTCTGTCCAACCTGCTCTGAAATATCTTCAGGTATGGAGATTCCACAACCTCCCCTAGGCAGTTTATTCCAGTGTTTAACCACCCTGACAGGCAGGCTAACAGTTTTCAGACTCCTCATAACTCCCAAATCCAAACTAGTTTCCTCTGTGCACAGGGTCCCCACTGAGGACTATTTCCACACCAGACTAACTTTTACACCTCCAAATTTTAAGGGGAGGAGGGGAGTGCTCCATTTTGCCAGACTTGTGAGCATCTGAAAATAGGTCATTAGGGAAAGTGTTTGTAATTTTAACCACACCATAAAGTTTGCTCTTCAACCAGAGATCTGGAAGTACTTTAGATTGCTGGAAGAGAGCTTGGTTTCCAGATCTGTGCTCTAAGTACTTGACACTTCCTTAAATTTTCAAAAAAGTGCCCTATTACCATTCATTCCTTCCCTCACCTGCTTAAGCTTTAGCAAATTTTTATAAAGTTTTACCTTTGACCTGAAGGGAAACAGCAAGTTTTAACCCAAGACTGATTTTTTTAGTCAGAACAAGATCACCAATTTAAAAAAGGGTTACAATATAGGTATCTAACATCTATCACCATGGTATTTATACAAAAATCCTGTCTATCAGCGTGACAGCAAAAAAGTTAATAAAACTCTTCATCACAGAGTAAGCATGAAAAGACAATGTAAGAGAAATGAAAATCAGATGGAGACAGAGTGAAAAGGAACCAATTAAAACTGAAAGACAAAATAAGGACTGAAAAGAAGTTATACTGCATGATTTCATCTAAATGTAAAAAAACCCTATATTTCTTTAAACCATGCTAAATTCTTGTCTTTTTAAGGCCTTGTCTAGATGAGTGTAGACAAAGACCCAAGACAGTATTTGTCTTGATACGAGGTATTTTAAGGTGATAGAACATTGCTACTGAAATCAACATATTTAAGTAACAAGCACTAGGGATTTAAACATAACTATGAGGACCAGAACAGGACTGTTCATCCATCTTTTAGTTAGTAAGTTTGCTATAACTAATCAGAAGTTTTCTGTACATAGTAGAACAACAGGTGTTGGATTTAACACTGCTATTTCTTAATAAAAGATTCCACCAAAGGAGGTCTTTACCCCTCCAAAAAAACAAAAAAAACCAAACCAAAACAAAAAACCCCAGAACATTCCATGTGTGTTATAATTAATTTAGAAGTGTATAGCAGCTGCTTAAATCTTGTAAACCTTTGCTGCATGACTGGCATGGAGGACCAGGGCAAGACACACTGATTTTTAGAATATTTTTCCAAAGTGCACAAAACCAGAATGATTATTTTGGAAATTCTATAATAAACGTGGATGAAATTAGTATTCTATCAACACATAGTTAATATGAAACCTGAAACATAGCATTATTTCCTGCAATGATATCCTTTTTAGCCTCAGAACACCTCCCAAATTACAGCAACTACTAAGCATGTGGAAGTATAACCGTGTAAATGGTTAATCGATGAGCCTAGGCTCATCTGTTAATGTTCATGGTTACATACAAGCTCGTGGCACACACTGGCTCCCACAGGGCAGCAGGTGGGAGCCAGTACACACAGGGAGCCAGCTTAAAAGCCGGCTCCCAGCACACACTAGCTCCGAAGGAGCAGACTGCTCCCATTTGTAAAAGCTGAAATTCAGTGGTTACACAGTTACTTAATGACATGCATTTTAACATAACTAGCAACAACATATGAAGCAGTTACTTGATTTAAGATACAGGTTTTTTTAATATTTAGTAAATAAAGTTATTTGACCTGGTCCATGATCTGGGGTGAATTTCAGGAGTTGCAACAGCCAGGAATGTGGGGCAGTCACCACAAGACTCAAGAAGGAGACCACCTCTGAGAGAGGTTTTAGACCAACTCCAGGTATCTTCCTAAAAACATGGTCTGGCCTGTCAAGCCATTTTTCCATGTTTGAAACACAGTTGAGGCCACGTAAGAAAATAATTTCCACTGACAGAGCCTTCTCCCCTATGTTACATAGGTTAGCAAATTAAGTTTCAGCATTTCTGTGAGGCAAGAACTTGCTCTCCTTTTGCTGATAAGGGAATGGATGCACTGGGCTGAAGCAATTTATCCAGGATCACAAAGCACATCTGCAGCATAGCTGGGTTTTATTCCTAATTCTAACTCCCAGTCCTGTTCCTTACTTATATATCATTCTTCCAAACACATTGAAGGTTAAAGCAGTGGGTAAGGATGCTAAATAGCGGTTAGGAAGCTAATCGAATAGTTGATAGAATTTCCATCGACTAGTCGATAAAGGGGGGCTCACCGTGGCTCTGCTTTTTCAAGGTAGTAAAAGTCTGGCAGCTCTTACTAGGTTTAAAAAGCAGAGCTGAAGCATCTGGAACCCAGTGCAAGCCAGAACTCAGATGTTCCAGCTCATGCTGTTTCCCCACTGCACCTCTGCCTCCCCTGGCCACCCCATGGACACTATACTAGGGGGAAACCAGCTTTTAAGCTGTATCCCCCCAGCAATTAGTCAACTAGTCACATCCATACCAGCAAGGTGGGGTTTTTTCCCCCCTCCCTAACTCCTCCACTGTTCAGGAGTTTGATGAAATATGAACCACTAAGTCAGCCTACGGTACATTTCACACCAAGAAGTAGGTATGGTAAGTCAAACCCTAACTCCATAGCAAAAGGGTGATGACCACTGATCATTTCGTGACTCCCAGTATAACACAGGCCACAGGCCTTCCCTGAATTAAATTCCTCTCTGAACTCAAGCAGATCCTTCAGACAAACATCCAGTGATTCATTACTCCTAGTATTCAAAATCCATATTTTATTTCTAACCTGAAGTTGTCCAGCTGTTGTATCTTTTTCTACTACATAAGAACGGCTGTACCGGGTCAGACCAAAGGTCCATCTAGCCCGGTATCCTGTCTGCCGACAGTGGCCAGCACCAGGTGCCCCAGAGGGGGTGGACCGAAGACAATGATCAAGCGATTTGTCTCCTGCCATCCCTCTCCAGCCTCTGACAAACAGAGGCCAAGGACACCATTTTATCCCCTGGCTAATAGCCTTTTATGGACCTAACCTCCATGAAATTATCTAGCTTCCTCTTTAAACTCTGTTATATTCCTAGCCTTCACAGCCTCCTCTGGCAAGGAGTTCCACATGCTGACTACACGCTGTGTGAAGAAGAACTTTCTTTTATTAGTTTTAAACCTGCTACCCATTAATTTCATTTGGTGTCCTCTAGTTCTTCTATTTAGGAACTAATAAATAACTTTTCTTTATCCGCCCTCTCCACACCACTCATGATTTTATACACCTCTATCATATCCCCCTCAGTCTCCTCTTTTCTAAACTGAAAAGTCCCAGTCGCTTTAACCTCTCCTCATATGGGACCCGTTCCAAACCCCTCATCATTTTAGTTGCCCTTTTCTGAACCCTTTCCAAGGCCAAAATATCTTTTTGAGGTGAGGAGACCACATCTGTACACAGTATTCAAGATGTGGGCGTCCATAGTTTTATACAGGGGCAGTAAGATATTCTGGGTCTTATTTTCTATCCCTTTCTTAATAATACCTAGCATCCTATTTGCCTTTTTGACCACCGCTGCACACTGTGTGGAAGTTTTCAGAGAACTGTCCACGATAACTCCAAGATCTCTTTCCTGATCTGTCGTAGCCAAATTAGCCCCCATCATACTGTACATATAGTTGGGGTTATTTTTCCCGATGTGCATTACTTTACACTTATCCACATTAAATTTCATTTGCCATTTTGTTGCCCAATCGCTCAGTTTGGTGAGATCTTCTTGGAGTCCCTTACAGTCTGCTTCTGTCTTGACTATCCTAAACAGTTTGGTATCATCCGCAAACCTACTACTAGCCTGTTATTTATTTGTTCCCCATACACAAGACTGATCAAGTCACCCCTCCCTCATCATCTTGTTCTCTGGACCCTCTCATTTTTCAATATCTTCCTTGAATTGTGCACCACACTCAGACAGCAGAAGTAGCAAATCACACCCCATGCCAAATACAGAGGTGCTTTACACCCCCCACTCAATATTCTCCTGTGAGAGAGACTAAAACAAAGTGCCCCCTCCCCAATTACAATTAGTAAACATTCTAAAGCAAAGCATAACATTAGAGAAATTCGGAAGGGTAATGTATTCTTCATACCTGACCACAGCGAACAGAATAATAATTTCCACGGGCAGCAACTCAGACTACGGTCTGCTCTTACACTTGGGGCTTATTTCTTGTGTCTTGGTGTATCTGCACTAATGCCAACTGCTCATGTTAATGCATTGCACTGGTGTAAAAAGTTATTCCCATTGGGCTCACCTAGTCCAGTGATTCTCAAACTGGGAGTTAGGATCCAAAATGGGTTGCAGCCAGTGTTCCCTCTAGTTTTTCCCCACCCCCAAGCAGAACAAATTTTCTTATGTGCACCAATAAGGAGGCAAGGTGTTACATCACCTTCATATTGGGGCACACAAAATTCTCACGGCAGAGGTGGGGTTCTAAGTGTGAGAGGGGGCTCAGGCCTGAGGCAGATGATTGGGATGTAGGAGCATGAAAACTCCGGCTAGGGATGCAGGCTACGGGGTGGGACGATGGTTGAGGGGCAGAGGGCTGGCACAGAGTGTTGGGGTACAAGGGCTCTGTTTAGGGGGGCAGGCTCAAGGGTGAAGTGCAGAGGTGTGAGGGGGGCTCCAGGGCCATCTGGGTCTGCTCCAGACACATTGTGGGAGGTCTGGGCCGCAACATGGGGGGCTCCTCCAGAGCCAGGCCACCCAGGCTGCCCAAGCCACAGTAGGGGAGTGCTCCAGTGCCAGGCAGCCCTGGCTGCCTTTGGGCCAGCGGAGAGGTATCTGGTTCAGGCTGTCCCTCCCCCAGCCACCAGGCTAGAAGGAAGGATGAAAGTGGGGCAGCCCTCCTCTGCCTTACATGGGTGCCTTGAGTGCCTGCATGGAGCTAACAGGTGGCCATGTGGCTTACAGGGAACTTAACTTACAACCCTGTTTGAATGGGGTTTCCAGCGCTGGCATTAGACTTGCTGGGGCCAAAGCCCCTTGGTGGCAGGGCTCAGGCTTCAGTTTTGGCCCCCCCTACCCAAGGCCTTGGGGCATGCCTGGGCTCAAGCTTCCATTGCCCCTCCTGGGGCCATGCAGTAATTTTATTGTGAGAAGGTACTGCTGTGCAGTGAAGTTGAGAACCCGTGCCCTAGTCCAGAGGAGTAGAGATGGACCGTGTCTGTGCACTGTGGGAAGAGGTGAATGACAATACGTAGGCAAACCCTAGGTTTACACTTGATTCTTAGCCACATGCCAGCTAGTCTACATCACCACCAGTGATATAACTAATGCCATTCTTCACTAAAAAGCTACAATTTATTGAACTTGTATTGGAACTGCGCTAATACTGCACGAGTCAAACTGCTTTCTAAAGTGCATAAAAATCCATAAGATGCCTCCAACTGTTCTGTATTTTGAAGCAGCAGTTCATTAGTTCGTATCAGTTGCAATATTACTTATCCTGACAAAATAAACCACTTCTCAATGACAGGCAATATTAGACGCCATCAGAACTATTTCACAACTATACAGATACTGCATATTTTCTCTTTATTTGAGCTACTAGCTTTTAATGCTTTCGGCCATATAATAGGAGGAGGAGGAGGAGGAAGAAGAGGATGGAATACACACATCATAAAAACTGTTTACATTTCAGGCAGCTCAACTTCTAAAAAAGTCCTCTGCTATGCAATCTGTTATATTAGTATGTAGGAATTATGAAGGGACTTCAGTTACAGCACTGCACCAGCAATAAAAATGGGAGTAAGCTGAATTTCACATACCAGCTTAGGATCCAATCAGCTAAGTTTGTTTTTTACACTGAAACTGTACACACACAAGCCAAATTCCAGACCAATTATTCTTAAAACTGAAAGCATTTCTTTCACATCACCAATATAACACCATTGCTTAATCAGAACTTGCGGATTTTCCATCTATTTCAGGCCTTCTATAGCAGCACTCCTATAGACTCCTTGACTCAATTACAACCTAGTACTCAACAGGGTGGTCAAATGCATTGCTAGCCTCTTAATGCTTTCTGGAATATCCAACTCTGTGGACTGTTCTCAAACTACAGTGTTTTTGGACTGATGCTGCTAATAGAACACTCTAGTCCATGTAAGACTCAATCAGCTACCAAGGTGATGGGCACTTCAGAAATACTCAGAGTAGGTATTTCTTCTTTTTTCTTCAATCAAGTATTACAGGAACTAATTTTTAATAAGACTTTCATGGAATCAAAGCAGAATAAGTGATCACAATCTTAAGAGATGAGCTTCTGAACCCAGGCTGTATACAACCCATTTATGACTGATAAGTTGCCTCCCCTCCCCCCAAGGATATGTCCACATTTGCACCTGATCGACAAAACTTGTCACACACAGGTGCTTAAAAAATAAAACATGAATGACAATGTTTTGCTGCAGCAGGTGAAAATCTGAACACTGCATTGTTGGCAGAAGCACTCTCCCACTGACAAAGTGAAACTCGTAGGCAGAGGAAGTATTTTGTGGGCAAAAGTGCCAACAAACAGCATTCACACAAGCTGACTTTTAGTGACAAGGTTGCATCAAGACCGCTTTGTTGCTAAATGCTTAGTGTAGAAATACCCTAAATGTAACTGTGATCCAAGTTAGTTTTGTGTAACTACAGTGCAATTTCAGTTGGATATCATGAATAGTAGTGAGGCCCTCCAACACTTGTAAGGAAAAAATGGAGGAATTTCTACTCATATGAACTGACAAATTATATTAGGTACATGTTAGGAAAAGGGCAGGCCTCAGGTCTCATAAAACTGATCAATTTGAGGTTCAAACTATTTCTGGCATACTGCCATCAAGATAAAAGCCACTTAACGCTGTTATACTTTGGACTTTTTACAAAATGTTTTTGTACTTTAGCTCCAAAAAAAAACTGGTCAACTTTTTGATTAACCATTTCCTTCATAGCCTCTCTAGTAAATAGACGTAAGGACTGCAAAAAAAAAAAAGCCACACTATCAATCCTAAGGGATGAGGGAAGACCAAGTGCGGGGACTGAAAAGAACCTATATTACCAATCCCTGAAGAATTTAAGCGATCATATTTAAAAAGTTTCCACTTACAGTTGTTAAGAACCTTCTAAATGTGACCCAAAGTTATGTTCTCTTGGAGTCTGCAGAGCTCTGTTACAGATGACTTCTCATAGCTTTCCCAAGCAGCAGCAGAATGAAACAGGCATGATTTTCAGCAGTCTCATTGAAACCCACAAGATTTGGAACTGCAGCAATAGAATTGCCCAGACATTTGTTAGTTTCATTATTCAGTTGTTACGGAAAGCTCTAAGAAGCAACAGAGAGCAGCAATTAAGCTATTCAAGCATGACCCCAAAAATTAAGCTCAAGAGAGGAAGGCACCTCTCTCCTTCATACACAGTGTAGCCAGGAGACTAGAGAAGGAATAGTACAGTGGACCCCTCAGAAGCCAGGCTGGCTGGAGGCAAAAGGAGAAAGTGTAACACATCCAGTTGAAGGAGACAGGGGTGGTCACAGATTCATCTATTTTAAGGCCAAAAAGGATCATAGTGATGATCTAGTCTGACCTATATAATATTGGCCATAGAACTTCAACATGGTAGCCAGAGACTGATCCAAAAGAAAGCTCCTAAGGAGTATCTAGAGACCTCACCCTCGTAGAAATCCAAACAGTCCCATTCCAGTAGCTAGG
Source organism: Rafetus swinhoei (assembly GCA_019425775.1). Lineage (NCBI taxonomy): Eukaryota > Metazoa > Chordata > Testudines > Trionychidae > Rafetus > Rafetus swinhoei. The sequence goes on from CM033447.1 coordinate 1,559,519, forward strand.
AATAGATGTTTGTCAGCAGCTAATTAACCTTGAACCTCCACGTTCCTACCAATTTAATCATATTTACCGGTCTCCAGTTAATAGGATCTGGCATATTCTCAAGCGCTAAAGCTTTCATTAATATGAAATACACCCACATACTGAGTTGGTGAATGGGTCTACACCGAACATCATTGTTAGGATTTTTAGGGTAACTCACAATGTGTCAAACCCCAGATACCCAACTAGGATGCTGAGCTACTTCACAGTAAAGCACATTTAGCTCTTTTCCGTGGGAACAGAAGTGGATCTGACAGTTTCACCAGCCGTGGTGTGTCCTGAGAACGGCATCACAGACGAACTGAAAGGAAGGGCTGCGTGTGGACCATTTGGGAGACTAAGCAACCCAAGAGCCACCCTGTCAAGAGGGAGACTGGGGCCGCGCAATTGCAAAGGACGTCCCGCAGCGCCACGGCGCAGCCCCGAGATCTGCGCCCTCCCCTCTACCCAGGGAGCTGACACGACACTCAGCGCCTCGGTGCCGCTCTCGGGGAGGGCCGTCTCCGACCGACGGCTGCGCCCCCCAGGCCAAGGCAGCCGCGAGGCTGGCGGGGCAGGAGCAGAGCGCGCGGCGCCGCACGGGCAGCAGCGGGGCAGCCTTTGAAGGGGCGCGCAGGGCCCGGCCCGCTCCCCGCGACCCCGCGGCGTCACGCGGCCGGCGGGGCGGGGCGGGGGGGAAGTTGCCCGGCGAGCGGGCTCCCCGAGCGGCCGGGCCGCGCCCAGGGGCAGAGGCGGGGCCGCGCGGGCGGGCGGAAGCACGTGCCGGGCGCGCGGGGAGGGGAGGAGGGGTGGGGGGCCGGATCCCGGCGGGGGGGCGGGGCGGCGAGCGCGCGGCGGCCCCCGGCCCGCGCCGGGCCTCACCTACACAGTGAATGAGCTTGTGTCGCCACGCGTCGAGCTGGTGGCGGAAGCCGCGCCTCTCAATGGAGCACTCCTGCCGCCCGCACGGACTCGCCATCTTCTGGGAGGGCCCGCGCCCGCCGCGCGCCGCGCCACGTCACCGCGCCACGCCGCCCCCCGCACGTGCGCCCGCCCGCCCGCTGCCATGGCGACGCGCAGGGCGGGGCCCCCCCCCCGCCCGGAACCCCGGCTGCCCAGCCGCGCTGCGCCTGCGCGCTGGCCCGGCCCCCAGGCTCTGTAGGGCGTGGCGGCCAGCGCTGCCCCCGTGAGCACGTGTCTGCGGGGCCCCGCCCGCGCCCCCTGCCGGCCCAGGGGCTGCCTGCTGCAGGGAACCCAGCCTGCTGCCCTCAGGCCGGCCAAAGGGGGGGGGGCAGCGCCAGCCCCTACTGCCCCCCCACCCGGGAGCAGGGCCTGGGCTGCGTCTACACTGGCGCCAGCTTGCACCAGACGTGCTGCCTGCCTGCGCGGGCGGGGAGCTCTTGTGCGAGAGCACTGACGCACTAATGTGTGAAATCACGGCTGCCTGCGCCGGACCCCGGCCCTCCCGCTCAGGAAGGAGCCCTCTTGCGCAAGAGGCCAGTGTGCACAGGCAACGTGAATTTCTTGCAGAGGCCAGTGTGCACAGGCAACGTGAATTTCTTGCGCAGAGAGGCCAGTGTCCACAGGCAACGTGAATGTATTGCGCCAGAAAGCCCGACGGTTAAAATGGCCATCCGAGCTTTCTGGCGCACGAGAGCGTCTACACTGGCACTGGATGCTCTTGCGCAAAAGCACATGCCAGTGTAGACGCCCTCTTCTGGAAGGCTACGTCTAGACTGGCATGATTTTCCAGAAATGCTTTTAGCAGAAAAAAATTTTTCCACGAAAAGCATTTTCGGAAAAGAGCGTCTAGATTGGCACGGACGCTTTTCCGCAAAAGCACTTTTTGCGGAAAAGCATCCGTGGCCAATCTAGACGCTCGCAAAAAGCCCCAATTGCCATTTTCATGATCGGGCTTTTTGCAAAACAAATCTCAGCTGTCTACACTGGCCTTTTGTGCAAAAGTTTTGCGCAAAGGGACTTTTGCCCGAGCAGGGAGCAGTATTTCTGCAAAAAGCACTGATTTCTTACAGTAGGAAGTCAGTGCTTTTGTGAAATTGCGCCAGTGTAGACAGCTGGCAAGTTTTTCCGAAAAGCGGCTGATTTTCTGGAAAAACTGGCCAATCTAGACGCAGCCGAAGAGTTTTTACACAAGAACTCTTCCGCAAAAGAGTTCCTGCGCAAGAAGCTGCCAGTGTAGACGTAGTGTAGGTATTGGGGGTAAGTGTATATATTTTAAAAAGGTACTTTATTTAAAAAAGGTTGTGAAACACTAGGGCTATGTCTACTTGTGCAAAATCATGCCAGTGTAGACATAGCCCTAGTGTTTCACAAACTTTTTTAAATAAAGTACCTTTTTAAAATATACACACGTACCCCCAATACCTACACTATGTCTACACTGGCAGCTTCTTGCGCAGGAACTCTTTTGCGGAAGAGTTCTTGTGTAAAAACTCTTCCAGAAGAGAGCATCTACACTGGCATGTGCTTTTGCACAAGAGCATCCGTGCCAGTGTAGACGCTCTCTTGCGCAAGAAAGCTCCGATGGCCATTTTAACCAGAGGGGTTTCTTGCACAAGAAATTCATGTTGCCTGTCTACACTGGCCTCTTGCGCAAGAATAGTTGCACCAAAGGGCTCCTTCCTGAGCGGGAGCATCAGAGTTCTGGCGCAAGAAGCCCTGATTTCCATACATTAGAACGTCAGTTTACTTGCGCAAGAACACGCAGCCAGTGTAGACAGGCAGCAAGTTTTTGCGCAAGATCGCGCCAGTGTAGACAGCCACAGTTTTCAGACACACAAGACATTTTTCTACCATTGCAACACATTTGTTTAAACAACTTAATCATAGCCAGGCCGGCAATGAAATTTTTGGGTATAAAAAAGTACAAAAATAATGAAGCGCTGTAAAACTTAACACCAATTCAGTTCTCCAAATTTCAGTTGTGTTGATGTACCCCCCGGACTTCAAATACCCCTAAGGGTACGCATACCACTGGTTGAGAAACACTGGCTAGCCTATTGTGTACTGACCCTGGCCATTGGGCTGCACTACCCTGACCACAAGAGAGTATTCTGCTGACCCCCGGCCAGTGGCCTGTACAATCCCAAACCAAGGGGATTGTAGGAATGCAATAACGGACATGGACACGGATTCACATAGTCTTTTAGACTGGTTTGCCAGGCTGTAACGTGTTTCTCCTCCACCTTGACATGTGGCACACACACGAGACCATCACAGCTTCTTTTGAAAGGCTGTTATAGAACCTCGCCCCTCTGTTTAGAAATCTGAGTTCTAGCCATGAAGAAATTCAGGCTAGTTTGCACTGATGGGTTCTTAGAACATAGAACATAAGAACGGCTGTACTGGGTCAGACCAAAGGTCCATCTAGCCCAGTATTCTGTCTGCCGACAGTGGCCAGCACCAGGTGCCCCAGAGAGGGTGGACCGAAGACAATGATCAAGCGATTTGTCTCCTGCCATCCCTCTCCAGCCTCTGACAAACAGAGGCCAGGGACACCATTTTATCCCCTGGCTAATAGCCTTTTATGGACCTAACCTCCATGAAATTATCTAGCTTCTCTTTAAACTCTGTTATATTCCTAGCCTTCACAGCCTCCTCCGGCAAGGAGTTCCACAGGCTGACTACACGCTGTGTGAAGAAGAACTTTCTTTTATTAGTTTTAAACCTGCTACCCATTAATTTCATTTGGTGTCCTCTAGTTCTTCTATTTAGGGAACTAATAAATAACTTTTCTTTATCCGCCTCTCACACCACTCATGATTTTATACACCTCTATCATATCCCCTCAGTCTCCTCTTTTCTAAACTGAAAAGTCCCAGTCGCTTTAACCTCTCCTCATATGGGACCCGTTCCAAACCCCTAATCATTTTAGTTGCCCTTTTCTGAACCCTTTCCAAGGCCAAAATATCTTTTTTGAGGTGAGACCACCACATCTGTACACAGTATTCAAGATGTGGGCGTACCATAGTTTTATACAGGGGCAGTAAGATATTCTGGGTCTTATTTTCTAACCCTTTCTTAATTCCTAGCATCCTATTTGCCTTTTTGACCGCTGCACTGTGTGGAAGTTTTCAGAGAACTGTCCACAATAACTCCAAGATCTCTTTCCTGATTTGTCGTAGCCATATTAGCCCCCATCATACTGTACGTATAGTTGGGGTTATTTTTCCCAATGTGCATTACTTTACACTTATCCACATTAAATTTCATTTGCCATTTTGTTGCCCAATCGCTCAGTTTGGTGAGATCTTCTTGGAGTCCCTTACAGTCTGCTTCTGTCTTGACTATCCTAAACAGTTTGGTATCATCTGCAACTTTACCACCTCACTGCTTACCCCTTTCTCCAGATCATTTATGAATAAGTTGAACAGGATTGGTCCTAGGACTGACCCTTGGGGACACCACTAGTTACCCCTCTCCATTCTGAAAATTTACCATTTATTCCTACCCTTTGTTTCCTGTCTTTTAACCAGTTCTCAATCCAAGAAAGGACCTTCTTCCTCTTATCCCATGGCCATGTAATTTACACAAGAGCCTTTGGTGAGGGACCTTGTCAAAGGCTTTCTGAAAATCTAAGTATACTATATCTACTGGATCCCCCTTGTCCGCATGTTTGTTAACCCCTTCAAAGAACTCTAATAGATTAGTAAGACAGGATTTCCCTTTACAGAAACCATGTTGACTTTTGTCCAACAAATTATGTTCTTCTACGTGCTTCACAATTTTATTCTTTACTATTGTTTCGACTAATTTGCCCGGTACTGAAGTTAGACTTACCGGTCTGTAATTGCCCGGATCTCCTCTAGAGCCCTTTTTAAATATTGGTGTCACGTTGGCTACCTTCCAGTCATTAGGTACGGAAGCCGATTTAAGGGATAGGTTACAAACCACAGATAATAGTTCAGCAATTTCCCATTTGAGTTCTTTTAGAACCCTTGGATGAATGCCATCCGGTCCCGGAGATTTGTTAACATTAAGTTTTTCTATTTGTTCCAAAACCTCCTCTACTGACACTTCAATCCGGGACAGTTCCTCAGATTCATCACCCTCAAAGGACGGTGCAGATTTGGGAATCTCCCCAACGTCCTCAGCCATGAAGACTGAAGCAAAGAAATCATTTAGTTTCTCCGCAATGGCTTTATCGTTCTTGATTGCGCCTTTTATAGTTCGATCGTCTAGGGGACCCACAGGTTTTTTTAGCAGGCTTCCTGCTTCTAATGTACTTAAAAAACATTTTGTTATTTCTTTTGAGTTCTTGGCTAGCTGTTCCTCAAAATCTTCTTTTGCTTTTCTTATTACATTTTACACTTGATTTGACAGAGTTTATGTTCCTTTCTATTTATCTCACTAGGATTGGACTTCCACTTCTTAAAAGATGCCTTTTGTCCCTCACTGCTTCTTTTACATGGTGGTTAAGCCACAGTGACTCTTTTTAGGTCTCTTGCTATGTTTTTAATTTGGGGTATACATTTAAGTTGGGCCTCTATTATGGTGTCTTTAAAAGTTTCCATGCAGCTTGCAGGGATTTGGCTCTAGTCACTGTGCCTTTTAATTTCTGTTTAACTAACCTCCTCATTTTTGTGTAATTCCCTTTTTGAAATTAAATGCCAGGGTGCTGGACTGCTGAGGTGTTCTTCCCACCACAGGAATGTTGAATGTTATTATATTATGGTCACTATTCCCAAGCGGTCCTGTAAGTTATTTCCTGGACCTGATCCTGCGCTCCACTCAGGACTAAATCGAAATTGCCTCTCCTTGTGGGTTCCTGCACCAGCTGCTCCAAGAAGCAGTCATTTAAGCCATTGAGAAATTTTATCTCCGCTTCTCTTCCTGAGGTGACATGTATCCAGTCAATATGGGGGTAATTAAAATCCCCCATTATTATAGAGTTCTTTATTTTGGTAGCCTCTCTAATCTCCCTCAGCATTTCAATGTCAGTATCGCTGTCCTGGTCAGGTGGTCGGTAATATATCCCTACTGCTAATTTCTTATTATTGGAGCATGGAATTACTATCCATAGCGATTCTATTGAACATGTTGATTCACTTAATATTTTTATTTCATTTGATTCTACATTATCTTTCACATACAGTGCCACTCCGCCACCCACCCGGCCTGCTCTATCCTTTCGATATATTTTATATCCCGGTATGATTGTGTCCCACAGATTTTCCTCATTCCACCAGGTTTCAGTGATGCCTATTATGTCAATCTCCTCATTTAATACTAGGTACTCTAGTTCACCCATCTTATTAGTCAGACTCCTAGCATTTGTGTAGAAGCACTTTAAAAATTTGCCACTGCTTATTTGTCTGCCCTTCCCTGATGCATTGGATTCCTTTGTATGCGGTTGTTTGTCTGCTCTGGCCCATGGTTTGCCCTCTCCCCTCCTCTCTTTCTGACTACAGCTTAGAGAATCTCTATCAATGGATTCTCCTCTAAGAGAAGTCTCCCTCCGATTTCGTGCATCTCACACCAATCGGCTTTCCCCATCTCTTAGTTTAAAAACTGCTCTCGGCCTTTTTAATGTTTAGTGCCAGCAGTCTGGTTCCACCCTGGTTTAGGTGGAGCCCATCCTTCCTGCATAGGCTCCCCCTCTCCCAAAAGTGTCCCCAGTTCCTAATAAATCCAAACCCCTCTTCCCTACACCATCGTCTCATCCACGCATTGAGTCTCTGAAGCTCTGCCTGCCTACCTGGCCCTGCGCGCGTGGAACTGGAAGCATTTCCGAGAATGCCACCATAGAGGTCCTGCCAACATTACTGTCACTGAGTAGACTCACCAGCATGGCGCCTTCAGCTGGTTGCCTTGGGGAATTAGCTTGTTGTTTTGTTGGACGCCTTCCTCCAGCTGGTATCGCCCCATGTTCTTCTTTAACCATAGCATCCACTTCAGGACACGGCCCTCCGGCAGTGCCCCCTCCAGTCTCTGCACCCCCTTCCAGGACAGGGGGGATGTTTACTCCACTGCACACTCCAGGGTCCTCCCCTTCTCCCAGAAACACCCAGTTCCCCTGTACCCACCTTGCCTCAGTGACCCACTGCCAGTCTTCATCTAGCCCCTGCCCCCAGGGGCAGACTGCAGTCTGTAATGGCTACTCATCACTGGCAAAGGGGTGTGGACCTGCTGCCCCTGCCTACCATGGCTGCCTCCTGCAGCCCCAGTAGCTTCAGGCCTTGCAGCCTGGGGGCTTACTTGGCCAGAGTTTCCCCAGCCCTGCCTGCCTTCCCCAGCCCTGCTCTACCTCCAGGAAGCCTCCTACTTCCCTGGCAGTCAAGTCCCTACTGCTCTCCAGCCAGAGCAGCAATCAGTCCTCCCCTCCCTCCAGGAGTCCTTTATACAGCCCCCAGCTGGGCCCTCATTAGCGAGCTGCCTCAGCTGCGGCCTCACTCAGGGCTGGGGTTTTGCCCTTCAAGGGCCAGTGCAAGGCAAATGCCCTGTCACAATTACCCTTTAGCTTAAATACCTCTGCAAGCTGCCCGGTGGCTCCCCTCTTCTCCCCCCACGTAGTGAACAATCATCTCCCCTCTCTGCTAGGCTAAATGCACCCCAAGCTCTTCCAAGCTGCTCCTGGAGATCAGGGTAGTCTGGCATGATGTGCCATTGGCAAACCCATGGGCTGTGTCTAGACTGGCAAGTTTTTCCGCAAAATCAGCTGCTTTTGCGGAAAAACTTGCCAGCTGTCTACACTGGCGGAATTTCAGCACTGACTTCCTACTGTAAGAAATCAGTGCTTTTATGAAATACTATGCTGCTCCCGTTCAAAAGTCCCTTTTGCGCAAAACTTTTGTGCAAAAGGGCCAGTGTAGACAGCTGAGATTTGTTTTGTGCAAAAAGCCCGATCGCGAAAATGGCGATCGGGGCTTTTTATGAAAGACGTCTAGATTGGCATGGACGCTTTTCATAAAAGTGCTTTGCGGAAAAGCATCCGTGTAATCTAGACGCTCTTTCCCGAAAATGCTTTTAACGGAAAACTTTTCCGTTAAAAGCATTTCCGGAAAATCATGCCAGTGTAGACACAGCCATATTGTATTGCACCCCGACACCTTTCCTGATTTTGCCCACTGGGGTTCCTCCGGGAATCAGCTGTCTGCTGGGAGGGAGGGGAAGAAGCAGGGACTGAGCGTGAATCAGGTGATTTGTGGGTCCTCCAAGTGCTGGGTGGGAGGGGAGGAGCAGGTCAACACAACACACACAACTGAGCACACACATAGCCGAAGGGTTATACCATCACTGACAGAGCAGGAGACCAGTCAGGACATCACACTGGTGACCGCTGACTGCTACAGCCATCCTGGACAGCCTTTGGAATGGAGACCCACCTCCGTGCCCTGCCGGGAGGGGTACCCCTCCCCTTTTCAGACGAGGAAGGCTTTACAGAGAGCTGCCGGGGGTTGCCGCAGAGCACTAAAGGGTGAGGCAAACATAGTGCCTGCTGAGATGCTTTTAGAAGACAATTTGCAGAAGTCGGCCAGTCTTGTTTCCCTGGGTCAGGGGCCGGCCTCACGGCCCAGTCGAAGAGAAACATTTTAAGCAAGCATCGCTCGCTTTCGGGGATTGTTTGGCGAATGAGTATCCGTCGTTAAGAGGAATGGCAGCCTCCCAGGAATAATACTTAAACCCACGGGATTTCTGGTCACCTGTAAGGCTCAATACCCCACACCAGGTGAGCAAAACAGAAACAAGGGCAAGTCATGCAGCTAAGCCCTAGAGAAAACCTGCCCTAGCTGCTAATACCCAGCAAACTACACGAAAGGCAGCTATCGACAAACCCCTTTACTGGATGGCAAGAGCCCCGGACACTGCTCGCGACCCCTATGGCCTTGCTCTGGCTTCTCCGCCCCTGGGGTGTGGGGCATGTGGGGTGGAGGCCCAGAACACCAGACACTGCTGGCCAAAAGAGTGGTCTCCAGCGCCAGTGGGATCCTATAGGCAAGAGCCGGGCTACTGCCGCTCACCGGGCCTCGCCACCGTAGCAAGCCGAGGAATTCGCTGAGGAAGCAGGAACAACTCTCATACGCTCCACATGCTTCCTAGTGACTTCTGCTCTTTTCACACAGTTCTCATTTCCCTCCTCTTGCTGCCTTCATCCACCCCGCTCCGCAGCCTCCTCCTCTCCAGGCCAGACAGCCCCTCTCCAACAGCCTAATCCACATTCATTCCTCCATCACTGTCCAGAAGGTCACGACCAGCTGGTTCCTCACTTGGGACCAGTCCCTTGCATAAGCACTCAACTCACAGTCCTCTCCCACCCTCCCGCTGCACCTCTCCAAGCCAGTCCTTCCCAACCAAGACAACCCCTCAGACCTGCCCTGCTCAAACCAGGGGTCTCTCCCCATGACGATCTCCCAGTTAAAACTGTCCCACTCCATGCTAGCCTACCCCAGTCACACTGTTAGCCCCCTTCCCCCTCCGAGCACGCCCAGTTCAAACGTCCCAACTGCCGCTTCTCCTCCATCTCGACTGCCATTCCCAACTGCCGCTTCTCCATCTCCACTGCCCTTCCCAACTGCCGCTTCTCCATCTCCACTGCCATTCCCAACTGCCGCTTCTCCTCCATCTCCACTGCCATTCCCAACTGCCGCTTCTCCATCTCGACTGCCATTCCCAACTGCTGCTTCTCCATCTCCACTGCCCTTCCCAACTGCTGCTTCTCCTCCATCTCCACTGCCCTTCCCAACTGCCACTTCTCCATCTCCACTGCCCTTCCCAACTGCCGCTTCTCCTCCATCTCGACTGCCATTCCCAACTGCCGCTTCTCCGTCTCCACTGCCATTCCCAACTGCCGCTTCTCCATCTCGACTGCCATTCCCAACTGCTGCTTCTCCATCTCCACTGCCCTTCCCAACTGCCGCTTCTCCATCTCCACTGCCATTCCCAACTGCCGCTTCTCCATCTCCACTGCCATTCCCAACTGCCGCTTCTCCATCTCGACTGCCATTCCCAACTGCCGCTTCTCCTCCATCTCCACTGCCCTTCCCAACTGCCGCTTCTCCATCTCCACTGCCATTCCCACCTTCCATATCCTCCATCTCCACTGCCATTCCCAACTGCCGCTTCTCTCCATCTCCACTGCCATTCCCAACTGCCGCTTCTCCATCTCCACTGCCATTCCCACCTTCCATATCTCCATCTCGACTGCCATTCCCAAATGCCGCTTCTCCTCCATCTCCACTGCCATTCCCAACTGCCGCTTCTCCATCTCCACTGCCATTCCCAACCTTCCATATCTCCATCTCGACTGCCATTCCCAACTGCCGCTTCTCCTCCATCTCCACTGCCATTCCCAACTGCCGCTTCTCCATCTCCACTGCCATTCCCAACTGCCGCTATCTCCATCTCGACTGCCATTCCCAACTGCTGCTTCTCCATCCATCTCCACTGCCATTCCCAACTGCCGCTTCTCCTCCATCTCGACTGCCTTCCCAACTGCCGCTTCTCCATCTCCACTGCCCTTCCCAACTGCCTTCTCCATCTCCACTGCCATTCCCAACTGCGCTTCTCCTCCATCTCCACTGCCATTCCCAACTGCCGCTTCTCCATCTCCTGCCATTCCCAACTGCTTCTCCATCTCCACTGCCATTCCCAACTGCCGCTTCTCCATCTCCACTGCCCTTCCCAACTGCGCTTCTCCTCCATCTCCACTGCCCTTCCCAACTGCCATTCTCCATCTCCACTGCCCTTCCCAACTGCCGCTTCTCCTCCATCTCGACTGCCATTCCCAACTGCCGCTTCTCCGTCTCCACTGCCATTCCCAACTGCCACTTCTCCTCCATCTCCACTGCCATTCCCAACTGCCGCTTCTCCTCCATCTCCACTGCCATTCCCAACTGCCGCTTCTCTTTCATCTCCACTGCCCTTCCCAACTGCCGCTTCTCCATCTCCACTGCCATTCCCACCTTCCATATCTCCATCTCGACTGCCATTCCCAACTGCCGCTTCTCCTCCATCTCCACTGCCATTCCCAACTGCCGCTTCTCCATCTCCACTGCCATTCCCACCTTCCATATCTCCATCTCGACTGCCATTCCCAACTGCCGCTTCTCCTCCATCTCCACTGCCATTCCCAACTGCCGCTTCTCCATCTCCACTGCCATTCCCACCTTCCATATCTCCATCTCGACTGCCATTCCCAAATGCCGCTTCTCCTCCATCTCCACTGCCATTCCCAAGTGCCGCTTCTCCTCCATATCCACTGCCATTCCCAAGTGCCACTTCTCCTCCATCTCGACTGCCATTCCCAACTGCCGCTTCTCCTCCATCTCGATTGCCATTCCCAACTGCCGCTTCTCCTCCATGTCCACTGCCCTTCCCAACTGCCGCTTCTCCATCTCTACTGCCCTTCCCAACTGCCGCTTCTCCTCCATCTCCACTGCCATTTCCACCTTCCACATCTCCATCTCGACTGCCGTTCCCAACTGCCGCTTCTCCTCCATCTCCACTGCCATTCCCAAGTGCCGCTTCTCCTCCATATCCACTGCCATTCCCAACTGCCGCTTCTCCTCCATCTCGATTGCCATTCCCAACTGCCACTTCTCCTCCATCTCCACTGCCATTCCCAACTGCCGCTTCTCCTCCATCTCGACTGCCATTCCCAACTGCCGCTTCTCCATCTCCACTGCCCTTCCCAACTGCCACTTTTCCATCTCCACTGCCCTTCCCAACTGCCGCTTCTCCTCCATGTCCACTGCCCTTCCCAACTGCCGCTTCTCCATCTCTACTGCCATTCCCAACCGCCGCTTCTCAATCTCCATTGCCATTCCCAACTGTCGCTTCTCCTCCATCTCGACTGCCATTCCCAACCGCCACTTCTCCATCTCCACTGCCATTCCCAACTGCCACTTCTCGTCCATCTCGACTGCCATTCCCAACTGCCGCTTCTCCATCTCCACTGCCATTCCCAACTGCCACTTCTCGTCCATCTCGACTGCCATTCCCAACTGCCGCTTCTCCATCTCCACTGCCCTTCCCAACTGCCGCTTCTCCTCCATCTCGACTGCCATTCCCAACTGCCGCTTCTCCATCTCCACTGCCATTCCCAACTGCCGCTTCTCCATCTCGACTGCCATTCCCAACTGCCGCTTCTCCATCTCCACTGCCCTTCCCAACTGCGCTTCTCCTCCATCTCGACTGTCATTCCCAACTGCCGCTTCTCCATCTCCACTGTCATTCCCAACTGCCGCTTCTCCATCTCCACTGCCCTTCCCAACTGCCGCTTCTCCTCCATCTCCACTGCCATTCCCAACTGCCGCTTCTCCATCTCCACTGCCATTCCCAACTGCCGCTTCTCCTCCATCTCCACTGCCATTCCCAACTGCCGCTTCTCCATCTCCACTGCCATTCCCAACTGCCGCTTCTCCTCCATCTCGACTGCCATTCCCAACTGCCGCTTCTCCTCCATCTCCACTGCCATGCCCAACTGCCGCTTCTCCTCCATCTCGACTGCCATTCCCAACTGCCGCTTCTCCTCCATCTCAATTGCCATTCCCAACTGCCGCTTCTCCATCTCGACTGCCATTCCCAACTGCCGCTTCTCCATTTCGACTGCCATTCCCAACTGCCGCTTCTCCTCCATCTCCACTGCCATGCCCAACTGCCGCTTCTCCTCCATCTCGACTGCCATTCCCAACTGCCGCTTCTCCTCCATCTCCGCTGCTATTCCCAAGTGCCGCTTCTTCTCCATATCCACTGCCATTCCCAACTACCGCTTCTCCTTCATCTACACTACCCTTCCCAACTTTGCCTTCTCCATCTCTGCCCTTCCCAACTGCCGCTTCTCCTCCATCTCCACTGCCATTTCCACCTTCCACATCTCCATCTCGACTGCCGTTCCCAACTGCCGCTTCACCTCCATCTCCACTGCCATTCCCAACTGCCGCTTCTCCATCTCCACTGCCATTCCCAACTGCTGCTTCTCATCTGCACTGCCATTCCCAACACTTCTCCTCCATCTCCACTGCCCTTCCCAACTGCCGCTTCTCCATCTCCACTGCCCTTCCCAACTGCGCCTCCATCTCCACTGCCCTTCCCAACTGCCGCTTCTGTATCTCCACTGCCATTCCTAACTGCCACAAACATCCCAACTGCCACTTCTCTTCCATATCCACTGCCATTGTCATGCCCTGCCCAACCCCTTGCCACATCCACTTGCCCCTTCTGCTGCTAGCCTGGCCCCTTCAAACTGCCAGTGCCCCTGTCATGCCCCTTCCTGTCCCCCAGTGCCCTCCATAGTTCAAGCTGCTGATCCTGCCCCATTGTTCAGTTCTAGCTGCAGCCCCAGTCTCTCCCCTGCAATCTCCACACTCAGCCTGCCTCCTTCCAGCTGACTCCCTCAGGCTTCCTGGAGTTAAATGCCACCCAAGGTTCCTGTTCCATCATCCCTCCCGCTCTGGGCCCTTGGCAAAGGTGCATTGTTGCCCTGGTGCATGGAGCTGACTAATTAGCAACCACACCTTAATTACACTTAATATCCTTGTAGAGGGGGAGATATCCCAGAACCACACCTTTAGCGTTTACCTTTGCAAAGGGGAACTATACACAAAATGAGGAAATTAGTGAAATGGAAATGACGAGGAACATTCAGAAGTTGAATCCCTGCAAGCTGCATGGAAATGTTTTGCAAACACCATGATAAAGGCTCAGAACTAAATGTCGTACTCCTGGTCAAACAAATTAAAAAACCGGCAGGAGAACCAAAAAATGGCACTTTGACTAAATAGAGTAAAAGATGCAGCAACAGACCAAAGGCACCTTTCTAAAAACTGGAAGTCAAATCCCCCTGAAGAAAAGAGAAAGGAACCTAAACTCTGGCAAGTCAAGTGTAAAAATATTATCAGGCAGGTCAAAAAGCAATGTAAAGAGCAACTAACAAAAGAGGCAAGAGCAACCAGCAATTGTTTTAAGTACCTCAGAAGCAGGAAGCCTGCTAAATTAGTCAGTGGGGCCCCGGATGATGGAAGTGCTAAGGGAGCACTCAAGGACGATAAGACCATTGCACAAAAGCTCAATGAAATATTTGCATCGTCTTCCATGCAAGGGTGTGAGGGAGATTCCCACACCGGAGACTTGCTAATGGGGGTTGCTGTTGCTGAAGTCACCCTCTGGACTTAATGACTGGAGGACAGCAACTGTGATGCCAATTTTTTTAAAAGGCTCCACTACAGAAAGGATGTGGACGCACTGGAGAGGGTCCAGCGAAGGGCAACCAAAATGATGAGGGGGCTGGAGCACATGACCTACGCGGAGAGGCTGAGGAATTTGGGCTTATTTAGAAGAGAAGAGTGAGGGGGGATTTGAGAGCAGCCTTCAGCTCCCTGAAGGGGGGTTCCAAAGAGGCTGGAGAGAGGCTGTCTCAGTGGTGACAGGTGGCAGAACAAGGAGCAATGGGCTCAAGTTGCAGTGGGGGAGGTCTAGGTTGGACATTAGGAAAAACTATTTCCCTGGGAGGGTGGGGAAGCACTGGGATGGGTTCCCTGGGGTGGGGCGTAGAATCTTTATCCCTTTTAAGTCTCGGCTTGACAAAGCCCTGGTTGGGTTGGTTTAGTTGGGATTGGTCCTGCCTTGGGCAGGGGGCTGGACTTGATGCCTCCTGAGGTCTCTTCCAGCTCTATGATTCTATCAGTCTGGCCCACGAAAGCTAATAAACCACCTAATAAACCATCTTGTTAGTCTTTAAAGTGCTACATAGTCCTGTTTTTTGTTTCATGATTCTATGTGATCCTGGCCATTCCAGGCCAGGGAGCCTGACGTCAGTACCAGGCAAACTGGTGGACACTCCAGTAAAGAACAGAAGGCTCAGACCCACAGATGCACATTATCTGTGGGGAAGAGTCAATACAGCTTTTGTAAAGGGAACTCCAGCCTCTCCAATCTCCTAGAATTCTCGGAGGGGTCAGCAAGCACATGGCTGGAGGAGCCAGTGGCTGGAGTGGACTGAGATTTCCCGAAAGCCTTTGACAAGGTCCCTCGCCAAAGGCACTTAAGCAAAGGAAGCTCACGGGGTAAGAGGGAAGCACTGTCAGGTTCAAAGACAGGAACCAAAGGGTCAGAATAACTGGCCCGTTTCACAGTGGAGAGAGGTAAGTAGCAGGAAGCTGTTTTGGGATCTGGGCTCTTCAGCGCATTCCTACAAGATCTGGAAAAGGGAGCAAACAGAGATGGCAGAACTTGCAGGCGATACCAAATTATCCAACATAGTCGAAAGCTACCAAGGGACCTCACAAAACTGCGCGACAGGGCAGCCAAATGCAGATGCATTTCAGTGATGATCCATGCGAAGTAATGCACTTTGGGGAGCACAGTCCCGGCTACACACACCAAATGATGGGGTCCGAATTAGCTGTTACCATGCAAGAAAGACCTTGGAGTCATTGTGGAGAGTTCTCTGAAAACATCCAGTGGCAATGAAAGAAGCCAACAGAGTCAGGCCCCCTTGGGAAAGAGATCGGACAGGCAGTCTCAGACGCTGCTATAGAAATCGATGGCAGACTTGTGGCTCTGGTCACCCCATCTCAAAATAGATCTATTGGAACTGGGAAAAGTACAGAGAAGGGCACCAAACGTCATTAGCAGGCTGGAACAGGAGGAGAAATTAAAATGTCTGGGCCTCTTCAGCTTAGAAAAGAGAGAAGGGGGAGTAAGGGAGGTCTCGAACGTCATGAATGGTAGGAGAAAAGCAGGCCCTGTGCAAAAGCAGCAGGGCTAGGAGGAGCCAGCCCTCAGCACGGCCCAGGGGCCCAGCCACTACTGTGGGAATGGAATGGCCCTTTTCATTCTACCTACCACTGTGCTGTTATGTCACCTCATGAATTGCAGCCCAGTTTCCATGGATGGGTTTGGATGAAGTTGTGAGTGACCTGCTGATAGGGTTGCCAGATGGTTTAATCAAAAATACCAAACTCCCCACAAAAAAACACGTGGAAAAAATTCTGTTGAGAAAAAAAAAGGGGGAGACCAAATAGTTGAGCAAAAAAAAACCAACCAGCATGGCCCCCTTTAAGAAATGCCTTTGCGGCCATCTTGTTTTCCTTCTCCGAGCCAGAAGACAGCTCCCCTGCAGAACCAGGAAAGCGGGGGCTGGCGGGGGAGCGGGGCTGGGCCCGGTTGCTGGGTGTGTGTAGGGTTGCCAGGTGTCCGGTATTTTCACCTCCTGGCAGGGAAAAAAAATCAGAAAATACCGGACATTTTAGGTGTCTGGTATTTTCTGAATTTTTTTCCCAGACAGGAGGCAAAAATACCGGACTGTCCGGGTCAATACCAGACGCCTAGCAACCCCACCTGCTGAGAATTGCCTTTGGAGAATGTGTTGTGGGAACTTTTAAACCCACCTTGTAACCGAACCCCCATGTTTAACTTTGCTCTGCCTTAGCTCTGTCAGAGCGAGCTGTGTGTCTGTGTGAGAGCGTGAAGTGGGGCGGGGTGTAAAGGAATCAGTCCCTGCAGCCAGCCTGTCTGGAGAGCAGCTGCCAGCACCGCCCTGACAGCAGAACAATGCAGGCGAGCCCTGCAGAGAACCCACCCAAGAGAGAGACAAAAGGCCCATCAAGGAGAGAGGATCAAAGTCCCATCTGGGGTTAGCTGGTGACTCCTGGTCAGGCAGGGCCCTGGGGCCGTGGGGCAGGACAGGCGCCATGGACGAAAACATAGACAAAGTTGGGTGCAAAACTACAGAATTGGGTCTTTCAGTTCTAGAATCCTAGAACCCTAGAGCTGGAAGGGACCTCAAGAGGTTGTCATGTCTGGTCTCCTGCCCTCACAGCAGGACCAAGCACCATCTGGACCATCCCTGACAGGTGTCTGTCCAACCCACTCTGAAATATCTCCAGTGATGGAGATCCCACAACCTCCCCAGGCAACTTATTCCAGTGTTTCACCACCCTGACAGGCAGGAAGTTTTTCCTAATGTCCAACCTAAACCTCCCTTGCTGCAGTTTAAGCCCATTGCTGCTTGTCCTGTCCTTAGAGGCCAAGGAGAACCATATTTTCCCCTTTGTGACGCCCATTTAGATACTTGAAAACTGCTCTCATGTCCCCTCTCAGTCTTCTCCTATCCAAACTAAACAAGCCCAGTTCCTTCAGCCTTCCCTCCTACCAGGCCTATGCGCATTAATTTTGGTGGGGAGTGTTTTTATTATAAATGGATCACAAGGGTGTGACCGCACACCCCTCCATGGCCCCCCAAGGAAGCATGCTCCGGCTGGCTGGGGGAAGGCAGGAGCGGCATGTGGCCTGAGCCTCCTTCTCCCATACTCCGTCCAGCCCAGCCCTGTCTTGGCTCCTGGGGGGGAATCAGCCCCAGCCGGCTGGAGCATGGGGGAGGGAAACTTGGGCAGCGCGCTGCTCCTGCCTTCCCCCAGCTGGCCAGAGTATGCTTCCCTAGGGAACGGGGAGGGGGCATTCGCACCCTTCAAACACCCCCTGCGTACGGGCCTGCATAGCTCATGTTCTCTAGGCCTTTCATCATTCTTGTTGCTCTTCTCTGGACCTTCGCCAATTTCTCATCTTTCCTGAAATGTGGTGCCCAGAACTAGACACAAGACTCCAAATGAGGCCTGGTTAGCGCAGAGCAGAGCGGAAGAATGACTTCTCGTGCCTTGCTCACAACACTCGTTATTGCAGCCCAGAATCATGTTTGCAAGTGTCACACTGCTGACTCCTATTTAGCTTGTGGTCCACTCTGACCCCTAGATCCCTTTCTGCAGGACTCCTTCCTGGACAGTCGCTTCCCCGTCTGTGTGTGTGAGGCTGCCTGTTCCTTCCTAAGTGGAGCACTTTGCATTTGTCCTTATTAACTTCATCCTATTGACCTCAGACCATTCTCCAATTTGTCCAGATCAGTTTGAATTCTGACCCTGTCGCCCAACGCACCCGCCACCCCTCCCAGCGTGATATCATCTGCAGACTTAATAAGCGTCCTCTCTATGCCAGTATCTAAATCGTTGATGAAGATACTGAACAGAGCCGGTCCCAGAACAGACCCCTGCGGAACCCCCCTTGTTCTGTCCTTCCAGCACGACTGTGAACCGTTAATAACTTCTCTGAGAACGGTTCTCTAGCCAGTTAGTTCTGCACCCACCTTACAGTCGCCCCATCTAAGTTGCATTTCCCTCATGCAGTGGTTCTTAACTTCTTTGGCACTGTTACCCCCTTAAGTTTAACCTATAAACCAAAATTATCCCTCCTCCTTTTTAAAATGGCAACAGACAATTATGATTAATAATTTTTTTTGTATTTCACTTTCTCATACATTATATTGAACAAAATTGAACACCTATTGTATTTTAAACTTATTACCCCCTGAAATATGCCAAATTACCCCTCAAGGGCAATTACCCCCCAGATTAAGAACCACTGCCCCTAGTGTATGAGTGTTTATGGGTGGTGGGCAGTTTTAGCAGCTAGGGACAGTAAATGAATTCTGCCTTCACGATAACCATGGCACATTGCTTTACCCCTAACAAGATCCTTCTAGTTCTACAAGTATAACACCAGAGCCCTGGGCCCTTTTGAATCACTGGACCCAGGGCAATTGCCTGCTTTGCCCCCTTCCCCATTAGTGGCTCTGGTGAACAGTGAACAGGGAAGTGTTATTTACCCCTTTACATAACCTATGAACCAGCGGTCACCAAATGAAATTAATAGGCAGGCAGTTTAGGACAAACCCAAGCAATATTTCTTCACCCCACACAGCCACCCTGTGGAACTTGCTGCCGGGGATGTGAAGGGCAAAACTGGACTCAGAAAAAAGCTAAGTAAATTTTTTTTTTAGGACAGGTCCCTGCATGAGTATTAGCCAAGATAGTCAGGGATCCAACCGATGTTCCTGCTACTTTTTTCCAGGTGTGAGGAATAAATTTTGTTATGTGCACCAAGACAGGTGCAGATGTGCACCCCCTGGAGAAACACATGCTGCCAGCTGGGCTCCGTGCTCATCAGCTGGGTGGTATCTGAACCTCTCCTGGGTGGCTGTTCAAGCACTCCTCTTAGAGGGAACATTGGATGCAACCAGGGTTCCCTCTAAGCTGTGCACTTGAATGGCCACCAAGGAGAGATTCAAATGCCACCCAGCTGATGAGCAGAGCGCCCACACCCAGCAGCATAATCCTACAGGTGGTGCACATATGCACATGCCTTGATGCACATAACAAAATTTATTCTGCACATGGATGGAAAACATTAGCGGGAACAGTGGATGCAGCCCCGTGCTCTGAGTGTCTCTCGCTTCAGACTGCAAAAAGCTGGTTCTGGATGAGAGAGGAGGGATCGCTGGATAATCCCCTGCTCTGCTCATTCCCTCTGGAGCACCAGCAGACAGGACACGGGGCTAGGGACTGGCCATTCTCGTGTGAACTCTTCTCCCACCTGAGCACTTACTGGCTGCTGCCGGGCTGTGCGCCAGCGGCCGCTGCTTTGGGAGTTTACCTGCGCCAAGGCAGAGGGTCGCAGTCCAGCCTGGCTGGGGAAAGTGTGACCCACCATAGCCAGTACAAAGGGGTGGATGAGGGAATATCCTGGGGGGGATGATCCAGGGGTGTAGCAAAAATTCTATTGGTTAGTATTGGTTCTAAGACTAGGTATGATGTAGAATGATTTGATGTCTAACGACTTTCTTAGAAGTTCTGTCTGCTTCTATTTCTCTCTCTCTGTCTCTCCTGATTAGATAATGTTACTATAAGGCCTTGCTTCTTGTTAGCATTACACATTAAGTTGTACCCCTTGTCTGCATCACAAACTAAGTTGTGTCTTTCAGCTTCAGGGGGCGGCTGAGTTAGTCTGTACAGGATACACTTTAAAAAACAACAAATACTCTGATAGCATCTTACAGACTAACAAAACATGTACAGTAAAACTCCAACAGTCCAGCACCCCATTGTCCGGCACTCCCGATAGTCTGGCATCAAAATGGCAAGTGCTCCTGATGGAACCGGCCCGGAACCCGGAACCGTTCAGGTCAGCCGCTCTCACATGGGTTACAGCAGAGAGGGGAGGTGTTTGGCTCTGGGGAAGGGGAGGGAAAGGGGATTGGCCTACGCACGGCGTCCTGGCCAGCTCATTGAAATGCCGGCCACCCAGCGCACGTGCCCCAGCGCCTGGAGGGAGACGTGCGGCTGTACCAGTGGCTCCCGGACCCGAGCATAACGTGGGGAGGAGGGGATTGGGTTGGGAGTATGCAGAACTTCCTGATACTCCGGCATATCCGATAATCCGGCACCACCTAGGTCCCAAAGGTGCCGGATTATTGGAAGTCTACTGTAGATGGTATCATGAGCTTTCACGGGCATAGCTCACTTCTTCAGATGACCAGAATGTTGGATGTCCAGGACCAAAATAAACAGGAGGGGGGGGGGTGGAAAAAGGAAAAAATGGGAAGGAGAGGGGAACAAGAAGAGGCAGTGGGTAAAAAATATATCAAGGGGAAAGGGGAGCTGGAATGGAATAGGACAAACAAATAGTTTCTAAGTACCTAAAGGCTGGATAGTCAAGAGGCCAATAAGAACCATTAATTAGCAAACAACAAATGGTCAGGTAGCACTTAAAGACTGACAAAATATGTAGAGGCATCATGAGATTCTCCACAGACAAAGAACCATCGTCCCCTCATTGTTTGGTAGGCTGATAATGACCCAGCCATCCAGTATCTTTATTCAGTCCATGGGTGTGAGAATGGAACTGGTGAATGAGTTGTAGTTCCAGTCCTTGCCTGGGTATTTGGTTTGTAACAAAACAGCTACTTGAAGATCTGTTATTGATCTTGTCTGAAACTGCACCATTGTGAGGTGTGAGTGGAGGGTGTGGGTGTGAAAGCCAGCCCAGATGCCCCGGTGATCAAGAAGAAGTGGAAACTTTGAAGATAAGGAGGAAACTTGAAACAAAATACAGGACTATGTAGCACTTTAAAGACTAACAAGATGGTTTATTAGATGATGAGCTTTCGTGGGCCAGACCCACTCCCCTCAGATCAAATAGTGGAAGAAAATAGTCACAACCATATATACCAAAGGATACAATTAAAAAAAATGAACACACATGAAAAGGACAAATCACATTTCAGAACAGAAGGGGGATGCGGGGGGGGGGGGGGGGAGAGGTAAATGTCTGTGAGCTAATGGCATTAGAGGTGGGGAAGGTGATAATTGGGGAAGCTATCTTTGTAATGGGTAAGATAGTTAGCGTCTTTGTTGAGACCAACCGCGTAGAATTGAATTGGCAGCATTGAGGAACCCTGGAGACAGGCAGAGACCTCCCAAGAGTGAGAACACAATGGGCAGCCTGGCAATCCCCATCAAAGGTAACTCCCCCAAAACACAGATTAACACCTCCCAAGGGTGGATGACGGCAGCATGACCCTGCAATCTCCATAGACCCCAATGGGAACTGACAGGCATAAGAAGTAAGAAGGGGGGCTCCTGCCATGGGACTCTGGGTTCAGTCCTGCAACCCGAGCCTCAGAGGGACCCCCGACTCCTGGCTCAGTCAGCCTGGCCTAGCCAGCGAGACTGACTTGAGCTACTGGTAACTTTGCACCATCTGCAGGACATGCGTGTGCGTGTGCGTGTGCGTGTGCATAGAGGGGAGGGTGTGTATGAAGCACATGCTAACCGCTTCTCTACTGTATTCTCACCAAACAGCATGTTGCCTTCTCCCCTGACAAAGATCCCATGAGCTTCTTATAAGCGTAACAGGGGACCCCCGCTCCCAGCACTGGGTAGAACTCAAGGGACCCTTCGCAGCGGAGGGCACAGAAGCGCTAGTGTAGCCCCTTTGGCCCCGGCTCTGCCAGGGACCATTGCTGCTGCCCTTTGATGTGAAGGGGTTGCAGGCCACAGGTCCTGGAGACCAGCGGTTCCCCAGCTTGCCCACTGCCCGGGTTACTGGCAGGGAGTCTTTGCTGGGAAGGAGAGCAGAGGGCGTGTCACTTGGCATCCGCGAGGTCGGCCGTTCCCAGCAGGCCGTCCAGCCCCCTGCTCCAGCATCGGCTTGGCCACAGGCCGGGGAAAGCCCAGCAAGGCTCTAGCAGCAGGACCCTGCCTCCTTTGCACGCTGCAGTCGGGCGGGGGCCTGAGATGCCAGAAGAGGGGGAAAAGGCCAGGGTGAAAACCTGGCCCCATTGCAGCCCCTGGGAGTTTTGCTGTTGACGGCAGAGGGGCCAGGTTTTCGCCAGCTGGGAATTGTTGTGTGCTGCTGCCGCCAGGCGGAGTCAGGAGGGGGAAGAAGAGACTGGCCTGCGAGCTGCAAACCTGCCAGTCTGAGTCTCTCTTGCAGTCTGCGCACAGCCCAGGACCATTGCAAAGGGGCTGAAAATGCCTCCCTCCATGCGGAGCAGCCTGAGAGCTGGCTGGGGGGAGCGAGGGACTTGACTCCCTGAAGCCAACCCGGGCTCTTCCCTTCTTGCCTAGCACCACTTAACCAACTTCCCCTGAGCTGCACCGGCAGACAGGGCGTCCACACCCCACACAGCTGCACAGGCAGACAGCGGCATCCACACCACACACAGCTGCACAGGCAGACAGCGGCATCCACACCCCACACAGCTGCACAGGCAGACAGGGCGTCCACACCACACACAGCTGCACAGGCAGACAGCGGCATCCACACAACACACAGCTGCACAGGCAGACAGCGGCATCCACACCACACACAGCTGCACAGACAGACAGGGCGTCCACACCACACACAGCTGCACAGACAGCAGCGTCCACACCAGCCGCTCAGCCTCTTGCCATTGTGCTGGGAGAGGGAAATGCTCAGACGGTGCCCGTCTCTGTGCACACGGCCCCCCGCCACATGCACCACCTGGCGGGGACGGCCTGGCCCCTGCGCCGGCCCCACGCTGCCGGCGACAGGAGGGGGTGGAAGTGATCTCTGCAGTAGCCATGCGAGGCGGCCGACTTCCAGAAAGGTGCATCAGCCTCAGTGAATGAGCGAGCTCTCCGGAGAGCCTCGGGCACGCGCCCAGTCTCCAGGAAGGAAATTACCGGCAATGCAGAGCAGGGCCTGGGCGCCAGTCATCCACTCCACGGCCAGAAGGGCCCACCACGATCACAGCCAGGCCTCCTGGAGCCCAGGCTGAAGACCTGCCCAGTTATCCCCGGCTGCCCCAAAAGGCCCCCATCAGTCCCCTGCGGGCATCAGTGGAAGATTCAAGGCGTTCGCTGTTCCGAATGCCCCTCATCGCCCGCCTGCTCCCGTGAGCCTGGCCGCTGCCAAAGCTCCAGTCGGGGTGGACAGTCCCCCCTTGCGCTGCTCTCAGTGGAGCCGAACAGACCGAGCCTCCTTTGGCGACAGGTTTTCCATTCGCTTCTCCGACCCCTCTGCAACGGCCCCGCAGCCTCCTCCAGCACTCCCCGTCCTGCTCAGTAGCCCGATGGCTATCTCCTGGGTCCCATTCGCCCTTGGCCACCGCCTGGCATGGGGAGTTCATGCTCCGCGATTACCCGCCGCCCTCCCACAGCCCTGCGTCCCAGGGCAGTCCCCCAGTGGGGAGGGGGCGGCACGCCAGACAGCCCTTGTTCCTAGACATGCATGTTGCCATGCAGCCGGATCAAAGCACCCAGTTTGCTTGCCACCAGCGCCGAGTGAGCCAGCTCTCTGGTGTGGCTGATGCTCTGCCCCCAAAGTTTGTCAGCGAGCCACTGAGTCGGGGCTCTCAGCCCGGGGCGCAATTGGCACCCGGCGGTGGTCCAGCTGCATGCTGACCAATTTGTGGCTCTAGTCTGGCGGGGGTGGGGCTGGCTGAAGGGGGTGTTGGGGAGCCCACAGGACCATGCCTGCCAGCAGCGGGCGGGAGAGAATCGTGGCCCCCTTGTCTCAAACAAGATCTCTTGGCATTGGAAAAGGTTCAGAAAAGGGCAACAATGATGAGGGGGTTGGAACAGGTCCCATGTGAAGAGAGATAAAAAGACAGGGGCTACGTCTACACTGCCCTCTCTGGCGCAAGAACACATGCAAACAAGGGACGCAGTGAGAACGGCTCTTGTGCAAGAGGGGGGTTTTGCGCAAAAAGGAGCCATGTAGACAGCTCCTTTCTACGCAAAAGCCCCTTGCGCAAAAATGGCAGCTCACCAAGTATCCAAATGAGGCACGGCCATAGTCACCGCTTCTCCTCATTTGCATATTTCCTCATGCAAGAGAGGGCAGCGTAGACGTAGCCTGGGACTTTTCAGCTTCGAAAAGAGGAGACTACGGGGGGATAGGATAGAGGTCTATAAAGCCATGACTGGTGTGGAAAAAGTGAATAAGGAAAAGTTATTTACTTGTTCCCACAATATAAGAACTAGGGGGTCACCAAATGTAATGAACAGGCAGCAGGTTTAAAACAAACAAAAGGAAGATTTTCTTCGCTCAGCGCTCAGTCAACCTGTGGAACTCCTTGCCAGAGGATATGGTGAAGGCCACGACTTTAACAGGGTTCAAGGAAGAGATTAATGGAGGTTAGGTCCATCAATGGCTGCTAGGCAGACTGGGTGTCCCTGGCCTCTGTTTGTCGGGGCTGGGAATGGGCGATGGGGGAGGGATCACGTGATGATTTCCAGTTTTGGTCCCTCCCTCTGGGGCACCTGCTATGTTAAATGGAGCTTTGCTCTGACCCACTCTGGCCGTGTGTATGGGCACGGTGGGACTCGGGTGCTGGGGTCCAGGCCCGCACTGCAGGGTGCCCGGCCTCACGCCGCAGGTCCGAGTCCCTGCTCTGCTCCTGGCCCCACGCTGTGGAGGGGTGTGCGTGGGGGGGACTGTTGGACCTAAGTGCCTGGGGATGCTGTGGTTCTCAGCCTGCAGCCCACAGCGCTAAGCAGGAGAACCAACCACTGCTGAGGTTTCATCCAGGCCCTTGATCAAACTGTTACATCGCGGGGGGGAGCGCCTACTGGAAACGCACCCACTTGCCCCAGGCACCCACTTCCAATTACATTCTGGGACCTGCCCACACCTGCTAGCAGGGCAGGGGAGGGGCAGGTAGAGCGGAGCCAGCCCAGGGGAAGCGACACCGTGGGAGGTGCCTGGGCTCCTGGCCTAGCCCAGCACCAGGCCCTGCAGGTGGGGCTGGACTTGGGCTACAGCATAAACAGGCCTGACGCCAGGCGGGCGTTGAACACGCCCCCATGGCAGCCCTAACTCCACCCCTCTCCTCCGTGGCCCACGGGATTCCCTTTCTAGCCAGGCCCCTCCCACTGCTAGACTGGTCCAGGGCCACCTGTCCACCCCACAGCTGGCTGCAGATTGGGAACTGCCTGGAGGGTGCGGTGCCAGACTCGCCCACAGGCAGGACTAAGTAGAAAGCCTGTGTGTGCCTCAGTTTCCCCGCCCTGAGACCCGGGTCCGGAGACCGAGCTGTCTCAGTGAAAAAGGAGCAGCCCGGGCTGACCCCCCAGCGGAGAAGACAACAGAAAACCCACTCGCCTGTCTCAGCAGGGCACTGAGAGCAGATGGCCAGGAGCCCAGGGCTGGGCGGTGGGGGAGTGGAGGCTCTCACCTGCTTATGGACCAGGGGCAGACAGCCTGGACGGGGAGGTTCCCTGCAGCCGGAGCGGGGCAGGCGCCCCCGCAGACCCTGCTGGGGCCTTCACTTCTCCGGGGCAGCTGCCAGCCTGCCTGGGCCGTGGCCAGGCCCAGCCCCGCCCCGCCGCCGGACGGCTGCACATGCTGGGTGAGGGGCATTGAGCCCCGCAGGGCACACCGGGCCCCGAGTCCGCAGGGCAAGGGCCACTCGCAGAGCGGGTGACGCCACGTGGCGAGACCCAGTCCCAGCCCCCAAGCAGGGCAGCTGGGGGACACTCAGCCAGAGGGGCCCCAGCCCAGCCGGGCAGCATGAGCAGAGCAGGGCAGCTGGGGGACACTCAGCCAGAGGGGCCCCAGCCCAGCCGGGCAGCATGAGCAGAGCAGGGCAGCTGGCGCTGGGCGCGCAGTGCCACCCGGTGGTGCCCATGGGAACTGCAGCTCTCTGGGGTGCAGCAGGTGAAAGGCAGGGGCTGCACACAGGGCCACCAGGGCACTTGGCTCTGCCCCGGGGCTACTGCAGAGTTCCTGGCCGCAGCCCACAGCCC
The DNA here is from genome assembly GCA_019425775.1 of Rafetus swinhoei. Classification (NCBI taxonomy): domain Eukaryota; kingdom Metazoa; phylum Chordata; order Testudines; family Trionychidae; genus Rafetus; species Rafetus swinhoei. The sequence continues at coordinate 1,585,600 of CM033447.1, forward strand.
CCAGGCGGGCGGGCAGCTCCCCAGCCCGGCGTGCCCAGGGTGCCTGCATGATGCAGGGCCCAGCCACGCGGCAGCCCCACACTGGACAGTGCACCAGCAGGGCCCAACAGCCTCCCACCGGCCCCCTCCAGGCCCATCTGCAGCAGCCCCCGCCCCTGCCTGGAGAGCCCCTGCTCAGCCTCACCTGAGCTTGGCTCCCTCAGCCCCGCCCCTGCCCAGCTGCTCCCGGAGACTGGCCCCCATGGGACTCAGCAAGCCTCCCTCTTCCCGGCCCCACTGCCACCCGGGGGCCGGCCCCTGCACCCAGCTTGCCAGGCCCCCATCCCCGGGACAGACAGAGCCTGCGGCAGAACCAGCCTCGCGCCGTGGGCACAGCACAGAGGCCAGCTAAGTCTCCTCGCGCCACATGGGCCCCCACTCGCTGGGGGGGTCGCAGCCCCATGGCCCTGTGCCCGGTGGCTGGCCAGGAGCCAGGCAGGGGCTGCGGAGGACAAAGACCAAGCCGATGGATACCTTGGCCCTGCCCCCCTGCCCTCCCCCGGGTGCTGATCCCCCCTGGAGAGGGGCTCAGACACGCTGGCAGGAAGGCTGGAGCCAGGCCAGCCCCTCCCAGTGCGACAGTCGGCCCAGGGAGCTCGGAGGCGGGGGCAGGCATTGGCTCCCCAGCTCTCCCCTCACAGTGGGTGTGATGGGGCTGCCCATGCCCACCCCCCTGGAGCCCAGCTGGGGTGCCAGGGCTGAGCTGCGGAAGGAGGGAGAGGAGCCAGGACTGAGTTGGGCCCGAGTTTATTATCCAGAGTGACTGGGCTGGGCAGCTAACGCGCCAGCCCCTCCCGTGACAGGGACACGTCATCCTTAAATACACGGTATAAAAACACCTCTAAAAAATTCCCCTTGCCGTGGTCTGCCTCTTCCTCTCTCTGGGAAGCACTGCTCCGGGGGCAGGCCAAGGCGCCGATGGGCACCTCCGCGGGTCACGCTCCCGGGGCAGGCCAGGGCACCAGGCACCTTGGCGGGCCTGGCGCTACCTCCACGGGTCATGCTCCTGGGTCAGGCCAGGGCGCCGACGGGCACCTCTGCGGGCCCGGCACTACCTCCGTGGGTCATGCTCCCGGGGCAGGCCAGGGCGCCAGAAGGCACCTCCGCGGGCCCGGCGCTACCTCCGCAGGTTGCGCTGCGCCTGCTTCAATAAGGTGTCGAAGTCGAGGGAGTCGAACTTGCTCTTGACGGGGGCAGGGTCGAAATCTTCCCGGTTGGAGTCTGGAGGACACAAGGTTGCAGTGAGCGCCGGGGACGCCCCAGTCAGTGCCGGCCGCCCCCCGCTCAGAGCAGGGCCGGGCCCCCCACTCACCCAGGTCCGCGTAGTTCCTGCGGCAGAACTGGCGGCGCCCCCCGAAGCACAGGTCGAAGGGCTGCTCGTCCGGGCGCCGCAGCTGGTGGCCGCTCTCGATGGCGGCGAAGGCCTCCTTGGCGTAGCGGTAGGTCACGAAGCCGTAGTTGTCCTTGGGGAGGCAGAGCTGGTGATGGCTGGGCCCTGCGCTTGCAGCCCAGAGCCAGGCCAGGAGCTGTCCCCGGCATTCCTTAGGGAGCCCCTCCGCCCCGCTGGCTCCCCGGCCCCGCTCACCCCTCGGCCCGGAAGTGGAGCGTGCACTCCTCGATGTCCCCGAAGATGGAGAAGCGGTGCCGGAGCTCTGCCCGCGTCATCCTGCTGGGGATCTTGCCGATGAAGACCACTCTCCTCTCCTCCTGCAGGAAGCACAGAGCCATGAGCTCAACACACGCCCAGCGCCCCCCCCCCCGGCCCTTCTGCGCCCCCCCATGCAGTGCGCAGGCGAGTCCATTCACAGCCGGCCACCTGGGGGAGCTCTGGGGCCCAGGCCAGAGGGCTCAGCCCAGGGGAAGCAGGGCTGGGCCAGACTGGGGGTGCCCAGCTCTGGGCCCTGGTGTGGGAGGAGCCGACCCCACAGGGAGCAGAGACCTGGCCAGCTGGGCCTGACCCTCCCTTCCCCCAGCACACACCCGGCCCGCAGCTCCCGTGGACTGCCCCCCCCCAGTGTGTGCCACCCTCACACCAGCACACGCCTGGTCTGCAGCTCCCATGGACTGCCCCCCCGGTGTGTGCTCCCCCCACACCAGCACACGCCTGGTCCACAGCTCCCGTGGACTGCCACCCCCCCAGCATGTGCCCCCTCCACACCAGCACACGCCCGTCCCGTCCCATCCAGTCCCATGGACTCTTCCCCACCCCTGCTCATGTCCCGCCCCCTCCAGCCCATAAGAACATAAGAACAGCCGTACCGGGTCAGACCAAAGGTCCATCTAGCCCAGTATCCTGTCTGCCGACAGTGGCCAGCACCAGGTGCCCCAGAGGGGGTGGACCGAAGACAATGATCAAGCGATTTGTCTCCTGCCATCCCTCTCCAGCCTCTGACAAACAGAGGCCAAGGACACCATTTTATCCCCTGGCTAATAGCCTTTTATGGACCTAACCTCCATGAAATTATCTAGCTTCCCATCCGCCCTTAGCTCTCAGGCCAGGAGTCCCCCTGCCCCACAGGCCCCGCCCCCAGCTCCTGGGCCATGCCCAGCCTGGGCACGCCGCCCACTCACTATTGCACGTTCCTTGTGGAGGATTCTCTGGCGCTGGCAGTGATCCGGAGGGTCGCAATAATCGAATCTGGCGGGGCACAAACAGGGCTGTTGGAGCTGGGACACCCGCTGCTGCTCCTTGGGCCCAGGGCTGTCCCTGGCTTACACAGCCCTTGGGAATGTGCCCCAAGCCCAGCGCAAGCCCCCGGCCTGGCTCTGGCAGCCACACACCACTACAAGCCAGGCTGTGCCGAGCCCACGCCACAGGAGGCGGGCTGGGTGCTCCCAAACCCGAGGAACAGCCCCCAGGCTGGGGACAGAGCCTGCTGTGACATAGTGGGGTGTGCTGTAGTGTGTGTGTGTGGGAGAGGGGGGTGTACCTCAGTTCCCCCCCTTTTGCAGCTCTCTCTGCAGGAGGGGGGGAGGCCAGGCATGACTCACTGGGGAAATATGTCAGAGTCTCACCTCCTGGGGTCCAGACGACAAAAGATACCCCTTGGGTCTGGGAGCAGGACGATGGAGGAGGCGGAGCTGCCTGGGGGCTCAGGGACCAGTTGCTCGGGGTTTGCGGTTAGTCTTGGGTGGGCAAACATGAAGAGAACAGACTGAGCCGAGTGCTGGGGGTTCAGGGCCTGTGTCCCCTGCCCCAAGGGGTCTGGGGCTGCCTGCCCTGACTCCTATGTCCACATTGCGCCTATGCTGTGCTGTATCCCGGAGCAGCAATAAACCCTCCATATTCTATGGGCTGGTGGAGTCCCATCTTGCTGTGGTCAGGGGTCCCCGACGCGCCGTCACACCTGCAGAGCGTGGGGGCCGGCACTGAGGCAGCGGTGAGTGCCCGGGACTGTCCCTACCTTCTCCTCCGGTTACTCCTCCTGCGGGGGGACGGGGAACGCGAGCGGCTGCGGGAGGCCGAGGAGGATCTGGACGAGTAGGACGAGGCCGAGGAGGGCGACCTTCCCCGGGACCGGCCACACGACCCGCAGCTAGAGCGGGAGGAGTGAGAGCTATGGGACCGTCTGGAGCGGTACCTGCTGGAAAGCACGCCATCTGTGAGCCCCGGCACCCCCAGCCCAGCCCCAAAACACCGAGCAGGGAGGTGCCCGCCCGGCCCAACGCAGCACTGCCTCGGGCGCCAGCCAACCCCCCCCCGCCGGGTACCAGCCAACCCCTCCCCGCCCGCCGGGAGCCGGGCAGCGCCGGCCTGAGGGTGCAAGCGGAGGACAGTCGCTCTGGGCTGCGACTGAACGTTTGGGGGTTCACAGCCGGCCTGGCCCAGGGGTCTGTGGAACTTGCAGGAGCTGAGCTGGCCTGGCCCTAGGGAGAGGGGAGCCCCACTCCTGCCGGGTTCCTAGGCTGCCCAGTGGGACAGGGGGCCGAGGAGCCGGATCCCCCGAGGGCCAGCAGCCCCAGGCCCGAGGAGGGGGAAGGCCCTAGCAGTGGGACAATGGGACGGAGCGGTACACACGGAAGGGGAAGCGCCTGCAGCTGCGGGCAGGGCTGCTCCCACCATATCATGCCGGACGTGGCGCCGCGGTACAAGGGGCTCGTGCCCTGGCTGGAGGAACGCTGTTCTCGCCTGCTGGCCCCGGGCTGCAGCGCCCGGCCCTGTGCAAGGCAGAGCCCGTCGGTGCCTCCAAGCCCCTCTGGCCGGTCGGCAGCCAGGCCGGGCGCCCCGCCGGCAGCATGGCTTGGTCCGGCCTGTGCAGGCCAGGCTGGTCGCCGGCCCCTGGCCATGTCAGCCTGGGGAGACCAGCGCTGTGGGCCTGCCTTCGCCGAGGCCTGTGGCACAGGGGCAGCCCTGCTGAATCGGCTCCCAGCTCAGCTCCCTCCATGGCTGGGGCAGCCCAGCGCAGACTGAGCGGCTCCCGGAGCCTGCGGGCTGCGTGACCTGCCTGTGCTGCGGCGGCGCTGGAACCGGCCCGCGAGGCACGGCACCTCAGCGTCCCACATGGCCGAGCAGGGCAGAACTGGACCCAGTCTCGGGGTGCTGGGAAAACCCTTCGATGAGGGACTCGCATGGCCCAGGTCCGGGAGCGAAGAGCAAGCGCCCGCAGAGCCCGACTTGCCGGGCAGGCCATGACGCGTATCCCGGGGCAGCGTGGGCACAGGAGAGCGGAGGTGCAGCCCAGGCCTCGCAGCGGCGAGGCTCTTGAGGGCCCGATGCACTGGTCAGCAGCCGTGCCGCACGGCCGGGCTGATCCTGCCTTCACCCCCCTGACCGGCCAGGAAGAGGAGGGGAGCGGGCAGAATCACGAGGGCCTGGCCACGGGCGGGGGACTCAAACCCAGACTCAAACCCGGGTCCATGGGCAGATCTGTCAGCCTAGAGCACCAACGTGCCCAGCAAACGCCACTGCAGAGGAAGGGGCTCTTCTGCCCCAGCCCGGCCCACAGGCCATGGAGGCCTCCCTGCGGGTCCCGCCGTCCGCGGATCTGTACAGGGCCTCCCGGCACCTGGGACACGCAGGCGGCGTCCGGTTCCTTGCACAAGATGGCCACTGGCTCCCTGGGACAGCCAGCCAGGTCGGCTTGGCGCTGGAGCTGCAGCACGGTGCTGGGCACAGCCGGGGGTGGGGAACCTGCCGCTTACCTTCGCCACCGCTTTGGCGGGGGGGACAGGGACCGGGACCGGGACCGGGACGAGGAGGAGGAAGACGACGACGTGCTGGCCCCGTTGGACGTGGAGCTGAATGAGCGGCTGGCGCGGGCCCGGGGGCTCGGTGAGGCCGCCCGTCTCCGGTAGCAGCGCAAGGACCGCTTGGCAGCCAGCTGCGGGTCCCCGCTCTGCGGCTCCTCGTCCCGGCAGGGGGACGCGGCCGGAGACAGGAGGACCGAGGTGGGGGGGCTGCTCCTGCCCGCAGCAGCCTGGCTTCGGGCTCTAGTCCGGTGATCCAGTGGCTGGCTGGAGCCAGGGGCGGTGCCAGGAGGGGTGCGGAGCCCGGAACAGGCCAGCGTCCGTGTGGGAAGGGAGGAGGGCGGCTTGATGGTGATATCCTGGTGCCGCTTCACATTCCAGCGGGAGCCGAGCTCCGACGGGGCCGGCGTGCCGGGGAGCCTGGTGCCCTCCTCTGGCTGGGCAGCGCCCCGGGCGCAGTAGTCGTGGTCTCCGCAGCCCACATGGCTGGGGACAGGGCCCTTCCCCCGAGGTTTGCTCTGCGGCAGCGGCTTGGCCTCCACGAACTTGGCAGTGTTCTGGCCGCCCTCCTGGGGTGCGGCCCCTGGGGACCTGGCCTTCCCCAGCAGCGAGACGGCAGCCAGAGGCTTCCAGAGCTGGTGGGGCGGCGTCGCTGGCGGGGTCAGGCCTGCGGGGTAAGAAGGGCCGTCAGGGTGCGGGGTAAGAAGGCAGGCCAGTGGGCATATTCTGTGGCCTGCACCCATCCCTCTGGCACCCGCCAGCCATGCCCCCTGCAGCGCATGGGGCCCCCCGCCTGCGCTGAACCTGGGCAGCGCTCGCCAGGCGGGTGCCAGGTCCCCTCCCCGAGTCCCTTCAGCCGCAGCGCTTTACCAGCGATGTTGGCCAGCTCCGGGGCGTGCAGGCTGTCCGGCGGGCTCTTCTCCTGCTGGCTCTCGGACCTGCCGGAGGCAGAGGGTTTATTGCTGGTGGCGGCCCAGGCTCATGATGATCAGGGCCAGGTCGTGCCGGCCGCCGGGGCCTCGTGCCCCTTCCTGCTGCCCCCCAGCATGGCAATCCGCAACCCTGGGTGCAGTGGGCCGGGCGCGGCCGCTCCACGCAGCCCTGGGCACTAACACAAGCGGCACCTTGCTGCCCAGCTCGCCGCAGCGCAGAGGCTGCCCACTCCGTCCCTCCGTGGCCCCATGGCAAGAGCGCAGGGGGGCCGGGCAGGCCGACGTACTGGGAGCCCAGCGCGGCCCCGGGTGGAGAGCAGCCAGGCCAGGCGGCACTGTGGGCACCCGACTTACCCAGCGTTCCCCGCTGCCAGCCTGTCGCCAGGGCGCTGCCCGAGCGGCGGCTCCTTGGTGCCTGAAACAAGAGCAGATGCACGGACGGCTGAGGGAGATGCTGTGGGGGGGAGCCAGCACCCACCAGCTGGGAGAGCGAGGGCACAAGCCACTCTGAGGCCTGCGTCCCCCTCAGCCCCACGGGCTGTCTCCCCAAACAGCACAAGGCACCTGCTGGGGTCCCCCTCCTCCAGCCATCACCTGGGTCTCCCCACGGGCTGGCAAACGGGCCAGGCCTGCCCTTCCCTCAATAACACTGGCACACTGCTGACCCGCGCTCATCTAACCCGGGATCCTCTGCTGCCCCTGCCACGTGGCTGCCCGTCCAGGCGGGGGGGGCAGGGGCTCCAGCCCTGCTACGAGCCAGAACCCCGATGTGCACAGAGCGGCAGCCTGCCCCCCGGCGTGGGGCTGTCCGAGGCCCGTGCCAGGCCCCGTTCCGCAGAGCCAGGGGCAGCAGGATGGCCGACAAGGGCCCGCCAACCGCTCACCTTCCGTCTTCTCAAACTGCTCCAGCAGGCTGGACAGGTCCGAGGCTTCGATTCCTGGCAGGGGAGACGCAGCCCGTTAGGTCCCCGCTACGGGCCCCCCACCGTCACCCCGTGGGGCCAGGTCTGCCTCAGCGCCCCAGCAGGGGCCATGGCGCAGGGCAGGGGAGGGCGCCTCTCCAGCCAGCAGGCAGAAAGGGGGCTCAGGGCTTAAGTGTCCTGCAGGTGGGGACCCCAGCCCCAGGCTCATTCCACTGCACAGGTGGGAGCTCTCCAGCCACGTGGCCGGGCTGGGGCAGAAGCCGCCGCCGCCACCAGGGGCCGGGCTGGGGCAGAAGCCGCCGCCGCCACCAGGGGCCGGGCTGGGGCAGAAGCCGCCACCGCCTGCAGGGGCCGGGCTGGGGCAGAAGCCGCCGCCGCCACCGCCTGCAGGGGCCGGGCTGGGGCAGAAGCCGCCGCCGCCGCCCGCAGGGGCCGGGCTGGGGCAGAAGCTGCCGCCGCCGCCCGCAGGGGCCGGGCTGGGGCAGAAGCTGCTGCCGCCGCCGCCCGCAGGGGCCGGGCTCAGTCACCGCCGCCGTGCCCCCAACCCCCTCACCGATTTCACTGATGAAGGCCTGCACGATGTCCTTGCTGGCACCGGGCCGGGCCGGGCCGACGAGGAGCCGGTGTCTCCATGGCTTGACGGGCTGGCTCTCCTCTCGCGCTCTCAGCGCCACTGCAGCTCTCCTGGGCACGGCTGGGGGGCCAGGCAGCTGGGGCTTTTGCGGGACTGGTCCTATGGAGCCTGGCTGGGATCCCTCCAACAGGCTGGGCCCCGCACCCTTTGCTGGAGCTGCAGCCTCCGTTGGGGGGCAGGGATCAGGGGGCTGCCCCACAGGCTGGGGGGTGGGCGACTCACCCACAGGCTGGGGGGGCAGAGCAGGGGGCTGCCCCACATGCTGGGGGGCAGGTGACTCACCCACAGGCTGGGGGGGCAGGGCAGAGGGCTGCCCCACATGCTGGGGGGTGTGTGACTCACCCACAGGCTGGGGGGGCAGGGCAGGGGGCTGCCCCACGTGCTGGGGGGTGGGTGACTCACCCACAGGCTGGGGGGGCAGGGCAGGGGGCTGCCCCACATGCTGGGGGGCGGGTGACTCACCCACAGGCTGGGGGGGCTGCCCTACAGGCTGGGGGTCGGGTGACTCACCCACAGGCTGGGGGGGCAGGGCAGGGGGCTGCCTGACAGGCTGGGGGGCAGGTGACTCACACGCAGACTGGGGGGGCGGGGTAGGGGGTTGTCCCACTGGCTGGGGGGCAGGTGACTCGCCCACAGGCCGGCTCTGCCTCCTGGGATCACACGCCCGGCCAGAAGTGGCCCTGGCTGAGGGCTGGGCTGGCACCGGCCTGGTGGGCTGTGTGGTGAAAGCAGGGGGCTCATGGCAGCTTGGCACCGGGGCAGGCACATGGGCACAAGCTGTGCCCCTGGCCAGCGGCTCCAGCTCGGGACGAGGGCCAGCTGGGAAGGGCTTTGCCCCCAGGTCACTGTACGCCAGGGGGGGCGGCACAGGGACCCCCGGCCAGTAGGGCAGCTGGAGGCCCAGGGCCCAGCCCATGGAGGCACCGAAGGGAGGCGGGGGCAGAGCAGGAGAGGGCCAGGCCATGGCTGGTGGGGGCAGACCAGGCACCAGGTGGAAGGCGCTGGGGGACCCGCCAGTGGGCGGTGGCAGGCTGGGGTAGCCGGCAGGTGGGGGGCCGAAGCAAGGCCAGGAAGGCACTGGGGGGTACAGGGCATAGGGAGTGGCGGCAGCTGGTGGGATCGCTGCAGGAGCTGCCCCCACGGTTGAGGGGAGGAAAGGCAGCTGGGGCCCTGGGGGCAGTGGAGCTGGCACAGGCTGGCTGGGTCCCACAGGAGCCTTGCAGGCCAGGAGAGCGGTGGCTGGGGGGGCTGGAGGGTTTCTCGGGGCCCCTCTGGGAGATGGCCGGCTCCCGGCTGGCCAGAGGAGCAGTGGCTGGGGGGCTAGAGGGTTTCTCAGGGCCCCCCTGGGAGCTGGGCAGCTCCCCGGGCTGGGCAGGCTGCAAGGGTGGGGGGCGTACGGGTGCCATGAGGCAGGGGATCTCTGCCAGCTCCGTGGGGGGCTCGGGAATGCTGGGCCACTTGCTCACTGCCGGCTTCTCCCCCTCCTTCCCGTGGCTCCCGCCGGGGCTGGCGGCGCAGCATCCGCTGCCGGTACTCCATCAGGCTGAGCGCCTTGGGCCTGGGCGGCCAGCCGGCAGCCTCAGCCCCAGCCCGCTCTGCCTCCGGCGGGCTCCGGGGAGCCTCCCCCGCAGCGCCAGTCTCTGGGCCAGTGCTATCCTTGGTGGGGACAGGCCAGCTCCCTTCCCCCTGCTCTGCTGAGCTGGGTCCCGCCTCAGCCGGCTGCTCCCTGGGGCGGGGCGGGGCCTGCTCGGAGGGTCCAGGCGCCCCTGTGCCCTGCACAGATGGCCGCACGTTCAGCTTAGCGGCCTCCGGCTTCTCCTGCACCTCAGGGCGACCCTTCCTCCGCAGGGCGCCCCCTCCAGCCGCTGCCCTGGGCCGCCCTCGGGCCGCTCGCAGCTCCATCTGCCCGTCCTTCCTCGCCTGCTCCAGCTGCTTCTCCAGGAAGGTGGACACCTGCACGGAGGGCCGGGCTGCCCGGCTGGGGGAGGGCTGGCTGGCTGGTGGCTGTCCCGAGGACGCGGAGCGGAGCCTGAGGCCCACATGGTCCCCGTCCGGCTTGGCCCGGCCCCCTCTGCAATCCCTCCCTTTGCTTTTTCCGGCTTTTCCGGGCTCTCTCACGCCCTCGGCCCTTCTCCGTGTCCCGGCGCTTTCCGCCCGCCGGCGCCTCCGTGCAGCGCTGCGGCCTGCTCTCCTGACGCTGGGCTCGGGGCCTCGCCTCCACTTCCGGGCCCGCCCCCGGGGGGGACTCTCTGGCCTGGGTTGGGCTGGGTGGCGACGGCTCCTGGGCACCCTCCTCCTCATCAGCTGGGCACCCGCTGGCTGCCTCCTCTTCAGCTGGGAGCCGGGCTCCTGGGCCCAGCTGCTGCAGGACCACGGGGATCTCCAGGCTCTCTCGCCTGCGCCCGGCACGATCTCCAGCACGAGCGGGCCGGCTAAGAACTCCTTGGCTGCCGGCTCGCTGGCCGGGTCCAGGCACACGGTGAGTGTGGGCAGGCAGTATGGGTGCATCGACTTCACCAGCTCGCTGAGCGACCCATCCGCCGTGCTAATGATGCAGGGAGCGCCGCCGTCGTCCGGCCACGCCGCTGCCTCCTCGCACCGCTCCCCCGGGCTCTGCAGCAGCTCCCCGGGCGGCCCAGGGCTAGCCGCCCCTTCCTCCTCTTCCCCATCGCTGCGCTCTCGCAGCTGGGGCCTGGGCAGCTTCTGCTCTGCCCGGGGCGCTCGGCTGATGCGCTGCTTTGGTGCTGCCGGCTCCTCAAGGCAGCTCAGTGGACAGTCCCAGGGCAGATCCATGGGGCTGGACTCCACCTGGCAGGGAAAGGGGAAGAATGAGATGCCGGGGCTACGCCCAGAGCAGCCAGGCAGAGCAGGGCACCTGAGCTGACCTGGGAGGCACCGGGCTCAGTTGGCCCTGCTAGCAGCCATGAGGCCCATGGACTGGCAGGGACCAGCCCAACCAGCACTTTGACCCCACCAGAAGAGTTTCCACTGACTTGCAACGGCCCCTCCCTGCTGCTGCCCTGTCTGCAGCACGCCCATCTCCCGAGCGACAGCCAACCCGCACTGCACAGCTGGCAGCCCCGGCCAGAGAGCCTGGCTCAGGCGCCCGGGGCTCGAGCACCATGCCGGGGACGAGTGACCACGGCCAGCAGGCTGGGACTGCAGCTGGCCCGGTCTGCCAGTCACATTGCAGACATGCTCAGTAAGGCCCGGCCTGGCCCCGGACACCCCCGCCAGGCCGGTGCCGCCCCCCAGCAGCGCGAGGGCGGCGAGCTGGGAATCCGGAGCGGCTCTGCTCGACCGGCAGGACGGCTCCCCGGGGTGAGCGAGCGGCGCCCGGGGCAGAGCCCTGTGCGGAGACCCACCTCGGTCTGCGCGCCCCGCAGGGCTCTGTGCCCAGGAGACACTGGGGCCAAGGAGAGGAGCTTCGTGTTGCTGCTATCGGGAGCCACGCCCCGTCTGGCCGCCCCACCGGCGGGGCTGTGCGCCCACGGACAGGCGCTGCGGCTGAGGCGCGGCCCAGGGACCTTGCCGGTACCAGAGAGCAGGCCAGGCGAGCGAGTCACCCTGGCCCTACGGCAGGGCAGACACCCCAACCGTCACCCCCAGCCTCCCCGAGGCAGGAGCACGACAGCCAGCCCTGCTGCCGACCGCTGCCCGCTCTCACCTTGCCGAGGCCCCACGCATCGTCCAGGGCAGGAATGCCGCGCTCAGGGGAGGGCCGGGACAAGCTGAGGAACTTCTGGAACTGAGGGTAGGAAGGGGAATGAGAAAGTGGGACGCACGGACCGGCCAGCCTCCCGCTCCCAGGGTCCCAGCCTCTCCCCTCCCCACACGCCAGCATGGCAAGGGGCCAGAGCGCCGAGGGGCACCAGGCACGCCCCAGCAAGGAGCAGTTCCTACAGCACAGCTGGCAGGGCAGTGGCTGGCAGGGGAGCCAGCAGCCCCGGGCGGACGAGTTACTGTGTCCATGCACGTGCCGCGTGGAGTTCGGCCGCTGCCGCGGGCCAGGGCCTAAGCTGAAGGGAAGGGCTGGCCTAGGCGTGTCTGGGGAAGGGCAGAGGGACCCCCTACCGAAGAACTCTCGCGCTCCCGGGGCAGCGCCAGCAATTCGGAGTCCATGGTGCTGTCAAACGGGGACAGAGTCTCGTCGTCCGTGCTGTCCAGGATCTCGGTGATGGCCGTCAGCAGGGACAGCTCGTTTGGGGCCTCTAGGCAGGCCTTGTGCTGGCGAGAGAGGAGAACGCACATGTACCGGGCGTGGCCACATCCCAGCCCCACCGCTCTCCGGAGCCAGGACGCCCCAGTTCCTGGCTTTAGGAGCCTGGTCGGGTGGCCCTCTGAAGGGAGGCCCTACACAGACCCGTGCAGTCCAGGGGGCAGGGCGGGGATCCGCCAAGTCATGCCGCCTCCCGGCAAAGGGGACCCTGGAGTCCCGCTCTCTCCTGACATGCTCCAGCCACCAGAAGCGCCGCCTCCCGTCACACCGGTTCCTCGCCAGCACCATGGAACGGAGGCTCGGAAAGGGCGGAGTGGGAACTAGCTCGAGCAGGGCCCAGCTTGCGAGGGGCCGCAACGTTCCTAGGCCCTGTGCTTGGCTGAGTCCCAGAGCGGGGGGAGGCGCCAGAGACCCAGCAGAAGTGCCTGGCCAAGCACCCTGCCCCCTAGCGTGGGATCAGCACTGCCGTGAGGCTGACGGGTGGCTCTGCCCAGTCAGGCAGAGGAGGAAGGGGAATGGCAGGAGAGAGCCGGGCCAGAGCCTGACTCCTGGCCACTGCTCCTGCGGCCGCTCCTCTCGTGCCAGCGGAGTGGAGCAGCGTCTGGCAGACCAGAGGCCAATGCAGGCGAGGGATGGAGGTTCCCAGACCGCCGTAGCGCAGCCCCCGGGAGAACCGGGCAGTGGGAGAGTCTCAGGCCGGTGTCTCCAGGAAACCAGACTAGTCGCATCTGCCCCTCTGACCTCCATTCGGCCACTTCAGTGCTGCCAAGAGCGCCCCGGGCAGGCCGTCCTGCTCTCGCTGGCCTTTCCCAGCGTCGCGCCCTTGCACCGACCGGCACAAAGTTACGGCAGGGCGACCCCTGCCCCCCTCCCCCGGGCCAGGGGGAGAAGGGCCCCAGGCTGCGGCAGGTCGCCCGTCTCGCCTGCGGCTGCCCACAACACAGCTACGTCCCCGCCCTCTGCGGGCCACCCGTTACCTCGTGCAGTGAGCTGAAGTCCTCAAGGATGGAGATGACAGAGGAGTCCAAGTAGCTCTGCATCGTTCCCAGGATCCCGTCGGCCTCCAGGGGCACGTCGCTGCTGGCAGCCCCCCAGTGCAGGCCGGGCTCCTCTTCCTCCAAAGAGCAGCACTAGACGGGGTGAGACACAGGCTGGGGCGGCCGCGCTCACCCGGCACCAGGCCCCGTAGCACAGCCTGGGGCCCTGAGCAGCACAGAACAGCTCTAGCCGCCTTGGGGCAGGAGGGGTCACGCGACCAGGCTGCTCGCCGCAGCCGCAGGCCTGCCACCCGGCTCCCGTGGCCGGCGCACCTCCTCCAGGTACTGGGTAGCCCAGGGCACAGCTGCAGGCGCTGGCAAGGCTGACTTCAGCCCCCGTTGCCCCATTAAAGATGAGCAGGGACAAGGCCTGTGGCGGGGAGGAATCGGCGCTCAGAGACTAGCTCACCAGGAGACTCGGCAGGGCACAGGGGTGCTGGCATGAATCCCCCACCCATGCCACAGCTAGCAATGAAACCACAGAGCCAACCCCCCATGCCAGGGGCTGGCCAGGAGACTGGAGTCCACCCCCGGTCCTGGCACAAGGGGGGCAGAAGTGCCCTTCCCCCCCAGGCACACACACCCCGGTTAACCCTCTGCAAACACCACGGGCTCTGCGCACTCGGGTTAATGTGGTTTGCACAAGCCCCCCGACGTGGCTTGGGGCAGAGATGCCCCAGGCACCAGCTGCCTCGGGGGTAAGCTGAGGAGTCACTCCCGCAGCCTGCCCCCTTGCAAGGCTGAGTACGTCCACACTACGGGCAGGCCAGCGGCCCTGCTCCAGTTGCACCGAGTGCCGGCGCTTGCTACCCTGGCATGAGGTTTCCGCATCCAGGTACGTAACCCACCTCCCTGAGAGGCACCGGCCAGAGCGAGCCCAGCCTGGCTCACCGGGTGCGCAGGCCTTTCCAGCCCTGAGCAGCAGGCCCGGGTCCATGCCGTCTGCGAGCACAGAGCGGGACGAAGTTTGCTCGGCTCTTACAACAGACGGGGGAACACTGGCCTGTTAACCTGCCATGGTCGGGTCTCTCGCCGCTGGGCCGCGAGCCCCCGCCTAGCCCTGCCCAGCATTCCCCTCCAGAGCCCCGGCCTCGGTGAATCATCCTGGGGCTTGCAGGCGTGATCAAAGGAGCGGGGACGCCTGCCGAGCTGACGCCCCGCGGCTGAAGCCAGCGCTAACAAGCCCACACAGCTCACCCAGGGAGGAGCCACGCGGTCGAGCAGGAGTTCCCAGGCACCCGACTCGCTGCAGCACTTCAGCCACCAGCGGGGGCAGCGTCTGCCCTGGCAGCCCAGCGCCCTGCGTCCGGGGCGGGAGCCAAGCGAGGTGGCTGGGCCAGACCGCACGCTTCCAAAGCCAGGGCCCGTCACCCCGAGGGTCAAGGGACCCGCCCCAGCGCTTCGCCACTGCCGTGTCAGACCACTTCACGCTCACAAGCACAGCCCAAGAGTCCCACCAGGGTCAGAAAATCCATTTCCCGGGGGGGGGGGGGTGCCCCCTGAAGGACTGAGAAGTCCAATAGCCACAAGGGAACATGCCAGTGTCCCTCTAGCGCGTGGTCCTGGACGGAGTGGCCAATGCTGGAGGCTTGTAAGGAAGGGTCGATTCTCCCAAACCACCCCACTGCGCGGTGCCGTGGTTTTGGGGGTGACCCGCCCAGGTGAAGAGAGCACCCTCAGCGCCTTGGCTCGTACAGGTAGTGTCCCGGCAGCTGCTGCTGAGGCGCAATGTCAAACTGTCGCCAGAAAACGTCCCAACTTGTTTGCCTCCACATCCTTAAGCGAGGAGTTCCACAGGTCAGAGGAATCGTTGCTTAATGAGACCTTGTTCCCCAAAAGACCCCCTTGGAGCCATTTTAAATGGGGTGACTTTTCAATTCTTCCCACCCCTCCTGTTCCCAGCTCAGACAGGGTCCATTAGCCCCCCGAGGCTGCTCCCCCATTTGCGGGGCTACAGCTCTCCTTTTACCACCCTGCCCTAATGATTTCTCACAACTCCACCAGCTAGCTGGCTTGCCTTGCCTTCTCCCCGAGTGGGGGCACCACGGCAGGAAGGCATTCCAGCTGGAGCGTTGTCTGGGCCCATGGCAGCAGCAGAACACTTTCCTTTGCTGGGCCCTGCTAGAAATGCCAGCTCGGAGTCCTGGCAGGCGCTGGTCACAGCAAGGGGCAGCGGTAGCGGCCATGTTTCGGGAGGATCTGCGACGCTCACCGCCACTAGCTAGGGCTTCCAGCCTCAGGCTGCAGACCAGGAGAGGCAGAGAAACCCACCGGAGCCATGTGCAGAGGCCACCTGGTGCCAGGGGCAGAGCGCGGGGGCTGCGGTGCATCCACTTGCTTCACCTCATGCCTGCTAGACAGAGTCCAGTCTCCATGCGCGGCCAGCCAGCCCTGCCTGGGCCAGCCTGGTCTTCAACGCGGAGAAGCCTCTCTCCCAGGGCCCCCCCGTCTCCAGTCACGCTGGCACCCCCTCAACACTGGCTGGACTGGAGAACCCCTCCCCTGCTAGCGATGGAGAGCAGGGCAGGCCTGGGGACAGGCCGAACAGACTCACAAGCAGGTGGGGGACGTGTTTTCCCCACAACTTGCATGACAGCGCCTCTGCCCGGGGCAGCCCCAGCCCTGGCCCATCCAAGGCCCGGTTCTGCCTTAGCAGAAAGGGGATCCAATTACAAGGCTCTGACATCACGCACCAAACACTGGGAGAGCTCTTCCATTTAATTTTGCCTGTCACCAAACGCCTCCAGGACAACTCCCTGTCTAGTCAGCTCAACTCCCACACAGCTCAGGGGGCAGCCATGCTGCAAAAAGGCAAGAGCTGCTGCCTACCAGCTCAGCACAAGCCAGGCAGGAATCCCTGGGGAGGCCGTTCTCCAGGACGGCATGAAGCGGCAAAGCGCATCCTCGCAGGACAGCGCTGGAGTGCACTGACGTGCAGGCAGACGTGGGAACACGTTGGCTTTGTAAGACAGGAATAAATGCTTTGCCCAGGACAAGAACAACACAGGGCATGAGGGAGTTTCTCTCATGGCCCAACTTCTGCTGGCGAGAGAGACAAGCTTTCGCCCTTACAGAGCTCGGATTCCGGACATTTCCAAATGTCACATCCTGCAGGCATGCAAGGCCGGCCCCTGTCCATCATTCCCAGCAAGCGTACAATGCGTGCCTGCGACGCAGAAGCAAAAATGCCCCCCTTTATCGCTGCCCCGTACTGCGAGAGAGGCTAGAAAACCAGACCCTGTTCTCTGGGTCTAGCACGCCTCAACCCTACAGCTCAAAGCACTTTGCCAAGGAAACTAGCATCTTTGCAGAGAGGGGGAAACCGAGGCAGGGGCTGGGGCGTGGCTTGTAGCAGAGCAAGCCATTGAATCTAGAATTCTGGAAACCCGGCCCAGTGCTCTGCCCACTAGAGCGCACTGCATCCCACGTAGTCCCAGTATAGTCACAGTACCTTTAACAGGCCTAGTGCCAGTGGGGCCTGAACACACAGCTCAAGGCAGCAAGTCAGCGTTAAAGGGTCCTCACCTGTCCCCCAACTTCCAAACCTGGTTATTTCTCTCGCCCCTCCGAGCGCTCGGCAAGTCGGCTCCAAGCCTGGCTGCAGGGGAGGGGCGACTCAGAAAACATTTCCCCAGTCCAGGCATGACTTAAGTGCCCCATTTCCTAATCAGACGCTGCCTGCTCCCAGGTACTGCAGTGCAACACACAAGGCCACAGGTCTTGGGGGGGGGGGGGATCCTGCACCGCTGGGTGCGAAGGTAAACGTTCCCATGGGTGACACCCCGGTAGCTCTGGTCTCTACTGGGCTCTTGGACACCAACACTTCAACCCGGAATCCGGCATGTGCTCATCACAAAGATTCATTTGTGACTCTCCACCTCACCCAGAGTCACCTGGCGTTGGCACATGGCAGTACAATACACAAGTCTACACACACACACACACACACACACACACGTCTTCTCCCCTTCCCCCCGGAGAAAGCAGGGAGGACCTGAAAAGCACACCGTGCTGTGGGGAGAGATGAAACCCAGTCATGTTGCCGGTTAGCGTCTCAGATGAGCTTGACAAAAGTAAGAAGTGAAACCCCTGCCTGGATTCTTTCAGGCAGGACACAGCCGGCGCCGCGCCGCGCCGTTCAATGCGAGCCGCCAGCTGTGGCCAGCCAGCACACCCAGGCGGGGAGCCGGAGGCTGACCGCCAGCCACGCTGCAGGGACTGCTGGCAAAGCACTGATGCTCCTCTCAGGCCTGGCAGACTAGAAGGATCACAAGAAACCAGCAACCCCCCATCCTGACCAGCTCCTCAGCCACCTTCTCCCCACACCTCGGGCACCCCCCGGCCCATCAGAGCGCTCACGCAGGCCTCTGCACTGATTTGCACCCGGTGCCTCTCACTCCCAAGGCTGCACGAACCGAGCCCCCTTCCAGCTCCAGAGCGCCTCGCACCTGGGGACCCCCATCTCCAGAACCGGCCCAGTCCCCCGTCTGCCTGCGCTGCCCAGGAGCCGGCAGCAACGCCCGGCTGCAGGGCTCAGCAGCCCTCCCATGGAGGGGGGCTACACAGGCCCCCCCGCAGCACCCGGAGTGGGCATGGGCTACACAGCCGTCTGGGGGTGGGCTAGCAAAGACCCTCCCTGATTGGGTGACACAGGCCCCCCACGTGACGCCCTTGGTGGGGGTGACAAAGGCCCCCACCACGTGACAGTGGCTTACACAGGCCCCCCCGCGTGGCCCTCCCAGGTGGGAAAAAGACTCCCCCCGCGTGACCCTCCCCATGACGGGTGACACGGCCCCCCACTCGTGACCCCCCCCGGGACGGGTGACACGGGCCCCGCGTGACCCTCCTGGAAGGGTGACATGGGCCCCGCGTGACTCCCGGGACGGGTGACACGGCCCCGCGTGGCCCCCGACGGGTGACACGGGCCCCCACTCGTGACTCCCGACGGGTGACACGGGCCCCCACTCGTGACCCCGGGACGGGTGACACGGGCCCTCGCGTGACCCTCCCGGGAAGGGTGACACGGCCCCGCGTGACCCCGGGACGGGTGACACGGGCCCTCGTGGCCCCGGGACGAGACACGGGCCCCCCGCGTGACCCCGACGGGTGACACGGCCCCCCGCGTCACCCCCGGGACGGGTGACACGGCCCCGCGAGGCCCCCGAGGAGCGCCGGCTCCGGGGCCGCGGACGCGCGTGGGGCTCCAGCCACGCGCCCGCCCGCAGCTCCACGTGTCACCGGGCGGCCCGGCCCCGCCGCCCCCAGCCCGGCCCCGCCCGGCCCGGCTGCTCCTACCTGCGCGGGGCTGGCGGGGGGGGGCTCCGCGCCGCTGCCGCCCCCGCGCCCGGCGCGCGCCCCGGCTGCCGGCGGCTCCCCCGGCGCCCCACAGCGCCGCCATCTTGGCGCCTCAGCTGCCCGCGCGGCCGGTGCCGGCGGCTCACGCGGCCCACGTGATGGAGGGGCAGCCCCGCCCGCGAGGGACTACAGCTCCCGGCAGGCCGCGCGGCGCCGCGGGGCATGCCGGGCGGGGCTGTGCGCAGGCGCGGCGCTGCGGGCTTGGCTGGCTGCGGGGGGTGCTGCCGCAGTGCGGGGGGCCCCGAGCGGCCGCGGTATCCTGGCCCGTGCCACGGGCGGCGGGGGCTGGCCGCGGCGGGGGCTGCGGACGGGCCCATTTCCGGGGCTAGCTTCGCCGCCATCTTTACTGCGGGCAGCGCAGTCCCGCCCCTTCCGAGCTGGGAAGCTGACGTCACATCGCCACGTCACCCCCTCCTTTCCCGCGGCGCCCGGGCTCCGCCCCTCCACGTGGGCGCGGCCGCCCCTGCTCCTCGGGGCTGCTGGCGGAGGGGCCCCTCCTGCCCCGCCTCCAGCGCCCCCTGCTCCCCTCTGCCCCGCCCAGCCCCCTGCCCCATCTCCCGCCCTCCTGTTCCCTGCCCCTCCGCCCAGCCCCTGCTCCCCTCTGCCCCCGCCCAGCCCCTGCCCCATCTCCCGCCCTCCTGTTCCACCCCTCCGCCCAGCCCCTGCTCCCCATCTCCCTCTGCCCTCCGCCCTCCTGTTCCCCGCCCTCCGCCCAGCCCTCCCCATCTCCCCGCCGCCTCGCCCTCCTGTTCCCCCGCCCTCCGCCCAGCCCCCTGCCCCCATCTCCCCGCTGCCCCGCCCTCCGCCCAGCCCCTGCTCCCCATTGCCCCCGCCCTCCTGCCCCTCTCCGCCCAGCCCCTGCTCCCATCTCCCCGCTGCCCCCGCCTCCTCCTGTTCCCCGTGCCCTCCCGCCCCTCTGCCCAGCCCCCCATCTCCCGCTGCCCCCGCCTCCTGTTCCCCGTGCCCTCCCGCCCCTCTGCCCAGCCCCTGCCCCCATCTCCCCGCTGCCCCCGCCTCCTGTTCCCGTGCCTCTGCCCCTCCCCCAGCCCCTGTTCCCCATCTCCCCACTGTCCCCGCCTTCCTGTTCCCCGTGCCCTCCGCCCAGCCCCTGTTCCCCATCTCCCCTCTGCCCCCACCCTCCTGTTCCCATGCCCTCCGCCAGCCCCATCTGCTCCTCCTCCCCAGCGCCCTATTCCCCATCTCCCCACCTTCCTTTTCCCTGTGCCGCCTCTGCCCCAGCCCCTGTTCCCCATCTCCCACTGCCCCCGCCTCCTTTTCCCCGTGGCCCTCTGCCCCCTCCTCCGCCACTCCCCATCTGCTCTCTTCCCAGCCCCTGTTCCCCATCTCCCCGCCTTCCTGTGCCTCCCTCCACCCACCCCCATCTGCTCCCAGCCCCACTGTTCTCATCTCCCACTGCCCCCGCCTTCCTGTTCGCCTGTGCCTCTGCCCCTCCGCCAGCCCCCATCTGCTCCTCAGCCCCACTGTTCCTCATCTCCCCACTGCCCCTGCCCTCTGTCCTCCGCCAGCCCCATCTGCTCCCTTCCCCAGCCTCCTGTTCCCCATCTTCCCCGCCTTCCTGTTCTCCTGTGCCCTCTGCCCTCCGCCAGCCCCTATCTGCTCCTCAGCCCCAGCCACACTGCCCCTGCCCTAGTGTTCCCCGTGCCCCTCTGCCAGCCCCCATCTGCTCCCTTCCCATCTCCCCTGCCTTCCTGTTCCCCTCTGGCCCCCTCCGCCACTCCCATCTGCCCCTCCCCCAGCCCCTGTTCCCCATCTCCCACTGTCCCCGCCTTCCTGTTCCCCGTGCCCCTCCGCCCAGCCCCTGTTCCCCATCTCCCTCTGCCCCCACCTCCTGTTCCCCATGCCCCTCCGCCAGCCCCATCTGCTCCTCCCCAGCGCCCTATTCCCCATCTCCCACCTTCCTTTTCCCTGTGCCGCCTCTTCCCCAGCCCCCTGTTCCCCATCTCCCCACTGCCCCTCGCCTCCTTTTTCCCCGTGGCCCTCTGCCCCTCCGCCACTCCCCATCTGCTCCCTTCCCCAGCCCCTGTTCCCCATCTCCCCGCCTTCCTGTGCCCTCCACCCACCCCATCTGCTCCCCAGCCCCACTGTTCCTCATCTCCCCACTGCCCCCGCCTTCCTGTTCGCCTGTGCCCTCTGCCCCTCCGCCAGCCCCCATCTGCTCCTCAGCCCCACTGTTCCTCATCTCCCCACTGCCCCCTGCCCTCTGTCCCCTCCGCCAGCCCCCATCTGCTCCCTTCCCCAGCCTCCTGTTCCCCATCTTCCCCCGCCTTCCTGTTCTCCTGTGCCCCTCTGCCCCCTCCGCCAGCCCCTATCTGCTCCTCAGCCCCCAGCCACACTGCCCCTGCCCTAGTGTTCCCCGTGCCCTCTCTGCAGCCCCCATCTGCTCCTTCCCCATCTCCCTGCCTTCCTGTTCCCCTCTGGCCCCTCCGCCACTCCCCATCTGCTCCCCTTCCCCAGCCCCGCTGCCCCCACCTTCCTGTTCCTCGTGCCCCTCTGCCCCTCCACCAGTCCCCATCTGCTCCTCCTCCTGCTCCTCTGTTCCCTGGTGCCCCACTGCCCCTGCTCCTATGTCCCCTCTTCTCCTCCCAGCACCCCTCTGCCCCTCCCCTCAGCTCTCCTCTGCTCCACCAGCCGCCTGCCCCCACTGCTTCCCCAGCCCCTGTCTGCCCCCCTCTGTTCTGCCCCCCCTTGACCCTCCAGCGCCCCACTGCTCCAGGGCTGGGCTGGCAGGGGCTGCGGGTTGCGATTGGCAGCACCAGTTGAAATGTGGGAGGGAGCCCAGAGTAGAGCAGAAAGGGGATTGGGGGGTCAGGGCTGGGCCTGGGCAGAACTGGAGCAGGGGAGCTGGACGGGCACCCGCTGCTCAGGCCCCTGGGTTTTGGTGTTGCCTCCACTGGCGTTTCTCCCTGTGCTCGGCCAGGTGGGACCCCGAGTGGGTTTCACACAGGTTGGGGGGGGGATACTGAAGGGTTGGAGCTGGGCAGAGATTTGTCCAGTAGGGGGCAGCACTTGTGGGGTGTGGCCCTCTGACCCCAGCTCCTCAGTGCTGCCCTGTCTGCTCGCTCTGGGGGAGCAAGATGGGTAGGGAGCACCTGCCTCAGTGCTCCGAGACTTTATCTGCTGCTGCATGTACCTCCCCCTCCCAGAGCATCAGGCAATCACCTGCTTCTGCTCAGAGTACTCCTGTGAGCACCGAGCACCCCGAGTACTAGTGGTCCCCAAATGAAATGAACAGGCAGCAGGTTTAAAACAAAGCAAAGGCAGCATTTCTTCCCACAGCACACAGCCAACCTGTGGAACTCCTCGCCAGAGGATGTTGTGGAGACCGGGACTTTAGCAAGGCTCAGAAAAGAGCTAGATAACCTCCATGAATCTAAGTCCCTTAATGGCTATTTGCCAGGCTGGGCAGGGATGGTGTCCCTAGCCTCTGTTCTGTTCACTGCCTCTGGGGCACCTGGCATTGGCCGCTGTGGGCAGACAGGACCCTGGGCTGGATGGACGTTGGGTCTGACCCAGCCTGGCTGCTCTGATGGGTACTGGGAATCCCTACCTGCTAGCCCCCCGAGTACGGGGCGTCCCGGGGCCCCTGAGGACCAGGCCTGCCTGCCCTTCATTTTATTTAATGGTTTTCTCCTGAGTTTTGCATTTTTAAGCACAAATGGATCAATTCTCAGGGAATGGCTATGGCCCCCCCTTGCCAAGGAAGGGCCCGGGCTGGCAGGGAGGGCGCCTGGCAGAGGTTTGACTTGTCAGCTGCTACTCACTGACCCTAACCCCCAGGCACCCGCAGCTGGGCGGTGTCAGGCTGCACACAGCGCTGAAGGGCCCAGTTCCAGTGCTCCGCGGGGGGAGAAGGGGGCTCTCCCACAAGTGCCCAGGCTGGGAGGGGGAGGGGCTGGCAGGAAGGACAGAGCAGCAGGGGGCGACAGCTGGAACCCCCAAACCACAGGGCCCAATAGCATCGGGACCGGCTGGCACTGGGCCCAGGGGCAGGACACATGGTGCCTGGCGAGTGGCCAGGAGGCTCCCCGTGTTGCTGGCGGGGGGTGTGTGCGAATGCACCAGATTGCGCTAGTCTAGCGACGCTCCATGGGCAGTGGCCGGACACCAGGCGCTCTGCCTTCCCGGCCACTGGCTCACGGGGTGCTGGGGAGGTCCGACAACAGACACCCCCGTGGTCGGTTTAAGTCCGGGAGGGGGGTGATGCTATGGGTTGGAGGAGCACTTACTGAGACAATCAGGGCGCAGTGCTCGGAACCAGGGCTACTCACAGGGTCCTCCAGCTGCTCCTGTGGCCTGCAAGGAGTCACACAAGCAGCCCCCTTAGGGCAGGGCTGGGGAACCTTTTTGGGTTGGGGGCTGCTGACCCCCAGAAAAATCAGTTGGGGGCCACACACAAGTGAGAACCCGTCCCCCAAAAAAACCCCTCACTGATGTTAAAGTTCTAGCCTTCACTGCGTCCTCTGGCAAGGAGTTCCACAGGTTGACTGTGCTGAGTGAAGAAAAAATTCCTTTTGTTTTGATAAATATGGCATCTGACTGAGGAGAAAGACTGTCCCCCTCCCGCCCTTTCCCTCGCACACCAGAGCCTAGAGGGGCCCAGCCAGGGGCGGCCCGGGAGCCTAGGCAGACTCGGTGGTTGCCTGGGGCAATGCCGTCACGGGGCGCCGGATGATTATGTCACGGCCATTGACGGCCCTGCAGGCGGGGGCGCCGATCGCGCCTTCTGCCTGGGGCGCCAGCTGCTACAGCCGGCCTCGGGCCGCTCCTGGGCCCAGCCTGGTAGATTTTCTGTGCTCCAACTCTGTGATGGGGTGGGGGGCTGGAGCACCAGTGCTGGCTCCCCAATGCTGGGGGGAGCCCTGAGCCTCGGGGGCCGGATCTAGGCAAGCCTGGGCATTAGGTTCCCCACTCCTGCCTTAGACACTCCAACTTTACCTGTGCCGCAACCAGCCCCACTCCTTACGCGGATCGGAGGTTATAAAACCCATCTCACCGACTCGCAACGGGCGCGTCTGTCTGCCTGTCTGTCTGTCAGTTCTAAAGGGCTGGTCGCTGTGACATTCCTGAATTCTGTGAACTTACAAGATGCGGCTGCGCGTTGGCCCTCCTGGCCCGGGTTTTATGGATTTGCCAGAAAACGTCAGTCCGGCGGGCCGTGCTATGTGGGTGTTTGCTTGGTTCTCCCCACCCCCGGGCTGCCCCACGGACAGTCCGTGTGTCCCACTGCGGGCCCTGCAGGGTTCCCCCTTTGCAGTTGGAGCATTAACAGGTCACGCCTGGTGAAAACGCAGAAGGCGCCTGGCCTGGAGCAGCGTGGGCGTGCGAGCAGGGGGCTGGCGTGCGATGCTCTCCGGCGAGCTGTGCTCTGACCGGGTGACCTGAGTGGCTGTTGGGGGCGGTGAGCGTTGCCTTCTGGGGGGGCTGGTCTTTTACCATCCCCAGGCGGTCACGCTCCCCAGCCTCTGCGCACTGGGAAACGGGGGCTCTGGGTGTTGGAGCTGAGGGGCTGTGTGCATGGGGGGCTCTGTACTTTGGGGCTGGAAAAGCTCCCCCATAGCCTCTCCCCCGCTGCTTCAGAGCCCCCCCACTGAGCTTGGGGAGCGAGGGGCCGTGCCCCCCAGGCTGCCCTCATGTCTATTCCCCAAGCACTTGCAGCCCTAAGAAAGGGGGCAGCCCCGGGCAGGGGATACTGAGGGCCCCTCACAGCCCAGGCGCCTCTGCTGCACCCTAGCAAGAGCCCCCCTGTGGCCTCAGCTGGGCCTGATCCTGCTTTGGGGAATGGCGGGGGGGGCAGCAAACCCCCCTCCAGGGCCCACCCCTTGTCATGCTGGGGCAGGGCAGCTGAGACCCCAGGCAGCTCATCCCGCTGACCCAGGCTGAGAGCAGCCCCAGGGATGGCAGGGGGGATGTGCTGGAGGCTGGGGCGGCCCCTTGCCAGGGCCCCTGCCCCGCCCTGCAAAGGGGCTTCGGCATGGCTGCAAACGGCCTCGCACGCGCGCGCCCCCTTCCCCCGGCTTGCTGCCCACTGCAATGGCACATCCCCTGCCGCCAGGGCTGCAGCGAAGGGAGCGGGTGAGCTCCCAGGTGCACCTGTGTGGGGCAGGAGGCCAGGAGAGCTGCTCATGCTACAGCCCTGCAACGCACGGGGCCCCCCTGCTCCATCGGGCCTCCCCAGTGTTTTTCCACTTGTAGCATTCACTGTCTGTCCCTAGCTACTAATACCGTCTGTTCGCCACACACACACTCGTGCACAATACACACACACACACGTGTGCACCCAGTGCTACAGATGGGGTATAATTACCAGCCTCAGCTGCTCGTGCTGTTTCACTGGCCAGGCAGTCTGGACCGGAGGGGAGGAGCGGGGTCCGGTCAGTGGCCCTGCTGCTCCTGGAGGATGATTGTGGAACCAACAGACCCAGTTCTGTAGTTTTGCACCCAACTTTGTCTATGTTTTCGTCCATGGCGCCTGTCCTGCCCCACGGCCCCAGGGCCCTGCCTGACCAGGAGTCACCAGCTAACCCCAGAGGGGACTTTGATCCTCTCTCCTTGATGGGCCTTTTGTCTCTCTCTTGGGTGGGTTCTCTGCAGGGCTCGCCTGCATTGTTCTGCTGTCAGGGCGGTGCTGGCAGCTGCTCTCCAGACAGGCTGGCTGCAGGGACTGATTCCTTTACACCCCGCCCCACTTCACGCTCTCACACAGACACACAGCTCGCTCTGACAGAGCTAAGGCAGAGCAAAGTTAAACATGGGGGTTCGGTTACAAGGTGGGTTTAAAAGTTCCCACAACACATTCTCCAAAGGCAATTCTCAGCAGGTCACTAACTGCATCCAAACCCATCCATGCCATCTGGGCCGCAATTCACGAGGTGACAGAACGGCCCAGTGGTAGGTAGAATTAAAAGGGCCATTTCATTCTGCAGCCTTGCAGGGTCACTTGCCCTTTGGGCTGGCCGGGGTTAGGGCCTGCTCCTGGCCCCCTGGAATGACAGGGCAAAAGACTGACAGCTGAGACAAGGAAAGGACTTGGACCAGTCCCCCGTTAGCCTGCGGAACTCACTGCCACAGGAACCCCGGGGGCAGGTTTCCAAAAAAAGGACCAGGCGTTCCTGTGGCTAATGAGTGAGTGTCCCGAATGGCATCACGGGGAGGCGGAAGGGGCACAAACACTCCTGCCCCAGGCCGTGAGCCAGCCCTGGACTGGCACTGTCAGGGAGAAACTCCCCCCTCAGGGGCTGGATTTCCCCGAAGTGCCCATCGGGGGCGTCTTACAGCTTCCTGTGCAGCAGCTGGTGCTGGCCCAGTCTGCGTGGAGGCGGGGCGGCGTGGATCCAGTCCAGTCTGGCAATTCCTAGATCTCTAGGGCAGAGTTGGCACCGGTGCCCCTCGGCGGGGCGAGGACAAATCTGGGACCCTCCCCACTGGCTCTCCTGAGCCAGGCTCCAGCCCCCCCCAAGCCTGAACATCTGGGCCAGGAGAAGCCGGCCTGGCACCAAGCAGAAGGAGTGGCCCAGAAGCGGCAGGGAGGGGCTTGCCGGGAAGTAGCCCTGCCGGGGCCCAGCTCCCCATGCACCTCCTTGGTGCAGCGGTTCCTGGGGGAGGCTCTGGCAGCAGCTGGGCCGGGGCCCAGGGCCGAGCAGCGCCGGGCGCGAGATCCGGTCCCCGGTCACCGCAGAGGGTGGGAGCTGCCCGGGCGCTGTCCCCGGCTGCAGGGGGGCACTGAGGCAGCGCTGGGCCGGAGGCTGGGAAGAGCCACAACCCCGGGATGGACTCTCCAGCTGCCTCCTCCCCCACAGCCGGTCCTCTCTCCTCCTGTCTGTCAGTCTGTCCCTCCGGCCCCGCCCTCTGCCTGCCCAGGGAGATACCCCCAGGGCTTCTGTGGGGCTCCCATCACGCCCCACGCTGCTGGCTTCAGGGGAACTGAGCCCTGCAGAGGCGGGGGTTGGGCCGGGGGCAGCCCCAGCGGAAAAGCCAGAACTGGACCTTACAGCTCACTGGGATACTGGGCCCCAGGGACAGAACCCCAAGCCCCTCTACCCCCACGGGGGCACTGCAGCCCGCCTTCCTTGTGGGGCTCAACGCCCCCTACCCAGGCACTGCTTAGGGCCCAGGATCCAGCCGGGCTCCCCCGGGCACTGCGCGGGGCACAGGATCCGGCCGGGCTCCCCCCGGGCACTGCGCGGGGCACAGGGATCCGGCCGGGCTCCCCGCGGGCACTGCGCGGGGCACAGGGATCCGGCCGGGCTCCCCGCGGGCACTGCGCGGGGCACAGGGATCCAGCGGGGCACAAGGATCCAGCCGGGCTCCCCCCGCGCACTGCGCAGGGCAGAGGATCCGGCCGGGCTCCCCCCGGGCACTACGCGGGTCACAGGGATCCGGCCGGGCTCTCCGCGGGCACTGCGCGGGGCACAGGGATCCAGCGGGGCACAGGGATCCAGCCGGGCTCCCCCCGGGCACTGCGCAGGGCAGAGGATCCGGGCGGGCTCCCCCGGGCACTGCGCGGGGCACAGGATCCAGCCGGGCTCCCCCCAGGAACTGCGCGGGGCACAGGGATCCAGCCGGGCTCCCCCCGGGCACTGCGCGGGGCACAGGATCCAGCTGGGCTCCCCCCGGGCACTGTGCGGGGCACAGGATCCAGCTGGGCTCCCCGCGGACACTGCGCGGGGCACAGGGATCCAGCGGGGCACAGGGATCCAGCCGGGCTCCCCCCGGGCACTGCGCGGGGCAGAGGATCCGGGCGGGCTCCCCCGGGCACTGCGCGGGGCACAGGATCCGGCCGGGCTCCCACCGGGCACTGCGCGGGGCAGAGGATCCGGGCGGGCTCCCGGCACTGCGCGGGGCACAGGATCCCGCCGGGCTCCCGGCACTGCGCGGGCACAGGATCCCGGGCTCCCCGGCACCGCGCGGGGCAGAGGATCCGGCCGGGCTCCCCCCGGGCACTGCGCGGGGCAGAGGATCCGGCCGGGCTCCCCCCGGGCACTGCGCGGGGCAGAGGGATCCGGCCGGGCTCCCCCCGGGCACTGCGCGGGGCAGAGGGATCCGGCCGGGCTCCCCCCGGGCACTGTGCGGGGCACTGGGATCCGGCCGGGCTCCCCCCGGGCACTGCGCGGGGCACTGGGATCCGGCCGGGCTCCCCCCGGGCACTGCGCGGGCAGAGGATCCGCCGGGCTCCCGGCACCGCGCGGGCACAGGGATCCGGCCGGGCTCCCGGCACCGCGGGGCACAGGGATCCGGCCGGCTCCCGGCACCGCGCTGGGCACAGGGATCCGCCGGGCTCCCGGCACTGCGCGGGCACAGGATCCGGCCGGGCTCCCCCCGGGCACCGCGCGGGCAGAGGATCCGCCGGGCTCCCCCCGGGCACTTTGCGGGGCACTGGGATCCGGCCGGGCTCCCCCCGGGCACTGCGCGGGGCAGAGGGATCCGGCCGGGCTGCCCCCGGGCACTGCGCGGGGCAGAGGGATCCGCTCGGGCTGCCCCCGGGCACTGCGCGGGGCAGAGGATCCGGGCGGGCTCTCCCCGGGCCCTGCGCGGGGCAGAGGATCCGGGCGGGCTCCTCCTGGGCACTGCACGGGGCAGAGGATCCGGGCGGGCTGCCCCCGGGCACTGCGCGGGGCAGAGGATCCGGGCGGGCTGCCCCCGGGCCCTGAGCGGGGCAGAGGATCCGGGCGGGCTCTCCTGGGCACTGCACGGGGCAGAGGATCCGGGCGGGCTCTCCCCGGGCACTGCACGGGGCAGAGGATCCGGGCGGGCTCCCCCCGGGCACTGCGCGGGGCAGAGGATCCGGCGGGCTCTCGCCGGGCACTGCGCGGGGCAGAGGATCCGGCGGGCTCCCCCCGGGCACTGCGCGGGGCAGAGGATCCGGCGGGCTCCCCCCGGGCACTGTGCGGGGCAGAGGATCCGGCCGGGCTCCCGGCACTGCGCGGGCAGAGGATCCGCCGGGCTCGCGCGGGCAGAGGATCCGGGGGGGCTCCCCCCGGGCACTGCGCGGGGCAGAGGGATCCGGCGGGCTCCCCCCGGGCACTGCGCGGGGCAGAGGATCCGGCCGGGCTCCCCCCGGGCACTGCGCGGGGCAGAGGGATCCGGCCGGGCTCCCCCCGGGCACTGTGCGGGGCTGAGGATCCGGGCGGGCTCCCCCCGGGCACTGCGTGGGGCTGAGGATCCGGCCGGGCTCTCCCGGGCACTGCGCGGGGCAGAGGATCCGGGCGGGCTCCCCCCGGGCACTGCGCGGGGCAGAGGATCCGGGCGGGCTCCCCCGGGCACTGTGTGGGGCAGAGGGATCCGGCCGGGCTCCCCCCGGGCACTGCGCGGGCAGAGGATCCGCCGGGCTCCCGGCACTGTGCGGGGGCTGAGGATCCGGCGGGCTCCCGGCACTGCGCGGGCTGAGGATCCGGCGGCTCCCGGCACTGCACGGGCAGAGGATCCGGGCTCCCCCCGGGCACTGCACGGGCAGAGGATCCGGCCGGGCTCCCCCCGGGCACTGCGCGGGGCAGAGGGATCCGGCCGGGCTCCCCCCGGGCACTGCGCGGGGCAGAGGATCCGGCCGGGCTCCCCCCGGGCACTGTGCGGGGCAGAGGATCCGCCGGGCTCCCGGGCACCGCGCGGGCAGAGGATCCGCCGGCTCCCGGGCACTGTGCGGGCTGAGGATCCGGCGGGCTCCCGGGCACCGCGTGGGGCTGAGGATCCGGCCGGGCTCTCCCGGCACTGCGCGGGCAGAGGATCCGGCGGGCTCCCGGCACTGCGCGGGCAGAGGATCCGGCGGGCTCCCGGCACTGTGTGGGGCAGAGGATCCGCCGGGCTCCCGGCACCGCGCGGGCAGAGGATCCGCCGGCTCCCGGCACTGTGCGGGCTGAGGATCCGGGCGGGCTCCCCCCGGGCACTGCGCGGGGCTGAGGATCCGGGCGGGCTCCCCCCGGGCACTGCACGGGGCAGAGGATCCGGCCGGGCTCCCCCCGGGCACTGCGCGGGCAGAGGATCCGCCGGGCTCCCTGGGCACTGCGCGGGCAGAGGATCCGCCGGCTCCCGGCACCGCGCGGGCAGAGGATCCGGCCGGCTCCCGGCACTGCGTGGGGCAGAGGGATCCGGCCGGGCTCCCCCCGGGCACTGCACGGGGCAGAGGATCCGGCCGGGCTCCCCCCGGGCACTGCGCGGGGCAGAGGGATCCGGGCGGGCTCTCCTGGGCACTGCGTGGGGCTAAGGTGGTTTTCAAGGGCCTATGGCAGTGGGTGAGAGGGGCTGGCGGAGCAACCAGGACCAGTGCCTGCCTGTGAAACAGAGAAGTGGGCCTGGCCCAGCCCTCTCTACCGCCCTGTGCCCCCCAGCTTGCTCCCCCTCCTCTCTGCTGCCTATGCTGCCGGCCCCCCTCCTCCTTCCGCCCCAAAGCCCGTTCCCAACACCCCCCCCCCCCCCAGCGCCCACGTTCCACCCCTGCTAGCGGCTCCTCTTACACCAGGCAGCCAAGCTGGGCCCAGAGTCCCTCGGCTCCAGTGCGGCCCAGCCCCCTGCTTGCTGTTCCAGGCCCAGGGGCCAGAGGGGTCAGCTGGCCCCACCCCCATGGGCAGGGGCTGCCACAGCACGGGCCGTGTGTGTGTCAATCCCTGGTGCTGTCACTGTGCCAGTGGGGTGTGTGTGCCCACACGCACACACACCACACTGCACAGACCTACGTACCTGCACACGCCATGCACACACCTATGTCTTGTACACACCCATGCACACGCCTATGTTCTCACACACACATGCACATCTATGTTCCTGCAAACACCCATGCACACGCACCCATAGACACAACTCCCATGCACACAGCTATGTCTCACACACACACGCACACACCTACGGCCCACACACACCCATGCATGCGCACACATACACGACTCCCATGCACGCACCTATGTCCCGCACACACCCATGCACACAAACATACACGACTCGCATGTACCCACCTACGTCCCTCACACACCCATGCATGCGCACACATACACACAACTCCCATGCACGCAGCTACGTCCCACACACACCCATGCATGCGCACACATACACACGACTCCCATGCAAACACCTGTCTCACACACCCATGCACACACACACATACACACAACTCCCATGCAAACACCTGTCTCACACACCCATGCACGCACACACATACACACGACTCCCAAGCACACAGCTGTCTCGCACACACCCATGACTCCCAAGCACACAGCTGTCACACACACCCATGCACACGCACACGACTCCCATGCAAACACCTGTCTCACACACCCATGCACGTGCACACATACACGACTCCCATGCACACACGTCTCACACACCCATGCACGCGCGCACATACACATGACTCCTATGCACACAACTGCCTCACACCCATGCACGCGCACACATACACACAACTCCCATGCACACACCTATGTCTCACACACCCATGCACGCGCGCACATACACACGACTCCCATGCACACACCTGTCTCACACACCCATGCACACACAGAGACACACAACTCCCATGCACACAGCTGTGTCACACCCCCATGCACACACACGGACACACGACTCCCATGCACACAGCTGTGTCACACACCCATGCACGCGCGCACATACACACGACTCCCATGCACACAGCTGTCTCACACACCCATGCACACACGGACACACGACTCCCATGCACACAGCTGTCTCACACACCCATGCACACACACAGACACACACGACTCCCATGCACACAGCTGTCTCACACCCCCATGCACGCACAGACACACGACTCCCATGCACACAGCTGTGTCACACCCCCATGCACACAGAGACACACGACTCCCAAGCACACAGC
Source organism: Rafetus swinhoei (assembly GCA_019425775.1). Lineage (NCBI taxonomy): Eukaryota > Metazoa > Chordata > Testudines > Trionychidae > Rafetus > Rafetus swinhoei. The sequence goes on from CM033447.1 coordinate 1,616,767, forward strand.
TGTGTCACACCCCCATGCACACACACAGACACACGACTCCCATGCACACAGCTGTGTCACACACCCATGCACACACACGGACACACGACTCCCATGCACACAGCTGTCTCACACACCCATGCACACACAGAGACACACGACTCCCAAGCACACAGCTGTGTCACACCCCCATGCACACACAGAGACACACGACTCCCAAGCACACAGCTGTGTCACACCCCCATGCACACACACGGACACACGACTCCCATGCACACAGCTGTCTCAAACACCCATGCACGCACACACACGACTCCCATGCACACAGCTGTGTCACACACCCATGCACACACCCAGACACACGACTCCCATGCACACAGCTGTCTCACACACCCATGCACACACACACACGATTCCCATGCACACAGCTGTCTCACACACCCATGCACACACCCAGACACACGACTCCCATGCACACAGCTGTCTCACACACCCATGCACGCACACACACGACTCCCATGCACACAGCTGTCACACACAGACACACACGACTCCCAAGCACACAGCTGTGTCACACACCCATGCACACACACACACACGACTCCCATGCACACAGCTGTCTCACACACCCGTGCACGCACACGGACACAGACGACTCCCATGCACACAGCTGTCTCACACACCCGTGCACGCACACGGACACAGACGACTCCCATGCACACAGCTCTCACACACCCCTGCACGCACACGGACACACGACTCCCATGCACACACACAGACACACGACTCCCATGCACACATCTGTCTCACACACCCATGCACACATACACACACGACTCTCATGCACAGAGACACACACGACTCCCATGCACACAGCTGTGTCACACACCCATGCACACACACGGACACGACTCCCATGCACACAGCTGTCTCACACACCCATGCACACACACAGACACACGACTCCCATGCACACAGCTGTCACACCCCCATGCACACACACAGACACACACGACTCCCATGCACACAGCTGTGTCACACCCCCATGCACACACACGGACACACGACTCCCATGCACACAGCTGTCTCACACCCCCATGCACACAGACACACACGACTCCCATGCACACAGCTGTGTCACACCCCCATGCACACAGACAGACAACTCCCATGCACACAGCTGTCTCACACACCCATGCACACACACGGACACACGACTCCCATGCACACAGCTGTCTCACACACCCATGCACACACACGGACACACGACTCCCATGCACACAGCTGTCTCACACACCCATGCACGCACACGGACACACATCTCCCATGCACACAGCTGTCTCACACACCCATGCACACACAGACACACGACTCCCATGCACACAGCTGTCTCACACCCATGCACACACACAGACACACACAATGCACACAGCTGTTCTACACACCTATGCACACAGACATGTCTCTACACCCACACACAGACACACGACACACCATGCACAGTCCCATGCACACAGCTGTCTCACACACCCATGCACACACACAGACACACACGACTCCCATGCACACAGCTGTCTCACACACCCATGCACACACACGGACACACGACTCCCATGCACACAGCTGTCACACACCCATGCACACACACGGACACACGACTCCCATGCACACAGCTGTCTCACACCCATGCACACACACAGACACACGACTCCCATGCACACAGCTGTCTCACACACCCATGCACACACACAGACACACGACTCATGCACACACACGACTCCCATGCACACAGCTGTCACACACACCCATGCACACACACAGACATGCACACAGCTGTCTCACACACCCATGCACACACACAGACACACGACTCCCATGCACACAGCTGTCTCACACACCCATGCACACACAGACACACGACTCCCATGCACACAGCTGTCTCACACACCCATGCACACACACAGACACACGACTCCCATGCACACAGCTGTCTCACACACCCATGCACACACACAGACACACGACTCCCATGCACACAGCTGTCTCACACACCCATGCACACACACAGACACACGACTCCCATGCACACAGCTGTCTCACACACCCATGCACACACACAGACACACGACTCCCATGCACACAGCTGTCTCACACACCCATGCACACACACAGACACACACGACTCCATGCACACAGCTGTCTCACACACCCATGCACACACACAGACACACGACTCCTGCACACAGCTGTCTCACACACCCATGCACACACACGACATCCCATGCACACAGCTGTCTCACACACCCATGCACACACACGGACACACGACTCCATGCACACAGCTGTCTCACACACCCATGCACACACCCAGACACACACGACTCCCATGCACACAGCTGTCTCACACCCATGCACACACAGACACACGACTCCCATGCACACAGCTGTCTCACACCCATGCACACACACGGACACACACGACTCCCATGCACACAGCTGTCTCACACACCCATGCACACACCCAGACACACACGACTCCCATGCACACACACGGACACACGACTCCCATGCACACAGCTGTCTCACACACCCATGCACACACACACGGACACACACGACTCCCATGCACACAGCTGTCTCACACACCCATGCACACACACAGACACACGACTCCCATGCACACAGCTGTCTCACACACCCATGCACACACACACACGACTCCTAAGCACACAGCTGTCTCACACACCCATGCACACACCCAGACACACACGACTCCCATGCACACACACACACACACACACGGTCACACACCCATGCACACACGGACACGACTCCCATGCACACAGCTGTCTCACACACCCATGCACACACCCAGACACACACGACTCCCGTGCACACAGCTGTCACACACAGACACACATGACTCCCATGCACACAGCTGTCTCACACACCCATGCACACACGGACACACGACTCCCATGCACACAGCTGTCTCACACACCCATGCACACACACGGACACACGACTCCCATGCACACAGCTGTCTCACACACCCATGCACACACACGGACACACACGACTCCCATGCACACAGCTGTCTCACACACCCATGCACACACCCAGACACACACGACTCCCATGCACACACAGACACACACGACTCCCATGCACACAGCTGTCTCACACACCCATGCACACACACAGACACACGACTCCCATGCACACAGCTGTCTCACACACCCATGCACACACACACACACACGACTCCAGTGCACACAGCTGTCTCACACACCCATGCACACACGGACACACGACTCCCATGCACACAGCTGTCTCACACACCCATGCACACACACACACACGACTCCTATGCACACAGCTGTCTCACACACCCATGCACACACACACACACGACTCCCGTGCACAGCTGTCTCACACCCATGCACACACCCATGCACACACACACACGACACCGTGCACACAGCTGTGTCACACACCCATGCACACACACGGACACACGACTCCCGTGCACACAGCTGTGTCACACACCCATGCACACACACGGACACACGACTCCCATGCACACAGCTGTCTCACACACCCATGCACGCACAGGCACAGCGCGCACACGCGCGGCGCCCTGCACACCCATGCCCCCCCGCGCGTGCACGCGCCGCCGCCCGCGCAGCCGCACGCGCACCGCCCACGCACCAGCTGCCCCGCCGCCGGCCGCCACGCTCGCGCGCGCAGGCACACGCACCATGTCCCAGGCTCCGGCTCCGGCCGGGTTGCTCCGCGCTGCGTCACGCGCCCGTGACCGCCCCCGGGGGGCCGCGCGTGGGAGCAGCGCCGCGGGCAGCGCGTGCGCCGGGGGCCCGCTCGGGGCCGGCTCGTGTCCCGCCGCCGGGCGCCGCGGAGCTGCCGGGCCCGGCCGGGCATGTGAAGATGTCAGTGGGGTGCGCATGCCCTGGTGAGTGGCGGGGGCGCGGCGGGGGGGCTTGCACCCCCACGGGGAAGCTGTGTGGGGCTTGCACCCCCCACGGGGAAGCTGTGTGGGGCTTGCACCCCGCAGGGGGGAGCTGTGTGGGGCTTGCACCCCGGGGGCTGGGGCACACCCACGGGGAGCTGTGGGGCTTGCACCCCCCACGGGGGGCTGGGGCTTGCACCCCACGGGGCTGTGTGGGGCACACCCCACGGAAGCTGTGTGGCTGGCTTGCACACACAGGGAGCTGTGTGGCTTGCACTTCACGGGGAGCTGTGTGGGGCTTGCACCCCGCAGGGGGGAGCTGTGTGGGGCTTGCACCCCCACGGAGGGTTGGGGCTTGCACCCCCCACGGGGGGAGCTGTGTGGGGCTTGCACCCCGCAGGGGGGAGCTGTGGGGCTTGCACCTCCCACGGGAGGCGGGGGTTGGGGTTTTGCACCCCCCAACCTGGGGCCCGGGAGCTGTGTGGGTCTTGCACCCCCAACGTGGTGTGGGGGGGGCCTTGCACCCCCTCCCGGGGAACAGGGCGCTGGGCAAAGTGGGGGGTTGGGGCTTGCCCCCAAACAGGGGAGCTGGGGGTTGTGGCCCTGGCTCAGGAAACGGTTGTAACCACCTGGCTGTGAAGGGGTTGCTAGCTGCTTTTCCCATCCCCCTCTGCTGCCCCAGGAGCGCCCGGCGAGGCTGCCCGGGCAGGGCCAGGGCACAGGCTGGGTGCAAGTGGCCTCTGGCGGGAATGGGTGGGGAGAATGGATGAGGTGGCAGATCTGCAGCGATGTCCCAGCCAGGCTTTTGGCCCCCCTTTCCCGGCCTGGCGGTCTTGCCCTGCAGGGAGTCTCTGGGCCCGAGGGCCTTTTCCTCCTGGCCGGGCCGACAGCAGGGCTCCTGGAGCAGTGTGCGCTGGGCCGGAGCTGGGGGGGGGGGCACTGGGTTTGTAGGCAGTGCTGGTGCAGGCATGTGGGGTGTTGGGGAGCTGGGTGAGGGATTGATCATTCCTTCCCGTTCCCTCACTGCCTTCCTTTGCCCCGTCTGGGCAGTGCAGGCCGTGGCTGTCCATGAGCCTGCAGGGCACAGCGGATGGGGGCAAAGTGCACTGCTGGTTGACGCTGTTAGGGTTCAGCTGGCAGGGGTGGGTGTGTGGGGGACAGCCACTCTTCCACCAGTTTTCCCTCTAACCTTTTCCAGCTGTGGGCAGATTTTTTTCTGTCCATGTGTGGTATAAATTTTGTTATATGCACCAAGGCATGTTTGGATGTGCACCACACGGAAAAACACAAACCTGGCTGTGGGCGCGCTGTTCATCAGCTGAGCGGCATTAGAATCTCTCCTGAGTGGCCGCCCAAGCACCCAGCTTACAGGGCACACTGCCTTCCCCCCTCCCTCCCAAACCCAGCATGTCCCTGCCGTAAGGCAGAGATCCCTTCCCGCTATGGGGCGTTAGCTGGTGGCCCCTGGGCCTGGCCTGGAAGCTCTTGGCCCGCTGGGCCTCCCAGGCAGCGCCCTCAGCAGCGCTGCCCTTCCCCTGCCAGCGAAGGGCCTGTCTAGGGCTCATGGTGTGGCCGTGGTGTATGTGTGTGGGGGGCGGGGGGGGGACAGACAGGGGCCTAGGCAGTCCCTGCTCTGCTACAGACTCCTTGTGAGACCTTGAGTGAGTCACTTCAGCTCCGTGCCTCATTTCCCCCACCTGTCCAGTGGGGATAGCAGGCCTGCACTGCCGGGGGGGCGAGGACAGAGCTCTCCCTGTGACGGGCCCAGTGGCGATGGGGCCAGCGAGGGCCCATTGGTCAGTCCGGCTGCATGGGCCTGTGTCTCTGCCCTGGCACGGCGTTGCTCCAGACACCCCCACGCTAGGGTGCACTTGGGGGGTGAGAGCGCCTTAGCACAGCGGCCCCTTGGGGCCAGCCCCCCAGCAGGGCCCCGTTCCAGCCGTGCAGCCCCAGGGCCAGCCAGCCCCCCTCTCTTGGGGCAGGGGGCCCAGTGCTGCCTGCCCTGCTGCCCCTCCCCCGCACTGGTTCAAGGCGGCCCCTTCCCCCATCCGCCTCCCCCAGCTCCCTGGAAGCTGCCAGAGCCCTGCTTCCTCGAGCAGAAAGTCACGTGAGCCTCCCTGCCAGCCCGGGCAGCCTTTAAAGGGCCAGCCCCGGCGGAGGCGCCCCCCTTCCCCCCGGCCCGGGCACGGCACAGCCACAGGGTGGGGAGGCAGCCCTGCCCCCATGGCTCACAGGGCCTGCAGCCCTTGCTGCCCATGGGGCCAGGGACCTTTTGTCCCTCTGGGACTCGGGGCAGTCCCACCGGGCAGCGCCAGCAGGCCCTGCTGCAGCCCCAGGGGAGCCAAGCCCATTGGGGGCAGGGCCTTACGCAGGAGATGGGGGGCATATCCTGCCCGCTCCTCCACCCCAGCTGTGGCCCCAGTGCTGCAGAGACCTCACCCACATGCCATGCACAGTCCTGGGTGGGGGGGTCACTGAGGCTGCCCCTTCCCCACCCCCTGGCAAGGGAAGCTGCCTTTCTTTCCTAGGCCTCCCAGAGCAGCCGCCGGCCATGTCCTCTCCCCCTCCCCGCCTGGGGTGGGTGGGGGGCTGGTTGCAGAGAGGGAGGCAGCGGGGAGCGGGCAGACACGCGTGTGTGCATGCGTGTGCAATGGCCGTCCCTGCCTCCCTCCCCGCACAGGGCTGGAAAAGCAGCCAGAGATTTCCCCGCCCTGCCCGGGCTGTTTATGGGAAGAGAAGAACAAACAACCTCTGCCTCTGGCCGCCTGCCAGCCAGAAACATTTAATGAGCCGCTGGGCCCAGGCTGCGCTCTGGGGCTGCATTAACTTGGAGGAGTTTCCTGCCTGGGATTGGCCATTGGGGTCTCCGGTGCGCCGCTCTCCTTGGGGAGCCCCCCCTTTGCAGGGCGTAAAGGAGCTCGGGAAGCACCCCTCCCTCCAGGGGCCAGGGTAACATTTGCTCATTGCCCTCCTGCACCCCCGTCTGCCATCAGCAGTCCTCGTGGTGACAGGTGGGTCCGTGCCAGGGTCTGAGCGGGATCGGGATTGCATGGGGGTCATAGGCCCTCTATGGCTGACAGGGGGTGGGGATTCTCCTGTGGCTCAGGTGGCGAGGGGAGGCTGCTTGGCGCAGCAGATCTCTGTGCCCGCTGGCACGGCAGAGATCCACGCGGCCAGCCCTGTGCTCTGGTGCAGAGCCCCCCGTGGGGCGAGGGGAGTGCAGGCGTGGCCCCTGCTGAGGGCAGGAGCCTGACCGTGTGCACTTCTCCCCACCCCGCGGAGGGACCTCTCGCAGCTGCCACAGCTGGAGGGAGGCTGAGCCCTGACCCCTGGGGCGACAGTTTCCATAGCGCTCGGGGCTTGTCCCATGGTAACTGAGTCACGGGCAGCGGGGGCGGGGCGGGGCGGGGGGAGGCTTCAGGGAGCAGAGCTGCTCTCTCTGCCCTGCTGCTCTCTCCTCCCGCCTGGGCCTTCGTGCGGGCCAAATCTCAGGAAGCTGCTGGGAGGCGGGAGCAGCATTGGCCTCGTTAGTGACTTGCCCAGGGTCACGCAGGGATGCAGTAGCGGAGCCAGGGAGAGAACCCAGGTGTTCTAACCCCTAGACCATCCTTCCTCCCACACTTGGAGCTCTCCCGTTAGCCTAGCAAGAGCTGTACTGGATCAGCCTTTCAGTGCCTCTTGCCACGGCAAAGCAGAGAGCAGGGGGTGTCTCCGAGGAAGGGGCTGCGGTGGTTTGGGCGGGCAGGGGGTGTTTTGGGGAGCAATGGGGCTGTCTCCAAGGGAGCGGTGCTGGGGTGGTTTGGGGGAGCAAGGTCACATGGGGCTTGTTGCGGGGGTGAGGGCTGTTTGAGCCAAAAGAGGGCACCCGGAGGCAGAGCACAGCGTGGCCAGGTGGAGGGCCCCAGGGGGAAGCCAGCGGGGGTCTCCACTCCCTCTGCTGCCTGGGTGGGGGCTGGTGTGAGCGGAAGCCTCTGGCTGCTGTGGATTTCATTCGGGGGGTGGGGAGCAGGCAGGAGCAGGCCCCTGGGATGTCCCCAGCCAGCAGCGCGGGGCCCTGGGCAGGTGCCCAGAGTTGAGGCCTAGCTTGCTGTGGGGGGGAATCCTTTGAGCCCCTGCAGTTGGGATGGGGAATGGAAGCTGATGGCCCGGCTGGAGGTGCAGGGAGAGTGGCTGTGGCCCGGGAAGGGGAGGCGGGTGCCTTGAGAGCGGAGGCAGGCCGTGCGGCGGGAGACGCCCCGTGGGACCGTGGGCGGGTTGCTGTGACTCGGAGCTTTCTTCCCCTGCTGGATTTTGGGTCTGCATTTCCAGGGGGCAGCGCCAGGCCCCCTGCGGCCTGGCTCCTCTGCAGTCTGGCCAGCCCACCCAGAAATGGCCCCGATCCTGCAGCTAGACGTACATGGGCCATGTGCCCGGGGGGTTCAGCTGCAGGAGTGGGGGGAAGCACCCCCAATCCAGTGCAAGCAGGGTGGGGAGGGGCTCCCTGCCGTGCCGGGCGATCCCAGGCCATCCCGCATCCCCGGGGGGTCCGGCAGGGGAGCCTGTGCCGGCGGCCTTGCGGGGCGGCTTGCCCCTGGCGGCATGGCCTGCAGGTGGCAGGAGCAGCTGCTGGGTGTCTCCCCGGGCAGTGCCAGGGTGGAGCGGCTGTCAGAGCCGAGGGGCAGGGCAGGGCCACTCAGTGCCCCATGTGCTGGCTGGACCCCCTCCCCGCTTGGCTCCCCCAGCGATGCGGCCTGGGAAACCCACCTCCTGGCAGCGGGCGTTTCTCCTGCGGCTGCTTCAGCCGCCTGCCCCCAGCCCGAGCTGGGGGCTCTGAGACAGCAGCCCCCTCCCTGCCGGAGCGCATGGCTGCCCCGCGGTGGGGCTTGCCCCTATGGCCTCTGGGCCCCAGGGCTGCAGCAGTGCCCATGGGTGGCGAGGGGCCCAGGAGCAGGGCAGGGGGCGGTTGCTGCTTGCGGGGTCACTGAGGGGGTGTTCCAAGGCCTGTGCCTCCCCCAGCCCCAAGCGTCGGCTCCTCGCCGATTCCCAGGGCCCCTCGGGTGACATGCACTGCGCTGCCTGGAGCCGCGGGTCCCCTGCGTCCATGGAAATGGGCCTGTGGGCCCCGCTGGGCCATACGCATGGGCCCCGGGTGTTGGCAGGGGAGCGTGAAAGGCTCCCTCTCCCCCCGCTCCTGGTGCGGGGGTCGGGTCTGTTATCAGTCTGTCTGCAGGGTGCAGCTGCTGCTTCCTGCTACCCTGGGGGAGCGCGGGGTCCTGCTGGGCACCGCCTGGTACAGCCCATGTCCTGGGGAGGGGCTGGGCCACAGCCTCACAGGTGGGCGGGTGCCTGGCCTTGGGTGGCGTCTCCCCGGCACGCAGCCCCGTGGGGTAACAAGCGAGTCCAAACCAGACACTGCCCCAGCCTGTCCCCGTACCGGGGTCCGCCTGTGTGACTACGCAGCACCCCCCTCCTGGGTCTGCCTGCATGACTGTGCACGACTGTGCTCGTGTGCACACATGCACATGCAGTTGTACACTCATGCGCATCTTGACGAGGTTGGGCTGTCGGGCTGTGGGGCGGGTGTGAGGGGCACTGGCAGGGCTGGGGGGCAGGGGCTGCGAGGCGGGCGTGAGGGTCACTGGCAGGGCTGGAGGGGCAGGGCTGCGGGGCGGGAGTGAGGGGCACTGGCAGGGCTAGGGGCAGGGGCTGCGGGGTGGGCATGAGGGGCACTGGCAGGGCTGGGGCAGGGGCTGCGGGGCAGGAGTGAGGGGCACTGGCAGGGCTGGGGGCAGGGGCTGCGGGGCGGGAGTGAGGGGCACTGGCAGGGCTGGGGGCAGGGGCTGCGGAGGCGGGGTGAGGGCACTGGCAGGGCTGGGGGCAGGGGCGCGGGGCGGGTGAGGGGCACTGGCGGCGGGGCAGGGGCTGCGGGGCAGGAGTGAGGGGCACTGGCAGGGCTGGGGCAGGGGGGCGGGGGGGCGGGGGAGGGGCACTGGCAGGGCTGGGGGGCAGGGGCCGCGGGCGGGAGTGAGGGGCACTGGCAGGGCTGGGGGCAGTGAGGCTGCGGGCGGCACTGGCAGGGCTGGGGGCAGGGGGGCTGGGGGCAGGGCTGCGGGGCGGGCGTGAGGGGCACCGGCAGGGCTGGGGGGCAGGGGCCGCGGGGCGGGAGTGCGGGCGACTGGGGTCCCAGGGCTGAGTTCCTGGGAAGCCTGTGGGTCCCCCTCCATCAGTGCACACGCTCCGTGCCGTGCTGGTGTTGCCCACACCTGATCTTTGCTGGGCCTGGCTCCGTCGGTGAGTTTGCTGGCACAGGCCGTGCCGGGCAGTGCCTCCCCCTTGGAACGCCAGTGAACCCCAGGGCGGGCTCTCTGCTCCCGGGCTCCGCGGCCTGTCTGAGGGGCCGCAAGCGATGCTGGACCAGAGGGAAACCTGCACAACAGAACAGCCCTGGGGACAGGCAGAGGATTGCAGAGGTGCTGCGCCTCTGTGCAAAATGCAGACAAAAGCAGGTTGGGGCCCACTGGGCTCAGGGCCACACCCCATCCTGCAGGCCCCCTGGCGGGGCGCATGGGCGCAGGCTGTGGTTGGGGTGGCCAGATGCTGATGAGGCGCCCCGGGGGGGCAGCAGGCCCCCTTCAGCCCCGCTGGCAGAGCGGGGCGGCTGCCCCGCAGGAAGGGCAGGCGTGTCGGGCGCAGGAAAGCAGCAGCCAGAGGAAACGGAAGCGATACATTATTGATGGGGCTGGTTGCTGCTGCTATATTTGGAGAGCAGCTTGGAGCACTCAGCCGCCCAGCTGTGCCCATAACGGATGCTGGGGAACCCTGGAGCCTGGCTTGCCCTCGGGGGGATGCAAAAGCCGAATTAAATATACATATTTGTAGTTGATGGAGTTAGTCTCCAGTGGCTCAGGCGGGGGTGATGGGGAGCCGGGACTCCTGGGTTCTGTTCCCAGCGCTGGGAGGGGAATGGGGTAGAGCGGAGAACTGGAATCAGGGTCCTGACTTGCAGTGCGACGCTGGGCGAGTGCCCGTGCCTCAGTTTCCCCCTTGTGTAGCCTGGCAGTGCTGCCGTTTGCACGGAGGGGGCCTGATTTTCAGGTGATTGCGGATGGTTCTGGGAGATGCTCGGGTGGAAATTGTGCTGATTGCAATAGGGATGTAATAGTGCAGTCTATGAACCGATTAACCGATGAGCAAAAGCTTGTAGGTTCATGCTGTAGACTACAGGCACTCCCCCCCCGCCAGTACATTTTTTAGCAGCCTGGCTCAGTCCCGGCTTGTGCTGGGTCCAGGACCTACCCCCACTGCAGCTCTGCACTTAAAGTGTATTAGGAGCCAGGCGGGCAGAGAGCTCAGACCCCCCCGGACAGGGGCTGCCCGGGGACTATAGAATAGTCGACTACGCGATAAGAATTCGTGAGGTTAATTAACTAGTCAATTAACTGATATGTAGCATCCCTAGTTTTCAAGTGGCCAGAGCCTGTTCCCATCTATGCACGGCTCCTGGGGTCCCTGCAGCTCCCCAGTTCTAGGGGGGCAATAGCAGTGCCAGGCGACGCCGACCAAGACTGGGGCCCCATGTGCTGGGTGCAGCATGAATGCCCCTGCCTCCCAACCGCTGCCGGGGCCCCGATGTGCTGAGTGCAGTGCGGATTCCCCCGACCGAGACTGGGGCCCCAATGTGCCAGGAGCAGCGCGGATCTCCCCAACTGAGACTGGGGCCCTGCTGTGCCGGGAGCAGCGCAGCTTTCTCTCCCCCCCCCACTGACATTGGGGCCCCGCTGTGCGACGTATCTAATCAGAAGCAGTCATAGCCTGGTAGAGCTCGCTGCCAACAGCCAGGAGAGGGAGGTGGGGAGAGCAGGGCCTGTCTCCCGTGAGGGGCCTGGCCCCAGCTGCAGAGGAGTCGTCCCCCCCCTCCCCCCCGTACCGTGGCATGTGGGAGTGACTGTGACGTAGCAGCCGTGGGTCCACCCACCCTGCATGCGGCCCCGGCCTCTTTCACAGCCGCTGTCTCCTCCCTGCCCCCACCTGCTGGGGCTAGGCCTGGGGCCAGCTGTCTTGCTGTGCCCATGTTAGGTCCTGCCGGCTCTGCTGGCGGCCCCTCCGAGCTGGGCCCCGCCCTGTCCCCGTGGGCGCTGCTCGGATGGTGCTGTCCGTGGCGGAGGAGATGGTGACTAAGCCCTAGCTGGGATGGCTGTGGCACCTCCCCGTGACTCACGGCTCCTCAGCCCCCAGGCACTTGCACGCCGGCGCTTGGCCCCGCCCACGCGGGGTTTCTTCTCCCCTTCGCACGCTGAGACGCTGGCTCTGAAGGGTTAATTGCTGGAGCCCGGCTGGCTCGTTGCTGGGTCCCGGGACACGGCCGAGCCGTCTCCGCCTGGCGGGCCGATGTGGTGGGGGAGTCGGGGATGGCTGTGGTGTGCAGCTGCAGCGCCCGGCACGGCAGGGGTCTGTCCATGCCTGGGCTCCAGCCACTGACCAGAATAACCAGACAAAGCCTCCGGTCCCCGGCCTGAGAGCAGCGCTCCCCTATCCCCGCGGCAGGAGCCCAGGGGCGTTCAGTCCCTTCCTCCAACGCTGCCGGGCGGACGTTCTCCGAGAGCCCCACAGCCCGGGTTCCCGTGGCGCTGAGTTGACCGATCGTATGGGCACGGTGTAAAGCCACAAGAGTGGCCAGGCTGGGGCAAACCAGTGGTCCATGTAGCCCAGGCATGGACAGGACGGGGAGTTATGCAGGGATCCATCTGTCCCCCATTCCCGGCTTTTGGCAGGCAGAGTCCAGGGCCACCCAGAGCTTGGGTTGCGTCCTGAGCATCTTGGCTAGCGGCCCTCCCCTCCAGGGACTTGCTGACTTCTCCTGAGCCCTGTCATGCTTGCGGCTTTCACACCTGCCCTGGGCCGGGAGCTCCCCGGGCTGGCGGTGCCCTGCGTGCAGCAGCCCGGCCGTGGCTTTGCTTTCTGCCGGCTGCCTGGGACTGTGGCTGGGTGCCCCCCGGCTCTTGTGCGGCGGGAAGGGGCGAGTCCCACGTCCTGCCTCGCGCTCTGCGCACTAGCCGTGGTTCTGTAGCCCTCTGTCGCAGCCCCCTTGGCTGGCACTTGTCCTAAGCAAGAGGCTCCTCACCTCTCCCCCGGACACTGCTCCCTGCCCTTGCTCGCGGCAGTTCCCCCACGCTGTACTTTTCCTGGTTCTACTGAGCTTTTTGGGATGGGACACCCAGACCTGCCCGCCACGTGGCTGCTGTTCCCGTGGAGTTCTGTCGTGGCACCATGACACCCTCGGGCGCATTCTCTGTCCTTCCCTGACGGAGCCGAACCTCCTGTCCGCGTTGCTGGCTGCCGCTGCCCAGGGAGCACATGTTTTCAGAGAGCTTTCCCCTGCTGCTTTGGACCCCTGGTTTTGTGTGCGGGGCGGGGATTGGGTTTTGCAGAGTGCATTGCTCGTCAGCTCTGAGTTTCGTGTGTCCGTTGGCTGCCCAGGCACCCAGTGCTGTGAGATCCCTTTGTAACTCGGCCTGCTTGTGTGCTCCAGAACGCTGCCCCTCCCTCACCGCTCACCCCCGTTTCCAGGTGGCTGAGCAGCCCTGGTCCTGTACAGACCCGTGGGGACCCCGTGCTCGCCCCCTCCAGTCCGAAAACAGCACGTTCCTGTCCTTGGACCGCGAGAGCCCCGGCCTCGGCTCCGACTTTGCTAACAAGCCTGGGGCGAGGGGCCTTTGGCAGGCCAAGCGCACTCTGCCGTCTGGGTCCCCCTTGGCCCCAGCTCGCTGACACGCCAAGAATCCAAACAGCTGGGTACGCCCAGGTGTGTTGTCTGCCGGGTGTCTCATGGGGACCCTGTTGTGTAGGTGCTTTCTGTGCCCCCGGGCCCTGCAGTATGGGGGCCCCTCCCCACAGAACAGCCACTCTCTGCTGGGGCAAGGGGCATGTGGATTGTTCATTTTTGTATGTGACTGTGAGCAGGGTGTGTCTGTGCGTGCCTGGGCCCTGTGTGTGTGTGTCTCTGGACCTGTGCTCTGGTCTGGGTCTGGGTCTGTGCCGTGTGTTGTCTTTGTGTGCCTGAGTCCTGTGTGTGCATAATCTCAATCTCTGCGCTGAGCGCCATTAGGCCCATTCTGTTCCCTCTCATGTGGCAGTGAGTTCCACTGTTCCCGCACTCATGAGCCTGGCCTGGCAGATGATGTGGTCACAGCTGGGAGGGGCTGTACTCTCAGAGCGGGGAAGGGAGGCGTTGAATACCAGGCATTGTGTGAGGGGGTGCTGGGCAGTGGGGTGCTGGGCCCCGTCCCGGCTGGTGCTCGCGCAGGGTGGCCTTGTTCCCAGGTTCCTGGGAGCAGGAGTGACCTTGCCAGGGTGGACGTGGCCGGGGATGGTGTGTGCCTAGCTGGAGGGGGCGTGCTGTGCAGGCCAGTCCCTTGGGCAGGGGTGTTTGGCTGCTGTGGCCCTCGACACGAGGGCTGACGGAGGCTCTGCACTCGCCCGGTGCCTGCAAGGACACAGGGCTTAGGTTGGTGCGGGGCTTGGCTCTGCCCATAGCCCCTTGGGCCCCACGCACCAGAGGCCCTCTGCCAGGAGGGGGCAGCCAGCTGGTAGCCTGGCCGGTGCTGGCCGCAGGGTGGGGACAGACCTGCATCCCACGGGGGTCGGCTACTCCCGTTCCAGCATCAGGGCCATGCTTGGGGCCCGAGCCTTGCAGTGTGGGACAAGACCCCAGACCTGTGCGGCCTGGGGCTGGCAGGTCTTGGGGCAGCTGCTTGCTGTGCTTCACCCCAGAGGTGGCCGCATTTCAGCAGCACGGGCAGGGTTGGCCGAGAGGCGTCCTGCGCCTGTGAGATGACGGGTCCCACGCTGTAGGGGTGCTGCCCTTGGGGGGTAGGAGGGCTAGCTGCAGTGTCCACAGTCCCCCTTGCCGGCCCCCTTTGGGCTCCGCTGGATGGCTCCCCGGGCAGGGGCTCTGCAGGGCCATGCTGGCAGATAGCTCGGGCCCTGCCCTGCCAAAGAGCCGCTGCTGGCTGGCTGGGCCGGGCCCTGTGTGCAGCGAGTCTGGTGGGTCTCAGCTCGCTTCCGACCAGCTCACCTGCCTGGGGCCGTGGCCGGCTGCCCAGGGAGAGCCAAGGAGCCCCCGGAGAGCAGGGCCCATGCGGGATGGGGCTGGGCAGCGAAGGAGCCGCGCAGAGGCCTCCCATGCACACTTGGGATTGGAAACAGGCCTGAGTCGCCCCTGCGGCCCCGGCTGTCTGACCGCCCCCCCTCCCGATGTGTGCCATAGGCCCCGCCCAACGGCTGCTCGGTAGCCGTAGCCCTCCCAGCAGCTGGGAGACCCCTCCCCACACACCCAGAATGCATGGGGCAGATGCAGGCTGTGGAGGGGCCTGCGGGTCAGGGTGAAGGGGCAGCCCCCATAAGTTCAGGAAGGGGCCCCAGTGGTTCTCATGGGCGGGGGCAAAGAGGGGAATGGGCATGCCCCTCACCAGCTGCATCCCACCTCCCCCCTCCAGCCAGCGCCTCTTTAATTATTAACTCCGCTGTAACCGTAAACAGCTGGGGCTGCAGCAGCCACCGGCCCTGCTGTCGTCAGAGCTGGGCAGGGCCACGTGAGCAGCCACCGAGGGCCGCTGAGCCCTGGGGGGAGTCGCTGGGATGTAGTGTCCTGGAGCACCCATCCGTGTGCGAATGCACATGCGTGCACGCCTGCGCCATGTGACCAGCATGCGGGGCCTCACCTGCTGGCTCTTCCAAAGGGGGAACTTGCATTTCAAGCCCCGTCTCCGCGGGGGTGCATTGGTACACAGCCCCTGCCCATTGCTGTTACTGTGGGGGGGGGCGGGCGGTCTCATTGGTCTGGGCATCACACACAGCTGGGCCCTGCCCAGACCATGGCGACAAAGAGTGCTGGAGGGGAAACTGAGGCACCAACCAGGGATGTGAGGTAGCCAGGGTCACCCAGCCGGACAGTGGCGGAGTCAGGCGCAGCCCCTGGGTCTCCTGAACTGCAGCTTTGTCCATGGGACCATGTTGCATGTTGGCAGCATTCAGTGCCCAGGCCTGGCTTGTGTTTAACGACCCTTTCCCTCAGTTCGTGGCAGCATGGGGTTTAGACACGTGTGCACATGTCCGTGCAAACACCTGTGCACAAGCGCGTGCCCAGGAAGCCGAGCAGCGGAGCCAGAAGACTCTGGCAGTGGTGCCCAAGGCTGGCGTGGAGGAAGGGCACAAGCAGCCCAGCCATAGCCTAGGAGTAGGGGTGTGCAGGGGCTGGGCAGGATAGCCCTGCCCATTTCCCAAAGAGGGATGGCGGGGAACCTGCCCCATGCCCACTGCCCTGTGGTGCAAATTCTGGGTCCCTGTTACTGCCACCCTGCAAAAAAGAAGGGCCCTCTTTGCTAGGGGAGCCCCTGTTACTGTTTCTGGGAGGACGAGGTGCCCGACAGGGCCGTCCCAGCCTCTCCGGCTGGGGTGGGTGTCTCGGAGGGTGGTGTGTGCGAGTGCCCCCTCAGGCTGGTGGGCTGCTCAGTGGCGTTTGGCAGCCTCCCGGGCGGGGCGGGCTCTGCAGGTCCCATGGGCCGTGCTGCCCAGCGAATACCCCGCCTGCCATTAGCAGAGGGGCCGTGGGCGGGCTGGGCTGGGGAGACTGACCGGTTCTGTCGGCGACAGGCTGGGGGGAGGCGGGTGGCCGGGGTGGCTCCTGTCTGCAGGGCTGCGCCCGGCTGGGTCCCAGCCCGCAGCGGATTGTGGAAAGCGAGGCCCACGGGCTCTACACTCGCTCAGCGGGTGAGCGTGCGCGTTGCAACGTGGAGGGGTGTCCACGCGTGGGCTGTGCTGCTCTGCACCCCCCCTGGGCTCTGTGGAGCCAGACAGCCCAGATCTTTAGCCCCAGCTCTGCAGACTCATGTGTCTGGTCCTCGGGGCCGAGGGTCTGCCCGGCTGGTGGCTGTGACAGACCCCTGGAGCCAGGGCAGCGGATAGCATCAGGGTGCATGTGCAGCAGCAGCAGGACTGCTGGGGTGCGATAGGAGGACTGGTTTGTGCCTGTGAGGGTGGGGGCGGGGGTTTGCTTTGCCTGTCACCTGCACTGCTTGGCCTGGTACCGTGTCAGGGATGCTGTGGTGGGTGCGCCAAAATGCACTGCAAATAGGCGGGTGTTTTAAGAGCCTCCCGCTCTGCCAGCAACCCCTCCCCCCAGCTGTACGGAGTGTGCGTGTGGGGGGGGAACTCAGTGCAGTGCGTGTGACATTAGCAAGACCCGTGCTACTCCTCGGGGTGGGGCGTTCTCCTGCCTACAGCTCGGCTCTGCCCGTCTAGACGGTGGCGTGCGTGGCCCCGTGTGGCCCCAGGGGAAGGCTGAGTGCACCCACGGGACCACAAGCCAAAAGGCTGTCCAGAGCGCAGCCTTCCCGTCCGCTGAGCCCCGTCCCCACGCTACCACCCGGCTCGGCCTGGCGGGGTGTAACAACTCCATGCAGATGTTTGGCTTCGGAGCCCAGGGGAGCCCCGGCTGTTGCTTCTGACACTGGAAACTAGCCTGTTCACGTTTCCATGGGGGCGGGGGGGAAGGTGGCTGCCGGCCGCTGAAAGCTGGAAAAGACGCAGGGTTTCTAAACATAAAACCCAACAAGTCTAAGAAAAAAAAATGGTTGTTTTCTATGTGCCCCCCCCCATTTCCCACCCCTCTGTGCTTGCTGCACATGGACTAGCTCCCGCCTCACCCCACCGCTGCAGCTGGTCACCACCGGGCCGGGGGTGCCTGGCTCTTATCGCCCCCGAGCAGCAGCTCTGGCCTCGCTTGTATCAGCAGGGTGCAGCGTGTGGGGCAAGACCCTGAGCTCCGTCGCAAGGGACAGCGGCTTCTCCAACGTGCGCAGGCTGCATCTGCCCCCCTGTGCCTCCCCCCTCCCCCTCAGTGCCTGGCCCTGTGCCCCATTCCTGCCCAGGCCCATGGGAGAGGCACCCAGCGCAGCCTTGGTTAGCAGGGGTGCTGGCTCAGACGGTGGCTTTGTCGTAGCAGGTCTGCCCCGGGTGGGGTATTCCGCTGCCAGGACAAAGGAGGCCGCTGCCTACTCCATGCAGCCAGTGTCTGCCTTGGGCACGTGCCCAGAGAGACGAGGTGACGTGCCCAAGTCTATGGCAGAGCAAGGATTCCGGCCTGCCAGCCCTGTTCCTTATCTACTAGGCTGTGCTGCCCGGGGTGTGTGCGAAGACAAATACAGACTCTAGGCCCTAGGTTCCTAGCCCTCTGGGCTGCAGAGAGGAGCTTGTGAGCGTGACCCCTAAGAGCCTCCAAGGCAAATACGACACACATTGGGTTAGCGTTCAAATTGTGATTTTTACGCCCCTCCCTGGAGTCTGGTGTCTGCCTTGCTGTTTTGACGACAGGGGCTGGTCTCTGCTCCGAGCCCCAGAGCTGCCCAGCGCGAGCGCCCCTTCCAGGTCGTGAGGGGCAAAGAAGCACAAATGCCACGTCTCCAGGCGCGAGTGCAGTGTGCGCACCACATCTGCCCGGCCGCACAAAATGGCAGCCGCTTTTCGAGACCTGTGGAGTGCCCTGTGCAGCCCCATGTCGGCCGACTCCCAACGGGATCGGGGAGAGGTTCTTGGGGAGACCGGTCTTTCCGTGAGCGTGGCATCTCTGCAGCCCTGGCACTCCTGCCCCTCTCGGGGGAGGGGGGCAGAAGCGGGGATAGTTGCAGGACAGGAGGGAGCAGGGAAGGGACGGGCACGATTCACTCATCTGAGCTCCTGCACAGAGCAGGAAATTCCGGGGTGTGAGTGAGCCTTCCAGGGACCGGCCCATCACCCCTGCGTAAGGCGGGGAGCCCAAGCCAGGTCCCAGCCGGTGGCTGTTGTAAACGACCTGGCCTGGACACCCCAGCGCCTGGGGGAGTCAGGGTTTGCATCTCCCAGGCCAAATCTGCCCCTTGCTAAAAATCCACGGGGTCAGCTCAGAGCAAAGGGGCTCCTGCCAGCCACGGTACCAGCCGTGCCCGCGCGCGGCAGGCGCTGGGCAGCGTGTGAGTAGATGGGCATTGTCTCAGTGCTGCTTCCGTTCACTGCTCGACCCACCGGCGCCTGGGGAAGGCTCCAAAGGGCTCCGCTTTGTGTTTGTTTTTATGGAAATGCTGCTGCTCCAGATTTATCGCTGCTGAAATGGAGGGTGGGGGCGGGTGGGCATCACGCCAGGGCCTTCTTTCATGCAGCCCCTGACGGGGGGTGAGCCCTTCCGGGACCAGGCACCCGGCTCCTGCCTTTCCTCAGCAAGACCCCCCTCCCTGTGACTGCACCATGACCTTATTCTCCTCCCCCTCCCGCCCCCCCCCCGCTCTTCTTCGGACTGGGTTAACAGAGTCCCTGCCCCCCCATGTGGGTGACTGTCCCATCTGGGGTGCCCACGTTGCTGGTGTGACTGTAAACAGACAAGCTGTGGAAAACCCCCCACCTGGTTCCGGCTCCCCCGCATTGTACAGCTGGGCTGGCTCTGGGGCTGTTGTGAGTTGCTTTAAAGCCCCAGCTCCTGGGGGCGTGGGACCCCCAGGTGGCCTTTAAAACACAGAGCCTCTTGCAGAGAGATGCGGGTGTGTGGCGGGACCCCCGGGTCTTGTGCGTGAACAGGCGGAGGGGGTTGGAGGGGCGAGTAGGCCCGTGACCCCAAGGGTTGATAGCAGTGCCAGCCTGCGGGGTAAGCCCCCCGGTGCAGCGGCGGTGATCCCACCCTGATCTCTGGCGTGTGCGTCTTGCGGGGTGTCTGCCGGGGGGGAGCGCTTTCAAAAGAGCGCCCCGCTTTCCGCACGGCCCAGCCCGTTCCGTCGAGGGGACGTGTCCGAGCGGGGCCGCCTAGTGGGGCGAGCAGTGGGAGCTAAGCGGGGTGCGTGGACAGAGCCCCGCACTTCTCCTTGTGCGGGGCCGGGCTAACCCCGCGGGGGCGCCTGACTTTTTTGGGGTGCTGTGTGACCCGTGGGGCGGGCGGGGCCGGGGCGGGGCGGGGTGCCCTTTGTTGTGCGGGCGCAGGAGGGGCGCGGCGGGCCTCTGGGGAGGCGCGGGGAGGGGTGTGGGGCCGTGCGTGTGCACAGCACGGAGGCGGCTCCATCCCCCCGCCGGGCCTTGCAGCCAGCCGCAGCCATTGTTCGCGGGACGCGGGCGAACAAAGGACCGGGCTCGCTCCTGCCCGCGGCGCCCCGCGCGGCCGGCCCCACTCGCGCCCGCGGCGCCCCGTGGGCGGCCCGGCTCGCTCGGGCTCGGCGTGGGCGGCTCGGCGGGCGCGGGCGGGCCCGGGGCCGGGGCGCGATAAGTTTCTCCCCGGCGGGAGCCCGCTCTTCTCCCGGGTGAGTCGGGCCGCGGCCGGCGTGGGGCGCGATCGCGGGCGGGCCCGATCCCGGGGCTCCGGCCACGTGCGGCCTGGGGGCGCCGGGGCGCGGTCCGGCGAGTCCCCGGAGCCCGTCGCGCGTGGGCAGGGGGCGGCTCCGGGACCCTCCCCAGCGCGGGGCCGTGGGGCTCGTCTCCACCTGCTCCGTGTTCCCGGGACCCCACCAGTTCTGCAAAGTTTGGAGGTGGGACGGGGCCGCTTTCCCGAGGCCTTTGGGGGGCTCCCCTTCCCCCCACTCCTGGGGCTTTCTGCTTCACAATAGGGTCACAGCTCCGGGGGGGGGGTGCTTGGGCTAGGAGAGGGACTGACAGCAGCCCCCACACACACACACACCTGGTGTGGGGACGAGCCCATAGACTCTGCCAGGATGGTCTGGCTCAGCATCCCTCAGACCTTGGCTCCTGCCCCACTTGCCGACCCCCCCCTTCGCAGCTCCACTCCCGACTCCCTGTGGCTTTGCCAGGCCCCCAGCTTTGGCGCTGGCTCCCTGCTGGTCCCCGTGTGCAGCGAGTGCAGCCGCAGGTGTGGGATACGCAGGCCGGTGTCGGCAGGGAACCCCCCATTCATCCCACTGCCGAGTCTCCTAGGCACAGTGGGTCGGGCCCAGGATCCGGGCCCTCTGCCTGTTGGCCCCCGAGCCCCGTTACCGTGGAGGGGTTGGCACTCGCTTCCGCCGTCAGACCCGGTGCGCCAGGAGCCCCGGCACTGGCGCCGGACCAATGGCTGCTAATAAATGGACCTGATCCGGGTCTGGCTCCGCTGCTAGGGGCGCCGCGCTCCGTGCTGGTCTGCAGCGCTGCTCTCCGCTCACACTGGAAGCTCTCGGGGGCAGGGACCGTCTGTCCTAGAGCCGCTCCGTGCTGCGGGGTGCTGCTTCCGTTGGGGGCTGGGGGTCGCTGCCGTGGCACAGGTGAGAGAGGCTGGCGGGGCCGCTCTTGCTGGGAAAGCAGCGTGAGGCTGGCGGGTCCTAGCTGAGTTCCCGTGGTGACGGCCCCGTGGCTCCCCTGTTTCAGCCAGCGTTGTAACTCCGGGATGAGGTGGGCAGCATCACCCACGTGCCAAAGCGGGGGGCTGACTGTAAGCTCCCTCCCGGTGCTCACCGTGTCCGCAGGAGAGTGGGAACATGCTAGCCAGCATGCGCCTACCAGCACTTTGCCTGCACAGTGTGTGAGCCACGCCGCAGAGCGGGCCCTAACCACCATCCCTGCGCCAGTGCCCCGGGACAGCAGGCGGATGCAGAGGGGAGCGGAGGGAAGCAACGAGCCGGGCTGGCCAGCGTGCCCAGCAGCGGCCTCTCTCGGGCTGTGCCAGGCTGTTGTCCGGTTGTCTAGCACGGCGTGGATTGCCACGGGTGTGGGGCAGCGACTGTCTGAGGGCACGGGCCTGCCTGGGCCCTGGGGCTGGACTGCAGTCCTGCGAAAGCTGGGCAGTGCCGGCGGGGCCGGGGCTCACACGTCTCCCTTGAAACACCCCCAGTCAGCATGCAGCTCAGGACACCCTCTGAGACGTCCCTTCTGAGCGCGGGGAGGCTCTGAGCTCTGTCGCTACGGCAGTGTAAGCCCAGCCTCAGACCTAGCCCCCCTTCCACCTCCACGCAGGCCGTGCTACGCCGGGGCTCGGGCCCAGGCCCACGGTCTGCAGAGTCCGGCCCCGAGTCCTGCTGGAAGGCCCAAGCCCGGCGGCTCTGCCGTGTAGACGCGGCCCCGCTGGACCGGTGCTCTGAGACGTCACCCCAAGAATCCCACAGTGCCCCAGGCCGGCTCGTGTGCTCCTGCGACCTCACACGCGGCGGGGCAGAGCGGCTCCTGCTGGGAAGCCGGGGAGGTGGGCGGTTGGGGTTGTCCCTGGGTGACGCGGGGCAGACGCCGGAGCCCCAGGCGGGAGCCCCGGGCACAAGGATCCCACCCCCAGGGCCTCGAGCCCCAGGGAACAGCCCCAGCCCCAGCGCCTGCTCCCACGTGCGCTGCTCCCCGGGGCTGGCTCTCAGCGCAGTCAGGCCCGGGAATGGCGACTCTTCCCGGCAGCGCTCCCAGCCTAGGCAGACAAAGGGGTGACTTGTTCCCATTTGGCAGAAGGAAAACAGGGGCCCGGGAACGCCTCCTCCGGCTCCTTCCAGTGGCACACGGGTGTTTGTTGCTTCGTGCGAGTAACTTGTCTCTGGCGCCCGCTCTGCCAGGGGACAGTGCCCTGCTCCGGGGCTGGGTTTCCAACTTAAAATAGGCAGCCTGTTCTGTGAGCCGCCAGGGTCGCTCTGGGGAAAGCCCCTCCAAGGCCACCGTCCCGAGATGCTGCCCTGTGCAGGCCCCCCCGGGCTGGGCGGTGGGATTGGGGCTACAGCCTTTGAGGCACACGCCAGTTCTGTGAAGCATCTGGTTTTTAAGGGGCTCAGGGTTGTGTGCAGACAAGGGCCCAGTCTGGAGCTTGGCTGATAACACAGGCAGCCCCCAGGATGCTCAGAATATTGGAATGGGGGGGGGATTCAGTGCACACCAGGGATAGGGGTCTGTCGGGGAGAGGGGGAGGCTGTCGTGTGGCAGAGCTGGGTTCAGGCCCTGGCTGCGTGTCCTGGGAGGAATGGCCGTGCCCCTGGTCCGCACCTCTGAGAGGGTGGAACGTTGTTATGAACTAGCGAGGGAGTGTCGCACTCTGCTGCATGGACACCCGCCTCGCTGTGTGTCATGGGCCCGGTACTGCAGGGAGCTAAGGGAGAGCCAGCCCTGTGGAGCAGAAGTCTTATTCCCGCGGTTCTCGGGAGATTCCGATTGGCTGCAGCAGTGAAGGGAGAGGTGCCTGCTGGTCCTGTGGCTCCCTCGTGGGGTTTGGGCGGGTTAGTGGGGTGTGTCCGGGACCTGGTAGATGGAAAGCGCTGCAGCTGCCTGGCGGACGGAGGCACCGACGTCGGGTCGCCGGCAGCAGCCCTGCGCTCAAGGGCCACGGCCTAGCCTGGAAGCGCGGAGTTAGAGGCGTGTGGGTTTTCTCGTTGGTTTGTTTGTGCCAGGCCCTTTGCCCGCTGTGTCCTGGGCTTTCTGCACCGGCGCCCGAGTCTGGCACTGCCGGGGGCTTTCTCTGCCCCAGCGCGGAGCCTGGAGATTCTGGGCAGATCTTGGCCTTTGTTAGAGTAACTCTCTAGGCCTGGTGGGAACGGAGGACCCTGCAGTGACCTGAGTGTGCTCTTAAAAGCTCAGAAACTAGAAAGCAAAGGAAAGTCCCCAAGTTCATGATGTTTGGAAACAACCTCTTGCTTTTGGGCAGCCCAGCCCGCCTCAGGGGTAGCCGCCCGGGTGCTGGTGCTGCTGGCTTCCCCCGTTCCCATGAGGCAGCCTGACTCGGGGTAGCAGCGCCCTGGCTTCCCCTGTTGGTTTTGGGCAGCCTGGTACTGCCCCGGTACAGGTGGGGACAGTGGTACACGGAGGTGAAGTGACTTGAATAAGGCCACACGCCACATCCCGGGCAGAGGCAGGAATTAAACTGCCAAGTCCTTGGCGTCCGGTCCCAGGCTCCGGTTTTGTGCCTTGTGCGTGTGCCTGTCGAGTGGCTGGTGGCGTCTCGGGTAGGGATGTTGAATTGAGGTTATTTTAGCAATCCAGCAGTCGGTAACATTTTCATCGGTTACTCGATGGGGCAGGCAGCCCGGCTCAGTGCCGGGACCAAACTCCGCTGCGGCTCTGCAATTGGAAGGGTGGCGGGAGCGTGGCAGCCTGCCCCCAGCTCCTAATTGCAGAGCTGCAGCGGGTTTGGTCCCTGACCCGGTGCGAGCAGGGGCTAAGCTGGGCTGCCTGCCCTTTTAAGACGGCTCCCCCCAGCACTGGCTCCTGCTCCGGCCCCCTTTGCTGCCTCTGATACAGAGGCAGCAAGCGGGGTGCGGGGAGAATGCGGGTAGTCGACTCGACTGCTCGCTTACATCCCTGCTCTCAGGAGCGGGGGCTGGCTGTCAGGAGCTCAGAGCAGGTTGTGCAGAACCCAGCGCCCCCTTCTCCCTCTAGGTCCCCCGCTCTGTCCCTGGCACCCCTGGTGGGCTCAGTCACTCAGTGACGCCCTGGCTCGGCCCCAGAGAGCGACCGTGTCCCCTGGGGGATGGGGGCTGACCGCAGTTCCCCAGCTCAGCAAGCCTCCCTGCCTCTCCCGGGCTCTGCCGTGGGCGGGTTTCTCCAGACGGAAGCTGGTCCCCAACTCGCCCTTTGTCCTGGGGCTTCTGCGCTCTGGCAGGCCTGCCTGCCGGCCAGCTCCCTTGTCACGACCGGTTCCCGCCCCCCCCCGGAACACCAGCCTCCGGGCCGCTCCCGGGCACCTGCTGCCCCTCGCCGTCCGCCTTCCTGCTGGAAGTGGCAGGGAACCACCAGCTCTTCCGGGCAGGGACCTGCTGCCTTCTGTGCACTCGCAGCAGAGCCGCCGTGCTGCGTGCGGCACCGGCCCCATCCCCCGTCACCGAGAGCCTGCAGCCCACACCTCGCTCTCCGAGGGCAGGAAGGGCGTTTGGGCTGCTCGCCTGGGCTGCCGGAGACTACGCGTCCCAGCATGCAACGCTCCATCCTGCTGCACGGAAAAGCTGCTTGGCTGGAGAGGGAGCGTTGCCTGCTGGGATCTCCCGTCTCCACTGCCCACCTGGGCCTGCGGGCAGCGTGTGCAGCCCAGCCCGGGCCGAGCTCTGCCCTTCCAGCCAGTGCAATCCCACACAGGCCTGCCAGCCACATACCCAGGTGCAAGGCACCGAGGGCTCCAGGGCCGGCCCCAGCTGGGGCTGCTACCAGAGGAGCCTTCGGTTTCACACCCCTCTGTGGCCCCCGTGCAGATTCCTTCGTGTCGTCCAGCCTGTGGGGAGCCCCCTCCGCACGGGTCCGCGGGGGGCTTGCTAAGGTGGAAACGCCCCCAGCGTTCAGGCCTTGCCAGTAGCTGATAAAGCAAATTATCGCTGCAAAGCCCACCGCGTCTTTCCCCCGCGCACTGCCCAGCTGAGCACTTCCCAGGCGGGAGTTGAAACTGGCTCAGCCCCGCTGCGCGCCTGCCGTCGCCAGGAGCCCCGTGTCTCTTGCGCGGTTTGCATCCCCCGCTACTGCGCACAGCTTCAGCAGCCAGCAACGTCATGGGTGTGGGATTAGGTCCTGTGTGCTCAGGACAGGCCTGGTAAGTCACACACATGGACCTTTTCCATGCCGCCTCCTACGTGCCACATCAGGAGGAGGGCAGGGGAGAGGCGCTGGTATGCCTGGACCGTCCTCGTGCCCAGCCGAGTTACCGGCCGCATCCCCAAGCCACGCCTCCGGCTGCGTGCTGCTGGCTGGAGAGAGCCCCCCGACAGAGAGGGGGGCAGGTACTACAGTACGTGCCTGGGGCCTCGCTGTGGGAATGTCTGACAGCCACAGGACACCGGAAGCTCGAAATGGTGTCAGTGCATGTGCCATGGTGAGATGCTGCGCGGGTGTGCGAGGCTCGAGCGAGAGTGTGCTGGGGTGTGCCGGGGAGCGGAGTCACAGGAAGGAAGCAGGACATGGGGGTGAGCTGGAGACGTCCCCCCCCCAGTCCCTTCTCACTCCTGTATTTCCCCCGGCGGCCGGCCAGGCAGAGGCATTGCCGCGTTGTGCTCCGGTTAGCGAAGGTCTCTCGTCTGGGGAGGGCTGTGTCTGGCCGTGGGCAGGAGAGGCCTCGAGGGGGGCCTCCAGCATCCTGCCCAGCGGGGCCCTGATCCAGACACGATCCTGCAGGGGCAGGTGGCAGCCGCTGTGACTTGTGTGCCGAGAGGAATCCCCGCGCCGGGCCAAGGGCCCTTGTTTGCAGCTTGGGAGCCGCGGAGGGTCTGGGAGCCTAGCGGCCAGTGGCTGAGAGCAGTCAGGAAGGAGGGTGGAGGGCTGAGGCGGCTCTCTCGGGGCTTGGAAAGCCATGAAGCTGCAGCCGGCTGGAGAGCAGGGGCCCCAGCGTGCGGCTCTGTGTTGCGCGGCCCCCAGCGAGCCCCAGTGCTAATGGGCTGAGCGGCTTTCGGGGTGAGCGGGAGCTCGTGACTGCCCCAGGGACAGCGAGAGCCAAGGCTGCGTCCTGCACAGCGCGGGCGCCCGGCCGGGCTCTTGCCAGGGGACGTGGGGAAGGCCAAGAAAAAAGAGGGAGATAAAACCATGGCGGTGAGGGCCATTAGTACTCGTTGGGCAGGGCTGGGGTTCCTGCCTCTGTGTGTCAGGGCTGGGAGCGGGTGGCAGGGGAGGGATCGCTGGATGGTTCCCTCCCTCGGGGCACCTGGCCTTGGCCGCTGCGGGCCAACAGGAGCCTGCACTGGCTGGGCCTTTGCCTGGCCGCTCGGACGTCCTTGGGGAGGTCTGACCAGCTGTGCAGGTTTTCTAGGCGCCGCGTCTGGCAGGCTCGGGGCTGGTAGAGAGGCCCCAGCCCAGCCCCTGCGCGATGGAGCCGTGGCAGGTGCCCACGAGGGGAGAGAAAAGAGCAGCACGGTCTGCCTCGGGGGCTGCAGAGGCGCGGGCCCAGCGCTCGGCAGAGGCGGGCCGGGTGTGCCTGGCCGGTGCCAGGCTGCTAGCTGCCTCTCTGTGGCCTCTCCCCCGGGGTTGGGCTGGCTGTGCTCAAACCCAGGCGAAGGCCAGGGAGGAGACGCAGGCGGGTGGGGAGGGGCAGGGACCCGGCTGGCAGGCCCGCGTGGGGGTCGGGCGTTGGCTGAAGCGGGTGTCGTGCGGGTCCCTCTGCCCGGCCGCTGTGGTTGGACTCTCAGGATCAGGGCAGCCAAGGCCCAGCAGTGTCCCAGATATCAGAGGGCCCTGGCAGGTGGCAGCTCGCGCCTATCAGCCCAGCTGCCCCTGGCGCGCCCCCGGAGGCCTCGGTTCTTCCCACCTCAGCTGCGTTTCTGGCCCCCCAGTCTGGGTCCGTTACTTCTGGCTCCGTTCTCCCTTGCTGCCCGGCCGGGACCCCGGTGCGGGCTGGGCGAGGCGACGTCTGTCTGCGCTTCCCCGGCCGTGCCCAGAGGCGGCTGCCGCCCGTGCCCGCGGTTCGGTCTCGCTTTGGGCCCCGGAGGCTCCCACACCCCCCGCCCCGCTCCCGGAGGCTTTCGCAGCCTGTGGGCAGCGAGGGGCGGCCCCAGCGGAGGTCGGGGCCCTGGCAGCTCCCGGGGCAGGATGCTGCTGCGTGGGTGGAGGGCTCCCGTCCGCAGGCTGAGCCCGTCCAGGTCGGCCTGGCTGCTCCGGAGGGAGGGGGGCGGCAGTGCCGAACCCAGCGCCGGGCCAGAGTCCCGCTGGGGCTGCAGGAACAGCGGGCAAAGGCCCCTCGGGGGCTGGGGGCCTGCTCGGCCGGGGCTTGGCCCAGACACGGTCTCTTGGACGGGCAGCCCTGCCAGCTGGGGCCTGGGCACCTTCCGCTCTGCTCAGGGAAGCGGCTCCTGCCAAGGGGGCCCTGCCCTGCCCCCCGGGCCAGTGCCTCTTGGTACCTGCCCACCTCACCGCAGCGGGGCTGGGGCCGAGGGGAGCTGGGGGCCGGCGCTGTGCTCCCCTGGGTGCAGCCTGCTCTCAGGGACCTGCCTCCCGGGGGGGCGGGGTGAGGCTGGGGAAGGGGGGTGGCTCCCTGGCTCGGGCAGGGGGGCAGAGATGGGGCTGTGAGACCTGCACCCCTTGGCCAACTCTGGGGGCAGGTGTTGGGATGAGGGTGCCAGGTCGGGCTGCCGACGGAGCTGGTATGTGGGGCTGCTGGCCTGCCGGGGGTATCAGGATAGGAGTAGCCCATCCCATCCCCCGTGGCTGGAGGGGGCAGGGGGATCTGTGGGCCCTGGGGCCAGCTCGGAGGGGGTGTCAAGTGTTTGCTGACCCGTCTCCCTGGAATCCCCCCTCTAGCTCCTGAACCCCACGACAAACCCCTCAGCCCCCTGCCTGCCCCGGCACCACCCTGGCCCTGCCCCTTCTGAGAGCTCCCCGGTTCCTGCCAGTGCTTCCAGGCCGGGGCCGAGGTGCCTGGCGCCAGGGCCCAGCAGCACGTCCAGGCAGCCCCAGGGCAGGCAGGGCGGGATCAGATACCCCTCCCCTCCCCTCCCGGCTGGGCTGTCCCCCCTGCCGCCAGACAGGGTCCTGCAGGGGCAGGCGAGGCCGGCTCGGCATGGCTGACATTCCTGCCAGGCCCCTCCCCAAAGCCAGCCCTGGGCCCCTGGGCCATCGCTAGGTGTCCCGGCCCTGCGCTGCCCGGACGCACCTTGGTCCATGAGCTCCCGGGGCCTGAGCCCAGCCGACGAGACCCCTGCCCCAGGGGCGGGATCCTTCCCCTTTGGGTCCCTTGGTGCCAGTGTGGGGAGGGGCTGAGCGCCGGGCTCTGGGGGGCCCAGCTGTGAAACGTGCTGCCCTCCTCGTGCGCTTGCACCGCCACCGACACGAGCGCTGGGGTGTGCGGCTCCCACTAACCCGCTTCCCTCCCCCTCCCTCCAGGCTGTTCCTCGAAGTCCTTCAAGCTGTACTCGCCAAAGGAGCCCCCCAACGGCAACGCCTTCCCCCCTTTCCACCCGGGCACCATGCTGGATCGGGATGTGGGGTGAGTGCCGTGGGCTCCGGGCCTGGCCAGGCTGCCGGGCCCCCCCACCTGCGTGGGCCCCCCCGCCCTGGGCCGACCCCATCCGAAGCAGCGGGGCCGGGGCAGGCCAGGTTCCAGACACGGGCTGGGGTACCCTGGGAGGGTTGGTAAGGCCCTGAGAGAGACGGTGACAGTTATTGTCCTGACCGGTCCTGCCCCGGCCCCGGCGTGGATTTTCTTCCCACGGCACCCGATCATCAGCAAAACCTCTTGGGGCCCCATGGGCAGTAAATGCCGGCTCTCTGCACCGAGCTGGGCACCCGGGTCCCCTGGCCTGCATGGGGAACCTCTCGCCCGTCCTGCGGCGCCCCAGGGACCTGCCAGCCAGGGCTGGGGCCTCGGGCAGCTTTCGCCTGTGGGGTCGGGGCCAAGGCAGATCCACGGGGCCCTGCCCTAACCGCCTGGCGGCCCCTCTCTCCACAGACCTACCCCCATGTACCCGCCGACGTACCTGGAGCCCGGGATAGGGTAAGAGCCGGGGCTGCGGGCTGGGCGGGGACTCATGGTGGGGCCCCACCAGTCTGCTCGGGGTGAATGGCAGAGGAGCAGGATCCCAGGGCCATGACACGGACCCCCAGGGGCAGGCCTGGCCTCCGCCTGCGGGAGCACTGGGCGCTGCCCCACGAAGCTGGAGGACAGACGCAGCACCCCATGGGCGCGGGGCTGGAGCCGGGATTAGAATTTGGGGCTCAGGAGGTGGAGGCGGCAGACATGGGGGCCGACGGAGGTGGTGGGCGGGGAGCATGGGGATGGGGGGCGGGGGGGGCTGGGTGCAACCGGGCCCTGCTGAGGGCCGTGTGGTGCTTGCTTGGCAGGAGGCACACGCCGTACGGGAACCAGACCGACTACAGGATATTTGAGCTGAACAAGCGGCTGCAGAACTGGACAGAGGTCTGGGGGGGCCAGTGTGGGACCCTGGGGCGGGGGACGAGACCCTGGGGTGCATGGTAGTGTCCTGCCCTCCCCGGGTCCCTTTGCGCAGGCTCTGCTCCTGCCCCTGCGGGGCTGGCCTGGCTGGAGCATCGCAGCTGGGCTCCGGGCCACCCAGCCCGTGTCTGAGCCGGCAGAGCCCTGCGAGTGGCTGGACCGCCCGTGGGCAGGACCCTGGGGCAGAGGGCACCAGAGCTCCCTGCCTTGGCCGGCCCGGGAACCCCGCCCTGCGCTCACCAGCAGAGGCCTGGCGCCGGCTGCCTGGCTCCTTCCCAGGTCCCCAGCCAGGTTCCCAGGCCCCAGGCTGGGCAGGTCCTCTCCCCTCCCCGTGATGCCACCCGTCCCCCCCCCCAGGAGTGTGACAATCTCTGGTGGGACGCCTTCACCACGGAGTTCTTCGAGGACGATGCCATGCTGACCATCACCTTCTGCCTGGAGGACGGACCAAAGAGATACAGTGAGTGGCCCCGGGCCGCCGGCCCTCTGGCTCCGAGGCTGAGACCACGGTGACGGGCACCCAGGGCAGCAGCCTCGTGCCACGGCCCCAGAGCCGTCTTGTCCCGCAGGTTCCCTGCCCTGCGCCTCTGCCCCCGCTGCTGTGTGAGCCGGGTCTCTCGGAGCCTGGCTCCTGGCCCACGCACGGGAGGACGGGGTGGCAGGGGATAGCTGGGGGGTAGCCAGGGGCAGCCAGGGGCTGGGGGTAGCTGGGGCAGCAGGGGTAGCCAGGGGTGGTGGGGGTAGCCAAGGTGGCGGAGGGTAGCTGAGGGCAGTCAGGAGTGCAGGGGATAGTGGGGGTGCCGAGGTGGCAGAGGGCAGAGGGTAGCTGAGGGCAGTCAGGAGTGCAGGGGATAGTGGGGGTGGCAGGGGATAGCAGGGGTAGCGGGGGTAGCTGAGGGCAGTTGGGGGTGCAGGGGAATAGCTGGGGTAGCCAGGGGCTGGGGGTAGCTGGGGGCAGCAGGGGATAGCCAGGGGTGGTGGGGGGTAGCCGAGGTGGCGGAGGGTAGCTGAGGCAGTCAGGAGTGCAGGGAATAGTGGGGGTAGCGGGGGTAGCTGAGGGCAGTTGGGGTGCAGGGGAATAGCTGGGGGTAACAGCGGTAGCCAGGGATGGTGGGGATAGCTGAGGGCAGTCAGGGGTGTAAGGGGTGGTGGGGTGGTAGGGTAGCTGAGGGCAGTCGGGGTGCTGGGGGTGGCAGGGGGTAGCTGAAGGCAGTCGGGGGTGCAGGGGATAGCGGGGGCAGCCGGGGCTAGCTGGGGCGGCCTGGCCAGAACTGCAGCCCTGAGGCGACCGAGCCGGGGCTCCCAGGAAGCCGGGCGCTGATCGTCTTCCTCCCTCTCTCCCTGCCCGCTGCAGCCATCGGCCGGACGCTGATCCCCCGTTACTTCCGCAGCATCTTCGAGGGGGGCGCGGCGGAGCTGTACTACGTGCTCAAGCACCCCAAGGAGTCGTTCCACAACAACTTCGTCTCGCTGGACTGCGACCAGTGCACCATGGTGACCCAGCACGGCAAGCCCATGTTCACGCAGGTAGGCCAGGCCGTGGGGCTGGCCCTGGGCCCCGCCGTGGGGCCGGCCCTGGGGACGGAGACCCTGGGCGTGTCCTTGACGCCTGGGCGCCCCCATCAGGGCCACGCTAATCCTGCGGCCGCTCCCTGGCCTCAGCTGCCCGGCGCTGGGCTGGGGCGTGTTTGGGCACTGGGGGCGGGCGCTGGAGCAAGGGGACCAGCCGTGCAGCCCTGGGCTGCCCTCGTAGGGCCTGTCCGGGCACCATGGGCGAGGAGGCGGCAGGCAAAGCCGGGCTCGAGGGGCCCGTGCTGGGCGGTTTCTCCTGGGGGGAGGGGGCGTGGGGGCTGGGCTGGGTCTGGGGGCGCTGGGTTTGACGTGCCCCCCCCCCCCCAGGTGTGCGTGGAGGGGCGGCTCTACCTGGAGTTCATGTTCGACGACATGATGAGGATAAAGACGTGGCATTTCAGCATCCGGCAGCATCGCGAGCTCATCCCCCGCAGCATCCTGGCCATGCACGTGAGTCCCTGCCCCGGCGGGGTCCGTGCTCAGTGTGGCTCAGCCCCAGGGCCCCGGCAGGACTGCAGCATGGCCCAGGCCAGCAGCCCCTCACGCTGTGCGTGCCGCTCTCCCCTCGTGCAAACACAGACATGCACGCTGGGGCCATGGCGCGGGTGCCGCTCTCCCCTCGTGCAAACACAGACACGCACGCTGGGGCTGGGCGCGGGTGCCGCTCTCCCCTCGTGCAAACACAGACATGCACGCTGGGGCCATGGCGCGGGTGCCGCTCTCCCCTCGTGCAAACACAGACACGCACGCTGGGGCTGGGCGCGGGGGCTGTGACGCTGCTTGCTCAGCTGTGTCTTCCCCATGTGACTGTGGGGGGGCTGCAGATCCGTGGGGGCAGGGTTGGGAGCTGCCTGTGTGCCGTCCCCGCTGAGCACTGCTGAGGCGTCCCTGTCCCCCGCGCTCCTAGGCTCAGGACCCCCAGATGCTGGACCAGTTATCCAAGAACATCACGCGCTGCGGGCTGTCCAACTCCACCCTCAACTACCTCCGGGTACGTGGCGCGGCTCGGGATCCGCCCCGGGGCCCTGCCTGGAGAGCCCCTCCAAAGAGCGGGCGCGCCTGGGCAGGCTGGTCCTGCAGGCAGAGCCCTGTGGCCCTGGCAGGGACAGAGAGACGCACGGGGTGTTTATGCAAATCTGGCCATGCATATTCATGAGTTACGTGCACTGTGGGTAGGACACTGGCCTGGTACTGCCCCAGTGGCTGGGCACGTGGCCCTGGCCCGCCCAAGGGCCTGGGCTGGGTATGGCGGCTGGGATGCGCGGGGCGGGGGCTGGGACCGGCGTGGCTCACAGGCCGGGGGCAGGGCGTTTGGCCGGCTCAATCCCGAAAGGAAGGAGAAGACCGAGAGGGGACCTGAGAGCGGTTTTCAAGTATCTCAAAGGGTGTCACACGGAGGAGGGAGAAAAATCGTTCCCCTTGGCCTCCGAGGACAGGACAAGCAGCAATGGGCTTAACCTGCAGCCAGGGAGGTTGAGGTTGGACATTCGGAAAAACTTCCTGCCTGTCAGGGTGGTGAAACCCTGGAATAAATTGCCTGGGGGGTTGTGGAATCTGCATCCCTGGAGATAGTTAAGAGCAGGCTGGACAGACCCCTGGCAGGGATGGGCTAGACCAGTGGTTCCCAAACTTTTCGGCATCACGCCTCCTTTTTGATTTTTGAAAAACCCTCCCCCCCCTCCAAAAAAATAGCAAAACTTGATGGGGGGAAGCTGGGTCGCCTCGCACCCCCCCTGCAATTTCTGCGTGCCCCCCAGTTTGGGAACCCACGGTCTAGACGGTGCTGGGTCCTGCCGTGGGGCCGGGGGACTGGACTGGATGTCCTGGCGAGGTCCCTGCCAGTTCTGGTGCTCTAGGATTCTATGAGTCCCTCTGCCCCCCAGCTCTGCGTGATCCTCGAGCCGATGCAGGAGCTGATGTCACGGCACAAGACCTACAGCCTCAGCCCCCGCGACTGCCTCAAGACCTGCCTCTTCCAGAAGTGGCAGCGCATGGTGGCACCGCCAGGTGAGAGCCCGCGGAGGGGAGGAGGCTGGAGGAGAGGGAGGGGAAGGGGCCGGGGCAAGCCCGGGAAGGGGGCTGGAGGGGAGGGAACCCCGGGAGGGGGTTGGGAGAGCCTGAGGAGGAGGGTTCTGTTCCCTCTGCGCCCATCCAGGGTGGGGCTCTCAGTACCCGTCCCCCGAGCTGCATGTGTCCGATGGTGCTTGGCAGGGTTCCCCCCTCGATCCGAGCCAGCCGGATTTTCCCACCCTGGGCAGCGGGGCTGAGAGCCCTTCCCCCTTGGGGGCGGATTGGGGGAGCAGGCGCCAGGGGGGCTGGGCAGGGCTCCTCCCCCCGGCCCAGCCTGGTTAACGCCCCTCTCCCCCTAGCTGAGCCGGCGCGGCAGCAGCCCAGCAAGCGCCGGAAAAGGAAGATGTCGGGGGGCAGCACCATGAGCTCCGGCGGCGGCAACACCAACAACAGCAACAGCAAGAAGAAGAGTCCGGCCAGCACCTTCGCCCTGTCCAGTCAGGTACCTGTAAGCATCCCGTTTCCATTTCTCTGCCTCCCCGGGCCCCGCCCGCCCCGCAGCAGCTGCACCCCGGGCTGCCGTCCCCAAGCTGTGCAGGGGCCAGCCGCCCGTTCTCAGCCAGGGCCGATGTGCGGCTACCCAGGGGAGGTCCTGCCGGAGCGCAGCAGTCCCGGTCCGCATGCGGGTCTCGGCCCGCGGGCAGAGCAGTGACCCAGCGGGGGGTCCCATGGGAAGCAGGTTGGCATTGAGCTGCCTGGGCTGGGGAAGGGGGCGCAGGGATCCGGGGGGGGTGCAGGAGCGGGGCCGGGGGCCGGGGCCGCCTCTGCCTCGATTATGTTTCGGGACCGTCTCCCCTTTCAGGATGTGATGGTGGTGGGCGAGCCCACGCTGATGGGGGGGGAGTTCGGGGACGAAGACGAGCGGCTCATCACCCGGCTGGAGAACACGCAGTTCGATGCCGCCAACGGCATTGACGACGAGGACAGCTTCAACAACTCGCCCGCCCTGGGCGCCAACAGCCCCTGGAACAGCAAGCCGCCCTCCAGCCAGGAGAGCAAGTCGGAGAACCCCACGTCGCAGGCCTCGCAGTAACGGCCCCGGCCAGGCCCGGCCCCCGGACGTTTGCAAAGGAAAGGGACCGGAGAGCAGCCAGGGACTGGGGGCGGTGCCAGGGCGCGGCGCCCCCAGCCCTGCCAGCCGCCCTGCCCCCGCATTGTCCCTGCTCTCTGCGCTCCTGCCTTCCCAGGGGACCCCTTCTCCCCCACGCAGGGCTGGCGGCATTGTAACCCCCCCTCCCCCGAGAGCCTGAATCCCTCTCCCGCCTTCCCAGGCCCGCCCTTGTGAAGTGGGAGAGCCCGGCCCCGGGGAGGGGGTTCTGCGCCCATCGCTCCCGCCTGTTACCGCCCGGCACCCTCCTTCGATGGGGAGCCCAGCGCCGGACCGAGGGGGGGCCCTCCCGGTGTCCCCGCGCTGGGGTACTGAGGCAGACGCCTGCTTTGCTCCCGCCCCACAGCCCACCAACCCCCTGCCTCTCCCGTCCCCTCCGAGCTGGCCCGATGCTGCAGCCCGCGGGGGGGTGGGTTGATCCGACCGGGTACAGGGAGCCTTTTGGGAGGCTCAGCCCGTGGCGCCCCCTTCTGGCCACTTGGGAAGTGGCAGCCGGGGTGGTCCCCCTGCTGGCCTGGCCGGGTGAGGTTTGCCTGGGGAGCGCGGCCGGCCGAGGTGCAGAGCTGTGTACGTACCAACCTGTGATGGAGACAGGAGTCCGGCTGGGCAGTGGGGGGCGGCTCCTCTTAGATCTGGGGGGGGATGGGAGGAGGGGCCGGAGGGCAAGCGCCCCAGGCCCTCCCGGCTTGCTCGCTGTCCCTCCCGCTGTGTGCGGGTGGGCCCCAGCACGGCCCCGGGCTCCCGGCCCCGCTTCCACTCTGTTTTTTAAAATAATATTATTAAAATTGTAAGTTTAAAAACAATGGACCCCCCCTACTCCTTCACCCTGCCCCCCCCCGCCCTGATTTTTGTACAGGCTTCTAGATCTCTGGGGAGTCTTGTTTTCTACACTGTTCAGAGAGCTGCAGACTCCCTCTCTAGTCCCCCGGGGTGAGGGCAGCCCCCCCGTGTAAATCCCGCGTGCTGTTGTCCCCGCGCCCGCCCTCGGGTTTGTGTACCTCGTGCTTGTACATTTCAGCGCTGTAGTCGGTGTATGACCTGTTCTTTCCGTGTGTTATCACGAGAGCAGCTGCCTCCTTCCGTGTTAGGGGAAACAAGGCAAATAATAATGATTTTTAAAAGGAAAGTTCTTCCAGGCTTCTTCCGAGCCGGCAGGCGGGGTGGGGGGGGCCAGCGCCGGTTACCCCCGTGGGTGTTCGTGGGGTTGGGGGAGGCGTGGCTGGGCCGGGGTGGGGATGGGGGGTACAGTACGGTCTCCTGGGGTCACAGACTTACAGGTCGCGCCCTTGAGCCTCCAGCCCGCCCTCCACAGTCCCGTCCCCCCCCCCCCGGCTCCGACCCAGAGCGACTCCCAGCCTCCCACACGGCAGGTTTATTGAGCGTTGAACCCAGCCCAGGGAGCCTCAGGCCCCTGGGCCCGGGACTCAGTTGATCACGGGGGAGAAATGAAAAACGGGCCAGCGGGCGGGTCAGAGACAGGGAACCGGCCGGGGACACGGAGCAGAGCTCCCCGGGGGGAGGCTGACTGTGACGGCGCGTCGGGGCTGCCCCGGTCCTGCAGCCCCATAGCAGCCAGAACAGACTCCGCCAGCCGGTAGAACAGAGAGGGGTTATTGCTCCTCCGGGATACACCCCAGCATGGGCGTGACGTGGTTACCGGAGTCAGGGCCAGGATGCCTCAGACCCCTTGGGTTAGGGGGTCCATGCCCCCCCAGACCCTCAGCTGAGGCTGTTTCCTTCATGTTTCCCAGCCAGCAACTGTCCCTTCCCCCGAAACTCCCTTCCTTTGTCCCCTGCCTGCCCTCAGCCGGTCGGACAGGTTGGGTCTTTGCCTACGTGAGCGTAGGCAGCCGTCCTGCTGGGCAGTGCTACAGGTCCCGGCCAGTAGGGGTCACCCCCAGCCCATACACAGTCACCAGCCGATGCCCAGAGGGTACGGCCTGCCCACTGCATCACACTGACGAGGTCCCGCCTCTTGGTATCGGGGCAGGACATGAGGGGGAGGAAATGGAGCCCAGCCCGTCTGTGTCTCCCCTGCAGCCAGGGGGGCTCTGCCTGCCCCCCTGCCCCATCCCACAGCCCCCTCCTTCCAGCCTGGGCACTGGGCCAGGGCAGGGCAGCTCTCTGGCCAGTTGTGCGCTGGGCGCCAGGGTGGGATAGGGCAGGGCAGGTGGCAGCTCTCTGGCCAGTTGTGCGCTGGGCACCAGGGTGGGATAGGGCAGGGCAGGGCAGGGTGGCTCTGGCCAGTTGTGCACTGGGCACCGGGGTGGGATAGGGCAGGGCAGGGCAGGGTGGCTTTCTGGCCAGTTGTGCACTGGGTGCCAAGGTGGGATAGGGCAGGGCAGGGCAGCTCTCTGGCCAGTTGCGCGCTGGGCACCGGGGTGGGATAGGGCAGGGCAGGGCAGGGTGGCTTTCTGGCCAGTTGTGCACTGGGTGCCAAGGTGGGATAGGGCAGGGCAGGGCAGCTCTCTGGCCAGTTGCGCGCTGGGCACCGGGGTGGGATAGGGCAGGGCAGGGTGGCTCTCTGGCCAGTTGCGCGCTGGGCGCCAGGGTCGGATAGGGCAGGGCAGGGTGGCTCTCTGGCCAGTTGCGTGCTGGGCGCCAGGGTGGGATAGGGCAGGGCAGGCGGCCCCCCACTCCCTTTAGTCTGCTCCCTTCATGCTTCCCCCAGCCAAGCCTAAAGCAACCCCCAGCAACCGGTCCCTGAGCCCCCAGGCAGCCCTGCCTCCTGCACTGTCCTGCTCCCAGACCTAATATCTCTTGGCACCTGGTCCCCAGGAGCTGAGACACTGACGTACTCCCACGGTGAGTCATGCCTGGCCTCCCCCCTCCTGCAGAGAGAGCTGCAAGGGGGGGGAACTGAGGTACAGCCCCCACACACACACCCACACACTGTAGCAATAGCCCCACTACATCACACATGCTGGGCGCTGGGCTGGGTCGGGGCAGGGTGGCTCTGGCCAGTTGCGCTGGGCGCCGGGCTGGGCTGGGGCAGGGTGGCTCCGGCCAGTTGCGCGCTGGGCGCCGGGCTGGGGCGGGGCAGGGTGGCTCCGGCCAGTTGTGCGCTGGGCGCCGGGGTGGGCTGGGGCAGGGCAGGGTGGCTCCGGCCAGTTGCACGCTGGGCGCCGGGCTGGGGCGGGGCAGGGTGGCTCCGGCCAGTTGCGCGCTGGGCGCCGGGCTGGGTCGGGGCAGGGTGGCTCCGGCCAGTTGCGCGCTGGGCACCGGGCTGGGTCGGGGCAGGGTGGCTCCGGCCAGTTGCGCGCTGGGCGCCGGGCTGGGGCAGGGCAGGGTGGCTCCGGCCAGTTGCGCGCTGGGCGCCGGGCTGGGTCAGGGCAGGGTGGCTCCGGCCAGTTGCGCGCTGGGCGCCGGGCTGGGGCAGGGCAGGGTGGCTCCGGCCAGTTGCGCGCTGGGCGCCGGGCTGGGGCAGGGCAGGGTGGCTCCGGCCAGTTGCGCGCTGGGCGCCGGGCTGGGTCAGGGCAGGGTGGCTCTGGCCAGTTGCGCGCTGGGCGCCGGGCTGGAGCAGGGCAGGGTGGCTCTGGCCAGTTGCGCGCTGGGCGCCGGGCTGAGGCAGGGCAGGGTGGCTCTGGCCAGTTGCGTGCTGGGCGCCGGGGTGGGCTGGGGCAGGGCAGGGTGGCTCTGGCCAGTTGCGCGCTGGGCGCCGGGCTGGGGCGGGGCAGGGTGGCTCTGGCCAGTTGTGCGCTGGGCGCCGGGGTGGGCTGGGGCAGGGCAGGGTGGCTCCGGCCAGTTGCGCGCTGGGCGCCGGGGTGGGGCGGGGCAGGGCAGGTGGCACTGCTGGGCAGTGAGCAGGAAATGGGCAGCAGCTGGTGGTGGACGTTCTCTGCACGGTGCAGGGGCCGCCGTGGGGCGCCAGTGGGGCAGAAGCAGCCCAGGGCTCCTGTGTCCTGATGCCGGCCGGGCCCAGCTCCATGCCAGGAGAGGGTGAATTTCCCTGCCCAGCTAAGTGTTTGGCACCCAGTGGCCACTGGGGGGCGCCTCTGCACCAGCCTGGGCCATCTCAGGCCCCCGAAGGGTGCAGCCTGGGGGGGCAGGTCCCTGTGGGTCGGCTGCCCCCTCAGGCTGGGGGCTCGGCAGGGGATCCATCTTGTCCCTTCCCTCCCCCTGGCCTTGCTCCCATCTGAGGGCCCAGCATCGCCCAGACTGGGGCAGCCCAGCCCCACTGCGGGGCACCTGGCTCGGACTCCCAGCAGCCTCAGAGTCACTCTGCCCCACTGACGTGCCCCATCCTGGCTCTGTGCTCTGGGCCTGCCTGGGGCCAGGCTGGCTCCTCTGCCCTGGGCCTGCGAGGGAGGGCCAGGCGCTCTTGGGGGCTCCCCCCCATGTCCTGTGGGGGGCCTGGCTAAGATGGAGCACTGGGACCAGGCTGGTCAGGGAGCCCAGACTGAGCGGGGTGGGTGGCCAGGGGGCTGTCCCCTCCCCGTTGCTGTGTCTTGCCATGACATGGGACACGTGTGCCCCGCTCTGGCCCCTGGGCACTGTAATGGCCCCCCGCCTCACCCCTGGGGTGCTCTAAGGCTGCTTTCTGCCCCACACTGGTGCCATTTTGGGGCACGTACGGTAGCAAGAAACGGGCTCTGCCGTGGGCTGTTCTTTCCAAAAGCGGCTGTGGTCCAGAGGCAGGCGCCCCACAGACCCTGCTTCTGCCCCACTACAGCTTGTCCCCCCCCGGCTTCCCTGGGCCCGGGCAGGCTTCTTGGCCTCAGCCCCGTTTCCACGTTGCCTCCTGCTGAGGGCTGGGCCCACGTGCCGGGTCAGGGGGCAGCTTTTCCCTCCAGCTCCTGCTCTGCCCCAGTCAGGGACCCCCCGAAGGGCCTTGCCCGGACCCCCATTCACTCCCTGTGGCCGTTGAGGGGCTGCAGCTGGGCCCTGCTGCTCCACACCAGCTTGGCCCCCTTTCACAGAGGGGACCGGAGGCCGGGCTACCCCCAGCTCGGCGGCGCTTGGAGCTGTGGCCCGGAGGGCAGCCGGGCCGCCCAGCACCGCCCGCAGCACCATTGCAAGGCTGGCCATTGCAGCGCCTTTCCACTGAGCGGCCGGCCTCTGGCCCGGGAGCCACTCGGCGGCTCTAGGCCAAGCCCTGGCTCAGCCGCTTGGACTGGTGCATGGCGGGTTTCCCCGCCAGCCTCTGCCTCAGAGGGGCGGCCCGGCCACGCCCCGGGCTGGGCGCTGGGGATGGGAACCTCCGCCACAGGCAGCCGGCGTCTCAGCGAGGGCCTGGGGGTTCGCAAAGACCGGGCCGGGCCGCTGTGCCGGCAAAGCCTCCCCGCACGGCTCCATGGACCGGCACGAGCTGAGCTGCGGCCTCACGCGGGCGGGGCAGATCCAGCGCCGGGGTGGCAAACGGCCCCTTCGCAGCCCAAGCCCCTGCTCCCGTCCAAGGCTCTGTCTGCACCAGCCCAGGGCCCTTCGCCCAGCAGCTGTGGCCGGCGCCCACGGGGCAGGTTCTGTGGGCTGCAGGCCCGGGGCCGTGGCCGGCGGTTTTGAGACTGGCGTCCGTCCGGAGCACTCGCAGACGACCCGGGCTCCTGGCTGCCCCCCTGCTGTGGCACTGGGATGACCCTTGCTGCCCTGCCCCATTGGTGGGCTCACCGGTGCCATGGGCCGGGGGGGAGTTCCCCATTCCGGGCAGAGGGGCCTGCCACCCCGGGAAGCTAGCAGCCGGCTCTTGGCGTGGGGCTGGCGCTGCTTGGCTGGCTCAGCCAGGCCCCAGGGTGCACAGGCACAGAGCAAGGTGTGACAGATCGTGGTGTTCACCTGGGGCCGGACCCTCCCCCTCCCCCGGACAGGGCTGTGCCCGCCCCGAACCAGCCGACAGCCCGACAGTCGCACACGGGGCTGCGGGCGTCATGCCCAGCAGCCGGTAACTGGCGGGCAAGCCCCGAGCGGGAGGGGGAACTAACAGGGCGCAGCGCAGGGGGGGCTCCCCGGAACTGTCTGCAACAGCACGAGCCCCCCGCTGCAACCAGGGCAGGCAGCGGGGCTGGCCTGTTGCCTCCTTGCGTTCCCCGTGAATCCCGCGGGTGCCTGCGCGTTGCCCGAGCCGCGGGCAGGAGCAGCGTCAGCAGCAGGGCTGTGCCTGGGGGCGCTCCCCACGGGGATGGGTGGCCAGGCAGCGGGCGCCCCGCAGGCCCTGGCGGGGATCAGAGCCGCTGCCTGCCCCCAAGAGCCCAGCCTACAGCCGCTCCCCCTGGGTCTGGGCCATTCGCTCTGCGGGGCAGGCCCCCGCCAGCCCCCACCCCGGCTCTCTCCCCACAGGCAGGCATGGCCCTTGCCTGCCCCGCGCCCCAGGCCCTGCTGAGTGGCAGCCGGAGATGCTGGCTTGGCTGGGCCCCTCTTGCGGTAGGAGATCTCCGGCCTCCCTCCAGGCCCAGACGTGGGAATCAGCCCCGTGCCGAGAGCCCAGCACAGCCCGTCCCCGCAGTGTGAACACTAGCCGTGAGCGGTCGTGCGCGGGCACACGTGTGTGCAGGCACTGGGGAAGGGGCAGCGGGAGCTGGGGAGTGAGCCGGTCTCATGCTCACCGGAACCAGTCGGGGGGTCGCCCCAAGGTCTGGGGTGGGAGGTGTCGTCAGTCAGGCGCCCCAGCAGGGATGCTAACCTGTCGGCTGCGTGCGGGGGTGCGCTCCCCTAGCTGCTGCGTTCACCAGGCGCAATTGGTCACGCGATGGGCCCCCAGAGCCCCCAGAGCCCGGCCCCGTTGTCAGCGCCCAGACTCGCTGCTGCCCGTCGGTGCCCCGTGACAACGGCCTGGCTCGGTCAGTGCTGTGGGTCCAGCGTTGCCCCTTGGCCAGCCCCCCCCGCACCCTCATACCCAGGGGCAGACAGGACCCCCTCCCTCCTGACGTGCCAGGTGCCCCCCGTTCGCCAGCGACGCCCCGTCCCTCGCGCCAGGGGCCTGGCCCTGCCAGTGCCCTGGGGGCTGGTACCGAGATGCCCTGCGGGAGCTGTCCTGGGACCAGCCTGTTGCAATGGGCCCACGGCCCATGTCTGGCGCCTGTTGCTGTGGTGTCAGCCCTGCACTTACCGGCGAGCTGGGCCTGCCTTGCCCACAGCCCATTAGCAGAGCCTTGCCCACAGCTCCCTGGGCCTCGGGCCTCCCACCCGGCCCGTGCTGTGGGGGCTTCTTTCCTCTCCAGGGGTGGCGCTGAGCCAGCTGCGGGGGCCTAGCCCAGCGGGCAGGGGGGCTGTCAGGCTGCACCCCCATCCCCCGGCAGGGCGGGGAGGAGATAAGCGGC
This sequence comes from Rafetus swinhoei, assembly GCA_019425775.1. Taxonomy (NCBI): domain Eukaryota; kingdom Metazoa; phylum Chordata; order Testudines; family Trionychidae; genus Rafetus; species Rafetus swinhoei. Next base: position 1,658,511 of record CM033447.1, read on the forward strand.
TGCAGCTGGCTGGGAAGCTGCCCCGGTCCCATGCTGCTCCCCTGGGCTGGGCCCATCCTGCGGGTGGAGACCGGCTGCTGGCAGGAGCAAAGGAACAGTTTGTTTTGGGGGGGTGACGGACCGGGCCGGGTCTGGGCACCGCTGAGGGCGTCCGCTCAGGGCGAATTGCTTGAACTTGGGGCTCCTTACGACCCCAGACTGGAGACCTTCCCAAATAGGCCACAAACCAGTCACCCCGAGCGCTTCAGCTGCCAGCCTGGCCAGCCAGATGCCTGACAAGCAAAACCCCTCAGGCACCCCAGCTCTCCCTGTGCCCCAATCAGCCTCAGGCCTAACACACAGGTGAGGGGTTATAGGAGCCAATCTCGCCTACCCCGAATGGGTCCTCCCGGTCCCAAGAAACCAGCCACAGATCCCAGTCAATTTACACTCTGGACCTTACCCACAAGATCACACGGAGCCAATCCCTCAGAATCTACAGCCTAAAGGTTTATTACTAAAAGTAAGAAAAGGTGGCGAGTGAGGCTGTTAAGGAGAATACGTCACACGCGCCAATCCCCCAGGTCTCCATGCAGGCTCCCAGCAGAGATGTTATAACTGCCAGCTTAGGAGTCTCTGGTGCACATCCTACGTCAGGACGGGTCCATGGTTCTTCCCCGCTCGCTGTCCCTCGCAAGGCTGCATCTGGGGACGGTAGCTGAACTGAAGACAAGATGGAGTCGGCCACATGGCATTTTATATCCACCCGTGGTGCCTTCCAAGCTGGGGCAGGTCACATGGCCCAGTGACCTATCCCTGGGTCCCAAGTCAGCAGCCATGATGCTGGCGGGTTGGCAGGTCCCAGACACATTCCTCAGGTGTATTGGCCTCTCTGAGCGCCCTGTCCCTGGAGCCTCACTAATTAGCACAGTCACTGACTGACCATTCCTGGCCCATTGCTCTGTCTCAACACAGAGTCCGTATTCATAACTCCACAGACAGACATCACACAAGTACATGAGTACCATACATAAAATCAGGGGGACATGAGCTTTCATCTGACACCTCACATGGCCCCCTTTGTACAGACTTTGGGGCAACCCCCCCTGGGATGCAGCAGCGATCTGTCTGATCCCCTTAAAATCCAGTAACGTGACAGGGCAAGTAGTTCACCAGTAACGTGGGGGCGGGCTGCTGAGCGCCATGTGCAGTGGCTGGGGTGGGGTCAGGAGGCTGAGGTTGGTGCCATATGCCCAGTTCCTTATTGGTGGGTCCCAGTGCTGGGGGCCCCCCCAAAGCCCAGGGTCCGGGGCAGCCGGGTCTCTGCACAGGACGGCTCACTTTAACGGCCCTTCACAGACCTGAAGGCCATTGGCTGGTCCCCTCCCGCCGCCATCTTCTCTCACGGGTCAAGGTGCCCATGTTTTTAACCCTTTCCTTGGCTGGCAGGGTTCCAGCCCTGTTCCTTAGTCCGCCCTGGCCTGCCTCCTCCGAAAGTGGGGCGTCCAGCACTGGACACAAGTCTGGCTGAGCCCTCCCCGGCGCCAGCGCGATGGAGAGACAGGCCCCCGCCTCCTGTGTCTCCACTCGACACGCCTGCGAGCACACCCAGGATGCTACGTGTGATCCCCTCTGAACCCCCGCAGCCTTTCCTGCAATCCCCCAGCCCAGCCCAGGCCTCAGCAGCCTCGGCCCTCGAGCCAAACCTGGCTCAGCGTGGCAGCGAACCTGGCTCTGGCGTCACTCCCAAAGAACTGGCAACTGTAAATGAACAGGAACCATTCCTTCCACGTTTGAAAGGCCTCGCAGCCCGAACGCCGGCACGGAGCTGGGCCCAGCCAGGTCGCATGGACACGTCCGAGCACTGTGCAAAAAGAGGCAGGCGCCGGAGTCCCAGTCGATCACGTGGGGGAAGAAGTTGTTGTGTACAGCCGCACAGGCACACCCCTTTGTGGGCAGTAAGCTGCCTACCAGTGTGGTGGTCCTAGCTCGTACCGTTTGGGAGGTGTTCGTGAACAGACAGACAGACACACAAATAGACAGGCGCACGCGCACACACACACACACACGCTGTGACAACGCAGTCGGGGTTCCCCCGATCCTGCACCCCCGTAGCAGCCAGAACAGACTCCGCCAGTCGTAGAATAGAGAGGGGTTTATTGGTCCTTCAGGATACAGCCCAGCACAGACGTGATGTGGCTACAGGGGCCAGGGCCAGGATGCCTCCGACCCTAGGGTTAGGGGTCCATCGCCCCTAGGCCCCAGCTTAGCCTCCTCTCTCCATGCTTCCCCGACAGCCACTGCCTCCCCCCCCCAGCCCTGCCCCCCAGCCAGGTGCTGGTCTCCGCCTTCCTCCCTTTGTCTCCCTCCCTGGGAGGCTGAGCCTGGGTGTCTGGGTTAATACACATTTGGGAGAGTCAGTGAGAATCTCCCATCCCAGCGCAGGGGGACCCCGGGTCACAGAGCAGACAGCCCCCCACTACACCACACGCGCACACACTCAAACATGTAGCAGACAGCAACTTCCTTTGCGGTTGCCCCCGTGCCAGCGACCCAGCGCAAGGGGGCCCGTCCCTGGAGCTCACGACTTTCGTTACGGCACAGCGTGTGGCTCGTTCACGCCTGCAGTCAGGACCATTCGAAAACGGGCCCCTCGGCACTTTGCAGGCCAGGTTTCTGTGTGCCGGGGTAGCTAGTAAGTGGGGGGGACGAGGGGCGCTGTGGGGGCTGATCTCCGAGGAGCACCTGCCGCCGGCGGTCATTCGGACTAGCGCGTAACACCGCGACCTCCACAAAACCCTCCGGCTGGCCTCTTGGTGGTGCTTCCCCCAGACCTCGAATAGAGCCTCCCGTCTCACCTGCTGCCTGGCTCGACAGGTGCATGACAGCTATTTGCACGGCGCAGCAGCTGGTTAAAGCCACGGTCTCCTCGTGATAGTTCCCGGGTGCAGAGGCTCCATACAACCCCGGGGAGCTGCCTGTCTTGTAACCGTGTTAACAGCCTGGCTGTGTTGTTTGACTCCCGATGATTCACCCCACATCGGCCCACACACCTAGTCCCAGCTGGAGCAGATAAGAAGGCTGTTCCTAGAGAGAGACAAAGGAAGTGGGAGGGTAGGGCCTGGGAGCTGGGGCAGCCTGGGCTGGGGGAAGCATGAGGAGCGCAGACTAAGTCCAGGTCGGGGGTGTCAGGAGCCGGGAACCCCTGTCCCCCGAGAGGACTAAGGCTCTGCCCTGGCTCCTGTGGGAACATCGCCCCTAAGCCAGGCCGGGTCTCTGCAAACCAATAAACCTTCTACTCCACTGGCCGGCTGAGGGTCACATCTGGCTGCGGACGGAGGTGCAGGGCCGGGGGCTCCCAGACGCACCGTCACAGGAGCCCTGTGATGTGTTTCCCCAGAGGCGCTTGGCGGAAGGGCTGGCCGGCCATGGAGGGGACTTCCTGTCCAGCCCGGACTTCGGGAATGAAAGCGACGAGGAAGCGGGGCAATTCTAATCCCGGCCGGAACTCTGCAAATTCCACTGGAGGCTATCCCGCCCTCTCGCTGCTGCGCACAGCACACACCCTCCCGACGTGTGGATGGCACCGTCACACACATTTCTATGCAGGTGACCATGTTTGCTAGGCTCGTTTGGCCCAGCGCCCAACGCAGGTTCCTGTGAACGTCTTTGTTTGGAAGGAGCTGGATTTGCCACACATTGGCCGACTATTTACATGCTCTGGTGTGATTCCTAAATGCAAAACCACAGAATAAAATGGGGAGACCAGCGCTAACAGCTTCCGCTGGGAGTGGGTGTTGTTGTCCGTCCATACTGGGATAGCGGTTGCAGGGACGTGCCGCTTGGCGCGGGCCCAGACCTATTTTGCCAACCCCAGCCGCTTACCCCAGTTGCACTCACAGCACGTTAGGGGGCTGGTGTGGGGCTCTATGGGGCAGCAGATTGCACAGGACAAAGAGGTGCCCTCCCCCAGCTCCTTCCAGCCAGGCTGGTGGTCGTGGGCCGTGTCACCTGGGGTGACCCACGATTGTCATCCGGCCCCGCCAGTGCCAGCCCAGCTCCTGCCTGGGTTAATTAATGACTGGTCGTTTCAAGGCTTAGCACGCTCCAGCGTCAGCTTGACAAACTTCCCAGCAAGTGGCGGGCACGGCTGGCTGAGCCGCTGGGAACACAGACCCAACTCCAGCCCGGTGGGCAGGGGAGGTGGAAGAAGGGGAGGTGGGGAGCAAAGAGTCCCCCCGCCCCGGCCCAGTTGGCTGCAGGGTGCAGCCCATGCCCAGATGAACACGCGGCTCTGCCATGTGTGCGCCCAGTGCCCCGTGTGAGGAGCACAACAGGGGCACCAGTGAGTCACAAGTCCTCGTGCTGGGCTCACCAGCGCCATGTGTGTGAGGAGGGTCTGAGCGGGGAGCAGGGGCAGGCGGGTGGGCAGAAGGAGGAAATGGGGTGTGGGGGCAGAGTAGGGGCTGAGGGTCTCTGGGCAGAGGCACCATGTGAGGAGCAAGGTCTAAGTGGAGGGGCAGTGTCAGTGGACAGGGCAGGGTGTGTGTGGGGGCAGGTCTCTGGGTGAAGATTTTGGGGGCAGGGTGGGGCAGGTCTCTGAGAGGGGCAGGGTGGGGGCAGGTCTCTGGGTGAAGATTTGGGGGGCAGGTCTCTGAGAGGGGCAGGGTGGGGGCAGGTCTCTGGGTGAAGATTTGGGGCAGGTCTCTGAGAGGGGGCAGGTGGGGGCAGGTCTCTGGGTGAAGATTTGGGGCAGGTCTCTGAGGAGGGGCAGGGTGGGGGCAGGTCTCTGGGTGAAGATTTTGGGGGGCAGGGTAGGGGCAGGTCTCTGGGACGCGAAGTCTCTGTGGGGCCCGGTCTCTCGGGCGGGGGGCGGGCTCTGTGCGCGCCCGGGGGCAGAGCCGAACTTCGCGCTCCGGCCGGGGCTGGAGCAGCTCAGCGCGTCCCGCCCGGCGAGCCAGCGCCGCCCCGCATCGCCCGGAGCCTGCCAGGGTAAGCGCCGCCGGGCTGCGGGAGCCTGCCCCACACTCCGTCCGCTAGCCAGGGCCAGACCCGGGCGGGGGAATCCGGGCCTGATGCCGCCCATTCAACGGCGCGGGAGGGGCGGGGAAAACTGAGGCACAAAGCGGGGCGGGACCTAACCACTAGCCCCCACTGCCCTGTCCGAGCTGGGAACAGAACCCAGGAGTCCTGCTTCCAGCCCCCTGTCTAACCACTAGCCCCCACTGCCCTGCCCGGGCTGGGAACAAAACCCAGGAGTCCTGCTTCCAGCCCCCTGTCTAACCACTAGCCCCCACTGCCCTGCCCGGGCTGGGAACAAAACCCAGGAGTCCTGCTTCCAGCCCCCTGTCTAACCACTAGCCCCCACTGCCCTGCCCAGGCTGGGAACAAAACCCAGGAGTCCTGCTTCCAGCCCCCTGTCTAACTACTAGCCCCCACTGCCCTGCCCGAGCTGGGAACAGAACCCAAGAGTCCTGCTTCCAGCCCCCCGTCTAACCACTAGCCCCCACTGCCCTGCCCGAGCTGGGAACAGAACCCAGGGACCTGAACGCCCAACCCTCCGTCCCCAGGGCAAGGTGGGGGCTGGATCCCTGCCCATGCTGGCCAACATGCCCCCAATGCAGCACTGGGTGCTCTGGACCCAAATTGGGGCTCGCATGGTCCATCCACTGTGAGCTGTGACCCCCGCCTGCTGCTCTGGGCTGGACCCTCCAGGCGCTGGCCGATAGCCTGACCCCTGCTTGGGACCGGGGCAGAGCCGCAGGCTGGGCACTGGGGGACAGGGGCATCCCTGGGGGTCACCTACTCCCCATGGGCTTGGGGGCTCTCCTGTTACTCTGGGGGTGGCTGTCTGTAGCCCCCAGGGAGGAGGCATGGCCCAGGCACTCGTGTACACTCTCTGGACCCCCTCAGACACCTGATCCACCGGGCCGCCCCACATGTTGGGGCAGAGTTAATGCCCCACCCACAGTGCTACTGCCCTGCAGGGGTTAATTAAGCCCAGTCAGAGACTCTCTGCTCTAAGCCCAGCTGGGGGGGGGGGGGGCAGGTTAAGCGGCTGGTGGCTGCCGCACTGGGTTACCCCACAAGCCAGGCCTGGCCAGAGGCCGGTGGGGGGGGGGAGCTGGCTGGAGCGTCATGTAGCTGGATATGAGTTCTCTGCCCCCAACATGGGGTCTGAGATGGGGGGGTGGAGGGGAGGGGGTTTCTGGCACCCGTGGGCCAAGCCAGGGTCTGTGACAATCAGGGCAAAAAAATGGGGAGGCATATGGGGAAACCACATCCTCCCAGCCGCCTGCTGCTGGGGAGCGGGGTACCAGGGGGCACCCACCCCAGGGCTGCCTTTCTGTTTTGGGGCCCTGAATCCCCCGGCTCCCTGCCTGGCTCTGCGTCAGCAGCCCACAGGGGCCAGGTGGGGCGGGAGGGGGAAGGGTGGGCCGGGCTGATCTCAGCCTCATGCTGTTTGCATTTCAGTGCCTTTGGGTTGCTCTCCTCACAAATTAACGGAGGCTTCTGGGAAGGAGCGTCACCCCCCCATAGTGTTTTCAGGTGCCCCCACCCCGGGGCCCATGTGCGGTGTGATGGGCCCGCCCAGCTGAGCTGCGTGGATCCCATGCCTGTCTGCCTGGGGCGCTGCCCGCCAGCCACTCCCTGCGTTCTCCCCGGCAGAAAGCACCAACAGGTGTTTGAATTTCTGCCCTGTACTTCCTGCTGGGCCCAGTGCCCTGCTCACATCTCTGGTCTGTTGCAGGAGCCTGACCGGGCGGGACAGCGAGGAGCCAACTGCCCCCAGAGCAGCTTGTTGCCCCAGTGGCCCTGGGGCCCGGCCCAGGATGGCCCTGCAGAATGTCTCGCAGCCGGAGTACCAGCCGGAGCTGGTGCCCTCCGCGGGCAGCCTGCCTGGCCTCTCCAGCATGGTGCACTCCTTCCTGGGGCTGGTGCAGCCCAACGCCTTCCCAGCTGGTAAGCACCTGGGGCAGGCGCCCCTGCCTGCTGCTCCCAGAGCTCCCTCCCCTCACTCGGGGTTTCCTGGGGTGGGGGCAGTGGCTGATGTGGAGCAGGGCAGGGCCAGACCTGGGTGACTTGGGTCCCTCCCTGCAGGGTGCTGTTTGAGGGTTCAGCACGGTGCCCTGCACCCCCCCGCCCCAGCTCTGCGTGCACGGGGCCGGCCCAGCGTTCACGGCTCAGCCACCCCACAGCTGTCTGCTCCCCTGTCGCGGGAGGCCACATGGCCCCATGCCTGGGACCCCTGGGTTCTCTACCTGGCTCTGCTGCTCACCTGCTGGCTGAGCTTGGGCTGGTCACGCGCCTGCCCCGTGCCTCAGTTTGCCCGTCGATGGGATGGGCTTGGGAAGCACGGCTGGAGCGCGCTGGGCCCGAGGGCAGTCTGCGGTGGCGTAACGCACAGTGCAACAGACGGAAGGGCTGTGGTGCGGGTTACAACATGCTTGGGGGCTGGGGGAGGGATGCTGGAGCCTGGCAGGCCTGTTAAAGGAACGATTTACTTTTGAACGGGCAGCCCCCTGCTACGTGTCGAGGTCGGAGGGGTGGGAGCGACGGGGGAGCTGGCTGGCAGGAGGGCATAACAGGGGCCAGTGGGGAAAGGTTCGGGGTGGCGACAAAGGGGGCACGGGGTATGGGGTCATTCATGGGTCATGGGGCAGAGACTCAGCTGGGACAGAGGGTGCATCTCAGCCAGACTCCTCTCCCCTCCCCACCCTACCCCGAGCTCCACCAGCCCTCTCAGCTCAGCCTCCTTATCCGTGGGGCTGCGGTGGGGGTCCCAGGAGGCAGGGCTGTTCTCGGCCTCAGGAGTGTTGCAGATGGGCTGTGGTCTGAGAGCCCTGGGAAAGTGGGGGGTGTAGCCTGCAGCCCTGGGCAGGGCCTGGCCTCCAGCCTGGAGGGATGACTTCTGGGGCGTTGATCCAGCCCTGCCCTGTCACGCAGCCGTCGATTGGTTACGCGTCAGTTACAAGGCAAAGGGTGGCCAGCCAGGGGGCAGTCGGCAGAGGTTACAGAATTGCCCCGGGCAGGTCAGTCCCAGGCAGAGAGCGAAGAGCTCCAAAGGGATCTCGCCCAACGGGGCGACTGGGCTGCACCAGGCCAACAGTGTTGTAGCCATGTGGGTCCCGGGCTACCAGGGAGAGCCGGGCGGGGAGCGGGTGCCTCTTATGGGACATGCGTCTGTTGTGTCTTGAAGAGCAATAAAAGCTGCTATCGAGCGCCGCGTCTCTTGGCAACAGAGCGGCAGATCAAACCCAGTGTGCCAAACGCAGCGTAATGCACGCTGGAAAACACCCCACTAGCCGTGCAAAGGACGGGATCCAAATACGCCCAAGAAAAAGCTCTTGGAGTCAGCAGGGAAAGTAATGTAGTTTCTTACAGGTACCGCAACCCGGCTCCCTGCCAGCTCTTTCCGTCGCTCCCTGCTGGCTCTTGCCGGAGCTGTGCGCCCGGGTGCCCCCGCTCCCTGCACCTCGGGGAGTCCTTGTGGCTCACTCCCTGCGAACAGCCGCTCGAGGCGCAGCCGCAGTCCCAGCAGGGGGTCTGTGAGGGGCTGTTCGGAAAGGGGTGGATCGTAAGGCAGACAATTGCATCGTGCAGTTCTGTCGCCTCACCCCAGCGAGAGATTAGAAGTGGGACAAGCGCAGAGAAGGGCCAGGGATCAGCCGCCACCCGAGGGGAAACGAGAGCGCAGGGGCTGCACAGCTTAGAAACGAGAGGGCGGGGCGAGGCGGCCGGAGGGCTAGGAGACCGAGGCGGGTGTGGAAAAAGTGACTCGGGACGTATTATTTACCCTTCCCAGAACATAAGACCTAGGGATCACCCAATGACGTAACAGGCAGCTGGTTGAAAGCAAACTCAAGGAAGTGCTGCTGCATGCAGGGCACAGCCAGTCTGGGGAACTCCTCCCGGCTGGGGGCTGTCAAGGTCAAACTGTAACTGGGTGACAAAAGAACTAGACAAGTTCCTGGAGGGCTGATCTGTCGTCGGCTCTTAGAGGGAGACGAGCCCATGCTCAGCGCGTCCCTAACCCTCGGAAACGCTTCGCTCCTGGCCCTGGGCTGGCCATTGCCTCTGGGGCAGGCAGGACGCGGGGCCAGGTGGACCATGGGCCTGACCCAGCCTGATGTCCTGACCTGGCAGCTGACAGGACTGGGCCCCTCTCTGCAGCCCCTGAGCCGAGTTTGGGAGTCAGTAGCGGGCCCTGCCCCCTCCACAGCCATGGGGGCTCCCAGCCGGCAGGACACACGGGGGGGGGGTGTCATTGGCTCCCAGGGACCCAGCGCAGCACAGACTGGGCAGCACAGGGACCAGGAGCAGCCAGGGCAGCCAAGCCTGGGGGGAGGAGCCCTGGTCGCTCATCCTGCCCAAGCCAGCCGGACTCCCCCCACACCCAGTAGCCCAGCTAAGTCCCCTCCAGCCCTCTTCTTCCTTTGTCCCCAGCCAAAGGTATCTCCTGGTCACACCTTCCTTCCAGGTGCAGGCTCCTTACGGGCTGCACACACTTCCTCAGTGAGTCCCCGGAATCCCCCATCCCTAACTAGATAGTAATGCAGTGCCCGGGGAAACCGAGGCACGCGCCCGGGGTACCACAGGACAGCAGAAATCACATGCAACCGAACAAAGCAGACCGGGCGACTCCAAGCCCCGCTGCGTCACAGGGGTGCGGCAGGATCTGTGTAGGCTGGAGGGCAGAGGGTTGGGAGGTGTGTGGGTGCAGGTGAGCTCAGGGCAGGGGTATGTGGGGGAGCTCGGGGCTGGGAGTGCAGCCTGGGGCCCTGATCTCCACAGGTCGGAGCACCCTGGATCACCGTGGCCAGAGATGGGTTTGGGGGGCCCACCCCTCTGAGTCAGGTCCCCTTGAGGAGGTCGCCACATGGGCACCCAAGGTCAGGGAAAGCGTTGGCAGTGGGCTCTCCGTGCCTCAGTTTCTCTGCTCTGTAGAATGAGGATCGCGACCCTTCTCTGTTTGCAATGCAGGCGGGGGTCAGCTGGTGCGGGGATGGGAGGCCGCCTGGGAACGGCCCAGCTGTGCTGGAGGGACCGTTTCACACATGAACCCTATGAGGAAGAGCCTGGCTGCTTGTGGTCAGCGGAGAGCCTGGGCCGGGTAGCCCTGGTATCCGCCCAGCTGGTCCTGCTGCACCAGCCGCTGCTGGCTGCTTTCCCTTTCGCTTCCGGCTGCTGGGCGCTGCTCACCAGCGGCCTCGGTCCACGCCCAGGGGGCTCTGGCCCCCTGAATCGTACGGCTCCCCCACCCCGCCTGGGCCGGCCTGAGGCACTTTTGTCCTTAGCCGCTCCCTTTGCCTCCCCGACCTTGTTTCCTTGTTGCCCCATCGCGCCGCCTGTTTCTTTTGCAGCTTGCAAACACGCAGACCTGACTGGTTTGATCAGTTTCTGTGGTCAGCTGTGCCGGAGCAGGGGGCGGGGCTGTGCTGGAGCAGGGGGCGGGGCTGTGCTGGAGCAGGGGGCGGGGCTGTGCCAGAGCTAGGGAGGTGAAGGACTAGTTGACTAGTGGAGTATCCAATTAGCAAATGCTTGTCGGATAGTCGACATGCTAGTCGACTAGTCATTCCCCCCCCCCCTTGCTGCCTCTATCAGAAAGGGGCAGCAAGGGGGGAAGAGGTGGGGGTACTTCAAAGCGGCAGCGCCGTGTGGAGCCTGGGGCCAGACCCTGACTCCCTGCTCTGGTGAGGCTCCTTGCGTCTCTGAAGTGTAGCAACAGCCTTGGGAATCGCCTTTCGACTGATCAAAGAGTTGATGCGAAATGCACCGACTATTTGATTTAGTCAGTTAGTCGATACTAAACATCCTTGGCAGGGGGCGGGGCTGTGCCGGGGCAGGGGCCGGGGCTGTGCCGGAGCGGGGAGCGGGGCTGTGCGCAGCCTTGCCTCCGGGGAGAGCGCCCCCTGCTGCCCCCGCCCTGCTCCTGGCAGTGCTGGCCTTTTGCTCAGCGTTCTTCCTTGCACACAAAGCTGTCGCCCTCGAGCCCCGGGTCGCACAGAGGGAGGGGCCGGGGAGGAGTGGGAGTGCTGGGGTGCGGGCCCTGCCAGTGGGAGAGGGGCTGGCCGGGGGAGGTGGTGTTGCTGTGGCTCGGGGCTCTGTGCCGTGGGCCCTGGTGCTGCTGGCTGCCTGGTTGGGACTCGCCTGTAGAGGCTCTGGCTGGCACCCGTGAGCTGGAGGTTGGGCGCTGCTCGCCAGGGGGGCCTGGCTCCTACTGACGGGGGCTCTGGGTCAGGCAACAGCTCCCTGGGCTCCTCGGCATGGCATGGCTACGGGCAGGGCTGCATTAGCAGGAGTGCTGCCCAGGCCGGTTCCGCCCAGACCTATGGGGCAGGTCCCCTGGCACCTGGGCGTGCTGCCAGGGCCGGCCTTAGGCCGATTCGACTGATTCGGTCGAATTGGGCCCCGCGCCTAAGGGGGCCCCGCGCCCCTGACCCCGGAAGTGCCGGCGAGTTACAGAGCCGGGGGCCCTGCTCCACCAATATGTGGAGCTGGGTCTCTCCCCTGGCTCTTCCTGGAGTGGTCCCCGGACCCCCTGCTGCCAGCCCCCGCGCGTCCTCCCACCCCGCCCCCAGAGCGTCCCCCTCGGCCCCGGACCATCCCTGCCGTGCGCAGCTCCTCCTCGCCGCCTGCTGCCGCCCATGTGTGGCCTTTGCAGGTGGGTGGGGAGGACGCCTGGGCCATGACGTCACGTCACGGCCTGGGATTTTAAAACTCCTGGGAGGCACGTTGCGGGGCCTCGCTGGCTCCGGGTTCCGCCTCCGGGGCCTGAGCGCAGACTCTGGCCCCGCAACATGGAAGGCAGAAGGTAGGGAAGGGGCTTGTGCAGTGGCGGCGGCGAAGGGGGGTGGGGAGGAGGAGCGCCGGCGAGGGGAAGGAAGGGCTTGGGCTTGGGCTTAGGCGGAGGCGGAGGCGGAGGTGGAGGCGGGGAGGAGGAGGTGGCGGTGGCAGGGCTTGGGTGGGGCGGAGGTGCGGGGAGGAGAGGGGCGGAGGAGGGGTGGGGAAGGGGCTTGGGCGGAGGCAGAGGGGCGGAGGGGAGGGGTGGAAGGAGAAGGGGCTTGGGCGGGGAGGGGAAGACACCAAGAGACAGGGTGCAGGAGAGACAAATGCCAGGGGCCAAGTGCAGACAATGAGGAAAGGGCAGGAGGAGGTGTCAGTGGGAGGGGACAGGGTGATGCTGGGAGAGGAGAGAGAGGGGAAGGGCATTGGGGGCTGGAGGGGAGGGGAGGTGCTGGGAGAAGGCTTGAAAGAAGGGGTGGGCATGAGAAAGGTGGGGATGGAGCAAGGCATGTGTGAGGGCACAGAGGGGAAGGAGGGAAGGGCAGAGAGTGGTGAGGGGGTGGGCATCAGGGAAAAAGAGGGCAAAGGGGCAGGGGCAGTGAGGGAAGGGGAGGCACCAGGAGGGTGCAGGGCTAAGGGAGGGTGCAGGTGCCAGGGATTCTGGGGTGAAGCAGAAGGGCAGACACCTGCAGGAGGACCAGCACCAGAGGAGAGAGGCAGGGCAGGTGTGTAGAGGAGGTGTTAGAAGAGGGGTAGCTCACATGAGCAGAGTGGGGCTACTGGAGGAGTGGGGCACAGTGGGCAGAGAAGGGCTGGTGGAGGGGGGGCAGGTCGCAGGAGGGCTGAGGGGCGAGAAGGGCAGGAGTCAGGACAGCAGAGGAGGGTGAGGGGTTGGGGGGCAGCAGGCACCAGGGGAGATGATGGAGCAAGGCAAGGAGACATGGCAGCAGAGAGAAAAGGTAAAGGTTTATCAAATATTTATTAATAACTTGGTATGCTGCTCACGGCCAGTTTGTTTGCGCCCGCGGTGCAGTTTGGGTTTCTGTGGGGATCAACACGTGGCCGGGAGTGGGAGCCAAAACAAAAAGTAGTCAGTGTAATGATCTTCTGTTGATATGTGTTTTAGTAGTTAAATTCTTGGACTGTCATTGCTCATGAACAGTGCTGTCACATGGGTAGACATCGGGTAAATATTGCATTTTATTAATATCAGCAAAACTGACTTAAATGGGGCCTGTGTGTGGTGTAGTCTTGCCTTCATCTTTGTATTCATGCCTGTCAGTGTGAGAGAAGCTATTTGTATATATTTGCTTGCATATGCAACCACACTTAAGTTGAGGCCCTCAGCATGTTCTGTAAGTCAGTGTGGCTCATCCCTGGCAGGTGTCTGTCTAACCTGGTCTTAAATATCTCCAGAGATGGAGATTCCACAATCTCCTCAGGCAATTTATTCCAGTGTTTAACCACCCTGACAGGCAGGAAGTTTTTCCTAATGTCCAACCTAAACCTCCCTTGCTGCAATTTAAGCCCATTGCTTCTCATCCTAACCTCAGAGGCCAAGCAGAACAATTTTTCTTCCTCCTCCTTATGATACTCTTTTAGATACTTGAAAGCTGCTCTCATGTCCCTTTTCGGTCTTCTCTTTTCCAAGGTAAACAAGGCCAATTTCTTCAGCCTTGCCTCATATCTCATGTTCTCTAGACCTTTCATCATTTGTGTTGATCTTCTCTGGACTTTCTCCACGTTTCCTGAAATGTGGCGCCCAGAACTGAACATGATACTCCAGCTGGGACCTAATGTAGATGGCTCATTCCCTGCCTAGGGGACGTGAGACTGGGCGGGTTAAGTTCCAATCCTCCAGTTTATTCTTTTCCTAAGCCAGGAGGGCACAGTAGCTCTGATGGGGGCTCTGCAGGAAGGCAGCCCGCACTGCTCCCTGCCTGAAACCTTGTGCAGGTGTTAAACAGCTGTCCAGCCCACCCTAGAGGTGACTGCATTTCAGCGTGCCTGAAGCAACACTGCACCAGCAATGGACAGGAGAATGGCTCCCGGGCATGGCTTGCTCATGACTGCTTCAGTCCTGTTGATGAGCCTCAGCCTCTTTCCTTCCCCTCCCCCGCTTTGCAATGGGGCTGTAGACTCTGGGGGAGAGGGGTGGAGGCAGGCAGAGGTGTCTCCCTGCAGCAGATGTAGACACATCTCTGCATTAATCATTCTCTCATTGAAGTTTTTAGCTTTGTAGTGAGTCCTTTTACATGGAAACTTTGTATTACGTCTTGGTAGAATAGTCCCTAGGACAAGTGAGGCAGAGACTGTCCCTGTGGGGTGAATGAGGTGGGAATGGATAAGGCGGAAGGTGAGCACCTCTGGGCAGTTGCAAAGGTTGGAGAGGGGATGGAAGCCAGATCCAAGATCAATGAGCCCTGGGAAGTGGGCCCATTGAAAGGAGACTGGACCTGTGGATGGCTTGGGGGTCTGCAGCAAGGGCCTGCTTTGGGAAGCCCCCTCTTTGGAGGTGAATGTGGCAGCATTGAGACACCACCCAGAAGCAGGCGCCACAGACACTAACTGCAGATTCATGGGACGGCACTCACAGATCTTGCACATGCATAAGATGATAGATCTGCAGGAGGGAGGGCAGTGGCGTAGTGAGGTGGCCGGAGGGGTCAGTTACCCCTGGGAGAAAAATAATATAAAATTTAGTTAAAAATAGATGTCACACGTTTTTAAAAGGAATACCATATCGCCTGCCTTTTGTCTATTTTTGTCTCTTTAGGCCCCCAGTTAAAATTTTCAAAAGCACTTGAGTGACTAAAGTCATTTTTGAAAATTGGACTTGGAAATCTAAGCTCAGATTTTCAAAGGTAATTAAGCTCCTAAAGAGACAGTTGCCAACTCGGATCTTCAAAGATATCTATCTGATCTTTACACACCTTTGAAAATCTGGTCATAAGTGTCCTAGTCAGTTCTGAACGTGAGATGTAGGAGCCCAGTCCTAATTCCTTCAGGCTTTTTTTTTTTTTTAATTTGAACATTTATCTACACTAATTCCCCCCTCCTTTCTCTTTCACTATCCAATGCATGCATGGATCAAAATTATAGGTGCTTTGTGAATATGCTGACTTGAGAGTGGAAAGATTTCATATTGTCATGTATGATTCCTGGTAACCCATCTCAAATATGAAAAACTAGGTTGATACCTGTTCATATCAGGAGCTGTTGAATTCAGTTCACCATTTGCACTATCTCATTAGGATGTTTAGTGGAGAAGATATTATTTTTTTATTTTTTTATTTATACTGTGGGCAAAGCATGGGCTCACAAGAATTCCTCCATTGTTTTAACATGAGTCTCAAAACATTTGGTGTTTTTCTAAAGGCCTGGAGTCAGTTGATTATGTAGGAATCGCAGCTTTCATTTAAAAAAAGTTCTCTATACTTCTGGGCCTTACAGCTAAGGAGAAAGCTTTAAAACACGAACCCTAAATACTCAAGAAACAAAAGGCCAATAAAAATCCAACATGTTTTATTTTAAAAAAATCTTATGATTTGTAGACCATTCTCATAACTTTGTGTAGGCGTTCCTTGTGATTTTTGGGTTGGCATACTGCTCTTTGATTGGTGAATTTAGAGAGGTCTCTCCCTTCAGTTTCCCTTTCCACCCTCCTTTTTTGTCACAGGTCATCAGAGAATCATAGAGACAATGGAGAGTAGGGTGAGTCCATGACTATGGTTAATGACTGGTCAGGGTGACTAACTATTATCAGCCAGTGGTCTGAATGAGCTATCTACTGCCATCTGTTAATCAACTGTAGGAAAAGGCTTCACGAGCAGACCTTATTTATATAGACAACTTACTTTGCCACAGAGATCAGTAGACACACTTGCTGTGTCAAGGTGATCAATTTTGGCTCTTTTGGGTTGAAATTCACTTAAGACTTGGAGCTGGGAGAATGAAATGTTGTTATCCATATTGTATGATTAAAAGGTAGAAGACCTGAGTTTAATATGACCTGGCTTAGGGTCTACCATAACTTGAACACTAAGCAGAGGATAGTGAGTCACATCTAACTGAAAGTCACAGAAGATGGAAACAGGTTTTATTTCTGGTGGTGTAGAGTCTATTTGGGAGTCCTCAATTATATCTGACACTTTACATCCAGTATTTAAAGGCAGAGCTGACTAGAATCAATTGAGAGTCCTTGTCTTGTCTCAGTGATCGCTTGAGCAAAAATCATTGATAAAATCTTGTGTAGACTGACCTTGGACTCAACATGCAGGCAGTGTGTTGAAGGGCAGTGCAAAGGAGGCAATGGTGGGGAGGTACCATATTACCTAGTGAAATCATTGGTGCTGAAATCACTAAGGCCTGGAATTTGACCACAGACCTGACACTTTCTTAACAAAGACTCCATTTTTGCTATTTAAAAAGTAAATCAATGTAACAGAAAACTGCAACGCTCTCTGGTAACTTTTTAAAAATCAAACTTTAAACTTTATTGAAAAAATTGGATAGTTTGCAATTGAAAATATTTGACCTGCACTTAAGGCAACTGATTTAATGTTGTGTAAAATTTTGCATAATAAAGGATGGCATTTTTTTTGAAAATGTTCAACTATATTGATATCCATTTTGATCAGATCTACTTCTGATGTGATATTTGTGTGTGGCTGTGGTTTGTTGTGTGGGTGGGTTTTTTTTTTTGCTCAACAAAAAATCCTGGGGCGCCAAAACGGTTCGAATTGGGCCCCGCGCTTCCTAAAGCCGGTCCTGCGTGCTGCAACTCAAGGGCAAACATGCCAAGGTCACGCCAGCCGAGGGCGGGTCCGCGCTGGGGTTTAGCGGAGACGTGTGGGCTCCCAGGCTCATCCCAGCCCCTGCTGAAAGGGAGCTCGGGGGTGGGAGTGGAGGTCTAGGGGGTGCCCCTCCCAGCAGGGTCCTGCAGGCTGCAGCCCCGGGCGCTTAGCACCCTGTGGACGTAACCAGGGAGTCGTCCCTTCCTGACCACTCGGCTCCAGGGTGCCCGCCTGGGCTCCAAGCAGGAGCTGCTGGGTGAACTCTCGGGTGCGGCCGGGCGGGCTGGGGGCGCGTGTCTCTGGGACTGCTAACCCCCCTCTGCTCCTCTCCCCAGAGATCATCAGCAAATTGATCCAGCAGACAGCTCCCGTTTCAGCCTCCGCCGCGTACAAAGAGGTGAGGGCCCCTGGCGGGGTGCCGGGGTGGGGCTCCCCAAGGGGCACAGAGGGGGAAGGCCCTGTCCGGGGGACCCTGGGCTCAGCCATGCCCCAACTGCCGCCCCACCCCAGGGATGCCATCCACGCTGCAGAGGGCACTTTGCAAGAATCTACCCCCAGGGCACTTTTCAAAGCCAGGGGTGTCCCCGAGCGGGGGGAGACAACTGGCCCTGCCCCCCACCTGCATCTGGGGGGGCTGTGACGGCGCGTCGGGGAGCCCCCGACCCTGCACCCCCGTAGCAGCGAGAACAGACTCCACCAGCCAGTCGAACAGAGAGGGGTTATTGCTTCTCCAGGGTACAGCACAGACGTGGTGTGATTACAGGAGTCAGGGCCAGGATGCCTCAGACCCTTGGGGTGGGGTCCATCACCCCCCAACCCTCAGCACCCAGCTTAGTCTGTTCCCCTCATGAATCCCAGCCAGGAACTGCCCAGCTCCCAGGCCCTGCCCCCAGCCAGGGGCCGTCTCCCCCTCCCTCCCTTTGTCTCTCCCCTGGGAAGAGCCTTGTTATCCGCCCAGGCTGGGCCGAGGTGTCTGGGCCAATCCACATGTGGGTGAGTCAGTGGGAATCACACAGCACAGCCAGGTGGGGACCCCGGGGTACAGAGCAGACAGCCCCCCACTACGGCACAGGGGCTCCCAGGCGGCAGGGCGCACAGGAGGGTCATTGGTCCCCAGGGACCCAGCATGGCACAGACTGAGCAGCACAGGGACATGGGGCAGCCAGTGCAGCCCAGCCTAGGGGAAGGGGCCCAGAACCGGGGCCTGGCCCCCTCACAGCCCCCCAAGCCAGCTCAGATTCCCCCGCACCCAGCAACTGGTCCCAGCCCTGCCCCGCCCCCTCCTTTGTCCCCTTCCCGGGCAAAAGGGGTGTGATGACGCGGTGGGGAGCCCCCGACCCTGCACCCCCGTCCGCAGCCAGATGGGACTCTCCGCCGGCCAGTGGAGGAGAAGGTTTTATTGCGTCTCAGACACGGCGCAGTGCAGGATCCATGCTAACAGGAGCCAGGGCAAAGCCTTAGTCCTTCTGGGGGGACGGGGCTTCACCCCCTTCCTTGGTCCAGAACATCCTCACTCCCCTAGCCCAGCCAGACTGACCCAGCTCCCCGGCCCTGCCCCCAGCCTGGGGCCAGTCCCCGCCTCTCTTCTTTTCTCTCCCTTCGGGAACAGGGTTGTTACCTGCTCAGGCTGGGCCGAGGTGTCTGGGCCAATGCACAAGTGGAGTGAGTCAGTGGGAACCACACAGCACACCATACAGCCGGCAGGAACACCGGGTACAGAGTAGACAGCCCCCCACTAGGTCATAAGGGGTCACCTGGTGCCCCCCTCAGTGAGCCTGGGCCATCGTGAAGGGGTTGGGCTGAGAAGCCTCCCTCAGTGAGATTCACACCTGAAACTCCCATCCCATCTAGACAGCAGTGCAGGGCCCGAGGAAACTGAGGCACGCATAGAGTCACTCCAGAGCAGCACAGGCCAGCAGGAATCCCATGCAAGAGAACCGAAGCGAACCCTCCCCACTTGGTCACACGTGCACCAGAGCCGGTGACTCCCTCCTGCCTCCCCACAGCCTCGCGCCTCCCCCGCAGTGGCCACTGGGCATGGGGCGCCCCCTCACGTCCCGCCCTGAGCTGCCAGGCTGCGTTACACGCCACCGTGTTCTGCCCCAGAGGCAGCTGCATTCCGGGCGGGGGGAGGAGCGCTGCGGGGCGGACGTTGCTAGCGCTCGCGCTCTTGCCCTAGGTGCTGGTTTACGAGGTGGGTTTCCTGGTCTGCGCCGCCATCGGCCTCCTCTTCATCCTCCTCGTGCCCCTGGTGGGTTTGTGCTTCTGCTGCTGCCGCTGCTGCGGGCGCTGCGGGGTGAGCTGTCCCAGAAGCCAAGCAGGCACATGGCCTGCCGGCGCCGGGCGCTCTTCGTCTCCGTGCTGCTGGTCACCACCTTCGTCCTGTGAGTGCCGCGCGCCGGGTCCCGCCAACACGCGCCCCCAGCTCCCGGCAGGGAGGGCCTGCCCAGCACCTCCCCGGCCTTCTTGCAACGGAGAGCCCCACCGGCTCGGGCACTGCTGCCTGGCCGCGCTGGCCCCGGGGTGCAGGGCCCCCAGCTGCGGGCGGAAGGGTTGGGAAGCACCCGGAGGAGCCGCTGGTACTAACCCCTCTGAGCGAGACACATCCCTCGGCCCCCAGGCTGTCCCTGTCCGTGGGCCCCGGTCGCCTCTGCTCACAGAGCGGTGGCCTGGGCGGCTGCGTGAAACCCCGGCTGAGCGGTGGGGCGGCCCAGGACCGTGTTCTGCCTGGCCCCAGCTGGAGCCCCTGGGCGTGGGGTCCCGGCGGGTTTATCCCTGCGCTCATGCTGCGACCCCACCCCGGGGAGCAACTCAGCGCAGGGGTTCTGGCCGGATAGCAGCTGGGCAGAGGGGACCCAGCTCCCTGGAGCCACCTTTGGGGGACAGGGGGCCGGGGGCAGGAGCCTGGGAAGGGGCAGATGCTGGGAAAGCGGGCGGGCGAGGCCAGGAAGTCTCCATTGTTCGCAGGAGCAGATTCCCGCCTGAGGACAAAGGGCCGGAAGCTGCAGGAAGTTGGCCCTGGAGTTCAGTCCAGGGTCAGAGCATTGCAGGCCAAGCCGGTGCCTGGGACTCGCCTCGGGGAGGGGCGCCCAGCTAGTAACCAGGACTGGGGGGTTAGCGCCCGGCCCCCTCCCCACCGAGGCTACGTCTACACAACAGGGGTTTTGCGCAAAGACCCACGGTGTGCCCACGCCTCAGACGCGTTTTTGCGCGAGTAAATCTACAGTCAATGGACAGACCGGAGGGGTGTTTGCGGTGTGGGCATTCCCCCCTGCTGCGAGGCAGAACTCCGTCTTGCACAAGAGTTCTTGTGTGGACGGGCAGCCCGGATTTTGTGCGCAAAATCAGCCAATCGGAAGAAGCCCAGGTGCCCTGGTGGCCATTCTGTGAATAGCTGTCAGCGCTTTCCATGCAGTCTGGATGCTCTCTTGTGCAAAAGCGCATCGCTTTTCCAGTGCACTTTTGCCGCGTGGGCGCGCTCTTGCACAAGAAGTTTTTGCAGAAGATCTCTTCCGCAAAAAGCTTCTTGCACGAGAAGCCTGTAGTGCAGACGTAGCCTAGTGTGACCAGCAAGATGATGCTGGAGCCACGCTCGGGGAGCAGCTCTTGCAGCTGGGCCCTGGCCACACTTGCTGGGGCAGGTCGTGCTCTCGTGCCTCAGTTTCCCCATCTTTGTGATGGAGAGGCTGGAATTTGCCGGGGCGGAGGGCGAGCGGCTTGGTCAATCTGTGCAAAGTCTGGGCTCTCCCAAGGGGCCACGGACCTAGCTCCCACTGAGAAGGGGAAGGGTTCTAGAAGTGCTTGCCACAGACTGGCTAGCCATGCGGCCCCCTGCTGGACAGGATAGGAGCTGCCAATGTTTGTGTCATAAGGCCTATACCCCCAGGGGCGATTCTCCTATAGCTCAGCTGGTAGGGGCCGGGGATTGATGCCTCCTGTGGTGTAGAAGTTTGCAGGCTCAGTGTGCACAGCTTGGTGACCCCATGGTGGGGCTGTTGCCAACCTCCCTCCGCTGCTGGGTGCAGACCCTCAGGAAAGGGCGGTCAGTCGACCTGGGATTGGGGTGAAGCTCTAGGGCTGGTGCCTTCGTTGCGAGCCGTGCTTTGCGCTGGCTTGTTGGTTATGCCCCCTCACCCCAAGGGTGGACTTCCCCAGGGAGGAAACTGAGGCAGGTGGCTCCGTGAGGCCGTGACGGAGCTGCCAGGAGTCCCGACACCCAGCCCTGCTCGTGGAGCATGTGGGCAGCCTGGGGGCTCAGCACCCAGAGCTCGCCCTCCCCCGCCATGTCTGACACTGCCCCCCCTTTTCTCCTGGCCCCAGGGCTGGGGACATCTGTGCTTTCATCAGCAACGACCGCGTCTCCCGTGCCGTGAACGGCAGCTTTGGCACCCTCAACGCCACGCTGGACAACCTGGGCATCTTCGTCCGCTCCGTCCCCCAGGTATGCCCGGCCCCCCGCCACTCCTGTCTGCCCGCAGCCCGGCCCTGCCCGCGGGGCGCCGATCCCAGCAGCTGCCCCGGGGTGACGCCCCAGACCCCCGGTGATCCCTGGCTGCTGGGCATGGCCCGTGCCCGTCTTCATCCCTTTGCCTTGTCCCTGCAGCAGGTGGATTTTATCCTGGCCGCCAGCAACGGGCCAGTGGACCGGGCCAACGGGAGTCTCCAGGGTGAGTCTGCAGGCGAGAGGGGGCTGGAGAGGGACCTCGGGAATAGGGGGCAGGTGCAGTTAGTGCATAGGGGCCCAGGGCAGGGGTGGGGGGTTCAAGAGTCAGGAGTCAGGGCAGGGGTGGGGGGTTCAGGGCTCGGGGTGGAGGGATGAGTGCGGGGGACAAAGGCACCATTTCGGCGGGGGGGTGCAGCTGCACATCCCAGGTTGCTGCTGCTCTTCTCCCTCTGGCTCTCAGGGAGCAAGGGGCAATTCATGGCCGGTGCATCCTCTGCCGGGAGCTGGAGGCGGACACATGCGCTCGCTCCCTGAGAGCCAGGGAACCGGGAGGCAGAGCTGGGATGTGTGGCTGCAGCTCCCTGCCCTCCAGAAAGGGCACTGGGGGGCAGGGGGCTGGGGCAGCCCCGGACGGGGGCAGAGACGCGCCCCCAGCCAGCCCCTTTCACCTGCCTGGCTCCCTGTTGCTTAGCAAGACAGCCTGCGGGAGAGCCCGGAGCCCAGCGCCCCAGCTGGTCGGTTTCTGCTGGCCAGCGGGCCGCCCCGGGTGCCGGCTCCTTCCCCTCTGGTTGCAAGAGCAGAATAGAGGCATAAGGCCTCCTGGGTCGGATCGACGGAGCACAGAGTTGTGAAAACCAGGGCTGTCCTCTGGAAAAGAGGACGAATGGCTACCTGGGGACCTGGCTCCTTGGTGGGGCATGGGGAAGGGCGGAGGGCTGTGGGGGGCCTGGCTCCCTGGCAAGGCATGGGGGAGGGTGGAGGGCTGTGGGGGGCCTGGCTCCCTGGCGGGGCATGGGGGAGGGCGGAGGGCTGTGGGGGCCTGGCTCGGGGCGGGGATGGGAGAGGTATGGTTCCGGGGTGGCGATGGGAGAAGGCATGGGGCTGTGGGAGGCCTGGCTTTGGGACAGAGGATGGGGGGCCCTGTGGGAGCCTGGCTCCGGGGTGGCGGATGGGAGAGGGTGTGGGGCTGTGGGGGCCTGGCTGGGCGGCGGATGGGAGGAGTATGGTTCCGGGGTGGGCGATGGGAGAAGGCATGGGGCTGTGGGAGGCCTGGCTTTGGGACGGAGGATGGGAGGGCCCTGTGGGGAGCCTGGCTCCAGGGCAGCGGATGGGAGAGGGCATGGGGCTGTGGGGGCCTGGCTCTGGGGCGGGGATGGGAGAGGTGTGGGGCTGTGGGGGCCTGGCTCTGGGACGGGGTGGGAGAGGCGTGGGGCTGTGGGGGCCTGGCTCCGGGCGGGGATGGGAGAGGCGTGGGGCTGTGGGGAGCCTGGCTCCGGGGCGGGGATGGGAGAGGGTATGGTTCCGGGGTGGGCGATGGGAGAAGGCATGAGGCTGTGGGAGGCCTGGCTTTGGGATGGAGGATGGGGGGGCCCTGTGGGGAGCCTGGCTCCGGGGCGGGGGATGGGAGAGGGCGTGGGGCTGTGGGGGGCCTGGCTCTGGAGCTGCATTATCTGCTGGGCCCCGGCTGCCCCATGGCACGACTGGCTCGCCCTCCCGGATGCTCTGCCCCCATGCTCCCCGCCCGGCCGGCTTTGTCCTGCCCCAGGCTCTGCTCCTGGCCCGGACGGCCCCACTCTGGGCCCAGGAGCCCGTTCCCGGCTGCAGGGGGTCCTGGCGGGGCGCTGGCCCCTCTGGCTCTTGCCTGCTTGCCCCTCCCCCCCACCTGCTTCCTTATCCCTCCCGCCCTCCATGGCACGGCCCCTCCCGCCCAGCCAGGCTCAGTCTCCCTGCCGGTGCCAGCCCGTGGCGTTGGCCCCTCCCTCTCCGGGGGCCGTGGCACAGCCGTGGCTCCGTGGCCCACTTGCTCTGTGCCCTCTGCCCCCCCGCTTGCCCAGGGCTGCTGGGCCCCTGCTGGGGCGGTGGGGGCCCCACGGTGACAGCTCTGCCCCCTTGTCCCCAGCCATTGGGCCCACCCTGGGCGGCAGGATCGTCACGGCGCTGGGGCAGGAGACGAACGGGGCGCTGGACTCCGCCACCCTCCTGCTGGAAGGTACCGGCCCTGGGCTGCTGGGGGGAGGCGGGGAGCCCCATGCACAGCCCAGCCCCTTCGCCCCACAGGAGCTGCCCCCCAGCACCCGCGAGGCCTGAGGGGCTGGCCCACGCTGTGGGCTCCCCTAGACGCTGGGGGGACGAGTGACCCTGGGGGTGTCGGGTGGGAAAGCACCAGCTGGGGGGTTCAGGGCAGCACCAGGGGGCTCGCTGTGTGGTGTGGGGCAGCACCTGAGGGGCACAGGGACTCCCTGAGCCCCATGGCCCCAGACTGGGGAATGGGACCCCTAGAGCCCCATGGCCCTGGGCTGGAGAATGGGACCCCCGGAGCCCCTTGGCCCCGGGCTGGGCCTGGTGCAGAGGGCCGAGCCCGGAGCCCTAGGGACCCTTGCTGTGTCCCCAGAGACGGACCGGGCGGAGCAGGCGCTCCGTGCTGTGAACGCGTCGGGCCAGCGCCTGCAGCAGCTGCAGGACGGGCTCAGAGGGAACCTCAGCCGCCTGCAGGGGCAGCTCAACCAGACCCTGCAGCGTTGCGGCTCGCACTGCGCCAACGTGTCCTCCGGCGGCCTGGCGCCCGAGGCCGACTTCACCAGGGTGAGGCTGGCTGCGGGGCCACAGGGGAGAGTGGGGGTGCTGGGTGGGGACAGAAACCTCCCCCACGTGAAAATACCCCCCAGATGTGCCCGCTGACCCCCTCCCAGTGGGCGGGCCCTCTCCCTGCCTCTGACCCGCCTGCTCCTGTGCCCAGGTCCCGGACGTGAGCCACCAGCTGGAGCTGCTGAGCAACCTGTCCAATGCCAACCTGAGCGCTGCCCTGCAGCAGGTACGGCCGGGGCGACAGGCGCGGGGGGCTGGTCGGCAGGGGCGTGGCGGGAGGGACCCAGCGTGCCAGCCCCTCCAGGCCACGGCTCCAAGCCACGGCTCTGGGGTGCAGGCAGCAGGCACTGATGCCGTGCGGAAAAGGCTGAGTGCGCCAGCCGGATACCCGCCCCTGCCAGCGCTGCCCGGGGGCGGCCAAGGGAGCTTCTGTCCTGGGACCTGCCTGGTACAGAGAGTGCCTGGGGCTGGGCCGGGTCAGTGTTGAGCCCCCAGCATTGGCCAGTGCCCGTGGGGCTGGAGGGCGGGATGGTGCAGGGCCGGGCCTTCGCCCCGTCTCTGCGCTGGGCTCTGAGCTGTCTCTCCCCTGCCCACGCCGGGCGGCAGGCCAACCGGACGCTGAGTGAGACCCCCGTGAAGGTGGAGCAGCAGGCGCAGAAGGCAGTGGCAGGTAAGTGGTGGCAGTCACGCTGGAGTGCCCCCAAGGGATGGGGCAGCATCACCCAGGAGACCCCTCCCACCCCAGCCACACCTGCTCCCCGCTCTGGGACTGGATGCGGTAATGGCCAGGGGCCCTGCCCTTCCCCCAGGGGCCCTGACTGCCCCACTATGGGGCCAAGGGTCCTTCCTGCCTTCCCCATGCCCTCCCCCGGTGCCCTGCCTGCCCTTCTCCCCCAAGGGGCCCTGCCCATCCCCACCCACTGTCCCCTCAGAGCTGTGTCTGCCCCATGTGTTGTGCAGGGGAGCCGGGGGGCGGGGGGGGAGGCCCAGGAGCAGCTGTTGGCAGCTGGGCGTCCCTGAGGTTTCTGTCCCCTCCAGATGCGCGGCGCCAGCTGGGCGAAGTCAGGCGGGCGCTGGGCCGGGTGCGGAACGAGATCCCAGTGCTGGACACGCTGGGGAACATCTCCGAGACGCTGGGCAGCGTGGGCTGGCAGGCCAGCCTCTACGAGCCGCAGGTCACCACCTACGACCACTACAGGTAGGGCTGGGCCGGCAGGACATAGCAGAGCCCCCGGGACTCTGGATCTGAGGGGAGGTTGGGGGGGCCGGAGCCCGCTCGTGCCCCCAGCTCACAAGCGCCCGACTCCCATCCCGCTGTGCTCCCAGCTCACACGCGCCCGGCCCCCATCCCGCTTGTGCCCCCAGCTCACACGCGCCCGGCCCCCGTCCTGCTGTGCCCCCAGCTCACACGCGCCCGGCCCCCGTCCTACTGTGCCCCCTGGAGCAGGGCCCCCGGCCGGCCTCTAGACTCCTCTCCCGTCTCCCCGCAGGTGGATCGTGGGCGTCTGCCTCTGCTGCCTGGTGCTGCTTGTCATCCTGTGCAACCTGCTGGGCCTGGGGCTGGGGGCCGTGGGGCTGCAGCCGGCGGTGTTGCCCATCGAGCGCAGCTGCCTCTCCAACTCCGGCGGGCAGGCCTTCCTGGCGTGAGCACAGTGGCCGCGCCGAGGGGCTCGGCGTGGCGGGGAAGAGGCCGTCACCGTGGGGTCTGGGCTGGCGTGGCGGGGGAGAGGCCGTCACCGTGGGGTCTGGACTGGCGTGGCGGGGGAGAGGCTGTCACTGTGGGGTGGCATGGTGGGGGAGAGGCTGTCACCATGGGGTCTGGGCTGGCGGGGTGTGGGAGAGGCCGTCACTGTGGGGTCTGGGCTGGGGGGGGCGGGGGAGAGGCCGTCACCATGGGGTCTGGGCTGGCGGGCCGGGGGAGAGGCCGTCCACAGTGAGAGGGGTGTGCTCAGTCACACACACCCCTCCCCCGCCAGGCCAGGTTTCCCAGGGTCTCTGCATATGGTGGCCTGCCCTAGAGGGCCCCGCGGTGCTGATGGGCCCCAGGGGAGCTCACGGCTCCTGTTGCTTTTGCAGGGGGGTTGGCTTCAGCTTCCTCTTCTCCTGGCTGCTGATGCTGCTGGTGCTGGTGAGCTTCCTGCTGGGTGGCAACGCCTACACCCTGGTCTGCCAGCCCTGGCAGAGCCGGCAGCTCCTGCAGGTGAGAGCTCGGCCTGGTGCCCCGGCCCCCTCGCTGCTGGCGCTGCCCAGCCCGGCGCCCCGGCCCCCTCGCTGCTGGCGCTGCCCAGCCCGGCGCCCCGGCCCCCTCGCTGCTGGCGCTGCCCAGTCCAGGGCCCCGGCCCCCTCGCTGCTGGTGCTGCCCAGTCCAGGGCCCCGGCCCCCTCGCTGCTGGTGCTGCCCAGCCTGGCTCCCCGGCTCCCCTCACTGCTGGCGCTGCCCAGCCCAGTGCCCTGGCCCCCTCGCTGCTGGCGCTGCCCAGCCCAGCGCCCTGGCCCCCTCACTGCTGGCGCTGCCCAGCTAGGGTGCTAGGGGCTGGCGCAGTGCAGCCTGCCTGGGGAAGGTCTCCTTCTCAGCCCTTCTCCCTCCTTTGCTTCCAGTCACTGGAGACCTCAGGTCTGGCTGGGAGCTTCAACCTGTCGGAGATGCTAAGGCTGCCAGGCGGGACGGTGACCCTCTCCGGAGTGTACAAGTCAGTGCCAGCCCTGCCTGGGGCATACGCGGCCGGTCTGTGAGCCAGCGCCTCCTGGGACCCCTCCCTTCCTGCAGGCCCAGGCCCTGCCCCATGCCTCGGTTTCCCTCTCTGCACATGGGAGAGGGGGCGATTCTGATCTCCCAAGGAAGGACACCAGCTGTGGAGTGGGACTGCATGAGGCCCCTAAAGCGCTGACGGGTTGCCTGTCCACAGGGTGGGGGCAGCTCTTGGGCCCGGGTGCCAACGTGACATGGCCCATTGGGTGCAGGACCCTGGGTGCCCACGTGATGGGGGGATCCCGCTGGTCACATGGGGAGCCTCCCCCCAGCCTGTGGGAGCTGCAGGCGCTGGTTGTACCCCGCCTGCCCTGGGCATGGGCTGGACCCAGCGCCTGGTCTACTGACAGGGGTGCCTGCAGCTGACACCCACCAGCCCCCACTGGCTGCCTGCCCTGCCCTCAGCTCTGCCCTCCCCCTGCAGCAACTGCCAGCACGACCAGCCCCTGTGGAGCACCCTGCAGCTGGACAAGGCTGTTTCCCTGGACCAGCTCCTGAACATCAGCCAGGTAAGTGTGGGCCACGCAGGACCGGCCCTGCTGTGCCCGGTGGGAAGTGGGGACCGGCCCGGCCGTGCGTGGTGCCCAGCAAGGAGTGTGAGATGGGACCAGCTGTGCGCGGTGCCCAGTGGGGAGTGGGGACCGACCCGGCCATGCGCGGTGCCCGGTGGGGAGTGTGAGATGGGACCGGCTGTGTGCGGTGCCCGGCGGGGAGTATGAGTTGGGACCGGCTGTGTGCGGTGCCTGGCAGAGAGTGTGAGATGGGACCGGCTGTGCGCGGTGCCTGGCGGGGAGTGTGAGATGGGACCGGCAGTGTGCGGTGCCCGGTAGGGGTGGGGAGTGGGGACTGGCTGTGCGCTGTGCGCGGTGCCCGGCGGGGAGTGTGAGATGGGACCGGCTGTGCGCGGTGCCCGGTGGGGAGTGGGGACCGGCTGTGCGCGGTGCCCGGTGGGGAGTGGGGACCGGCCCGGCTGTGCGCGGTGCCTGGCGGGGAGTGTGAGATGGGACCGGCTGTGAGCAGTGACTGGCAGGGAGTGTGAGATGGGACCGGCTGTGCGCGGTGCCTGGCGGAGAGTGTGAGATGGGACCGGCTGTGCGCGGTGCCTGGCAGGGAGTGTGAGATGGGACCGGCTGTGCGCGGTGCCCGGCGGGGAGTGGGGACCGGCTGTGCCCGGTGGGGAGTGGGGACCGGCCCGGCTGTGTGCGGTGCCCGGCGGGGAGTGGGAGATGGGATCGGCTGTGCGTGGTGCCTGGCAGGGATTGTGAGATGGGACTGGCTGTGCGCGGTGCCCGGTGGGGAGTGTGAGATGGGACCGGCTGTGCGCGGTGCCCGGTAGGGGTGGGGAGTGGGGACTGGCTGTGCGCTGTGCACGGTGCCCGGCGGGCAGTGTGAGATGGGACCGGCTGTGCGCGGTGCCCGGCGGGGAGTGGGGACCGGCTGTGCCCGGTGGGGAGTGGGGACTGGCCCAGCTGTGCGCGGTGCCCGGCGGGGAGTGTGAGATGGGACCGGCTGTGCGCAGTGCCTGGCAGGGAGTGTGAGATGGGACTGGCTGTGCGTGGTGCCTGGCGGGGAGTGTGAGATGGGACCGGCTGTGCGCAGTGCCTGGCAGGGAGTGTGAGATGGGACCGGCTGTGCGCAGTGCCTGGCAGGGAGTGTGAGATGGGACCGGCTGTGCGTGGTGCCTGGCGGGGAGTGTGAGATGGGACCGGCTGTGCGCAGTGCCTGGCAGGGAGTGTGAGATGGGACCGGCTGTGCGTGGTGCCTGGCGGGGAGTGTGAGATGGGACTGGCTGTGCGCGGTGCCCGGCGGGGAGTGGGGACTGGCTGTGCTCGGTGGGGAGTGGGGACCGGCCCGGCTGTGCGCGGTGCCCGGCGGGGAGTGTGAGATGGGACCGGCTGTGCGCGGTGCCTGGCGGGGAGTGTGAGATGGGACCGGCTGTGCGCGGTGCCTGGCGAAGAATGGGACCGGCTGTGCCCAGTGGGAGTGGGGACCGGCGTGAGATGGGACCGGCTGTGCGCGGTGCCCGGTGGGGAGTGGGGACTGGCTGTGCGCGGTGCTCGGCGGGGAGTGTGAAATGGGACCAGCTGTGCGCGGTGCCCGGTGGGGAGTGGGGACCAGCTGTGCGTGGTGCCCGGCGGGGAGTGTGAGATGGGACTGGCTGTGCGCGGTGCCCGGGGGGGAGTGTGAGATGGGACCGGCTGTGCGCGGTGCCCGGGGGGGAGTGTGAGATGGGACCGGCTGTGCGCGGTACCTGGCGGGGAATGGGGACCGGCTGTGCCCAGTGGGGAGTGGGGACCGGCCCGGCTGTGTGCGGTGCCCGGCGGGGAGTGTGAGATGGGACCGGCTGTGCGCGGTGCCCGGTGGGGAGTGGGGACCGGGTGTGCGCGGTGCCCGGTGGGGAGTGTGAGATGGGACCGGCTGTGCGCGGTGCCTGGCGGGGAATGGGGACCGGCTGTGCCCAGTGGGGAGTGGGGACCGGCCCGGCTGTGTGCGGTGCCCAGCGGGGAGCAGGGACCAGCCCGGCTGTGCTTGGCAGCCCCGGCCCCTCACACCCCTGCGGCCCCGCAGTACACTGGGGAGATCACCGCGGCCTTCGAGCAGCTGAACATCAGCCTGAGCCCCGTCACCTTCCTGAGTCAGAGCCAGAAGCAGTTGCTCTGGGACATCAGCACCTCCGGCCTGCAGCTCAACTTCACGGGCACCCTGCAGCAGGTCGGCTGGGGGGGCATGGCGGCGGGGAGGGGAGCTGGGGGCCCTGGCGGCAGGGGAAGGGAGCTGGGGGCCTGGCTCAGGCTGTTGGCGGGATCTCATGGGGGGCAGTTGTGGGATCTGGGGGTCTCTACATCGGGGTGTTTCCATGGGGTCACATGGCCCCAGCCTGCTGCTAGGCCCTGTCCCAGCCTTCCCAGGGCAGCACCCCAGACCGGGCCCCAGCGGCCATTGGGGGCTTCTTCCGCCCCAGGGTTCCTCGCCCCTCCCATGTGGGGCAGAGGGGGGATGGGCAGAGCGGGATGCTGGGCAGCAGGAGAAGGGGTAGGGGCAGGGGGCAATGGGGCAGGGGCTGAACCAGGGGGGCGGGGCTGGGCTCTGCATGCCTTCCCAGGTCTCAGGGCCGGTGCTCTGGAACCCGCTGCTCCCCCCCCCCACTGGCCACGTGGCCATTTGCCCCCAGCTCCCTTCCTTGCCTCGCCCCCGCTGGCCCCAGCGCCCATCCCGGGGGGGTCTGTGCCCCCCAGGTGACCCCCGTCTCTCCTCTGCCAGCTGGCCAGGAAGGTGACGCAGCGGGACCTGCTGCCACTGGCGCTGCAGCTGGAGGAGCTGGCCAATGCCACGGTGAGTGAGGCCGGGACCCCAAACCGCGACGCCCGCCCTGCGCCCCCCCATCCGTGCCGGGTGTGGGCTCCTTGGGTCACTGTCCCCACTCCGGGGGCCTCTGGCCATTGCTGGTTGCTCCCCGGGTCCCTCCGTGGTCAGCCCGTCTGGCCCTGCCCTCCCCGCCCGGCCGTGGCCCACGGGCGCCTCTGACTCTCTCCCCCGGCTCAGGGCAACGCAACCTTGAGTGTGGAGCTGAAGCAGGAAGCCTCTGACCTGAGAGACATCGATGGGCAGATCAAGGCGCTCTATCCCCCGGAGATGGTGAGTGACCCCGGACGCAGCGACTCCCCCGCTGGAGCTGGGGGGGTAGAGGGCAGCGGGCGGGGGGAGCCCTTGGCCCCCTCGCTTGCAGGGTCCCAGAGGGGCTGGGACCCCGGCTAGTCCCTTCCCCTCTTTAACCCCCCGCCTCTCCATCCCCAGCAAACCCTGAACAGCAGCATCTGGATCCTGCAGGCAACGACCCCCCAGCTCCCGGTGAGCAGCGCGGGCAGGGGGAGGCTGCCTTGCCCTGGCGTGGGGCTGGGCGGTCGGGGGCAGGCGGCACGGCCCGTGATGGGCAGCCCAGTGGCGCTGTCCTGGCGCTGACCTCTTACTCCCCCTGCAGTTCTGCTAGTGGCCAGGAGGGGGCGCTGCCTCCCAGGGACGCCCCCAAGCCGGGTGGGAAGAGCTGGCTCTGAAAGGGGGACCCGATCCACTAGCTGCAGCAAACAGCCTGCTGGGGGTGGGGGCTAGTGCCCAGCCTGGTCCCACACACACCGGTCGGGTCTCTGCCCGGATCCACCCAGGGCTGAGATCACAGAAAGGGGCAGGGGCTGTGGGTGGGGAGTGAGGGGCCCGGCAGGGCTGGGGGGCAGGTGCTGTGGGTCGGGAGTGAGGGGCCTGGCAGGGCTGGTAGGGCAGGACTGGGGGGGCAGGGGCTGTGGGTCGGGAGTGAGGGGCCTGGCAGGACTGGGGGGGCAGGGGCTGTGGGTCGGGAGTGAGGGGCACCGGCAGGGCTGGGGGCAGGGGCTGTGGGTCGGGGGTGAGGGCCCAGCAGGGCTGGGGGCAGGTGCTGTGGGTCGGGAGTGAGGGGCCTGGCAGGGCTGGTAGGGCAGGACTGGGGGCAGGGGCTGTGGGTTGGGAGTGAGGGGCACTGGCAGGGCTGGGGCAGGTGCTGTGGGTCGGGAGTGAGGGGCACTGGCAGGGCTGGGGGCAGGGGCTGTGGGTCGGGAGTGAGGGGCCCGGCAGGGCTGGGGGCCAGGGGCTGTGGGTCGGGAGTGAGGGGCCTGGCAGGGCTGGGAGGAAGCCCAGGGTTGGGCTGCAGGGGCTGGGGGTCGGGAGTGAGGGCCCGGCAGGGCTGGGGGCAGGGGCTGTGGGTCGGAGTGAGGGGCACTGGCAGGGCTGGGGGCAGGGGCTGTGGGTCGGGGTGAGGGGCCCGGCAGGGCTGGGGGCAGGGGCTGTGGGTTCGGGAGTGAGGGGCCCGGCAGGGCTGGGGAGAGGAAGCCCAGGGTTGGGCTGCAGGGGCTGGGGGTCGGGAGTGAGGGGGGCCCGTTGGGCTGGCGGGGGAGGAGGGTCTGTGCTTTGCCTCAGCCCCCCGCCGAGCGGCTGGTGGGCGGGCGCGGGGGTGTCTGCGTTCCCAGCGCCGCGGGCCCAGGGTGCGGGAGGGCTCCCCGCTGGGCCGCCGGGTCCCACCCTGCTCTCCCCCAGGCGCGGATCAACGCCACGCTGCAGAGCATCGAGGCCGCGCAGAGCTTCCTGGACACCAGGGCTGCGGACGTCGTCCGGAACGTGAGCTGCGCCTGCCCCCCGGCCCCGGGCCCCACAGGGAGGAGGCCCCTGGCGAACGCCCCCGGCTTCTGGGGACCCTGCCCTCTGGCAGGGCTGTGCGGCAGGTCGCCGGGAGGAAGGGCTGGGGGCTCCCCAAAAGCCTCCCATGCACCCCCAGCGCGGGGAGGGGGGGCGCCTGGGGACAGGACACTGGGAGGGGTTTGGATGCCCTGGCGCGGGGATGTGGGGGTCTGGCACCGAGCTGTCCCCATCCCAGCACATACCTGAGCCCATGGGGCGGGGATCCTGCCCCCCCAACCTGCGGGGGGCCCCAGCTGCTCTTACTCCACCGCCCCCCCTTCCCCGCTCCCAGCTGCCAGCCCTGGGGGCAGCGTCTCACCCCTGTGCCCCCCGCAGGAGAGCCGGGCCTTTCTGCACATGCTGCTGGGCTACTTCCAGTCCTACATCGCCTGGGCGAAGAGCACGGTGAGTGACGCCCCGACCCCGGGGGGGCGGGCCCTGGTGGCTGTGGGGGCAGGGCTGGCTGGGCTTATCACCCCTATTGGGGAAACTGAGGCACTGAGCGAGGCCGGGCCCTGCCCTGGGTGTGCAGTGAGTTCTGCCTGTGGGGCGCTCTCTCTCTGGTGGGGTGGGCTGACCCCGTGGGGGGGCTCCCTGCCTGGTGGTGGGGGGGAGGGATGGGCAGGGGAGAGGCGGGCGGGCCCATGCCGATGGGGCGCTGATGGGCCGTGTCCTGTCTCTAGCTGACAGGAGAGGTGGGGCGCTGCGGGCGCGTGGCCAGGACCGTGGATGTGGCTGGGATCGTCGTCTGCAGTTACATCGTGGACTCC
This sequence comes from Rafetus swinhoei, assembly GCA_019425775.1. Taxonomy (NCBI): domain Eukaryota; kingdom Metazoa; phylum Chordata; order Testudines; family Trionychidae; genus Rafetus; species Rafetus swinhoei. The sequence goes on from CM033447.1 coordinate 1,691,042, forward strand.
CTGGTGAGGGGCAGCGGGGGTGTTGGGGGCAGGTTTGTGGGAGCGGGGTGTGGGCAGGGGTGTTGGGGGCAGGTTGTGGGAGCTGGGGGTGTGGGCGGGGGTGTTGGGGGCAGGTTTGTGGGAGCTGGGAGAGTGTGGGCAGCGGGGGTGTTGGGGCAGGTTGGTGGGAGCGGGGTGTGGGCAGCGGGGTGTTGGGGGTTTGTGGGAGCCAGGGGCAGTGGGGGTGTTGGGGGCAGGTTTGTGGGAGCGGGGGTGTGGGCAGCGGGGGTGTTGGGGGTTTGTGGGGCCGGGGTGGCGGGGTGTTGGGGGCAGGTATGTAGGAGCTGGGGGTGTGGGCAGCGGGGGTGTTGGGGGCAGGTTTGTGGGAGCCGGGGCAGCGGGGTGTTGGGGCAGGTTTGTGGGAGCTGGGGGTGTAGGCAGTGGGGGTGTTGGGGGCAGGTTGGTGGGAGCTGGGGGTGTGGGCAGTGGGGGTGTGGGGCAGTTTGGTGGGAGCGGGGTGTGGGCAGCGGGGGTGTTAGGGGCAGGTTTGTGGGAGCTGGGGGTGTAGGCAGTGGGGGTGTTGGAGGCAGGTTTGTGGGAGGCGGGGTGTGGGCAGCGGGGTGTTGGGGTTTGTGGGAGCCGGGGCAGCGGGGTGTTGGGGCAGGTTTGTGGGAGCGGGGTGTGGGGGTGTTGGGGTTTGTGGGAGCCAGGGCAGTGGGGGTGTTGGGGCAGGTTGGTGGGAGCGGGGTGTGGGCAGCGGGGGTGTTGGGGGTTTGTGGGAGCCGGGGCGGCCGGGGTGTGGGGGCAGGTTTGTGGGAGCTGGGAGGCTGTGGGCAGCAGGGGTGAGGGTGGCACCATGCTGGGCACGGCAGGTGCCAGGCTCTGGCCGCATGCAGCCTGCCCGGCTCCTCACTCGCACCCGGCCGGGATGGGTCCCGCTCTTTCCCCGGCCCCTGGCTCGGGCGCTGCGCCGGGATCCGGCCGGGCGGGCGCTGACGGCTCCGGGCCTCTCTCCCCTGCCCAGAACGGCTTCTGGTTCAGCCTGGGCTGGTGCACCATCTTCCTGCTCCCCAGCATCGTCCTGGCCGTGCGGCTCGCCAAGTTCTACCGGCGCATGGAGACGGCCGACGTCTACGAGTAAGGAGCTGCCCCCCCCCCCCCCCCGCCGAGCCCCTTGACCCCTCGGCCGCCCCCCCGGCTACCCACAGCCCCGGAGCCAACCCCCACCCACCTCATTCTGAGGCCTGGCCCGGCCCCACCCTCTGCCTTGGCGCAGGCAGTGAATTCACCTGGCCCCGTGCCACGCGCTGCCCCCCCAGCGGCACTGGGCTTATGGGGCCCAGGCCCAGCCCTACTGCTGCGGTAGGAAAGGGCGGAGGGAGGGAACATGGCGGCTGGCGGGAGGGTGGCACATTCACACCCTGCCGCTCGCTGCCCACGCATCAGGGAACCCCCTGGGCATGTGGAGAGGCCCCGGAGACGTGGGGTGTCCAGGCCCTGCTGGCTTCACGTCCTCCTGGGTCCCTTCCCCTGCGCCTGCCGGGCGTTGGGCTGACCCAGAGCGGGAGAACCAGAACCCCTCGGCTGGCCCTGGGCCTGGATCAGCCCTGCCCTGCCCTCTTCCCCCTGCTTGGGGTGAGGAGAGGGCGGGCCAGGGATCTCGAGGGCTGGACTCCCCTCCCTTCTAGGCACCAGCTGCCACCGCCCCAGCCCTTGCTGCCCCGTGGGCCCAGCGGGTGCTGGTTCTGGCACATGTGTGTGTGGGGGTGTTGCTGCTGGGGCCCAGGGCGCATGGGGGTCTGTGCAGGGGGAGGCCAGGTCCCTCCCAGCCCAGCCCACCCCTGAGCGGTGAGATGCCCAGCCGGGTCCCTCCAGCCCAGCCCATCTGCCTGGCTCCCGCCCACCTGACCCCAACCCCCCCCGCCCCAGGCCGGGCTGGAGGGCGCAGGCGGATGCTGCGTGGGGGGGGGAGGGGGCCCTGCTCTGCACAGCCCTGCTGGCATGCATGGGGCGGGATGGGGGCCTGTGCCCACCCCCACTGACCGCCTGCCCCTCTCCCCCAGCAGCGACGAAGAGGCCCTGGAGATGTAAGTACCTGGGTGGGGCTTGGGGCGGGGGCGGGGCGCAGGCGGATGCTGCGTGGGGGGGAGGGGGCCCTGCTCTGCACAGCCCTGCTGGCATGCATGGGGCGGGATGGGGGCCTGCGCCCACCCCCACTGATCGCCTGCCGCTCTCCCCCAGGAGCGACGAGGAGGCCCTGGAGATGTAAACACCTGGGTGGTGCTGAGCAGGGGGTGCGAGGGGCGGAGGGGGGAGGCCGGAAGCCATCCCAGGGGCGTGGAGGGGCCAGTGTCCCGGGCAGTGGCCATGCCCTGGGCGGCAGGGGTTGGGGCGCCCGGCTGGCCCCAGTGTTTGGGGGACAGATCTCCGCTTTGGGGGAGGGCCCCCAGGACCCTGTGGATTGGCCCCTCCGGGCTCTCCTGGCTCCCGGCTGTCCCCGAGGCTCGTGGGCACCGTTCATGGAGGAGGCTGCAGCATGGGCAGCATGTTGGCACGTGCCAGGGCTGCAGGCTGCCCGGGCCAGGTCTGTGCCCCGGGGCGGGCCGGGGGCCGGGATACCCTGCCTGCCCCCCCTGCCCGCAGTGGGGCCTGACCCGCCCCGTGCTTGGCTTTGCAGGGCTTCGTCTACTACGCAGTTCAAAATCCCCCGGGTGGAGACGAGGAAGTAGCGGGCACCCTGCCCCCGCCCAGACCTGGACTCCTCCGCCTGGCCCGAGGGCTGAACCAGCCAATCCGCTGCACCGCCTCCCCCCATATCCGCAGGAATCTATTTGCTCAGCCAATCACAAGCCTTCCTGGGTGGGCGCCCTCCCACTTTCCTGCCCCTTGGCTATGTCGTGTTACATAGACCCTGCACTGCACCACAAACCCAGAGCCCAACCGCAGGGAGACAGTGGGGGGGGAGGGGGCACAACATGGCACCCTCCCCCCGTAGTCACCATGGGGGTTTGCTGGGAGCTGAACATGAAGGACAGGAATCCTGCTCTAGGGGCAGGGCCTAGCCCTGACACAGAGGTGCCCTGGGTGGGCTGCACCCTAGATCTGTGCCAACCGCAGCCTGCCTGTGGCCGTGGCTCAGCCAAGCAGGCGGCCCAGTCCCTTCGCCCTCCCTGGCGCCCCGGCGCAGCCCTGGGCGCAGCGGGGTGAGCTGGCGCTGGCTGGGCGGGCTGGCCTCTGGCGGCAAGCGCAGGCCCAAGCGCGGCTCCGCAGCGGCGCGGAAGGGGGCAGAGCTCTGAGGGGCCCGGCAGGACTCGGCCCGGGGCTGCGGGCTCCTAGCTCTGGCCACCTCCCCCCCTCCCCCCCGCGGGCAGTGGAGCATTATTTATTTCTGTACGGCGGGGGGGCGCTGGCTGTGCCATGGAGCCAATAAAGCGTGTGCTGCAGCTGTGTGCGTCCCTCCGCGAGCCGGGCAAAGGGGCCTGGAGCAGCCGGGCCTCCAGGGCTGGCAGGAGGGGGAGCAAGGGGCTAGTGGGGCGGAGGAAGGGGCTAGTGGGGGCCCCCCTTGATGCACAGGGGACACCCCAGCCCATCTCCCCACCCTGGGCCCAGGCGTGCTGAGAGCCAGTGCTCGCCAGCTCATGGGAAGCAGCCCAGGCCTGGTGCTCTAACGGGCCACCCCTCCCTGCCATGGCCCTGCACTATCCAGACCGGGGGTGGGGGAGGAGGGTGACAGACCGGGGGGGGCTCCCCTGCCTGTGGCAGTACAGAGGAGGGGGCAACAAAGCGCTCCCCGGAGGGCAGGACTGGGGGCAGGCCTGGCCCACGTGAAGCCAGCCAGCCCCGGGGCTGTGTTGGGCAGCGGGCACGCCTCTGTGGTGAGCCTCGTGGGGCCCTCCCCAGCGCGCGGCTGGTGGGGCGGGCACCCCAGGGTGCTAGGTTCTGCTTGGCGGGGGGCCCAGCGCCTGGGCGGAGCGACAAGCCACGTGAGAAAGAGGCGGCGGCCGTGCAATCGCTCCAGTGGCAGCGCCGGGGCTCAGCCGGCCTCGCCATCACGGAGCCGGCACCTCTGGCCCCCAGGGACCCACACGGTACCGCCGGGCGTGGGCCAGCAGGAGCCCTGGCTTGTCTAGCTCCTTCGCTGGGGTCCCCCGGGCCAGGCGCCCCGAGCAGAAACCGCCAGGAGAGCAAGGCCCAGGGCAGCGGCCTGCCACCCCGGGGGCTGTGGCTGGGAGCGGGCGAGGCAACAGCTCCCATGGGGCAGGGGGAGCAGCTCTGCTCTCCACCCCAACCCCCCAGTGCAGCATGTGGCCCCTTTACCCTTCCCCCTGAAGCCTTGGCCTCAGGTGCCTCTGGGCCGCCCAGCAGAGCCCCCCTGGCTTGGGGGGCAGGAAGGGTCTGGGGGAGTCTGCCTGCCTTGCCCCGCCCCCAGGCCACCTTGGCGACCGCCAGCCCCGCTTGTGCTGCATCCCCGGCCTGCCGAGGGGCTTGAAACCGACCACGTGGGCAGGGGGAGGCTGGGCCAGGCTGGTCCCCCAGCCAGGCCGAAGGAACTAGCCCAGCAGCCAGAGCCGGTAGCCACCCAGGTCCACGTGGGCGCAGACTGTGCGGGGGTCTCCCTGCCTGGGCTCTGCCTTCGCTCTCCCCACCCCCGCCAGCCTGCCACTCAGAGCCGCGCCCCCACGGGGCCCGTTAGCCCAGACTGCCCCCCTTCCCTGCCTGGGAACTCCCGAGCCAGGCGGCAGCCCTGCGTGGGGGTGCAGCCCAGCCAACAAGCAGGTTCAAGTTGTCCAAACAGCCCTGTGCCAACTGCAGCCGGGCCCCTTCCCTGCTGGCCCAGCCCCACAGCCGGGGGAGGGGATCACAGAGCTCCGGTCCCGCCCCACCCAGCAGGGTGCAGCAGCCCCATGAGGCAGCACACTCAGCCCCCCACAATCAGGGGGGTTCCCCCTCCCCCGAAGCAGCAGGGATGTCCCGAGCCAGGACCCAGATGGGGGGCAGGGAAGCCCGGCAGTGAACCCCTGTTTCCTGCTCAGGGACAATCACCCCCCACTCGGACTGGCAGGGAACATGGGGGGGGTGCTACCTGTGCAGCCCCCCCAGCGACGGTCACGTGGGCATCTCGCCACCGGGGCCGTCCGGGGCCTTGCCCCTGGCGTTTCCTGGGCTGACGTGCTGAGCGAAATGCACCGGCCCAGGCGAACCGACGGCCCTAGGGCCCAGAGCGCTCCGGCCGCGGTGCTGCCTTTTCAGTGCACCCTTAACCCGGAGCCCAGCTCCCGCCGGGGCTGCTCACGCCACTCGATTCTCCCCATTCTTCACTTCCTGTCCTAAACTCAGCCAGCCTCCCTTCCCCGCTGCTGTGCCCCAGCCTGGCCCTGCAGCCGAGAGGGGCAGCCAGCTGAGCTGGTCCTCCCTGTGCCCGCCACCCCCGGCAACAGCACGACCCACTTCCCCTCTGCCACAGGCCCAGCAGCTGCTCCCACGGCCTGCAGCGGGCACAGGGCTGCAGCGAGAGCAAGCCGAGCAGCAGTTCCTCTTCCCAGTGCGGCTCCTCCAGCTGCTCCGGGGGCTTTCCGCAGCCGCAGGCACTAGGGCCGGGCGCCCCCCCGTGGCCCCAGCCCAGCCCCGGGGTGAGACTGGAGAGACAGGCAGTCGTTAAACACCGTTTAATAATGCAGAGTGCGGCAGTGCCCGCCGGCGGCATGCAGAGCCAGCGCCTGCCTTGTGCAAACCCGCGGGCCCTCGGACACGCCCGGGAACGGGCCGAGAGGGGCCGGCTGGCACCGCGCCTGCTTCCCCAACCCCCTTAAAACAGCAGCCAAACCCCTGTGTGCTCCAGCCAGCTGGGGTGTGAGCACAGGAGCAGGGCAGAAGGGGCCAGGCCGGCAGTCACCCCTGCGGGCTGCCTCGGCCCCGGAGAGCTGTCGACACGCCGGCCTGTGAACCCCGCCCCCGGAGCGGATCAGGGCCATGGAGCCACAGGGCTTGGGGGGCAGGCACTCCAACACCACCCCCTTTCGCGCCCATGTTCGACCCAGCTGGGCACTTTCTGGCCAGCAGCTTTCTGGCCTGGGGGGCTGCCCAGCAGCAAGGCTACACTCCAGGAGACACCCCTCTCTCCCAGAGCCTACCAAGAGCCCTCGCCAGCCCGAGCCCAGCTGCCTGCCTGCGCCCCGCACCTAGCAACCCGAGGCAGCCAGCTGGCTCCACTCTGCCCCTGCCGCCTTGGGCGGCTCCTCCGTGGCCACAGGTCAGTGCCCGCCGGGATCAGCAACCAGCCAGCAGCCCCCCCTGCGCTGACCCTGGCCGTGCTCCCAGCCCGGGTGGCTGCCCCCCTCCACGCAGGCAGCAGGACCGAGCGCGGCCAACTCCAGCCGAGTTCATGGGAGTCGCGGATAGCCAGGCCCCCTCTCCCTGCTCATGCCCCGCTCAGCGCCCGCTTAACCCAGCGCCGCCTGGCGCCTTCCCTGTTTCAAACACACTTGGGGAGCTCTGGTTTCTGTATACATCCCCTCTAAAAACCAGCCCCCTTGGGGAGCACTCCAGACAACCTCCCCTGCCCAGCCACGGCTGCCCCGGGGGCTGGCGTCTCCAGGACGGAAGGAACCTGCCTTTCCCCGCTGTGGGCAGGGCCGGGTGAGGGCACAGGGCCCTGTCCTGCCGCCCAGCCATTCCCCGGACGTGGCCGGCAGAGGGGGCGGGCCAGGCAGCCGGACCCAGCGCCTTTGGCTCCGAGAAGGCGGAGACAAGGCCAGAGCCCAGGGCAAAGGTAGAGGGGCTGGGAACAGGAGCGGCCAGGCCCTGTCTAGCCGCCTGCACTGCAGCCGCACCCACAGGGTAGGCTGGGCCCGGGGCAGCAAAGGGGCAAAGCTGATGGGCCAGGCCCGGGCATGCCCAGGGCAGCGCTAGCTGGGGAGTTTCAGGCCAGCAGGGAGCAACCGAAGACCCTGCCAGCCCCAGGCTCTGCGTCTCAAGGGAGGAAGCCGGGCGGGCGGGCAGGTGGGGGCCCACAGGCAGGCCGCGTGCTGGCTCAGGCACTCTCCTTCCCAAGGGAAACTGCCTCAGTGTGAAAATCCCACCGACACCCCTGGGACCCCTCCCCCTCTGGTCAGCTCCCCCCCGCCTGCTGACCAGTGAACCGTGCCTATCTGGAGCTGCTGGGCGCTGCCTTGGGAAATGGGGCAGGTTGGGGTTCGCCGCCCCAACCCCGCTGGGCTGTGCTGCTCAGTGAGCGGAGCACCCCGCCAGGCTGTCGCTCCCATTCCGGACCCCCGGCGTTTCACACAGCGTCACTGGGGCTCAAGTCCGAGAAGGGAGTCCTGCCAGCGCCCCTCTGGAGCGCCGTGTCCGGGGCTGCCTTGGGGCCAGCCCTGTGCTCCCGCGGGGGGGTGGGTGGCGGGAAGGGAGGGCCCTGCAAGACGTCGGCGTAGAGCTCGTCCTGGGCACACTGGTGCTGCGCCACCCGGTGCAGCAGTGGCTTCAGCAGGGCCAGGGTGAGCGGGCCCCCCCCGGCACAGAAGGGAGCCGGGTCACCTGGCGAGACGGGGAGATGCTGATGGAGGGTGCTGAGAACCTCGGAGGCTGTCAGGTCGGCTGGGCACAGCTCCCACAGGCTGGCCAGGTAGGGGTCCAGCTCCCGGTGCTGGGCGACCTGAGCCAGGAGGGCGGTGAAGATCTCCTTGTTGAGCAGTGGGCTGAGCCGGGAGAAGGTAGCGGCCGCCTCCACCACCCGCGGCCACCTGCGGAGGCGGATGAGGAGCTGCACGGCTTGCAGGACGGCATTGGGCCGCTCGCTGCACAGCAGCAGCTCGATCTCCGTCTCGCTGGCCGGGCCTTGGCGCGGCCGGGGGAGCACGGCCAGCGCCCTCTTGTAGAGGGGCACCCGGCCCTCGGGGCCCTCCTTGTATGGCCAGGAGGCGCCCACATACTGCTGGGTCAGCGCCACAAAGCGGGGCAGCCACTGGGGCTTGAAGCGGTGCAGGGACCCGCAGATGAGCTCAAAGAGCGGGAGCACCCCATTGGGGCCCATCTCCCCCTGCGGGCCCCAGTTCGGGGCCGGCCCCCCCAAGACCTTCTTCCAGATCTCCGGGGTGGCCCTGGCCACCAAGAGGCCGTCTCCATTCTGCTGCAGCTGCAGGCTGCCCCGGATGGCTTTCCAGGCGGCGCGGGGGAAGGACCGGAAGACGGCGTTCACGTAGGCCAGGTTCTCCCAGGTCCAAGTCCACGTGCAGGAGGCGGCCGAGCTCCTGCTCCACCAGCTCCTCGCAGCACCGGTCAACATCGCTCTCCGAGGCGCCCACCAGGCAGGACTTGAGAAGCTCCAGGCTCAGGTAGCTCTGCAGATCCACGCCCAGGGGAGCCCAGGAGTTTGGCGTAGGTCTCTGGGAGGCCTCTAGCTGCCTTCTCCGGGGAGAGGCTGTGCTGCAGGAGGGAGGCGAGCACGATGGGCGCCTGGAACATATCCCCCTTCTTCAGCTTCTCCACCGTCAGCTGGGAGCCGCTCAGGCTCCGCCGCTGATAGAACTTGCAGGCTTCCTCGAAGACCATCTCCACCAGCGTGGGCTCAGGCCGGCTGCCCTCCTCCCGGCTGGAGAAGCTGCAGCGATAGATCCCGGTGGGGGTGAGGAGCCGGACCGCCGCCTCTTCCTCCTCCCCCCGGGGGCACGCCAGGAAATGCACCTGCTGGGAGGCCAGGAGTGTCTTCTCCATCAGCCGCCCGCTGGCCAAGTCAACGAGGTACAGGACCCCAGCCCGCACACAGGCCAGCGTGCCGCCAAAGGCCGTCAGCTGCACAGGCTCTCCCTGGGCCAGGCGGCTGCCCTCCACATCCCAGACGTGTCTCCAGGCCCCCTCAGGCTGCACCAGATGCACGGCGCCGTGCGAGCTGAGAAGCAGGAGCCCCCCGCAGCTGGACAGGGCACACGCATGAACGTCCAGGGGCGCCGCGGACAACAGGAGACCCACGGACCCGAGCACGAGCTTCTTGAAGTCGCCGGAGTGCAGGGCTTCGCTGTGGACGAAAGCTCGGGAGGGGGCTGCCATGGTGACTTTAGCCTCCCGTGGGCACCAGATGAGCAGGAACGTGGAGATGCTGGCACAGGCGGCACCGGTGGGCACCAGGAAGACGTGCTGGGGCGAGGCCAGGACGTGGTACTGGGGGCTGTTGTGCACCACGATGCTCAGGGTGCCCAGGTGGGCCTCTTGCTCCCCCACCTCCAGAGCCCTGGTGCAAATGCAGAACCTGAAGGCCCCCCTGCCGGGGTCCAGATGAGCACTCGAGGGGGGTCTCTCCTCACACCAGACCAGGCTGTCCCCCTGGCTGCAGATGGAAACAATCCGAGCACGGGCTCCGTGGCACAGCTCCAGGGTCTGCTGTAGCTGCCAGCCCAGGGCGGGCACGAACCGCCACACCTCAGTCCTGCCCTGCTCCCAGACGACGGCCAGCACCCAGGGGGTCAGTGCCGCGGGGTTCTGCAGGAAGAGCAGCCCCACCACAGGAGGCTGGGGCGGCTGCCAGCTCCTCTCCAGGTCCCCGCCGCCGGTGCCCAGGCGCTGGAAGGCGAGTACCTGCGGCCGACCCCGCAGGAGCAGCAGCAGGTGCTGCCCATCCGGGCTGCTTTGGACCTGGCTGGGAGCCTCGCCCGGCCCACGCTGGCTCAGCAGTTCCCGGAGCCGGCGGCTGCTGCCGAAGTCGCTGAAATCTGAGAGCTGCCCCAGCGTCCCAGCTCGCTTCATCTTCCGGTGCCTGGCACGGCCGCCCCAGGCATGAGGCAGGGCAGAGAGGGGCCCGGCTGCTGAGCGGTCACTGCTGCCGGAGGATCCTTGCACCCTGACTCCTTTGGGGGCTCCCCCAACCCCCGCACACCCTACATCCCTTGGGGGCTCCCCAAGGCCCCATTCACCTAGCCCCCCAACTCCCACACACCCTGAGACCCTCGGGGGCTCCCCAAGCCCCCGGTCACCTAGCCCCCCAACCCCGCACACCCTGACTCCCTGCGCGCTCCCCAAGGCCCCGGTCACCTAGCGCCCCAACCCCCGCACACCCTGACTCTCTGCGCACTCCCCAAGGCCCCGGTCACCTAGCGCCCCAACCCCCGCACACCCTGACTCCCTGCGCGCTCCCCAAGGCCCCGGTCACCTAGCGCCCCAACCCCCGCACACCCTGACTCCCTGCGTGCTCCCCAAGGCCCCGGTCACCTAGCGCCCCAACCCCGCACACCCTGACTCCCTGCGCACTCCCCAAGGCCCCGGTCACCTAGCGCCCCAACCCCGCACACCCTGAGTCCCCGCAGGCTCCCCGAGCGCCCAGGCGCCCTAGGTCCCCAAACCTCCTGCGCGCTATGCGCTCGCTGCGCCTCCCCGGCCTGCGTGCGCCCCGGACCCCGCCTGTCTGCAGCCCGCGGCGCGGCTCTGCCCTGCGCCCCGGCCTGGATCCCAGCGTCCGGACTCAGCTGCGCCGCCCGCCCAGATCACAAGGCCTTTGGCTTCCGGGCGGAGCCGCTCTCCGCCTCCGCCCCCGCGTCTGCGGCCCCCACTCCCCGGCCCTTCCCCTTCCGCCCCGGGCAGCGGCGGGTCGGAAGGCGGCGCTGGAGCTGCTGCCCCGCAGGAGCCGCTCGGCAGCGGGGCGCGCACCGTGTGTACAGGGCGGAGCAGGCCCGAGTCTGGGCAAGAGGGGCGCGCGCTTAGACTGGGGAACTCACCGCCACAGCACGTCGTGGAGATCAAGGAGTCCAGAGAGCGCCTGGCCACGGAGGTGGGAGTGGCCAGAGCCGGGGGAGTTTTCAGAGACACAACCCCCCAGCTTTGGGATGTAAACCGGTCTCCATGAGGAGGGGCTGGGAAGAGCCTTCATAGTACACCGATTATCCCCCCGCCTGCCTGCTGTGGGGTTACCACAACTGCCTGTGAGAACCTGGCGCAGGTCACCATTACCCCACACAGGGTCTGACCCAGGCCAGGGTTCCTAAGCTTGGCGCCAGCAGGAGCATATGCTGGGCATGCACAGTGTTGCACTTTCATTTTAAAGAGCAAGGAGCCCTAGCACCCCGAGTCCCGCTTCTCCCACCCCTGGCTTGGCCAGACGGGCCAGACCAAAGGTCCATCCGGCCCAGCGTCCTGTTCTCCGACAGTGGCCAGTGCCAGGTGCCCCAGAGGGCGGGAACAGAACAAGGAATCATCAAGGGATACCTCCCCCCTGTCGCCCATTCTCAGCCTGACAAACAGAGGCCAGGGACACCAGTCCTGTCCCGCCTGGCTAACAGCCACTGATGGACCCAACCTCCATGAATTTATCCAGCTCTTTTTTGAACCCTGTTCAAGTCCTAGTCTTCACTACTGTGGCGGCACGTGGGGGTTCCCCCGCCTCCTGCACCCCCGTAGTGGCACGAACAGACTCCACCAGCCAGTAGAATAGAGGGAGTTTATTGCTTCTCCAGGGTACAGCACAGCACAGATGTAATCTGGTTACAGGGCAGGCCTAGGATGCCTCAGCTCCCCCTTGAGATGGGGAGACTGGGCCCCTAAATCCCAGCCCCTTTCCTAGGCTGCTTCCTCCATGATACCAGACAGCAACTCCCAAACGTCCCTTCCAGCCCTGCCCCCCCAGTCAGGGGCTGACCTCGCCCTCCTTCCTTTGTCTCTCCCCCTGGGAGGCAACTGGTCAGACAGGTTGGGAGTCCCTTGCATAATGACTCATCCCCAGTCCTGCTGGGCCGTGCTACAGACAGCAGCCAGCAAGGTACCAACACTACGTCACAACTACATCCTCTGGCAAGGAGTTCCACAGGTTGGCTGTGCGCCGTGTGAAGAAAAACTTCCTTTGGTTTGTTTTTAAGCTGCTGCCTATTAATTTCATTTGGTGACCCCTAGTTCTTATGTAGTGGAAACAAGTTAATAATTTTTCCTTATTCACTTTTTCCACACCAGTCATGATTTTATAGACCTCTAGCATATCCCCCCTTAGTCTCCTCCTTTCTAAGCTGAAAAGGCCCAGTCTTTTTAATCTCTCTTCATATGAGACCCGTTCCAAACCCCTCATCATTGCTGTTGCCTTTTTCTGAACCTTTTCCAGTGCCAGGAGATCTTTTTTGAGATAAGGCACCCACCTCTGTAGAAAGACGGAAAAATGGCTGCGTTGCTTTGGCATGTTAAACAGTCTCAGAGGAGTCGCGGTTTTAGTCTGCAACTGTAAAACCCAACCAGTGGTCCTGTGGCACCTTTGAGACTATGTAGCTATAGGAAAGTCCATGATCCTATCTACTGTACATCTATTTGGTGGGCTCTAAGGCGCCCCACTACTGGTTGCTTTGGCATGTTCTCTCTTGCCCCCCCGCGCCGCTCGGGCCTTGCCACCCAACCCATCCGGGGTAATTCATGGACTGAGTCAGCAGTGATCTGAGGCCAGGGAAGGGTGCTGGCGGGCAGCCAGTATGCTCGAAAGCAGGGGGGGCTGAGGGGGAGGAAAGATGTTACTGTACGCCTGCTAGGGAAGGAGGAATTCTGGAATCTGTCCCCCGGAGCAGTGGAGGAAATGGGGACCAGACCTTTTTGACCTTACCTAGGGCGCCTTGGCCATAACTGTCCCCAGGGCGGCTTCTTTCCCGCATTGGCTTCAGGTTGCTGCCTTCACTACCAGTCTGCATGGTCAATGTGTGTTAAGAGCATGGCTGGTTGCTACCCACGAGCCTGGCTGCTGGGCCGGGCAGGCTGCCCGGGGGGACGGTTTTGCCTGCGATGCTGAGCTTTGCCCTGCGTGGCAGGAGATGCACTGTCGGATTGTGCACTGGCAGGAGACGTGACAGCCATTTGGCCCATGCCCACCATCCTGCTACTGGCTCCTCACTGAGTCAGGACTCCTAGGCTCTGGCTGTGGCGGGGAGTGAAGTGTCACGTTTAGAACAGGCGAGGCCTGGGGTCTGGGAGGGGAGTGGGGTCTAGTGGTTAGCGCAGGGGGCTGGGAGCCAGGACTCCTGCGTTCCAGTCTCGGCTCTTGGAGGGGCCTGGGGTCTAGTGGCTACAGAGCCAGGACTCCTGGTGCACGGCCCTGCTTCGTCGCCGGCCGGGCCGTACAGCAGTAGGGCTTGTGACGCACCGGGCTGTTGCAGGGTCCGGGGCAGCCAACCTCCGCCCGAACAGGAGCGGCGCTAGGACCCGGCGGGACGCTAGCGTGGCGGGCGTGAAGGGCTGCCGCAGGGCGCACGCGCCGTGGGGCAGCGAAGCCGGTGGCGCCTGCGCGTTGCGGGCAGCGAGCCGCTCCTCCCAGGTAGGTGCTGGGGTCCCGGCCCCGCCCTCGCTCGCGGGGCCCCCGTTGCCATGGTGCCCAGGGGTCCCGCCCCGCGCTGGGCCCCCAGCCCCGGGCCAGCGCCTGCTACGGGGGGGGCCCTGCCTCTGGGGGCCACTGACTGCACTGCCCCCCCATGGGGGCCTCTGGCTGGGGCCCTGCCCCCATGGGGGTGTCTGTGTGTCTGGCTGGGGGAGCTCTGGCTGGGGGTCCTGCCTGCCCCATGGGGTGTCTGGCTGGGGGTCCTGCCTGCCCCCATGGGGGGTGTCTGGCTGGGCCCTGCCCCATGGGGGGTGTCTGGCTGGGGGCTCTGGCTGGGGCCCTGCCCATGGGGGGTGTCTGTGTGTGTCTGGCTGGGGGCTCTGGCTGGGGTCCTGCCTGCCCCCATGGGGGTGTCTGGCTGGGGTCCTGCCTGCCCCATGGGGGTGTCTGGCTGGGGCCCTGCCCCCATGGGGTGTCTGGCTGGGGGCTCTGGCTGGGGCCCTGCCCATGGGGGGGTGTCTGTGTGTCTGGCTGGGGGCTCTGGCTGGGGTCCTGCCTGCCCATGGGGGTGTCTGGCTGGGGTCCTGCCTGCTCCCCATGGGGGTGTCTGGCTGGGGTCCTGCCTGCCCCATGGGGGGTGTCTGGCTGGGGCCCTGCCCCATGGGGTGTGTCTGGCTGGGGGCTCTGGCTGGGGCCCTGCCCCATGGGGGTGTCTGTGTGTGTCTGGCTGGGGGCTCTGGCTGGGGGCTCTGGCTGGGGGCCCTGCCCCATGGGGGTGTCTGGGGGCTCTGGCTGGGGTCTGTCTGGCTGGGGGTCCTGCCTGCCCCATGGGGAGTGTCTGGCTGGGGGCTCTGGCTGGCTGGGGCCCTGCCCCCATGGGGGGTGTCTGGCTGGGGGCTCTGGCTGGGGCCCTGCCCCCATGGGGGGTGTCTGGCTGGGGGCTCTGGCTGGGCTGCCTGCTGCCCCCCATGGGGGGTGTCTGGCTGGGGGTCTCTGCCTGCCCCATGGGGGGTGTCTGGGGTGTCTGGCTGGGGCCCTGCCCCCCCATGGGGGTGTCTGGCTGGGGGCTCTGGCTGGGGCCCTGCCCCATGGGGGGTGTCTGGCTGGGGGCTCTGGCTGGGGTGTGTCTGGGGCCCTGCCCCCATGGATATGTGTGTGTGTGTGTGTGTGTGTGTGTCTGGCTGGGGGGGGGCCCTGCCCTCATGGGGGATGGGTGTGTGTGTGTCTCTGGGGGGGCCCTGCCCCCATGGGGTGTGTGTATGTGTGTCAGTCTGCGGTGTTTGTGGCTGGCTGGTTGAAGCGTGTGTGTGTGTGTGTGTGTGTGTGTATATGTGTGTTTGGGTGGCCCCTGCCTTACGGGCTGTGTGTCCCCTGCCCCACAGGGGGAGTGTCTGGCTGGAGGGGCCCTGCCCCGTGGGGTGTGTGTGTGTGTGTCTGGATGGGTGTGGGGTGTGGTGGCTCTGTTATACATGCAGGGGAGGGGAAGGCTCCTGCTAACAACTGTCGCCCCTCTGGGTCTGTGCCCCTCACAGGCTGTGGTTGCCCGCCACGGCCTGAGCTGGAGCGAGCCAGCCCTGGTGCTGCGTTTACGCTGCAGGATGCAGAGCTGCATCACAACTCCCAGTCGCCTTCCCGAGGGTGTATTCTCCCATGGGGCCTGCATGAGTCTGGGGCTTCCTTCCCTTCGGGTGCCAGGGGTGTACCATCCCTGGGGTGGCTGCCAGAGGCCAGGGCTCACCCCACGTGGGACCTTGAGGGTGTACTACTGCTCTTGGCGACGTTATTTTGGGGTATGTTAATGATCTGCCCGCTAAGTGTGTGGACAGAAACCAGGTGTCATAGATTTGTCCCCCTGCCCCTTTTTGCTATGAAGTATTATATAGCAAATGGCACGTGGACGGGGAGGGTCTCAGTCCAAGCACTGTAGTTCGCTAGTATTTCTAATACCGTGTTTGCAGAAACCCGCTCTGGTGCTGCTGGCGGAGCAGGGGAGCTGTACCAGAGTGACCCCTTGGCTTCTAAGCGGAGCTACCCAAACCACAGGTGTCCCAGGGGCAGGAAATGTAGCTGGTCTTGTTGTGAATGAGAGTGAATCCAAATGTGAGTGGAATTTCCCACGAACCCAAGCCCTGCTCTCCAGTTCATTTCAGAAACACTGACCTGTTCATGAAAGGAAGCCTGCTCTCCCTGAATGAAACCGATGCTCTTGTCAGTTTCATAGCTGCTAAGAGCAAACAGCTGACAGAAATGTCAGTTTCACTTAGCAGCTGGGGGGGACCTGTCTCTGGGCAGTACCCTACACTTGATGGGGCTGCAGGGCCTGGGAGCGCAGTCTCGAACTTCCAGGCTCAGCGGCAGGGAGCCTGTAATGGCAAGTCCTAAGTATTTCCTGCTCCCTGGAGTTGTGGGAGGAGGCAGAGCACTGGGTGTGTGTGTGGGGAGGGCTGTGCTTCGGCAGCTTTCCGGAAAAGGGTTTTCCCAATTTCCCTAGCAAAGATTGAGGCAGAGGAGAGCTGCCGTGTGACAGGCCTGCTATTCCACGCACAGGACGCTGCCTTTGAAAGCAAGCAGGGATGTGAGCGGAAGCCAATGGAAGGGTTCAATAAGAGAGTTGGCAGGGTGAAGACTTGCGATGGGAGTCAGGGCAGGAGGAAGGTGGCTAGGCACTGTACAGCGCCTTGGATGTGAGGCCCAGATTTTGAACCAGATGTGGCAGAAGGGTGTGATTGGAGAGGCGAGTGTGGAAGGGGGTTTGCGCTGCAGCGCCCTGAATGGATCATGGAGGGGAGAGGTGACAGGCCATGAAAGAAGGGGTATTAGTGATGGTTACAATAATCACACTGGGCAATGACAAGCCTGAAGAGAGGGGACATGCTTCTTTGGGGAGAGAGGATGTGGCGTGTACTGGAGACATTATAGAGGTAGAAGTGTCAGGATTTAACAAGAACTTGGGTGTGAGCAGGGAAGATTAAAGAGGAATCAAAGATCATCCCAAGGTTGCATGCTTGGTGATCTGAGGTCACTTTCCACAGGCATTGTTCCCGTTCATTTTTTCCCATCGACCTGTGGAATAAATTTTGTTATGTGCACCAAGGCATATGCAGATGTGCACCACCAAATAGAATCACATAGTGCTGGCTGTGGGTGTTCTGCTAATCAGCTGGGTGGCATTTGAATCTCTCCTGGATGTCTGCCCAAGCGTTCAGCTTATGGGGAACACTGTCCAGAGGTGGCGAAGGGAATGGAGGAAGCCAAGAGGGGCTGAGGTGACGGGAGACAGGAAAGGAGATGTCCATGAGAGAGGTGATGGAGCGAGGGAGAGGTTTGATTTACTGGATTAGAGGGAGTTGGAGTGGAGAGGGGGCCATTGAGAAGTCTGGTCCCATCCAGAGGAGGTTTTTGTAAAGACTAAAGGAGACAACAGCGTGATGGAAAGCGCTTGAGAGCGAAGGGCAGATGCCGAGGAAGCCAGAGGGACAGGTTAAGGGGTTAGACTTGCAGGGATTCCCAGACCGTGTTACGTGTCACACTGGGGGGTGTGAGTCTGATGTTCCATCCGTTCTCCCCAGAACATTTTCAAGAAGGTGGCATGTGTGGGAGGGAAGAGGGCAAAGGATGAGGAGGACTCCCCCCTTGGGCCTTTTAGCCCTGTGCTTAGGGCACTTTCTGGGTTCAGTTCTGAGTTGAAAGCGATCTGCCTCTACCCAGAGTGCTGTGAGCACAGCTACCCGATTGGGCCCTGCATGCGACTTAGGCAGCGACCACCTATCTCTGCCGGTCTGTGAGCTGCTGCGGTGGGGCACCTAGGTGGGAACTTTCATTGCAGTGCTGAGGGTGTTTGGGTGCCTGCAGGGGTCGGAGGTAGCTCTGTGAATCACAGAGGAGCTGAACGCTGGGATTTAAGTGTCCTGTGCTTTTGTGGCTCTAGAGCTAAGTGCCCCAGGTCACGAAGCAGAGCAGAGAAATGAGTCCTAGGCTAGTGCCCTGCCTTCCCCTCTCAGATCTGGTACCAATACTGTGACGTAGTGTCAGTACCTTGCTGGTCGCTGTGCTTGGGCTGTGGATAACCCCTACTGGCCTCTGTCTGTAACACGGCCCAGCGGGGGGCACCTTGAGGGCCCCCATGACAGCTACCGGCTAAGGGAAGGGATGGAACCAAGGAAGGGAGTGTTGGGGGAAGGGGCGGTTTCTGGCTGGAATCATGAAGGAGACGGACTAAGGAGGGGCTGGGAAGTCTAAGGGCCAGGGCACCCCGTCTCAAGGGGTCTGAGGCATCCTGGCCCAGACTCCTGTAACCACTTCACGTCTGTGCTGGGCTGTGTCCTGGAGAAGCAATAAACCCTTTCTATTCCACTGGCTGGTGGAGTCTGTTCTCGCTGCTACGGGGCTGCATGATCGGGAGCCCCAACGCGCCGTCACAAATACTGAGAGGGGGAGAGGAATGTTGCAACTAAGCAGCGGTAGGCAGGGTCAGAGGCGGTGAGGAGAGCTGCTGCTGAATGTTCTTGTGGGTCGGGCACAGGACTAGGAGCCAGGAAATCTTCAGTTACGATTTGGGCTCTAGTGGCCTGCTGCTGCCCTTGGGCCGCTCACGTCACATCCTCCAGAGACCAGGCCTCAATGTCCCCATCTGCAAATGGAGATTTGCCTCTTGGCTCCTGCCACCACCTGCTCCTTATTCCATCAGCTGGGGTTGGGCTGTGCAAATATCCACTGTCATTGTCCAAGGCGGCACTAAGACCCACCATCCTTTTTGGTGCAATCCATCCATCCCTTCCTCTGCTTTCCTCAGGATCTCTTTCCTTTCTCCTCTCCTCTTTCCTTTCTCCCCTCCCCTCCCTCCTGCTGTTTTCACCAGGTCCCTTTCCTTCATCCTCTGCATGTGTCTGACCCAGCAAAGTCATGGTTCCTGCAGTTGGTCAGCCACATTACTGTTCGTTACCCCTTTGCAAACTCAGCAAAGGCAGTGGGATTCATAGATCCCAAGCCCAGAAGGGACCATCCAGTCTGACCTCCTGGATAACACAGGCCAGAGAAGTTCCCCAAAATAATTCCCAGAGCCGATCTGTTAGAAAAACTTCCAATCTCGATTTTAAAAATTGCCCGTGCTGGGGGATCTACCACAGCCTTGGCAGATTGTTCCAATGCTTAATTACCTACGCTCTCTCACAAATGTACACCTTATTGCCGGTCTGAATGTGTCTAGCTTCAACTTCCAGTCGCTGGTTCATCGTTTGATTGTAATATATTTAAAAAAACACCCTCTCCTTATTTTTCTTAATTCTGCTGGCCTTTGGTGTTTACTTGTGCGTCTTGGCTTCCCTTATCAATATTCTGCAATTCCTAACTTCTGGTTTATGGTTTACTATCAACTTCTGCTTTCTTCCATTGGTTAACTATTTATTTATATATTTTGCAACTGCCTTCTCTTCCCCTCTATCCCAGGCTGTAGTTTTAGCCAGCACCACCTTCTTCCTCAGTTGTGGGACAGTGGCTTTTTGGTCATCTCAGTGAGGTGTTGTTAAAGGTTCCCAGTTCGTCACATTTGTATAATTATGTTCTTTCTCCCAGCTGATTTGGCTTATAATGGATTCTGTTAGAGAACTGAGAATATCCCCTATATGTATATAAATATAATTATCCCCTAATTACCTTACCTATTACAAAGATAGCTTCCCCACTTATCACCCCTGATTAGCCATTCATTGACTCATAAATAGCTATTCCCTCCCTCCCTCTCCCTCGCCCCACCTTCTGTACTAAATCTGATTTGTCAGTTTAATAATGTGTTCACTTTTTTCATTGTATTCCTTTGGTATGTATGGTCGTGCCAGTTCTCTTCCAGAATATGATCTGAGGACATGGGTCTGGCCCACGAAAGCTCATCGCCTATTAAACCATCTTGTTAGTCTTTAAAGTGTTACATGGCTTTTCTTTTTGCTTTACCCTAAATATATGAGAGAGTCTTTGTGTCCGTTCAAGAACTCTCCCTAAATGACGAGGGGTCCTATGGCACCGTGAAAACTAACCGATTTATTTGGGCATCAGCTTCCATGGGTAAAACGAATAAATCTGCCCAGAGAAATTGGTTAGTCTTTACGGTGCCGCAGGACTCCTCGTTGATTACACAGATTCACACGGCTACCCCTCGGAGACTCCTCCTACATGGTAAGAACTAGGGCTATCAGATGCGATATGCAGCTTCCTCTTCTCTGGCTTTGGTTGAGCCAGGGAAACGGGCTGGCCTGGAGCGGGATTGCTTTCATAAAACAGACTCACCAGGCACTGCCCCCCTTCCGGGACTGCCGAAGCCCCACCCGTTAGGAGGGTTGGGGTACTGAATTCTCCCCTTCCCCTCCCTCTGTGTGATTCAAACAGGATCATTGCTGGCTGTTCCTCCTGGTCAGGGAGCAAGGGGAAAGTGCCCAGTTTGCTGCATTCCCACTCTGGTGGGGGGGTGCAGGGGGCAGATGAACTTGGACCTGCCCCGGCCAGGGACGTACACCCTTCCCCTCTCTGTGCCCGCTGGAGCTGCAGAGGCTATGCAGAGGCACGTCTCACCGGGCCCCAAGCTGCTGTGAGAGAAGTCTGGGCTATACCTCTCTCCCCGGGGCAGCCTGCACCCTAACCCCTCCTCCCAGCCCCACCCCAGAGCAATGATTCCAATGACAAAAAAATTAATTGAGTTTAGGACCTGAGCAACCTCTCTGGGTAAATCTTCGTGTGTGTGTGTGTGTGTGTGTGTGTGTGTGTGTGTTACTTCTCTGGACTTTATTCTGCTTGCGCTTTGCAAGTGTGATAAGTCATGATCACTCATACCTAAGCTCCCCTCCCTTTTCAGTTCTGGGATCGGACAGGACTTAACTGAACGACAATGTGGTGGATCATGATGGCGTCCCAGAGGCCCTAAGCTGTAGAGATCGGAGTTGGATATTGATACAGGTGTCACGGTGGGTTTTATTTGCCCTGTCGGTTACAGTTTATGGGTGTGCAGGGAAAAGGATCCAGCTTCACGGGGTGTGGGGGGGTGGCGAGGATGAAGGCTATGGATTAGGAAAACCATTGTTTTACTTGCACACTGGTCACCTTTGCAATGGACTCCCGGAGAGATGACCGACGTGGAGCCTCACTGTGGGCTATTGATAGTAAGTTTTCATGACAGCTCCGTGCTTTGTCATGCAGGGGCTAGTTTTATATTTGGACGTCTGCAACATAAGCGTAAAAACCAAACCAGGCTTGTGTGGACTAGCAGTCAGTGCTTGGGGCTAGGAAGCATTTGCTAGTCCTGGATTGTGACCAAATGTAGATTTCATTCCCAGCTCTGTGTGCAGTTGATAAAGACGAAAACATTTGAAAATGCCGTGTGGCACATATAGACAACACAGTGTTGTCAACTCACTTTTTTAAGCAGTGTGATGCTGCAGTGGTGAACGAGGGTGTGGTTATTGGGCATTGCAGGCCGAAAAACGTGATGGTTTATTTAGGACCATGCACTGGGATGTGTGGTTGTGTGTGGTGTGATTGCTCACAAACACACGAATGCGCAGGGGGGTTAGCCAAGGAAGCAAAATGCAAAGCAATGCTAATTCAGAGTAATGCTGAGATAGAAAAACCAAAGTCCAAACATTCAAAAATATGGATCCACAGGCTGGAGTTTAGAGTGTTGTAGTTAAAACCATACAGAGGAATCTTTTTGCCATTGCAAGGGAGATACTGTGTACGATGAAACAAGGTCTGTATGTGAAAGGGCTGAATTACGGCTGTCATGGAAACTAATTTTAATGTCCAGGTTTGTGTGATCAGAGCCCCTGAACATTAAGGTTTTTGCTTGCAGTGCCTATGGGTGTTTTAAGGCCAGGTTAAGAGCTGCGTGTTCAGTGGAGGGTCCTGTGTTTGGTTGTGGGGCTCTGCTGTAGGGATGTTAAAATTAGATGAATCAACTAATCGAATAGTCAGCATTTCCATCGACTATTCGACTAGCCGATAAGGGCGCTTCCGCCGTGAACTGTAGCAAGAGCCGGCCCGGCGGTTGCTGTATTTCAAAGGTGGAAGTGCCGCTGCTGTGCCCTGCCCCCTCCCACGGAGCTGGAGCAGATTTTTAAGCTGGCTCCCCCCAGAACCCCTTCCTCTCTCTCCCCCCTCCCTGCTGCCTCTTTCCGATAGAGGCAACGAGCAGGGGAAGGAAGCTGTGACGTAGTGGGGGTATCTGGCTAGTTCCTATGCTGGCTCTGTGGTAATCCCCAATGGCTGCCATCGGTACCACAGCCCAGAAGGATGAGTCATTATGCAAAGAGGGTCTCTCAACCTGTCTGACCAGCTACCCCCAAGGGAGAGAGAGAAAGGAAGGGGGAATGCTGCCCTGGCTGGGGGCAGGGCTGGAAGAGTTAGGTTAGTTTCTGGCTGGAATCATGGAGGAACCAGCCTAAGCCAGGGGCTGGGATTGTAGGGCCCAGCCACCCCCCATCTCAGAGGGGGGCACTGAGGCCTCTTAGCTGCAGTCCCTGTAACCAGATTACATCTGTGCTGTGCTGTGCTGTATCCTGGAGAAACAATAAACTCCCTCCATTCTACGAGCTGGTGGAGTCTGTTCGTGCCATTACGGGGGTGCAGGAGTCAGGGGACCCCAACGCGTCGTCACAGAAGCGACTAGCGTGTGGACTATCCGACGAGATGTTGCTTCTCATCTAGTCGCCTGGTCGCCTACATCCCTGGTCTGCTGGGGGTTCTCCAGTGGCAGTGACGGGAGCGGTGCTAGGCCTGCCTTGCGCCTGGCTGCCGAGCCCAGCGTTGGCGCTCGGAGAGCTTTTGAGAGCAGGCAAAGTTCTTGTGCCCCAGCCCTTAACTGCCATGGCTTTTATGTCCCCACCTGGGGCCGGATCTCCGGTCTTTAGTCCCTGGTGAAGTGTCCTGAGTGTGCAGTGCAGCACGGCGCCTGGCGTGCCAATCATTCCCGTGCCGGCGCTCTCCTCCCTGGGGCGGGCTGATGGAGCGCGCTGGGAACGGAGTCCCCCTCGGAGCCCGGGGTGTGAAACGGGGCTGGCGCCTTTCCGTCTGTGAGCTGTTTAAAGGGCTAGCTCTGTTACCTGCAGCCGGCTAGCCCCCTGGCTGGCAAAGTCCTGTGGGGCTCTCACGATGCAGCATCTCTGTCCTATGCGGAAGTGTTCAGCAAGAGGATGGGGGTGTTGGATCTCTGCACATGGAGCCGCCGGTCGCTCCGTGGAGCGATTACATTCCCAGGTAGCGCACTCTTGCAACTAGCTGCGTTACAGACTGGCAGAGCGTGAACCCCAAGCCCGTTAGCCCTGGCTGATTGGCCTAGGTCATGAGGCCAGTCCGGCCCTTGGGTGCTTTGGGACGAAAGGAGTCTTGAGCTCTTCTCCTCTGGTTCCTCTGCAGTCCCTAGAAAAGCAAATAGCAAACCAAGGCCTTACTGAATTATCCCCTTAGCAAGCGTCTGTGTGTGCCTGCCCTGTGCTTTAGGCTGAGACCCTAAATCCCAGTTCTCGTCTTGACAAAGACCAGGGCTTTCGGCGTGTGTCCGACGGCCAGCCTGGCCACAAGCGCGTTTCACTTGGGCTGTAGAATCTCCTGTCTCCCGACGTGAGAAGTGTTAAACCTCCCCATGCTCTCTTGGTCTGCAGGGCGTACATGGAGTGTATTCCCCTCCCCCCCGTTAGTTTGATGCAAGGACACAGACCCAGGAGCGCTGCAAGCTGGTTTATGAGCGTTGAGATTCATTAGCTGTAATCCAATTAGAAGCACAGTGACAGCTGTGTTTGTGCACGGGGGCTGCGGGCTGCCTTGGGTTCCGAAACTTGTGATTCCAATTGGAGTCTCATGCAAGCGCTGTCTCTCCCCGCCCGGGTGGCATCGCTTTGGGTTTGCTCTCCAATAGACCCCTTTCTGTTTCCAGTTCTTGTCCCCGATCAGTGAGACCTCTTATTTCCCGGGACACAGCTGCAAAGCAGCGGAGGGTCCCGAGGAGGGAGGTGATCAGGATGACTGAACAGTGTTTTCTTGTTCACTTTTGTTTGACTTAGATGTCCCCTGCAGGGATGTTAAATATCAATTAACTGAATAGTCGATTGACTTCATGAATTCTTACCGGGTAGTTGACTAGTCTATAGTCCCTGGGGCCGGGGGCAGCAGCCAGTGCATTCCGGCCCTGTGCCCGAGGAGCCCCCTGCCACTCCGCACTGCGAGGGGAGCCAGTTTAAAACCTCTGTGTGTGTGGAAACGCACGTAGTCTGTAGCATAAACCTAGGCGCTTTTGCTCTTCGGTCAGTTGGTTAATCAGCTACACTACTGCATCCCTAGTTCCCTGATCTTAGCTCCGGAGGCCTGCCAGCTTACAGAATGCAGGTCCAATGTCTGTCCGATGTGGTTCATTAATTACTGTTGTTCCCAGCTCGGGGGGGCGTTCCAAGCCCATTCACGTAGCAGTAAAATCCAGCTCTCTGTTCTGACACGGACACCCATCGGCCCCTGCCCTCTGCTCGCCGAGAGAAAGGCAGCTGGCTCTTTGAACGTGCTGTGGAAGCGGTCCAGGCACTCCGCTGTGAATTCCAGGGCTGCCTGCCGCCGTGCGTCGCACCGGGGACGTGCGCCGTGCACTTACCTCTGTGTGCACTGTGGCCTTGCTGCTCTAGCGGCTGCCCTTCTTTTCCTGGCGGCTGCCAGTAGCGTTGCCCGGGCAAGCCACAG
Organism: Rafetus swinhoei; assembly: GCA_019425775.1. Classification (NCBI taxonomy): domain Eukaryota; kingdom Metazoa; phylum Chordata; order Testudines; family Trionychidae; genus Rafetus; species Rafetus swinhoei. The sequence continues at coordinate 1,714,986 of CM033447.1, forward strand.
AGTCCAGGGTGGTATGGGGAGCGTGGCAGGGAGATCAGGAGGTTGCCTGGGTTTGAGAGAGGCCAGATGCTCCATTTCCCCAGTGCTAGCGTCTGCCAGAGGAAGCCACGCCCATGTGTAACAGGCCCTGTTAAGGTAGGAACCGGGGATGGTTCCCAGGGATACCCAGGGCGATGAGGCCCCTTGCGGGGACCCGCTCTTAGCGCCAGGTCTGTGCCTGCCATGCGCTGGCTCCACGGGTGACACGCGCCCTGCCCTGTTAGCCTGCCAGGCGCGCTGTCCCTCCGCAGGGTAGCGACCGGCACAGCCAGCCTTCAAGCGCCTGCTGAACTCCGAGTCGCTGCTCCCACCTCGCCAGTCCCCCATTCCCATGCTGCCCCGGGCACGTTTGCAGGGAAAATGAGCCCAAGCTGATGTACTGAGGAGCAGGGATGTGGGTAAAAGGTAGAAATATCGGGAACCAAGAGTTACATGTCAAACGACAGCAGCACTCTAGCACCTAGCCTGACCAGCCCGGGTACTGGTAACTTACCACCCCAAGCCCCTCCGGTTTATTGCAGCTGGGCTCGGCTGTCCTGCATTGGCGAGATGAGTCCCATGCTGCTCTTGTCTCCGCAAGGGCAGATGCTGGGTCCCCCTGTCCGCAATATACTCCCAGCAAGCCAGTCTCTTCTCCACCCTGCTGGCAGCTTGCCCTGGGTGCCTCTTTCTCGTCCGTTTCCATCTGTCAATCGGCACTGATTTAGACTGGAGACCGGCCTCCGCTGTGGCGTGGATGATACCCCACGTGCAGGAGCGGGGAGAGAGAAGCACCTTGTGACTCCTGCCAGACTAGGGATGGAATAGTGCAGCCAATTTACCGATAAGCAAAAGCGCGTAGGTTAATGCTATAGACTACATGCATCCCCTTCCCCCTCTTGCTAGTACATTTTTTATCAGGCTGGCCAGCAGCCTGGGCTTGTTCCGGGTCCGGGACCAATCCCCACTGCGGCTCTGCATTTAAAGTGTATGAGGAGCCAGGTGGGCAGGCAGCCCGGGTCTGGGAGCTCAGCCCCCTCCGGACAGGGGCGGCTGCCACCCTGCAGTGCTATCTCTGTACCTGAGGCAGCAGTGCAGGGCCACAGGCAGCCGGTCCGTGAAGGGAGCTGGTTTTTAAACTGGCTCCCCTCGTGGACCAGCTCCCGCCGGGCAGGGCACAGAGGCAGCAGTGCGGAGTGGCGGGGGCTCTTCGGGAGTGGGGCCGGAGCGCACTGGCTGCTGCCCCCGCCCCCGGGGACTATAGAATAGCCGACTAGCTGATAATTCACCATTCAATTACCCGAGAGCTAACATCCCTGTGCTGAGCTGGCGCACGTATTGTCCCTGGCTGGGCACCGGCCTGGTGTTCAGAACACAGTGTTCAGTGGAGACACAATTCCTGCAGCCATATCCATTTGCACGTTTCACGCTGATTGTGTGGCCTGTGGGTTGTTGTCTCTTCCTGGAGCCCTCATGTGCCACCCTTGTAGCAACTTCCCTTGCATGCCTCTGAGCCAGGGCATCCCTGCCCGGCTCTGTGCACTCGCTGTGCCCACTGCCACTTTGCAGGAAGCAGTTCCTGGCTCTCAAACCCGGGTTGTGTGTTTGGAAAACAGATTCCTTTGGATCTGCGCAAGTGCCCTCTCTGAGACAGAACTGCTGGGGATCTGTGCCAGCCCATTGCCAGGCATCTGGTAACCTGCTGGCATGGCGCCGTGGCGGGCTGCCCGCAGGCTGCAGATGGCCCGTCGGGATACTGGGTGTGGCCACGAGGCGTTGTGTTTGCTGTCACCCAGGCGCAGGGCGGCAGATTCCGCTGGTTTCTGTCCGCATCGGTTTTTCCTCCCAGTGTTACTAGTGACCCACGTGCAAAGCCAGGGCCTGGGGTGTGGGGTGCATGCCAGCTGCACACACTGCTTGTGGGAGCTGTGCGCTCCCCCACGTCCCATCCCGGCGCTGCTCCGCCGCCCGCCAATCCTGGCTTCAAGCGCCAGGAGCCAAGCTGCCCTGTCCCGGGAGAGCGGCTTGGTCACGCCCATCTTGCGGCCGTCGGGTGAAGGGGGCTGCTCGTGCGGCCGCCCACTGGCCACGGTTGCTCATCGCTGGGGTAGCAGGGAGCCTGGGGGGTCCCGGACGCTCTGGCAATGTGCCGCCTCCTGCCCCCATAGCACTGTGCTCTCGTCCCCCCTGCAGGCCGCGCCATGGCCCAGGCGGAGAAGAAGGGCGGGCTGCTCTGGAAATCATCAGCCTCCAAGAAGCCCTTGAAAGAGAAAGTGGTGCTAATGTACGACGAGATCTTCCTGGTAAGGATGGGGCCCCCCTTCTTCTGCATGGCGTGGCCCGGTTTGGTCCCTGTGGCTTGGGCGGGAGGGCCCCATGGTGCTGTCCCCGGCCTGAGACAGGAACCTGAGACAGGAACTCCAGTCTAAGTCTAAGGCAGCAGCGCGCGTCTGTCCCAGCCAGGCTGCGCCACACCTGTCCTAAACCACGTGTCTCCCCTGCCGCCTCTGCTTCGCTCTGTGGCCTCCCCTGCAGCTGCCGCTGGCTCGTGGGGGCGCCGGATGGGACGGTGGCGAAGTCAGGACAACGGGTGGGAGGCCAGGGAGCCGGTGCAGTGGGAGGAAGGGAGTCCGTAGCCCCAAAAGGAGGGGGGGCGTCTCAGGCGAGAGTGGCTTCCGCAGGCCCTGCTTTTGTGGCAACAGTGGGGATGGCTTGTACTCGGCGCTCCAGGGACGGGGGGCCACCTTCCTCTTCGGCGTCCGAGGTGTTTCCGCTGCTGCGCTCTCGCTGTACTGGGTCTCCTCACGGGCTCCCCTTTCTCTTTCAGACGGAGGACCCCAGTAAATGCAGCCCTCGGTTCTGGGAGGAGCTGTTCCTCATGAAGGTACCGTCTCTTATCTTTTGGTCCCCCTTGTTTCTTTGCCCTGGGCTGGGGCAGGTTCTCAGTCCCGGGGCTCCCCCGCGCCCCCTGCCGTGGGTCTCCACTTCCTTCCAGCAGCTGGCTGAAACGCATTCGCTGGCCCTGGCAGGTGAACCTGGAGTATCTGGAAAGCAAGCTGGAGTCTCTGGACGGAGAGGAGCTGATGAAGATCAAGGAGAACATCAACTGTCTGTTCCAGCACTGCATCCAGGCCTTGGGAGAGGAGCACCCGATCCGAGTGGTCAATGCGCTGCAGGTACCAGCGCGCCGGGCCGGGCAGGCCGGGAGGGGAGCAACTCTTCACTCCTCGTGGAGGACGCTTCTTGAGATTGCCAAGCGCCTTGTGCTAGTTCCTTGAGCGGGGCTGGGGGGCGGTGGCCGCTCCCTGGGGCTTCGGCTGTGTCTCGCTTGCACTGGCTTGACAAGTTTTGGTTGGTCATGGGTGCTTCACCCTCTTCTCCCCCCGCCCCCCAACAGCACAGCTGTGCTGCGGCGAGTGCTGGCAGGAGTGCTGCTTGGTCGGCAGGAGGTGGCAAAAGCCGCTCCGGAGGGGAAGCAGCGATCCCACGTGCTGACCCGTAGCGGCCGGGCTGTGTCCACCCTGCCTTGCTGCTTCACGTCCTCGGGGCGCCCCCAGTCCTGCCTGCCTAGAGGAGCATAACGGGCTTTGGCAGGCAGGAGCTGGGTTCCTAGGAGCGTAGGGAGACCCCACACAGCCAGGCAGGGCGGGAGGACAGAGGAGGGCTGCTGGGACACCAGGCTGGGAGCTGCAGTGTAGTGCAAGAGAAGGTCTCTCTTCGCCCCACCTGCTGCCTGCCCCCTGCTTGACTACCCCCAGAGTCTGTGGAGAAGGCAGGATGGAATCCGTACAAGCACCGTGCTGTTAGAGCAGGACTTGCCTGAAGAGACGGCCCCAGTCCTGCTCCCTGCCTTGGAAAGATTTGGGTTTTTAAAGGGCCGCCCTGGATTGCTCATCCCAGCGGGAGGGGCTGCCCTGCGTCAGAGCTCTCCTTTGGGCCCCAGCGTCTTGCTTTTGTGGCGCTTCTCTTGCCCCTGTTGCCGTGCGGGGCACCCTGCGAGAAGAGGGAGCTGGTGGAGCTGCGGGAGTGGCTGCCCGCACGAGGGAACACGCGCGGGGAGTGGGAGAGTTCGGACGGGAGGGGACCGGGCATGGTGATGGCCCTGGGCGCGCCTGCTCGGTTGTCCAGTGAGTGTGGCGTGGGCTGGGCTTTGCCGTGCGCGTGGCAGGGGTGGCCGGGCGTCCTCCCTCAGCGGCTTCCTTCCCTCGCAGACCCTGTGCGCCTTGATTCGCGGTGTGCACCAGAAGAACAAATCCACCTCAGGGTTTGACATCATCAACATGCTTATGGGCTTCGACAAGGCCGAGCTGTGCATGAAGGTAAGGGCTGGGCGTGCGGCCGGCAGCCCTTCCCGCCCGCCGTCCCTGCTGACACTCGCCGTGGCCCGCCAGCTCTCCCACGCAGCTGCCCCCAGCCCAGGGACCCTGGTAACTCCGTACCCATCTCCGTAATGGCGGAGCCCCTGTGCTCCATCCTGCCAGCTGGCGGAGTGGCGGGAGCAGAACTGTTAGATTGTCCAGTCGCACCTGCTCTATCGCACAGGCCGGCAAATCCCACCCAGTACCCCAGGGTCGAGTCCTGTCGCTGGGGGCCGCCCTCTCTCGGGGCTCTGCCCTCGGTACAGCAGGGCGCTGGGAACTCACGTGCCGTGGCTCAGCCAGAGCCTGACCTTTGAAGCCTCTCCCGCTGAGCCGTGTGGCTCGGGCAGCGTCCGTCTGTCCCCCGGCAAGCTCTGCTCCGCTGGCTGCTCTCGCACGCGGGTGTTAGCAACCGGATGTCCGACTCCCTCTGCCCCGCCGGCATCTGCTGTGTCAATCCATGGCAGGCGGGCACGGTGCTTCAGGGGGCGGCAGTTTGGCCCACCCTCTGCCTTGGTGCCACCTCCTGCTGCGGGCGTGCCGAAGGCGTTGGGTGCCGCGGTTACGGAGAAACCCTTCTCTGAATTACAAGGTTGGATGTTGGCCAGAAGCAGCTCCATGCGGTTGTGGGGGGGAGGAGAGGAAGACGGATGCGCCTGACGGGCTAACATGGGGCCTAGGCCTTGGTGGGCGTTCCTGGCAGGCTGCGGACGGGGCTCCGCGATCGGGGCCTGGCTGGCGTGCGAGATGTGACCGGGCCTCGGGCCGCGAAAGCTTATTGTACCCGCCTCCTCCCTCAGAATCTGATGGAGAGCTTGGACTCCCTGCTCTGTGCGGAAGGCTCCGAAAGCCTGAAGAGTTTGTGTCTGAAGCTGCTTCTCTGCTTGGTAACGGTAAGTCCCACGATGCCGGCGTTTCGCTGAGAGCCCGGCCAGCGCTGGGGGGCCTGCCTGTCTGCCGAGCGGCGTCTGCAAGCGCCTAGCGCGCAGGGCGCTGCGGCTGGCCGCGCTGTCTCCGGAACGGGTCTGCCTCCCGGGCTGAGTTGGCACTGCCAGGTTTTAATGGCTGCTTGGCATTTCCAGATGGGTGAGCAGCTACGTTAAGGAGCCGGGGTGACAGCTGGGGGGCTTGGAGGGGCTGCTGGCAAGCCAGGGCTGTCCCTCCGGAGGACCACAGTAACTCTTTGCTTGGCACGGGCGGGGCTGGGCCGGGGGCCGTTATGCGTCCTCTCGCAGTGTGTCGAGCACCTCGGTCTGTCCCTGGGACTCAGTTACAAACTGGGCAGCTGAGAAGCTCCTGGCAGGTGCCAGGACCGGGGTGCCCGCAGGAATGGAGGCAGCGTGCTGGAAGCTGCCCGGCTGGCCCCACTTTGCCAGCTCTGGTCCTACCCCCACTCTGCCCATGAGCTTAGCGGGGCTGTTCAGGAGGGCAGTGCACACCGGGCAGGTCCAGCATGGCACAGTTGCATTCAAAGCCCTGTGATTGCTTTCAGGTGACAGACAACATCAGCCAGAACACGATCCTGGAGTACGTGATGATTAACAGCATATTTGAAGCTATTTTACAGGTAAGGGTTTCTCCTCTGTGCTGGCTTTGGTCTGTTCCTGCAGGGCCAAACTTTCCTCCAGTTCAGAGCCTTAAAGACGACACTGCCCAACTGGGATCACATGTCAGCCTCTCACTCAGAGCTGTGGCAGATTTGTACAGTGCTGCCTCCTCCTTACTCCTCACTCACTGTTGAGCTTTTACGGTTGTCACACGTGTGGCTTTACGCTCAGACAGCAGCTGAATGGCTCTGGTTTCCTGGCAGGTTTCTAGACGGAGGAACTTTGGACGGTCAGCCTGGGTGTATCCAGCAGCGCCTTCCCCTTTGATGGGGCATAGCTTGGGAGTACAAAGATACTGTCCCGTCCAGGGATGGGCGCGGCTGGGGTGCCCCGTTTTACTCTCCGTAAGCCCGTGTTCTGGAACTGGCTCTTTGGGTTTCTTGTAAGCATTACAAATTCACGGTCTAGTTGGAAATGTCACACTCAGAGCATTTAACAAATCTTGAATTTCATGGTTTCAGATATTGAAACCTTAAACGTTACGGTGTTGTAAGGTGGGCATCCCGACCTAAAAGAGGGTCCGGTGCGGGGGCTGCACAGGTATTGTAGGGCAGCTGCGGTATTGTCACCCTTACTTCTGCACCGCCTTCGGAGGTGGGTGGCCGGAGAGCAGTGGCTGCTGGCCAGGACCCCAGCTCTGAAGTCAGTGCTGCTGCCTGTGCCATGGAGAAGTAATATCATACCGTGAGTAGGCCATATCATGCCACGCTACCCTTCTGTACTGCTGCTGGGGGCGGAGCTGCACAACCAGCAGCCGCTGCTCTCCGGCCACCCAGCTCTGAAGGCAGCAATACTGCATCCCCCAACAATAACGGAATTTCACAGGGGAGACCAGGTTTCCTGGTGTGTGATGCTTTTCTCACAGCTGTGGATTCAGTAGGGTCCTATGCATTAGTCACTTAGCACATACTGTGCTGGTGTGTTCACATATTGGTCCGCTTGGTTGTCTGGCTTTGGGAAACGAGCTACATTTCTTAGCCAATAACTGGGCAACGCGATTCATTTCTGCTTCTACTTCCAGATTCTGTCCAACCCGCCCAGTCGCAGGGAGCATGGTTACGACGCTGTGGTCCTTCTGGCTTTACTAGTTAACTACAGAAAAAACGAGGTAGGTGTGGGGCGCAGACAGCTGTTTCGTAACGCTGGTGTCTGACTTCAGCCAGTTTGTCCTTGGTGTGCGAGCCCTTTGTGAGTGCTAAATACACTTGTAAAGGCCAGCTTTGTATGCACAAAGGTAGAGTTGGTCAAACAGTGACTTATAAACAAGCGCAAAGGAAAGCCGTTAGTGACGGAAATACTTTCAAGAGGGCGTCCCACAAACCGAAGGACAGAACCATTCGTGTAGCGTGTGTGTGTAAAATGTGTCTTCCCCAAAGAGCGGCAGGCTGGTAGCGTTGCCTGGGGTTTCAGACCCTGGCCGTGTGATTGGGAAGCTGACAGTCACCTCAGAAGAATGTAGAACTCTTCCGAGAGCTGCCTGTCATGTGATTAGAGGGTGAGCTGTAATCTCTCAGCCTGCAACTCCTTCGAATGAGAAATGTGGTGCTGCGCCTTCCCAAAACCCACCGGCCACGCTGGGCACGCTGAGTAATCTGCTTGTGTTTCCACAGTCTCTCTGTCGATCTTATTCCTGAGAGACAGCGAAAGCAGCGTCCCCGTCCCCATGAAATGTCAGGGCCTCGTATGCTGAATTGTTGTAAGGGTTTCCTCAACCTCGGGAGTTTGAATGTAGTTATTTTGAATCACGAGTTCTGGGCTCGTTGCTCTGGTCATGAAATACAGGCGTGTTTCTGTGTGACCTCGTGCCCGACTGCGGGGGAGAGGGTATAAAGGTTTCCTTGCGTATGTTCGTATTGTTCACAATGTGCTAGGGGCAAATCACATGCATCGGCAGATGCCCAGGAAGTAGGACGCATCTACATGAAATGCAGGGGGAATTTGGACAATTCCTCACGTTAGGCTTTGGCCAGGACCTGCAGTTAATGAGCCAGTGTGTGTTAAGTGTCAGAGGGAGAGTCTGTTTTGCCTAGAATTCTGTGCAGTACGATGCACCCTGAAGCCAAGCTGGATCCTGGCTTCTGTAATAGTTAGCCCCCTGAATCAGCTTTGTTACCCAGCTAGCGATGCCTCCAATGAAGTTTGCTGAATCCCTTCTATGACCCGACTGGGTTTTCAGGCGCTTCTAACTTGGCCAGACGCAAGCTGCTTCCAAGTTGGGTGTTGGCCCCGGCTGGATGTTTTTGGAAGGGTTCAGCCATGGCCTAGGCGACATTGGGGGAAAACCACCGTGTTTGCCCGTGTAGAACGGTCCCTGGCACTGTTCTGCCGAAAGGTGGCTCCGTGCTCTGGAGCACAAGTTGGGGGGGGCCGTGGTGCCCTTCCCCAGCTCCCGGAAGCTGCCCCCGTCTGACTGATGGCTAAGCCTCTGGAAATCTGTTTGCATGTGCGCAGCAGAGGTTTGTTAGTGGCAGCTCCCGAGATTCTCTCTGCACCGAGCATGCTCCAGACCGTCCCCGCACGGCGCCTGAGTGTGATGCAGCCCTGGGGCGCAGGGGCTGAGCAGGACCTGTCTGACCATGGCGGTCCAGGCTGCGGGATCCCCATGGTGCTCGGCAGTAGAAGGGAGAGCAGGGAGCGCTGTGCCCAGGCGGGGCAGGAGGAGGGGGGAGCAGCGTAACTCGCGTGTGGCTGGGTGAGGGGCAGGGCAGGGGGCAGGGACAGGAGTATAGGGGGCTGCTAGGAGCAGTGAGGGCAGACGGGGCTAGCTGGCGTGGGGGGCTCGAGGACAAAGGGTTCCGGAGCTGTCAACACACATCTAGTACCCACAATTGAATCCCGGAGACCTGAGTCTGAACATGCCTCCGCTGCCGAGCCAGAGACCAGGAACCCCACTGGCCAAGCGCCTTCCTGCTGCGCCTAGAGCAGCGGTGGGCCCTACGTGTGGCCCACAAGACATTGTATTTACTGTTGCCCACATGCAGGGTTGCCAGATTGCGCCAATTTCCGTCCTCCACGTAGTATTTCTTCCTCCCGCTCTTACGCGAGTGACCCGCGTGTAAAGCCAGGGCCCGGGGTGTGCGGGGTGGGCTGACTGCTCACACTGACCGTGGGAGCCGGGCTCCCTCCGCGGCCTGTCCCAGCCCTGCTCCGGGGCAGTCGGCTCCCCCCGCACATTCTAGTGCCGCGAGCGCATCTACTCTTTCCCGGGAGAGCCTCTTGGTTATGACAACTTGCAGCTCACTCAGATGGAGGAGGCCGCCCATGCGTCCCACTTACTGGCCTAGGCTGCCCATCGTGGAGCTAGAGGATAACAGCCTACTACTGCTGCCAGTGGCAGACATGGAGCCTATGTGTCACAGCTCTGTGTTCTGTAGAGCCCTCGGCCCGGGTGCTGCAGTGCCGCCACTCCGCAGCGTGGGCTGCTGGAGCACGCCAGGCTTGTCCTCCGCTCCACACTGGCTTCCTATGGACTGGAAGGCCGAGGAGCCTGATCCTTACCTCGGGGAGCCCCGGCCTCGCCCGTCTGAGAAAGCCTGATGCTCCTGTTGCAGACCGTAGCCGGCAGCCCCGCTCTCCAGGCAGACGGGACCCTTTTGCCGTAAGGAGATGGCATTCCGTTACCGTGGAATGAGCCAACGACCCCTCCTCCGCTCCCCCGGGGGGCCTGTCTTCCTGCCTGCACTAGCGCTAACGGTGGGCATGAACGCGCCTCCCTGCGGAACCGCAGCACCCCGCAGCTCAGCCCCAGGGCGAGAGCCCCGGGCCTGGCTGGCCGCTGTGCGCAGAGCCTGGGCTGAGCCGAGCACTGTGGAGAGCAGGAGAGCGGCCGTGGGGTTCGGTCTGGGGCCGCAGCAGGGCATCGCTGTTTTCAGGCAGCTTTTTCCGGACCGTGGGGCTTACCCATCGGTGAACGAGGCCGAGCGTGGCAGGGCGAGACGAGACGGTCTCACAGTTAAGGCAGCCAAATGCTGCCTTGGGGGCTGGATTCTGCCCCTGGGAGGGGCTGGGCTGTTACTCGCACCAGACCCTTCCCGGGGGCTCACTCGCTGTGTTCCTCCTTTTCTGGGGGCCTGACAGAGCCCGGTGCTGCGTACGCCCAGTTGCAGCAGGATGCGGTGGGGCCATGCCGTGCCATGCTCAGCGCACCAAGTACCCGGCATCTCAAACTGGGCACCCCAAATGAATGCATTGCTAACATGGTTCTCCCTTGATCAGCCTGGGCCAGAGCTCCAGCACCGACATTTCAGCCCCCACAGAGCATAGCAAAGTTAAAAGCAACTGAAAACAGGGTCTGCCTTTAACAGGTAGTGCCAAGCCGCCTTCTGTGTGACCAGCTCTGCCTGTAATAATGCAGCGGGTCTCTCGGCTGGGAGGGAGAAGAGCCGTCTCTCCCTTGCCTGACCCGGGCGTTTTTAGAGTTCAAATTGTCAGCGTGTCCGATTGTTTCATGGCTTGGTTTCCTTTGCATTTTTCTCTGCCTTGCTTCACTTGGTTTATCAGTTCCCTTTTCTTTTGCATCCCGTGGGTTGCTAATTGTTGTTCCACTTACTTAAGGAAATCTAATCGGGCTGCGAATTGATTAGTTGCCTACAATTTTGTGGGTGTCTGAAGAAAGCAGCTGTGTGTTTATATGAATATGTTCTTTCAGATTTCTGGTATTTGTGTTTTCTAGTCTCCTTTACACCTCCGTGTGGAATATCTGTTCAAGATTTCATAACCAAAGCAACTGCATTATGTGTCTTGGTCTCTCTTATTAGCTTCAGTTACAGGCACTGAAGAGATGTGTGTGTTCTTTACACAGAGACACCATCAACCTGAAATCTAGCCATGTTCAGGAACAGAGTTTAAAGTAGACTCGTGTATGATCCCTGCCCAAGTCCCTCTGTCATGGGTGGTGGTTTTATACTGATATTTTCGTATTTCATAGAAAATATTTCACTCTCCTTTGTTGCTTTGTGAAAGACTCACATGAAGAGGGGAAATTAAATAATTGATTACACAATGGAGGTAGTGACACTAACTATACACAGGCCTGTCAAATATAGAAAATCAACTTGGCAGGGAATGAGAGTGGTTTTCTGTAATCTGTCCTACTTTAGTCATCTGGCTTGCTCCTTGTGAGGCTAGGAGAGGGTAAAAATCAAATTCAGACGGAACAGTGACTGAAGTGGATAGATCCCTTTGAAAATCGCATATACTTGAGAATCACATTTCTGCCTGGCAGTGCTGTTAAGTACCTGCGGAGTTACCAACACTGCCTGCCATGGGGAGAGCTGAAAGATGCGGGCACAAATATTGTTCTCTCTCACATGGTTTATTATTTGCATGGCTAATGCCTGGCAAATCTGTGGATATCTGCAGTGGGCTGCAGATCCATGTTTTATATCTAGAGCCCTGCAAATCTGCAGACCATGTTAGTGCATGTTGTGTCTAGTCAGTTTCACTGTCTCAAACCAGTCAGTCTCTCCTTGAAAAGGCTGTATCCAGGAGGGACCCGTCCGGAGAATGTTTATAACCTCTTTTGAAAGGGAATTTAAAAAGGGAAATGGCAGGACGTGCTGTTCGAAAGGAGATGGGTCAGAAGCCTGAGTTATTTTAAATGAGTCCGGGTAGCAAAAAGGAGTTACCGTCTCATTTCCTTATGAGAGAGCGGGTGGCAGTGTTTGGGGGGGAATCAAACATGTAGAGGGGGTTTATTTCTCCAGTGCTTATCTCAACTTCTGTACTTGTCTAGTTGGCTGGGGATTTTCCTTTGGTGGTTGGTAGCTGCAACACTCACACGCTGTCCCTGCTTAAAATAAGTCGGTTGGTTCTGCTTTTTCCTGTCTCTACCCCCCAGCTCCAGGGTATTTTGGTCTCTGCTTTCCTGTGCAGCCACAGAGCTTTCAGGGGGGGCAGACAACGGCTCGAGACTGCCCCTAGGGCCCCGGTTGTTGGGTGCCAAGGGCCCATTTAAGCAGGTCACGCTCCTCTTCTCCCACCAGTGCCCTGCTCGCACCCAGGACCTGGGAGCCGCCACGGCACCGGCTGAATCGACGCCTCTTTTCCAGATTCCTCCTCTCCCTTCCCCTTGGGGAAACAGATCTGTGGTGGCTGCAGGGGCAGTGAGGGAGGTCAGCTCTGAAACTGCCCCCGCCAGTAGGCCGATGAATGGCTCTGCTCCGCTCAGGCTGCTGCCGAGCGAGGCCTTCAGGGGTGTGTTGCAGGGGTGGCTGGGCAGCCACGGGAGTCTGCACACCTGGGCAGCCAACTCTCAGAGCCGTGGAGTCTGGGTCGCTTTTGCCGACTACCTGGGATGTCGTTGGCGTTGTTGGTTCTAGTCCGTGGTTCTCCTTAGCGTTCTTACTGAGGGGTTCCTGATTTCCCTGGGCTCGGTCAGCAGCTTGGCACTCTGCCACCCGTGTGGAGGAATTCGGAATGCTTTTGGACACGTCATGGCAGGGCGCTGGCGCAGGGGTCTGCTCTGCGTAGCCAGGTTGTCCGGGCGAGGGTCCCTGATGTTGGCTTGGGTGTGATCGATCAGCAACAGATTTGGGGGGGGCTTTGTAACTGATTTTTGATTCCAAGAGGGGTCCTGTGAGTGTCTTCTCCAGGAAGGTGACTCTAACTGTGAACAGAGACGCTCCAGGGGTAGTCGAGTGAGTCTGCGCAGGGTAAACTTAACAAACAGCAAATGGTCCGGTAGCACTTCATAGACTAACAACACGTGCAGATGGTGCCACGCGCTTTCGTGGGCGCAGCCCACTTCTTCAGATGAGCGGGAGCGGCGGGGCTTGCTCTGCGGAGGTTGCGGTTAGAAAGGCTTCGCTTCCTCCAGAGGGTTGTGGTGATATTCCTCGGGCAGTTGGAGGCTGAAGGACAGCTCTGCCCTCTCGGGACTGCGCCCTGGGCCATTCTCGTGGCTTCTGGCTACTTCTTACTAGAAACGCTGCCTGCCCCGCCTCAGAGGCTGGGCCCGGGGCAGGTGGAAGGGGTTTACTGGAGCAAATGTCTCTTGCAAAGAGAAATCAAGGCCACTCTGACCGGGGGGAGAGGCCAGAGAGAGAGTGATGAGGGCTAATACAGATGGGTACCTGGGCAGCTTGTGGTAGCCCAGCTGGTGCGCGCAGAAGAACTGGAATGGTTCATGTACGCAGGCGGGTGGGATGTTTCCGAATGAATCGTAACACCTCTGCACCAGGGGCAGGGCAATGCAATGCAGGGTAATAGGCGTCTCAGCGTGCCCTGCCAGCCCTCGGAAACGGGAGGGAGGGCTCATGAATACCACCATTATATCAGCCAACATGGGGGGAGGTGTCTGGATTGCTGGGGCCCACGTGATGACCTCATTTTGTGAAAGGCAGTCCAGTCCGAGGAGCAGCTCGGAGAAGGGCAGTAGAAATAACCAGGTGCCGGAGAAGGGGCTTCCTTGTGAGGAGACGTAAACGATTGGATTTCTGTAGTTTGGAGAGGTGTGACTGAGGAGAGCGGGGACCGAGCCTATAAAATGATACTAGGTGTTGAGAAGTCTCCACTCCTTGTTTCCCATCCTCCTAGCAGTAGAAGAAGAGCACTCGAACTTGGCACACTTAAGAAAGGTAAAGGGCAATGGTTGGAAGCCGCATACAACTGGTGGAACTCACTGCTGCAGGGTAGCACTGAAGCAAAGACTCAGTTTAGTTTTTGAAGATTGTGTATATGAAGAGTGGCATCTGCAGTTATTCAAATGGCGCTTTCCTCCAGGCAGAAGATGGGGTCAGGAAATGCTTTTCCCAGGAGGCAGTGTTGGTGAGGGAGGTGCATGGTAGGGGGTTTCTGCCATTGTCTCAGACAGAGTACTGGACACTATTGTGACAAGATCCCCAGAGCGTTGGTCTGTGCTAGCGTGCCATCTGTGCGGGGTTTAAACTCCTAAATGGAACAGAAGTGGGGCTGTTAGTTAACTGGTGGACCGGCGAGCATCGCCCTTCCCGGGGTGCTTACCAGTTACCTGGTGGCCCGACATTCCAGCCCGGTTGGGTCCCTCTCCGGCCCCCATTTCAGTGGTTGACTGGTTAAATGTCACCTTTGACCAGCTAACTGGGATTTCACACCCCTACACGCAAGAGGAACCCAGGGCCGGCCCACAACATTTTGGCACCTGAGGGGGGGGAGCTCAAATGACGCCCCCATGCCTTCGCTGGGGCCAAAACTTTGAAAGGTCTCAATTCTCTGGGGCCTAGTGGCCCCCCCCCCGTCTGGCACCTGAGGCAGCCACCTCAGTTCGCCTCATGGTAAGGCCAGCCCTGGAGGAACCGCAGTTCTCACACAGCGCTGCAGCCTGGGAGTGGGCTGGGCTCTGCCCTGCTCCTGACTCTGTGGGCGTGAGCCAGGCCCCGCAGCTCCGACACGCAGGCTGCCACGTCGGTAACAACGTGATACACTGCGTGGTGCATCGAGGCTGCATCGGGAGGGTCTTGCTGGGTGTGTATTAGGGATGTGACAGTGTAACCGTGTATGCGGTTACACGCGCCCTGCCCCTGCTGCTGCCTCTGTACCAGAGGCAGCAGCATGAGGGAGGGGGCAGGCAGGAGCCGGTTTAAAAGCTGGCCTCCTGCGCACACTGGGTCCCAGGGAGCCTCCTCCCTCCGCCATGTGAAAAATTCCGTGGTTACGCGTTTACTTGAACAAACGCCTTTTCACATCCCTGGCATTTATAAACACCACGTTCCCCCTGCCCCTTCTCCGTTTGTCCCATCCAGGCCCCGCTGGCCTTGGCGAGTCTCTACATTGACATGGGGGAGCGACGGGGGTTAAACGCACCCACGCTACTAATGAAATATTCGTGGCTTCCTTGTGGGGGTGGAGTCTGGACGTTTCCTTCAGCTGGGAGCTCAGCTGGACCTGAGACCAGTCAGAATGGGCCAGGCCAAGGGTCTGTCTAGGTCAGTAGCCTGTCTTCCCACAGCAGCTGGCGCTGGATGCCTCAGCGGGCATGGACAGGACGGGGCCGTTGGGAGTGATCCACCCTCTGTTGGGCGGTGCCAGCCTCTTGAGGGGTGCTCAGAGCACGGAGCTGTGTCTCTGCCCAGCCTGGCTGACAGCCATTGAGGGACCTAACCTCCAGGAATTCAGCTAGGTCTTTTCTGACCCCTGTTACACTTCTGGCCTTCATAACATCCCCTGGCAGGGAGTTCCCCAGGTTGGCTGTGTGCAGAAGCCCTGCCCTGGGTTTGTTTCAAGCCTGCTGCCTGTTACTATCATTGGATGACCCCCGGCTCTTATTTACTGGAGGGCGTAAATAACACGTCCTTATCTACTTTTTCCACATCAGTAATGATTTTATCCATCTCTACCATAGTCCCCTCTTTCTAAGCTGGACAGTCCGGTCCTGTTAGTTACCCCTCGCTTGGCAGACGTGCCACATGCCTGATCAGTTTTGTTCTTTTCTATGTTTTTCCTATGAGAGGGGGCGGCCAGAACTGCATGCGTGTGCGGTGGGTGGGCGGGCGCCCAGGAATTTGTACAGAGCCATTGCGCGGCTTTCTCTTTTAGCCTGCCCCTTTCCTTTCTGTTGGCTTTGTTGGCAGCTGCTGCACACGGAGAGGATGTTTTCAGAGAACTCTCCGCAGCGACAGCTGATGTGTCGTTTCGGAGGGGTAGCTGGGATTCTGTTTCCCAGAGTGCACTGCTTTGCCCTTCTCTCTGAATTTCATCCCCGCTCCGTTGCCCCTGTCGCCCGGCGGTGTGAGACCCTCTGTAACGCTCACAGGCTGAGCAGTTTGGTGTGAGCTGCAAACTCGGCCCCCTCGCCGTTCGCCCCTTTCTCCAGAGTGTGGTGAACAGGGCTGGTCCCAGGACGGATCTTTGGGGGACCCTCCCATGGCCCCCTCTGACCTGTGAAAACTTGCGTCCTGTCCAGAGCCAGGAGAAGGGCCTTCCCTCCCGTCCCCGCACTCCTTCCTTTGCTGAGGAGCCTCCGGGCGGGGCCTTGGCAAAAGTTTTTGGCAAGTCCAAGTACACTAGAGCCACTGGCTCGCCCTCGCCCGTGTGTGTGCTGACCCCCAGCAAGGGGCTGTAATAGTTCGGTGAAGCGGGTTTCCCTTCAGGGATGTTAATGGGTAACGGATAAGCCTTTCCCTTAATGACCGGTAGGGGCTGGAGCAGCCCCCTCCCGACTGCAGGCAGCAGTGTGCCAGCCCGGCCCCTCTGCCCGGTTAACCCGTGAAACGGGATTTTACACCCCAGCTGGCTCTCCCGAACACCTGGGTTTCTCCAGGTGTCTGATCCCTCCCGTGCCAGCCGGCCGGGTGCTGAGCTGGGCTAAGGAGCCTGTACCGCCAGGGTCACCGCTGGAGTCGGTTTTCAAAACTGGCCTTTGACTCGCTCCCCTCCAGCCAGCCCTGTGGCACAGGTGCCAGGCTCCGTGGCTCCCGCGCCCTCGGCCGACTGCACTAGGCAGGCGTGGTCCTGGCTGTGGCAGTCAGTGGTAGCGGGGCCCTAACCCTGCCAGGCCTTCTCTCGAGCAGCCGTGCCTAGCCAGTGAGTGGAGCCAGGCTCGGCCCGGGGGAACGTCCCGGGGGGCCTGTGGGTCCGGCCCGTGTCGCATGGGGAAAGGCTGCCTGAGGAGAGCAGCTCTCTGGGTGGGGACAAGAGCCCTGCGTGCGCAGCGGAGGCTCGGCTCGCCACGGCCAGAGCCCACCTGCTGCTTGGGAGGCCGCGCAGACGGAGCCGGGCCCGGGGCTGCGGTGTGGTGACCGGCAGCTGTCGCGTGGGGCAGGGAGCCGAGGCAGCGTTGCCGAGTAGCTCGTGGGCCTTTGTGACAGCACCGGCCAAACTAACACGGTTTCCTTCTCCTGGGCAGTCGGTGAACCCCTACATCGTGAAACTCTCCATCGTCGACGACGAGGCCACGCTCAACGTGAGTACCCGCTTCTCTGGGGGGCTGGGCTGCGGCGTCGCGTCGGCATGGCTGGCCGCCCTGCGTGCTGTTCCTGATCATTTCACAGTCACCTGGGTGGCTGGAATAAGGACCTGGCCGGGGAGAAAGGGCCGGGCTAAAATGAGCCGTCTCTGCATCCTTGGGGTCGGCTGTCCTAGGAGCTTGCTTGGGCCAGGGGAACCGCTGCTTGGGCCAGGGGAACACGCCATTCGTGCCCCCCACGTCTCCTGTGGCCGTGGTTCATTGTCTGGCCGCGTGGGAGGGTGGAGACGAGAACAGGGCGGACTCGGAGCACCTCCCGCTGCTGGCTGGCGGAGATGGTATGCGCTTTGGGGCAGGGCCCTCGTCTCTGGGTTGTGTTTGTACAGCGCCTGGCGCGGCAGGGCCGGCTCTGGGCGCGATGGCAGTACAGGAGTGCGTGGCACAGACATTCAGGCTGGGGGGTGGTGTATTGAACTTGAGGCCTCAGCTCCACTTACGTCTGCTTTAATAGTTCTCCATCAGTGCTGGATTTTCCCGAAGGTGGCTGAGTGGTTCTCGGGCGTTAAAGCTTCCTTCTGCATGGTGCGTGCAGGGGGGCTGGGGGCTGGGGTAAGCACAGGTGCCTGGGAGCCAGGACGCTCACTCGCCCTGCGGTTTGACCGAGCTCTGCCTCACTTTGCCCAGCTGTAAAATTCAGCTCGTACGTCACTGTGGGCGGCCCTGGGATTCCCGCTTGGGGATCCACAGAGGCAAGGGGGTTCTCACTGTTCGTGGCCCCTGCAATGTGAAAGGCTTTTGAGCTGCTGTTTCACTCGGAGTTGTTGCCCCTCGGGGTGATTTTAACAATGCTGGTTAGTCCTGGTTACGTGGCTGATTTGGAAGCATTTTAAAGCATCTGTGCTTCCAGATCTGGCCTGGGGAGGGGGGGAGGTAGGCCCCCAGGTGATGGTAACGTGCCGCTGTCTGGAACATTGCAGTAGGGAACCTTGCGCTCAAGAAGCCGCCCCGGCTCCTTAGGACTTTCCTGTTTCTGGACCAGGCTCGGTCTGTGTGCCGTAGTGGGGGGCTGTCTGCTCTGTGACCCCGCTGTGTGATCCCCACTGACTCACCCACCTGTGGATTGGCCCAGACACCTCCGCCCAGCCTGGGCAGATAACTAGGCTCTTTGGCGGGGGAGACAAAGGGAGGGAGGCGGAGACGGCCACCTGGCCGGGGGCAGGGCCTGGGAGCGGGGCAGGTTTTTGGCTGGAAAACCATGAAGAGAAGAGACTAAGCAGAGTGCTGGGTGTTGAGGGGCCTATGCACCCTGCCCCAAGGGGTCCTAGGGCTGCCTGTCCTGACTCCTTATGTCCACCTCACGCCTGTGCTGTGCCGTACCCCGGAGAAGCAATAACCCCCCTGTTCTACTGGCTGGCAGAGTCTCCTCTTGCTGGAGACGGGGTGCAGGGTCGGGGTGGGGGGTCCCTGATGCACAGTCTGCTGCTAAGGCTCTTTCCACTGGGCTGAGGTTGTGGGAGGAGCAGCCTTTCCCCTGGCGGCTCGGCGGAGGGGAATTCGCTGCCCTGGAGCGTCTGTGTAAATCCCCGCTGGCCCCGGCTCTTGAAATTGCGTCCCGCTGGGGGAGCGGCGGCCGGTGTCACTGGATTGCCCGCGGCCTGGTGCGGCGCGTACAGCTGTTCTCTCTCCTTGCAGGGAATGGGACTGGTCATCGCCCAGGCGCTGTCCGAGTACAACAGGTAAATCCGCCGCCTCGGCGTGCGACTCCCCGTCCACCCGCGTCTCCTGTTCCCGCGCTCCCGCGCCGCTCGGGGGCTGCTGGCAACGCCTCGCGCTCCGAGGCTGGCGCTGCAACGGCCGATTCACAGAGCGCTGCTCTGCCCCGAGCCCCCCCGGGC
This sequence comes from Rafetus swinhoei, assembly GCA_019425775.1. NCBI lineage: Eukaryota > Metazoa > Chordata > Testudines > Trionychidae > Rafetus > Rafetus swinhoei. The sequence continues at coordinate 1,733,746 of CM033447.1, forward strand.
TGTGCTGGTGCCTTCTGGTGCCTTACGCAGCGTGAGCGCCCTGCGTCCCCTGCCGGGCGGGGGCCTGGCTGCTCCGTGAGGGACGGGCTGTGCTCAGGGCCGTGGGGGCCAGGGGCAGGGCACCGAGGCTGGGGGGAGCAGTGGGACTGAGTGGTGCAGCTGGCTGGGAGGCAGAGGGGAGGTGGGAGGCTGGGGGATTGGGGCTGACCATAGACATGCACCTATCCTGTGTATGCCTGTGGCCGGCCCTGGCCCACCTGGGACAAGCAGAACTCTCTGGGAGCGCAGGAATTGCCCCGTTGGATCCGCTCAGCGTCCGGGCTCAGCGTGGGGCCAGGACCAGCTGCCTCAGAAGTGGGGATGTAATAGCGTGGTCCATTAACCGATACCCAAAAGGGGTAGGTTAATGCTCCAGGCTACAGGCATTCCCACGCCCCACCCCCAGCCAGTCCATCTATTAGCAGGCTGGCCAGCAGCCCGGCTCAGTCCCGGCTTGTGCTGGGTCCGGAACCTCCCCCCGCTGCGGCTCTGCATTTCAAGTGTATTAGGAGCCAGGTGGGCAGGCAGCCCGGCTCACCCCGGGTCCGGGAGCTCAGACCCCCCTAGACAGGGGCTGCTGCCACCCTGTGCTGCTATCTCTGTAGCAGAGGCAGCAGCGCGGGGCGACAGGCAGCCGGTCTGCGAGGGGAGCTGGTTTTTAAACTGACTCCCTTCGCAGACCAGCTCCCGCCTGGCGCCCTGCGCTGCTGCCTCTGATACAGCGGCAGAGGGCTCCTTGGGGGTGGGGCTGGAGCGCACTGGTGCTGGCCCCGCCCCTGGGACTATAGACTAGTCGACTAACCGATAAGAATTCACGAGGTTACTCGACTATTCAATTACCCGATACTTAACATCCCTCGCGTGCATGCGGGGGGAGAGCTAATGTCTTCTACTGGACCAAGAGAGCAGCTTTGGAGCTGACAAGGAGCTGCTCCCTCGCTCCACTTGTCTCGCTCAGACGCCGGGAGCAGCCTGGCGACACGGCCGCTGCTCGCCTTGATAGGCCGGCCATGCCCGCCGGGCATTCTGACTCCCCTGGCATCTCGCACAAGCTTTTCCGAACGCCTGCGGGGCTGCCGATGCTCGGCCCAGCTCGCACCCGTGTGTTGCGAGGGGATTTGGATAGAATAGCCCTGTTTCCAGGCCTAACGCCCATCAGACCAGCCAGACGGGATCAGACCAAAGGTCCATCTAGCCCAGTGTCCTGTCTAGGCACAGTGGCCAATGGCAGATGCCCCAGAGGGAGGGAACACAACAGGGAATCCTCACGTGATCCCTCCCCTGTCACCCACCTTTGGAGAAACAGAGGCTAGGGACACCATCCCTACCCATCCTGGCTAATAGCCATTGATGGACCTAACCTCCGTAAATTTAACCAGCTCTTTTTTGAACCCTGTTAAAGTTCTAGACTTCACCGCATCCTCTGGCGAGGAGTTCCACAGGTTGACTGTGCCCTGAGTGAAGGAAAACTTTCTTTTGTTTGCTTTAAACCTGTGGCCTATTCATTTCATTTGGTGACCCTTAGTTCTTATATTGTGGGAACAAGTAAATAACTTTTCCTTATTCACTTTTTCCATACCAGCCATGATTGTATAGACCTCGATCCTATCCCCCTTAGTCTCCTCTTTTCTAACACCTGGCTTTTGCTGTCTCTTGCATTCAGACAGTACAAAGATAAGGAAGAGGAGCACCAGAGTGGTTTTTTCTCCGCTTTAACCAACATGGTGAGTGAGGCAGGGGCGTTTTCCAGCCGTCAGGATGAATAAAGTGGGTGGGACTCTAAGGCCTTGCTCCAATCCTCTGAATTCAGCGGGCGCCTTTGCTGTGACTTCCGGGAGCTTTGGCTGCGGCTCTGGTGAGCTGGGGTGCAGGGATGCAGACGGAGCTCCTGATCAGAGGCTGCGCTTTGCCGGGAGCACGTCCCGGCTGCCGGGGGCCCTTTTCCCGGCTGCGGCCTCGGCGCGGTTTGGTTGAGGATGAGAAATGCTTTCCTGAGCTGCCTGCTGAAAAGCAGTGCACGGCTCTGTCTTCACCAGCCTTTCCCGGAAGAAGGCGGCTTTTCTGCAGAAGCAGCCTGGCCCAAAGCGCGGTGGGACGGGAACGTGGTGCCACGTGCACCAGGTGTTTGATCTGTGGCGATGGGGGGGGCCCACAGAGAACTCAGGCCTCCCGTTGTCATTCGAGCCGGGGCCAGGGCAGCTTCTGGCGACGGGTGGGAGGAAGTGCTGGTCCAGCCCCGGGCCTGCAAGGCCCTGCAGCAGCTTCTCCCAGGCCCCTTCCTAAAGCCATGCACTGCCGCTTCCTCCCACAGGTGGGCAGCATGTTCATAGCCGATGCCGACGAGAAGATCTCCGTGCAGTGAGTCCGCAGGCCGCGCGGGTCTGAATTGCGGAGTGTCACTGCCGTGCTCCTGTCCCGGGGCCCCGGCAGTGTGGGAAAGCAGCTGGAGCCGCCGCTGTGCCCTACAGGCGCCGGGCGAGGCCGGGGCCCGGATTAAGTGTGGGGAAATGGGGGGGGGCAGGGCATGGCCATACCTGGAGTGCTGCTCCCCCTTGGTGCTGGGCGTGGCCGTCTGCCCCTTGCCAATCCGGCGGGTAGAAGCGGCTCTTCCCCACCCCGGCCCAGCACAAATGGCAGATGGAGACAGCCGGCGGCTCTGTGCTCTCAGTGCAGGGGCTTTGAGGAGGAAGCCGTGCTTGAGAGCGAGGGACAGGGCCAGCCCTTTGGGAGGGGGGAGCGGCTCCGAGACCAGGGCCGAGGCCTTCAAAAGGGACCAGCCCTCGGGGGTGCCCGGGCGATGCAAGCTCAATAAGGGGTCCCGGCGCCCGGGGGCGGGGCGCGCCACCGGGAGACTCAGGCCCTGCGAGGGGTTTCCCGCTGGGCTCTGCGGCGCGTCGGCCACTTGAGAGAGGCCCCGAGGTGACTGCGTCTCTGCTGCTCTTGCAGAACGAACGAGGCCATTCTTCTGGCGCTCTGCGAAGCTGTTCATTTAAACCGGAACTTCATCACCGTCTTGGCACAGGTGGGCCCCTCCAGCCTCCTTCCTTCCCGGGCCGTGAGCTCGCCACAAAAGCGCTTCTGCTGCAGTCCCGGGCCGAGCCGGGGAGGCCTAGCCGGCCCGTCAGGGTGCAGGCCCGGGCCCGGTTCAGGGTCTCTCGGGAGTCGTGGGCCCCTTAGTTCCCACCCTGCCCAGAAAAGAGCAAACAAGTTTTTGGGAGACGTTTCCTGGGGATGCCTCATGTCATGCTGACCCAAGGGCTGGCGGGGACTCTGAACCCTGGTAACAGTGCCCGGGGCAGGCTGGGGGCTCTGACCAGGAAGTACTGTGGAAGGGGGCCTGGTCCCTGGAAGCTAGGAGCCTAATCCCACCCCCCCCACCCCACCCCCGGTGAGCCTGGCAGATTGTGTGAGACTAGACAGCGGGCGGAGGAGTCGTTTCAGACGCTCGTATCTGCACGAGCTTGGGCGGGAGATGGGAAATCCGCCCTCGCGGTAGGTAAACTCTCCTGGCTTGAGCCCCGACTGCTCTGCTGCCCGTCCGTGGGGGGGGCTGGTGGCGGTAGAGCTGCGGGTGGGAATGGAGCAGGGCATGACGTGCCCTAAAGCGCCACAAAGCCAACAGAAGAAACGTGCGGCTCACATGGCGTCTGCCTGCCCCAGAATTGCAGGAGATGGTGGGAAGGCCAAGACTTTAATGGGGTTCCCAGAAGAGCTGGGTAAATCCATGGAGGGTAGGCCCATCGATGGCTGTTAGCCAGGTGGGAGGGAGGGTGTCCCTGGCCTCTGTGTGTCAGGTTGGGAATGAGCAACAGGGGAGGGATTGCTGGATGGTTCCCTCTGCTGTTTCCTCCCTCTGGGCACCCGGCACTGGCCGCTGTGGGCAGACAGAGCCCTGGGCTGGGTGGCCTTTGGGTCTGACCCAGCCTGGCTGCTCTGATATTTTTAATCTCCAGCCACTACTACCTAGGCATGTCCCAGGGAGCTGCAGGGGCGTGAAAGTGGCGTGACGTAGACCCACAGCGTGAGTGGTGCATTCGGGTCTCTGCAGCTGCTAGTGAGCCGCTCCTGCGGGTGGTGCTAGACGCCCTGGCTGGCAGCTGAATTGGGGTTTTAGGAAGAACCACCGCGGTGAACCCTGGATGGTTTTATCCCCGGGAGCAAACCTGTTCTCAGTGGGAAGTGTGTTTGAGCGCTGCCCTGCATGGCGTGGCCCCGAGTGGTAGCAAGCACCCTTGCTTCCCATGAAACGTGTGGCTTTCCCCCCCTCCCTGAGTTCGACCACCCTGCCCCAGCCCCAGTGCTTCTCCCGCCGCACCGTGTACGCATGTTGCGAGCTGCATCTCCATGTGAAACGCTGCCGGGAGCAGCCGGGAGCCAGGTCCAGCCAGCTTGGGGCAGCCTCGCCGGTTCCGCCGGGCGACGGAGCTCAAGGCGGGCCTGTCGGGAGCGAGGCGCAGGCAGGGACAGGCGAGGAGCTGGGGAGACCAGGCGAGGGCAGAGCAGACCCATGGCGACGTTTCTGTAGCACTGGCTCCTGCTAACCAGGAACATGGCCAGCTGCGAAGGCAGGAAGCAAGCGCAAAGGGAAGGTGTTCCGTAGCCCAGGGTCACTCGCCAAGGGCCGGCAGGGCCGGGGAGCGCTAAGGGGCCTGCGTCTTTTCCCATCTCTCTGGTATCTGGCTGCCTTGGAGTCCAAGCTGGTATCGCCCCGTCCCCATGAGGCAGGGCAGTGCCGCTACCCCCCTGTGCACACAGAGGGTTGTCAAGGCAGCAGGGCCTGCCAGGTTGTCCGTTGGGCCTCCCGTGGGCTGCCGCTTGCTGGGACAGGAGACGCAGAGAGACTGGAGCCCAGGCCTCCCAACTCTGCGACTCAGGCCCTACCCACTGGGCAGCCTGCCCCCGCGGGTGCCTGCCAGCTGAGCTCTGGGGGTGTGTGTCTAAACCGTGTGTGTTTGAGACCATGTGTGTTTTGCTGCAGAGCCATCCAGAAATGGGGCTGGTGCCGGTGCCGATCAGCCCGATTCCAACCACGCCCGTCACGCCGCATGGGACCACCCCGCCTTCTTCAGACGGTGAGACACGGAACCCGCGCGTGTAGCGCCAGCCAGTGGCACACGTGGCAAGGCAGGCTTCAAGGCGGCAGCGCACCCCTTCCACCTGGCGCAGAGATGGCCTGTTGCCTGCCTTCCAGCCAGGCCTGCTCTGGTCACCAGAGCCAGTGGGTGCTTTCGGTGGCTTGTCAGAGTCACACGGACTCTCTACGCTCGTGGGCCCTGCCCCAGGGATGGGGCTGCTGTGTGTCCCAAAGCCACATCTTGCTAGCAAAGGACAGACACAGCCCTCCCGCCAGGGCCCCACGGAGGCAGCCACCCAGTCAGTGTTTTCACGGGCTTTGGTTATGGCTGGGTCTGATTGTTGGGGGGGTTAGAATCCCAGAATCCCAGGGCGGGCAGAGACCTCAGGAGGCATCGAGTCCAGCCCCCTGCCCAAAGCAGGACCAGCCAGGGCTGGGTCAAGCCGGGACTTACACACCTCTGGGGATGGAGATTCCACCCCCTCCCTAGGGAACCCAGCCCAGCGCTTCCCCACCCGCCTAGGGAAAGAGCTTTTCCTAGTCTCCCACCTAGACCTGCCCACTGCAACATGAGCCCATTGCCCCTCGATCTGCCATCTGCCCCCACTGAGAACAGCCTCTCTCCATCCTCTCTGCACCCCTGTTTCAGGGAGTTGAAGGCTGCTCTCCAATCCCCCCTCCCTCTTCTCTGCTGCAGACTAAATAAGCCCCAATCCCTCAGCCTCTCCACGTAAGCCAGTGAAACTCATCTGCCAGGCATTTAGCTACTGTGGGTGCCACTTGTCACTAATGTACTTGTCTCCAGCTTGAAATTAGCCGACGATTTGCATCCAGGCTGTGGGGGAAGTGGGAGCTATTCAGCTGTTATCGCTGCCCCGGCTTTTTAAATGCCCACTTAAGCTGCGATCTGGGAGCCTGGGTGTTCTCAGCCAGGCACCGGGCTGCCGGCGGTAATGCACGCGAGCGGCTGGCCTGCCCCTCGGTCGAGGCCTGCAGACGTGCGCCGCTCCGAGAAATGAAGCCGCGTCTGCCGGCAGGAGCGTTCGCAGAGCCTGTTTACCAGAAGGGCCTGCCTGAGCCGAGTGCGGTTTGGCAGTGCCGGGGTTACCCTTGTGCATCTGCAACCCTGAGGCTGCGTTCTGCCTGGTTACCATGGATATCAAAAGCTTCAGTTGAAGGCCTGTGTCCCCGCTCGCCGGGTGCGTTCTGTGATGCTGTGGGCCAGGCGGTCGGACGTGCCTTTCAGAGCTAATGGAGCCGCTCCCCCGCTTTCTCGCCCCGCCGCCTACCACTGCTCCTTCCCTTCAGTTCGGTGACGAGAGGCAGCTGCCTTTGAAGCGCCGCTGCGGGCTCAGCCGTCGCCACGCCTCCCCGCTGCTCGCAGAGTTATTGAGCTTAAGGAAAGGAGTTGCTGCTAACCTGCCGGGCTCCCGCCGAGAGGCATTTTCCATTTGCCTGCCCTGGCGTCTTCGCTCTGATCCCCCCTCTGCAGTGCTGAGCGCTGGAGCCTAGATGGGCTTCAGCGCCGGTGCCGCCCCTGCTGGGCTGTTCTTGTCCAGCGAGGTCAGAGTGCCTCTCGGTTTGCAGCAGGAGCGCCGGCTCCGAGGTAGCGCGAGGCATTTCGGCTTGAGAACAAAAGGCTTTTCTTCGGCTGCATTGGAAAAACAACAAACCCCGGAGCTGAGCTATTTTCCAAATCCAGGGCATGTAACAATCCCTGTGCAGGTTCCAGGCCCTCGTCTGAGCGCCTTGGCTTTAGAGCCAGGCTGGGGCTCTGAGCTGGAATTCCCCCGGCTGTTAGCCTGCACCATGAATTAAGCCTTTTAAAGTTTCAGGATAAACCCCGCATCTTCCTAGCAGGCTGCAGCTTTTCCCTGGCTTCAGCACTGACGGGTTCTGCAGAGGGATTTTGTTTTTAAGAAGGGTTCTTCGGTTTGCTGTGAACGCTGCATCCGTAATATACCTGGGTCTGTTACAATATACCAAGGTGCCTGTCACCAGGGTAGCTGAATGCTCGTTTCCTTATTGTTCAATATTCATCAGCTGCATATGTCCCGGCGGCTCCGAAAGAACCCATTATGGCTGCCAACACAGATTGCTCCACCTTCATGAGCAATTCATAGTATCGGGGGTAAGACGCGTCCCCTCCCGTAGCACGGGGGGGGGGCGGCTTCGCTGTCCGAGTGTCACGCTAGCAGCAGCATGGAGCGAGCAGGTCGCAGACCCTGGAGAAGTGCAGCCCTCCAGACCGAAGGCCCCGTCCTGCACCCCTCCAGCTGGATTCAAACTGCCAGGCCCGTCGGCTCCATGGTCTGTGGCTTTGCTGCCCTGCTCGGGTGCGGGTCCGAGAGGCCTGGCCCTCGCCTGGTGTATTTCTGGATTAACCCTTCGGGGCCGGTTTGCTCCTCCGAGCAATGCCCGCCGTGGGGGCCGGAGTCTGAGCAGGGGCCGGGGCCGCCTGTTTATGTAGATGTGTGTTGGGAAGGCTCCTCTTCCGGCCTCCCCGGGCATTGTCCATAATCAGAACCACAGCCGCATAAAGGGCCAAACCAGCAGCCTCTTCTCACCCTGCCCGCCCAGCACTGGGCCTGGCTGCTTGTCTCCCCTCCCAGGCGGGGCCTGGCGCTCGCTCTGGAGGCGGGAGCAGCCCTCGGAGCCACTAGCCCAGGGCTCGGCAGCCTGGTCAGAGCAAAGAGCCAGACGGCATCAGCATTCCGAACAGCTCAGCGAAGGCCAGCTGCTCCGCCCGGGGCTGTGGCAGGGGAGCGGGCCTGAGCTGGTCGGTCTCCCCGCCAAGCACCAGCTGGCAGGCCCAGGGGTAGCGCCGGGCTCGCTCCCGCAGTGGCTCCCGGCGGATGGGCGGGGTGGGTGGAGCTAGGGAAAGAGGAGCCCTGGGTGTTGGGCGAGACAGGCCCCGAGCACGGGGGAGCACGTTGAGCTTTCCACCAGGGGAGCCGTCGGCACTACAGGGACGCAGGCCCCCAACAGACAGTGCGGGGCAATGGCAGGGCATTGGCGCCAGCCCCGAGTCCCCCTGCTGCTCCGCCCAGCCACGGGCTGCAAAGCGCTAACCAGCCAGGGAACGGGAGAGGCCTGAGCGAGCTGCGTCTTCCCCAGCTCGTGCGGAGGATCCGAGCCGCCTTGGCTTTAAGTAGCTAACGCTCTGCGGCGAGCAGGCTGGTGAGCCCCTGGCTCTGCTCCCGGGGCCACGGCTGGGCGCGCTGAGCCTGACGCAACCGACAAGCCGCCTGCAGTGCACCGCGGCCCTTGCGTGGGGTTGTGCTGGGCTGGCCAGCTCGCGCTCACAGCTGCCGCTGCCCCGTGGCTCTGGGAGGCTGGCTCGATCCACCCTAGTGCACGCGCGTCTGCCTGCCCCGGGAGCCTGCAGCGCGGAGGGGCTCGGGTGGGCCGGGGCCAGTAGGCACACGTGGGCCAAGCTGGCCCCCAAGCCAGAGCTTGGAGCCGGGGGCGGGGCCCCTCGCTAAGCCCCGAGGGCTCCGAGTGGGGGTGGGGGATAGGCTTTGTCCGTAACCCCCGACCCTGGCGTCAGGGCGGCTCACCCCGGCTGCTGAGTGCGGCGCTGAGGTAACGCGTCTCCTCTGCTTCGTTCCCAGTGATAAGCTCCGTGGAGCTGCCTCTGGACGCTGACGTGCAGACCAGCAACCTGCTGATCACCTTCCTGAAGTACAGCTCCATCGTCATGCAGGACACCAAAGGTACCAGCCCCGGGGGCAGGGAGCCCTGGGGCCAGTCACGGCCCGCGAAGATCCTCCTTGGGCTCCCGGGCAGAGCGAAAGCTCGGCGCGTGCTGGAGCAAAGGGATTTCTCCTTGCCGGGTGCTCGTTACACGGGTCCCGGGGAGCCCCGGAGCTGGAGGGGGGGCCCTGAATGCAGCAGCCGGAATAACCAGGGCAGCACCAGCCGCTCGGATTCCCGGCTGTGTGGGGGGAGCCAGTTCAGACCCCGTGGAGCTGGATTGCTGAGACCAGTAAGGGACTGACACCAGGAATCCGTGAAACATTCTGCGGCCCTTAAGCACCCGCGGGTGTCCCCTGGGAACTGGGAGAGATGGGTTCCAGGGGCGGGGCTCCAGTGCAGCCCCAGAGCAAGCCACCCGCCCACGATCCCCAGCTCCCGGGTGGAGGGTGGGGGGCGGGACAGGTCACTGGGACCCACCCCCTTGCAGTAGCGAAGGGGCTTCAGAGGGTCCCTGCTGCGGGGCTGTGCGGCGGGTTTCCACGCTTCTGGCCCTGGAGTGGAAACCCTGGTAACGAGGCGCTGCCACCCTGGCCCGGTGTGCACACGGCTGCTTAGTGTGCGTCACCCGCGGGTGTACTGGTCACGCATGTGAGCAACTATCGCACGTTTGTGACCAGTGTTCGGTGCACGTGCCAGCCCGTTGCCAGCACACGCTTGCTGCGTGCCCCCTGCGCCCACGCGTGCCGTTGCTGCGTGCCCCCTGCGCCCCACACGTGCCGTTGCTGCGTGCCCCCTGCGCCCCGCACGTGCCGTTGCTGCGTGTCCCCGAGCTCAGGCAGTGCCCGGCCCCGGACTGCACCCGTAGGGCCCCTGCCGGGGAGCTTGCGGGTGGGATGCGGGGCAGTAACTGAGGCGCTTGGAGCAGCTGTGAGGACCGTGGCGGGGTTAGAAGGGGAGGTAAGTTCCTGGCGGGAGGGCACTCGGCCACTGCCCTGTTCAGCCCCTGGCGCTGGTCACCCTGATGGTCCCTGGGCAGACGTGCTGTTGGTCTAAGCCATGCGGGCCGTACGTCTGTGCGTCCTGCTTCAGTCAGGGACTGGCGAAGGGCTCGGGGCAGGCGGGAAGCCCCGCAAGGGAGAAGTGCAGTGGCGCGTCGGTGGAGGGATTTCCCCTGGGCCCAGGCAGCCGTGGCTGGCTTGTCCTGCTGGGCGGAGGATGGTGTCCCGTGGTGTTTCCCCGCAGCTGGGGAGGGTTGTGGGGTGTCCCTCGGCGCAGCCCGGGCAGGGAGCCTTGCGGGGCTCGCGCTCACAGGAGCCGTGCAGGTGCTGGGGCTCGGCGGGAGCTCAGGCGCCGCCACGGGGGCGTCCTCGAGAGCCGAGGCCCAGTGTCTGTGAGGCTCTTTCCAGCAGGCTTGCGCGGGCCTGGCTCCGTGAGCCCCGCTGGCCGGCTCGCTGCTGCGGGCGACCCCAACGACGCTCTTTGCCCTGAGGGGTGCACCCCCAAGCACGGAGCCTTGTAATTCCTCCGCGGGCATCCCTCAGTCCTCCTGCGCGAGTGGACCCCCGGGCCTTCCCTTTCCGCTCGTGTTCTGAGGCCAGCGTCCCTGGGAGGGCGGAGCAAGGGGAGCGTTGCTCCAGGCCACGTCTGCCTCGGCGTGGGCAGGGGACCATTTGCTCCAGGCCAGCACGGTTGCTCCAGCCCTGCCCTGCAAGGCGGCATTTAAGACCCGTGCGCTCGCTCCTGTGTCACAACCCCCCCCGCGGGATCCCTTGGCCGGGGGAGCCTCGCGAGAGCCCGTCAGCCAGGGCGGGAGCCGGCTCATTTCCCTGCTGCAACGAGCGCTCCGCGCTTCTACTGGGAGATGCCCCGACGTGCTGCGCCTGCCGGCCCGCCTAGCCCCTAGCTCGCGGCTGGAAGCAGCCTGCCAGTCGCCGTCCGAGCAGGCCAGCAGGGGCGCTGGGTGTGGCGCGCCAGCGCTTTCAGCCTAATCCCTAGGGGACAGACGTGGACGCGGCGCCTTAGGAACAAGCCGGGAGCTCGTGCCATAGAAAACTAACAGGGCTCCCGGGCAGTGCGTTCCCATAGGCCACGGCTGGTCCTGCAGAGGAAATCCGGCTCTCCGTTCGCACAGAGTCCAGCTGTGGCAGGGAGTCGCTGCGGTGCCCCTGCGCTGCCGTATGTCGGCTCAGTGCGCCCCCCGGGGCCCTTTCCCCTGAGGAGCGAGCAGAGCCAGCAGCCCGGGGGATCTGCCGGGGAGTGCAGAGCCGGCTCTTTGCATGCAGGGGCCTGAGAGCACCGTGTCGCCCAAGGTGGGGGGAGCGGGCCACTGCCCTTCTCTGCCGGATGAAGATCTGGGTCTTTAAAATCTTTCTTCCTGGGTTTTCCTTTCAAGCCGGGCAGCTTTTCCCTGGTCCGGGAGGGCTCAGAGCTGGGGCTCGGGGGAGGTCTCGGCCCTTCCTCGCAGGCTGGGACGGAGCTGCCGATTGGGGATTCCTTTCTGCCCGTGGTTCTCAGTCACTGGGCCGGGGTAATGGAAACAAGCGAAGAGCAGAGTTTTAAGCAGCACGAACACAAGGAGCTTCCCTGCTCCCTCCGTCCCTTCCTATATACAGGCTGATCGCTCTGGCTGCCTTCTGGTCCAGCGTCTACCAGGACAGACAGGACCTGACTTTAAATGGTGGGGGTGGGGGAGCCCATGACATTACAAACTAGCCCTTGCGGGGGTTTCTAGCCACCCTTCTGCACCTGCGCCAAGTCCCCAGTGTCCGTGGGGCATGGCAAACGCTGGGGGTAGTGCTTAGGGCTTTGACTCCTGGTGCTATACTGCCTGGCTGCCGCCACTCTTCTGCGTCCTGTGGGGGCTGACTGGTCCCCCAGAGACCTGATGATGGGGCAGTTGGGGTGGTGGAGGAAGAACTTGGCCCTGGGGGATTGGCCAGGGGCTAATTGGTTCACGCAGACCATTGGGAAAGGGAGAGACCCGGCTCCAATCCTGACGGAGCAGCTGCCTTACTCAATTGGGGCCCTCCAGTGCCTTGCTGAATTGTTGCACTTCCTCCGAGCTGCTGAGGAGCAAACCCGGACAAGTGGGCTGGAGCAGGATTGTTTTGGGGTTGTTTATTGGCACAGATTCTTAAGAGTGAAGTGACACACACACACACACACACCCTCCCACCCACCCACCCACCAGAGTCATGCTGGCAGTTCAGAGGCAGGCTGCAAGCGCGCTGTAGATCGCTTCTGACGTTGCTGCTGGCTGGTGTGCTGGCCAGGCGTCAGCTTCCCGGAGCCTCGCCCATGATGTCCCTTGAAAGAAGCCTTCGGCTCTGCAGGAGGCTTTACTCTCTCTGGGCCGGTCCCAGGTTTCTGCTGTGATCTTACATCTTGCCCGAGAGAGAGAGATTTTCAGGCCGCTTCTCAGTTAATTTATCTGCTTGCAGGGTCTTAATCTGCCTTAAAAGGTCACGGATCCTAAACTGCCTTTGGTTGGGTATTTCTCATTCACAGCTCACCCACATTCCACAGGTTACATGCATATTCATAAGCAGCATGGTTTCTAGGCAAAATTGGGCCTTGTGGCCTGGAGTACAAGAAATTGCATTGTACTGCAGATAACATGCCAAAGGCGTGATAAAAAGCTTAACATAAATCGTAACTAAGAAAGCCAAGGTCAGGGAAGAGGGGCAAAGCAGAGGAGTGTCCAGTTAGCTAGAGCCAGTGGGGAGGAGTGGGGTGCGGTCATGTCCGAAAGGTTACAGAATAGCTTCCAGCATTGTAGCGTATGTGTGGCTGCAACCTGCCTGGTGGCTCACACCAGCCTTGGTCATACTGTGGCGTGACCCCAACACACCCCCAGGCCCAGATTCTTCCCAGAAAGGTGTGCCCTGTGCTGCCCAGCCCTCTGCCGGCGGGAACAAAATCTTGTAAGTCTGTTATTTCACAAAGGGAATAATATGCCAGTTTCTTATCTCTAGCAGCTTATTCAGACACTTCAATTTATCCACGCTAGCTTAGCTCAAACTGTAAAACAAGTTTATTAACTACTAGGAGATTTGATGTGAGTACAGGCAATGAGGCATAACAGTCAGAAACGGTTACAGTAAAAACGAAGCGAGGGTGTTTATTAATGCCTAGCTTCACGCGCTAGATTAGACTCCCACAGAGTTTCTCACTGTATGCTTTTGACGGTCTTACTGGCCAAACCCAGCAGATCGGGACCCTCGGCCCGCACTCCTGACACAAGCGTCCTGTGTCTCGGCAGGCGTGGTGAATGCAGCGGGCAGGGAGAGGAGTGCCGTGGCGTGCTTGTCCCTCCATTGCACGGTGTCAGTCCCTCTCTTGAAAACCATTCCTAGCTGTGCACTAGGAGACGGACCCTACCTGGGGGGATGTTCCCTGCTGCTTTTCCTCACCTGGTCGAGCTCCCTTTGCTTCCCTCCCTGCTCGATGACTCGGATCTCTGCTTCAGTGCAAGTTAGCAGCGCCCCCACTCCTGTGTCGAGGGCAGAGCTGTCTGCTGCCCCCTTGGGAAAGGGCTGTGGGATTTGGAACACGCGTCATTAACACCCTATGGGGGGATCTTGTCACTTCACATCCCGTGTTGCTCCGTGTTTCCTGCGGGGCCAAGGCGGACCAGCAGTCCGAGCTTTCCGATGGTACCTTACAGGGCACACTCGGTAGCAAGAGCGTTACAGCAGTGTGGAGGGTGTGAGGCCAGGGGTGTATTCTGTCTCTCTCCAGAGAGCCTGTGCTGAGGGACAGAATTACTCTGTGGTGGTGCTGGCAGAGCCGGGGGGGGTGTTCCGGCTGCGGAGGTGGGGGCGTTAGGGCCACACTTAGACTCTCTGCTAGAGGCAGCAAAGCTAGGTGGGGGGAGAGCAGCTGGTTGAGGGACTGGATGACTGTCGATAGGCTTGTGCTTGTCGGATAGCTGGCTAGTCGCGCCCATCCCTGGCATGTGCCGAGTTTGATCCACGGCCCCTTGTCTTGTCTCCGCCAGGGCAGGCCTTGCTGCTCCGATCCCCCCGCTGACCCGCCGGCGCAGCAAGGCCAGTGGCTCACCGGAGCATGTTCTTGTTCCTTGCAGATGAGCACCGGCTGCACAGTGGCAAGCTCTGTCTGATTATCCTGACGTGCATTGCAGAGGTAGGTCTTGGGCGCCACCCCAGCTCATCAGCCCCGGGCTCTCGCCCCCGCCCCGTCCCCCCGCGCTGGGAGAGGGTGACCCAGCCAGAGAGTGCAGCCCTTGGCCGTGACCCTCGGCGCCGCTGCCCTTAGCGCTGAGCCTGAGCGAGCAGCCTGCGGCCTCTCGTGGGATGTCACCGTCTCGTGTCGAACAAGGGGAGCACACTGGCTCCCTCTCCTTTGGCGCACAGGTCACTGGGGCAGCCTGAGTACTTCCAGGGCCCTGCTGATCCCAATGCTAGGCACGGTCCTGGGCAGGTCCTGCCGCGAGGGGAGGGGATGTGGGCAGAGGCTCAGGTCCCACCTGCAAAGGGGCGTAACGAGAGGTGGGTTGCGTGCCAGTGAGTCCCGTGCGCTTACAGCCGCGCCCCCGAATGCCGAGATTTAACCATTCATCAGTCGGCTCTTCCCGTCTTGCTACCAGCGGTAGAGTAATGCGGAGAAGCTGGCTCTTCCCCCGTCACACTGTTTCAATGTGAGGGTGCAGCCCGGTAGCGCCCTGGTAAATGAAACCAGGGCTTCCCAGTCCTGGGGCTCGCTGGCCAATGCGGATCGCTGCCGTCTGAGTCTCTCTGCCTCGCGCGCCCGGGCGGCGTTCCCGCCCCAGAGCGTGGCTCGGAAAGCCACGTGCCGTGGTGCCGCATCAGGGCGCGGTGTCCGATGGCAGCACAAACACTGCAATCACTAGGAATCCGCTGGCCTGAGCGCACCCGAGAGGCGCCGAGACGGAGCGCACGACTCGACTGTCTAGCAAAGGCGCGTTTGGCCCTGGAGCGGAGGGGAGGATGTTGATGGCCCAGCGTGGCCGTGACTTAGGGTGGGCTCTGGAACGAGCCTGGCCTGCGGACTGGAGCTGCCGAGCCGCCTCCCAGCAGCCTGAGCGGCAATAACTTCTGCCGGGACGGGCCATCAGAATGCCACCGTGAAGCTTCCTCTTGGCTCGGGCTCAGGGCCGGGCGCGGGAGCCTCCTTGTGCGTGGTACAGCCCCGTGGCGCTGCCGTGGGCGAGCAGAGAAAGGCACAGGAAAGAGACGCCGGCTGCTGGTGTTAGGGCAAGTGCAGCCGCATGGGTTGTAGGGTTAGAGACACGTGGGGCACAGGCCAGAGGAGCAAGAGCTCCAGAGCAGGGGGTTCTGGGGAGACTCTCCTGAGAGGATCAGTTGGGGGCGAAGGGCTGAGAGCCAGGGCTCCTCACAGCCCGAGCCTGGGGCCCTCTGCAAGGCACCAAGCCAGCCACGCCGAGCACATCTGTCGCCGTCTGGCCCGCAAGGAGTCATACATGCAATTCCCGCGGCACTCCGGCGCTCCCTGCCTCCCCCAGTCCCCCGGTAGAGAGGAGAGATTCTGAGCGCCACTCTCCTGAAATAAAAGGTTCCTCCGGCCCCAAAGGGCCAGCCGCCTTCCCAGGTCTGTCCATAACTTAGACTCTTACTAAAACGCGCGCTGGGCCAGCCCTTTGGCATTGAAAACCGACGGGTGTATGTATAAGAAGGGAGGGCGGGCGGCAGTTCCAGTTGTGTAAGGAATGAAATACACGCACCGACTGCAAAGCCCCCACGCTGGCATGTAGCGGAGCAGGACTAGAGCCGTTGGGCTGGGCCGTTCAGTCCCGTGTTCAGAGCGTGAGGTCCTAGCCAGGGTTGTGCAGAGGCGAGAGGCCGGGTTGAAAACAAGCGGGGAGTCCCCGGGGCAGGTGACAGGGCTCTCGGCGTTCCTGCTGTGGGAAGGTGCGGTCCCGGTTGGCGTTTATGTGAGCAAGCCCCTGCCCATGCCGGAATCAGATCTTTACGGGTGCAGCCGCTGTTCCCTTGTGGGTTTGAATGTTCCCAGGGGAGCTCTTCCGATGGGGGTGGCCCCTGCGCAGGTCCATGGTCACTCGAGTTCGGCATGACGGGCGGGCTGGCTGCTCGGGGGGTTACTCCAGGAGCTAACCATGGCCATATACGTCCAGCGCCAAAGGTCCAGTACAGCCACGCTCCGCACGCACACAGCACAGCCCTCACCAGCAAGCCACGAGCTTTCCACTGACGCCTCCTGGGCCCACTTGGCACAAACCCAGAGCCACCTGTCTGCTCAGAGTTGGGCCTGATAACGCCCCGGCCTCTTCCCGCTGCTGTCCGCTGCCTAGCCCGTCTGCCGCCTGCAGCTGGGAGCCCCCCCCCGGGCACGTGGTGGGGCGGGGGCTGGCTCCGGGGCCGTTGCTCACCTCCAGCACCGCTCTCTCCCATAGGATCAGTACGCCAATGCTTTCCTGCACGACGACAACGTGAATTTCCGAGTAAACCTGCACAGAATGGTGAGTCGTTCTCCCTTGCCCCTGCCCCCTCAGCTTCCTGTCCCATGGGCCAGTGCCAGCCAAGCTTTGGGGTCCTCGGCGGGTTGTCCTGTGTCACAGGTGCTTGCTTTGGGCCAGGGCCGTGGGAAGCCAGCAAGCCCCGCCGGTGGGGGAAGGAGACTCCTCGCCTGGCTCCTTGCAGGAGGAATAACAGGTAGTTCGATTTAGGGCTTTAATTCGAAATACCGGGTCCCTGCCGCGTGTAGACACGGGCAGTTAGTCCGGACTTGTAAATTTCAAAAAATGGCGACCGTCTGGGAAGATGCAAATCAAGCATGGGATATTTAAATCCCGGGTTTCATTTGCAAGTTCGAATGCCTACATTAACCTCCCTAGTTCGAGCTAGGGGGCTAGTGTAGACATACCCTCAGTGAGACTTGCTCTGACCTGCCAGCTGGTCCCTGCAGTTGCTCTCAAGGGGAGGTTCCCCCCCTTGGTGACCCCTGGTTTGGGACGGGTTTTAACCCAGGGCCTGCTGGGGGCCGCAAGCAGGTTTCAGGGGGTCCTCTGAGCAGGGCCAGCATTAGACTTGCTGGGGCCCTGGGCAGAAAGATTAAGCCCCACAGCCTAGCGCTAAACCAGAGCCCAAGCCCCACCATATGCGGCTTGCCCTGAAGTCTGAGCAACTAAGCTTTGCGGGACCCCTGTGACCAAGCCCTGCTTGCTACCCCCATGCTGGCCCTGGCTTTTCTGTGCAGAGGAGGAGCTGGGGTGGCCCGGGGGGCTGTGGGGTCTTGGAGCATGTTGGGGTTGGGGGGCTCAGAGAGAGGTTGAGCTCCCCCAGCCTGGGAGATGCTGGTGTGACCACTCCAGGGCAGAAGGCAGCAAGAAAATGTGACTCTGGGCTGCATGAACAGGAGTGTTGTGAGCAAGACACGAGAAGTCATTCTTCCGCTCTGCTCTGCGCTGGTTAGGCCTCAGTTGGAGTCTTGTGTCCAGTTCTGGGCACCACATTGCAGGAAAGATGTGGAGAAATGGGAAAAGGTCCAGAGAAGAGCAACAAGAATGATGAAAGGCCTAGAGAACATGAGCTGTGAGGGAAGACTGAAAGAACTGGGCTTGTTTAGTTTAGAAAAAAGGGGACGTGATATTTTCAAGTACCTAAAAGGGTGTTACCAGGAGGAGGGAAGAAAATTGTTCTCCTTGGCCTCTGAGGACAGAACAAGCAGCAATGGGCTTAAACTGCGGCAAGGGAGGTTTAGGTTGGACATTAGGAAAAACTTCCTGCCTGTCAGGGGGGGTGAAACACTGGAATAAATTGCCTGGGGGGGTTGTGGAATCTCCATTCCTGGAGATATTGAAGAGCAGGTTGGACAGACACCTGCCAGGGATGGTCTAGACCACGGCTACTCAACTTTGGAAGCTCCGGGGCCCACAATGATACTCTCAGCACATGCCGAGGGCCGCAACTTAAGTATGGTTGCGTATACATGCAAATATATGTGCAAATTTATGCAAATAGCTTCTTTCACACTGACGGACATGAATGCACAAATTAAGGCAAGACCACACAACACGCAGGCCCCATTTAAGTCAGCTCTGCTGATATGAATACAATGCAATAGTTACCTGATTCCCACCTGATGACAGCACTTTGAATGAGCAACGACAGTCCAGGAATGTAACTACTAAACCCATCTCAACAGGAGACCATGCTACTGACTACGGTTTTGTTTTGGCTCCCCCCTGCTGGCTGCGTGTTGAGCCCTGCGTAAACCCAAACTGCGCCGCGGGCAGCCAACAAACCGGCCATGGGTTGCATGCGGCCCGCGGGCCACGTGTTGAGTAGCCCTGATCTACATGGTGCTGGCCCTGCCGTGAGGGCAGGGGACTGGACTCGCTGCCTCTCGAGGGCCCTGCCAGTGCTAGGGTTCTATGATTCTAAGTGCAGCCCCACACCGGTAACTCCAAGCCTGGCCTGGAATCGCCTGCCTGGGCTCCTCGAGGGGCAGGGAACACTCCAGGCACTGAGAGCAACCGGACGTCTGGGCCGGGGGCATACGGGAAAGCACCGTGCTCTGGCGAGACAGCGCCTGCAGTTACCCAGCTTCTGGCTCTCTGTGAGCGGGCACCCTCTGTGCCCAGGGCTGCCGCAGCCTAGAGCCATGGGAAAGCCCCGCTGACAGGCAGGCCTGGGGAAATGGGCTTATTTGTGTGGAAAGGGGCGACGCCGCGCCAGGGACCGCGCCGAGCGTCTGCTGACTTCCCTTCTCTGTGTGTTTGAAGCCCATGAGACACAGGAAGAAAGCCGCAGACAGAAACCTGCCCTGCCGCCCCCTGGTGTGCGCGGTGCTGGGTGAGTATTGCCAGCGCGGGATCGCGCGGGACGGACCCGTACCTGTGACAAGGAGATGGGTTTTGTAGGGCGGAGCTTCCTGGTTTTGTAGGGCGGAGCTTCCTGGCTACCTATTAGCTGGGGGAGGAATTTGAATTCTCAGCAGGGTGGGTTTCATCCCGGCCCCTCCCTTCCCTCTAGCAAAATCAGGCAGCAAGGTCGCTGGTGCTGCCTCTCCTAGATCTGCGGGAAGCCACGTTTACATAGGGCTACCTGGACCCCTCCTTGCCATTGCTCCTCGAGCATCTAGACTCTCCTGCCTGAGCAGTGTCTGGTGCCCGAGCTGAGGGAACGCTGGTGGGAAAGGAACAGACGCAGGCTGGAGCAGACACAGGCTGCATGTGACTAGCTGGAGAGTTGCCTGGCCTGTCTCCCGTGCTGGGCTAGCCCTGAGGCTACTTAAATGTAGCCCTTGGGAAACTGACCGAGATGAAGACTGAGTCGTATGTAGAAGCCACCGGTCGTTTCTGAGGGGAGACGGGATTCTCTTGGCTCCAGAGCCAGTTCGGTAGAGATAGGCATGTCCTCTTTGTGATCGTCTCGGAAGACAAAGCCGTAAAACCCACCCGCCTTCTGGTGACAGCCCTACAGCGTGTTTCTTGCCGGCATTTTCCAGCCGCGCCGAGGTTTGACATGCGAGTGCAATTCTGTGCATCAGAATTAGTGAGGTGCTTTCTGTTTGAACAGTGGGGAAAAGAGCGTGGAGGGAGCATGTGTCAGAGCACATCGCATTAAAATGCCAGGCGACTTGACAGCGTCTTCCTCTGGGTTCAGAAGAGAGGCTTAATTCAGACGCAGCTATTACTAAATTCTCCCTCTTGCTTCTACCCGGGACTGATGTCTGGTGACACGGGGGCTGCGGGGAGTCGGATGTGCTTGTTGTCTGACAGGTTTTATCTTGGCTTTGACTTTGTCCTCCCTGCTCTCGCAGATCTGATGGTGGAGTTCATCGTAACACACATGATGAAAGAGTTTCCTATGGATCTCTATGTGTAAGTGACGTCGATCCGGCCGTGAATTTATTCTCCGGTGTGGGAGGGAGGGGAATTTAATCACATAGTGCTCGCCAGGCCAACACAGCACTGTTTGGGCAGGTGGGGCTTTCCAGAAGCTCCTAGGTCCGAGCTGGAGATGTCCAGTGTGCCAAGAGAGTGTCAAAGGAACAAATTTTCCCGTCAGGCAGTTTGCCTAATCTGCCGGATCAGCCACACAGAGCTGCACAGTCACAAAACATTGGGCCAGCCGCCAGAGCCAGGTCCCAAGTGGGGGCAGCCAGCCAGTTCTGAAGCACCAAGGACGGGTGAAACAGGGCTGGGAAGCCAGCCCCGCGCTCAGGAGCTTATTGCAAACAGGGTGAAATCTCCTCTGGAGCAAGGGGGTGAAATGCACAGTTGGGGGCAGCACGAGGTCTGCGGGGCTAGTGCTGCGTCTGCACAGTGTGCGTTCCACCCCGCGAGGCCAGCTCCCCACCCCGTGGGACACAGGCACGTCTTCCGGGGCTCTGACCTGGGACGACGCTCGGCCCCTGCAGAAAGCACCGGCTGCCGGCGGAGCTGGCTTGCTCCCGTTCTGGGCCCGGTTCCAGAATCAGTGAGAGACGCGGGGGGCGGGGTGGGGGAGGGGTTTCAAGTCAGGGTCAAAGCACATTTTAAAAAGACGAGACGGAAGAGAAGCAGCAGCAACTCCCCGTGTGCAGCTGTATGCATCCGTCCAGCATGTTCGCGCAGGCCCAGTGCTCCCGTGAAGGGGCGCGCCAGCGCGGCTGCGCACACGAACATTCTGCCCCGCCCACCTCCTCTGGAGAGCCATGCGGCAGGCGGCTGCTCCGGTGGGTGGGGCCGGCTGAGACGGCGTGGGGAGGGAGCCGCTGGGGCAGGGGAGGCTGGCTCCAGTGGCTGGAGCTGCCATGTGGCGGGGGGACCTGGCTCTGCTCCGGCAGCTGGGAACGTGTGTTAATAACTTGGGTGCCACAGTGGCCCACATCCAAACCAGCGCCCGTGCCCTCGGTGTTGGTGCACAAGCCAAACCCCCTCCGCTCATGGTTGGAAAATCTCAGAGGGACACTGGACAGCCCCTCCACTAACTCCCCGCCCGGGCAGGCTGCAGCCGCAGTCACTGCAGGCGAGAGGAATGCTCGGGCCCCGTTGGCTGGCAAGGGGACGGGGACGGGGGCGCTGTGATGGGGAAGGTCCGTGCCTGTTCCTAAGAGGAGTTCAGATGTGGGAGGAACCACACACGGGGGCGTGTGCTCTAACTCAGCAGCCCGCTCCCTGCCAGCCTTCAGAATGCCCTTGTAATCCCGACCAGTGCCCCCTGGGACTAGGTGGGCCCAGTCCCCAGCATCGTGGTTGTCTGGCCAAGGCCCAGGCCCGCCACTGCCATCCACCCTCCCTGGGGTCCTTGTCTCTTGGGTGCCACCTCGGAAAGGGCCCTGCTGCCCAGGGAGGGCCCGGAGCACTGGCCTCCGCTGCTGCTGATTTCAGAGGGAAAGAGATTGGTTTAGCTTCTCCCCGGCGCCCTTGGGGCATCACCTGCACAGCTGCCCCCAGGGCCGGCCCCGTGCGCCTAGCTGTGTGCGCCAGCAGGAAGACGTGGGTACCTCTCCTCCATGCGGGTGCACCTAACCAGACTCATTGTTTTGAAGCCTATTGAACACGTCTCGCACTGAAGGAGGGTCCGAATGTTGCAGCTGCAGTCTGTGTCCGTTCCTTTAGCCCCACGGCCTGGGTCCAGGAAACTGGAAAACCCAATAGACACCAACGGGGGGGATCCTGCATGACCTGGGAGCCAAATGGCTCCTGTTCAGAAACTAGCACCACAAATCCAGAGCTCTGTGTGAGATGCCCTCTCCCGTCCGGTCCTGGGGCTGCTTCTTCCCTCGGGGCAGCAGGCCTGGGGTAGGGAGCCAGGCCCTTCCAGCCGGGGCTTGGTCCAGCTGCGGGCCTGGGCGGCCTGGGGGCAGCGCTGATCTTGCCTTTCGCTCTGTTCCAGGCGGTGCATCCAGATCGTTCACAAGCTGCTGTGCTACCAGAAGAAATGCCGCGTGAGGCTTCATTACACCTGGCGGGAGCTGTGGTCAGGTACTGCCACCCCTCTGCCTGAGCCCTGGCCCGGCGCCCTCGCCAGAGCCCCTTCCCCAGCCCCGGCTACGGCTTCGCCAAATGGCTTTGTTTGGTTAGAAAACCCTGCGCCCGGGAATTATGAGATCTCCTCCCCCTTGGCCCCCGGGTCTGCCCGGGCTGCCTTCCTTTCTGGCCAGGCACCGTGGTACCCCGGTGCCTCCTGGCAGTGTCACGCCCATCCTCAGAGCCCCGCTGGCCCGACGGGAGCACTGTTCCTGAACGGAGCTGCTCCCCCTCAAGCAGCGGGGAACACGGGGCGGGGGGCAGGAGACGTGGCCCTTCCTTTCCCACGTCCTTGCAGCAGGGGGAAGGAGAGGAACGGAGCCGTGTCCCTGGGAAGGCTTTTAATCTCTGGCCCTCACGGTGTTGGCTACAGTCCCCCCCACCGAGCACGAGAACGGAGCCGGGTGGGGCTAACGCAGACACAGCACTGGGCGCTTTTATTGCCCTCTGTGTGTTCACTGGGGCCGGGGGGAAGAGCAGGCCTTGTCCATCGCTAATTCCCATGCCTCTGTGCCAGCCCCGCAGCGGAGTTGGGGGTCATTCCTGCCCCAGCCTTTGTGGCTTACAAGGGAGGTTGCAGCAAACTGAGGGAGTCCCCAGTGTCCCGCTCCGGGTGTTGTGGTTCACACCTGGGAGTGATGACTTGGCTGGACTCGCGCAGCCCTGGCCAGGAGCGTGGCTTGCGGGTGGCTGTTGGCCAAGCTGTGCGGAGGTTTCTGATCTCCGTTCCCAGCCGGGCACCTTCCTTTAGCAGCTGTGACGTGGCTGTGCAGGGACGTGGACGTGCACCACCGATCTGCCTCTGTCACGGCACATGGGGCCCATCCTGCCCTTTCCAAGCTCTGCCTGCCGGGGGCGAAGGGGTGCCCTTAATTAGTGATCCCTTCCAGTTGCTTCCTTCGGCACGGCGCCCCGGCAGACGGCTGTGTGGCGCCAGTAGGCACTGCACCAGGCAGCGAGCAGTAGTGGCAGGCTAGCAGTCAGAGCTGGGCCATTCCTGCATGGCCAGGCCAGGTCTGTTCCCTACACTGGCTGTGCCCACCGCAAGCGGCCGTGCAGGCGTTTGCACCGCAGCCTGGGGAGACAAGCCCGTAGCTTACAGCTCTCGCTGTACGGGACCCTAACGCTAAGCTTGCCCCTCTAAGGCTCCCCCGCAGCACCCTGTGCTCACACTGCACAGCCACGCCGACGCACAGCCACCGAGTCACTTCGGCACGGCCACGCTAGCTCCTTCCCCGGGGGCACTTCCTCCGCCTGCCAGGCCGGGGCTCTGCTGCCGAAGTGCAGCGGTCGACCTCACTACCCCGGCCTCCCACTGCGCTTCCCCCACAGCTGGTGCTCTGCAGTCAGTGTGGTGGCAACTAGGAGCGGGAGCAGCGCTGTGGTGCAGATGCTTAGAGCTGGTGTAAACAGGGCTCCATCTCCAGGCCCTTTCCAAGCCAGCGTTTGTGCGGGAAAGGGCTTTCGAAGGGTGAGGTACGGCGTGTGGGCTGTGGGGGGGGGAAGGGCTTTCAAGGCGTGAGGTATGGCGTGTGGGCTGTGGGGAAGGGCTTTGAGGCGTGAGTGCAGCGTGTGGGCTGTGGGAAGGGCTTTGAAGGGTGAGGTATGGCGTGTGGGCTGTGGGGAGAGGGCTTTGAAGGGTGAGGTGCGGCGTGTGGGCTGTGGGGAGAGGGCTTTTGAGGCGTGAGGTATGGCGTGTGGGCTGTGGGGAGGGGGAGGGCTTTGAGGCGTGAGGTATGGCATGGGCTGTGAGGGGAGGGAGAGGGCTTTCAAAGGGTGAGGTGCGGCGTGTGGGCTGTGAGGAGGGGAGGGCTTTCAAAGGGTGAGTGCAGCGTGTGGGCTGTGAGGGGAGGGGAGGGGCTTTGAAGGGTGAGGTACGGCGTGTGGGCTGTGAGGGGAGGAGAGGGGGCTTTCGAGGAGTGAGGTACGGCGTGTGGGCTGTGAGGGAGGAGGAGGGGCTTTGAAGGGTGAGGAGTGCAGCGTGTGGGCTGTGGGGAAAGGGCTTTCGAAGGTGAGGTGCAGCGTGTGGGCTGTGAGGGGAGAGGGCTTTGAAGGGTGAGTGCGGCGTGTGGGCTGTGAGGGGAGGGGGAGAGGGCTTTCAAAGGGTGAGGTACGGCGTGTGGGCTGTGAGGGGAGGGGAGGGGGCTTTCGAGGAGTGAGGTACGGCGTGTGGGCTGTGAGGGAGCAGGCAGGTGGGGCCAGGGCGCGTACCGATGTGCTGTGTGGTTGGCGAGATCCTGCCTGCGCTGTCAGAGCCCCGCAGAAAGCAATGTCCTGCCGTGAGGGTTGTGCCATTGCTTTGCTAGTCCCCGTGAGCCGGGGCAGACCTGGTATTAAAAGGCTCCGCACCCCGAACAGCCACCTGGGCTGGGCCAGGCCCGAGTTTCCAGACCAGCGTGCGGACCAGGCTGATTTCTGACCAGCCGGCTCTCCCTGTGGGTGCCTTGTTCCTTCACCAGGGAGCTGTTTGCCTGGGGTTCTCTGCCCTGGTCGTCCTCTGGCCGAGGGATAGCTCTGTGCCTGTGCTGCTCCCCATCCGCCTCCTGCCCCAGAGCCTGGAAACGGGTGGTGCCCGTGGCTGATGCCCCACGAGGAGGCTGCAAGGGGCGCTCCTGGCCTGCAGACTAAGAGCTGTGGGGTCCAAAGCAGCGCGAGCCTGCCTCCGAGCCTGCCTAGTGCGGTCGCTGCATAGAGCGAGGCAGGGGCTGCGGGTGCGCCCGGCAGAGAGCAGCCGCAGCGGGCGAAAAGGAAGAGGTGTTGAGGCAGGAGCTGCATGGCGCGCCCTGTAGAGAGGAAGAGGAAGAG
Organism: Rafetus swinhoei; assembly: GCA_019425775.1. NCBI lineage: Eukaryota > Metazoa > Chordata > Testudines > Trionychidae > Rafetus > Rafetus swinhoei. The sequence goes on from CM033447.1 coordinate 1,758,342, forward strand.
GTGTTGAGGCAGGGGCTGCGTGGCGCGCCCTGCAGAGAGGAAGAGGTGTTGAGGCAGGGGCTGCGTGGTGCGCCCTGCAGAGAGGAAGAGGTGTTGAGGCAGGGGCTGCGTGGCGCCCTGCAGAGAGGAAGAGGTGTTGAGGCAGGGGCTGCGTGGTGCGCCTGCAGAGAGAGGGTGTTGAGGCAGGGGCTGTGGGCGCGCCCTGCAGAGAGGAAGAGGAAGAGGTGTTGAGGCAGGGGCTGCGTGGTGCACCCTGCAGAGAGGAAGAGGTGTTGAGGCAGGGGCTGCGTGGTGCACCCTGCAGAGAGGAAGAGGTGTTGAGGCAGGGGCTGCGTGGCGCGCCCTGCAGAGAGGAAGAGGAAGAGGTGTTGAGGTAGGCAGGGGCTGCGGGCGCGCCCTGCAGAGAGGAAGAGGAAGAGGTGTTGAGGCAGGGGCTGCGTGGCGCGCCCTGCAGAGAGGAAGAGGAAGAGGTGTTGAGGCAGGGGCTGCGGGCGCGCCCTGCAGAGAGGAAGAGGTGTTGAGGCAGGGGCTGCGGGCGCGCCCTGCAGAGAGGAAGAGGAAGAGGTGTTGAGGCAGGGGCTGCGGGCGCGCCCTGCAGAGAGGAAGAGGAAGAGGTGTTGAGGCAGGGGCTGCGGGCGCGCCCAGCGGTGATTAGGTGCCGCAGGTGAGGAGGAAGAGGTGTTGTGAGGCGGATGGGCGGGTGGGGGAGCGTGCGTGGCACGTGGGAGGAGGACGGCTGTGCCAGGCACGGCACCGTGGGAGGAGGAGACAAAGGGAGCGCTGCGCGGCGAGGAGGCAGCCGGGAGCAGGGCGGAGAGGAATCGAGACGGGAATTGTAGGCGGCGACAGCAGAGCTGTGCGGAGATGTCTCCGCTCCAGAGTCTCATGTTGCCGGGGTGCTGACTCGGGAAGCCGGGCAGTGCCCCTCTCGGCGCTAGCAGCGATTCCTGAGTGTGACGGTCGCTGGGCTCTGGAGGGTGGCGATGGCTCCGAACGCGTCCTCGGCCTGCTGCTGGCGCTTGCGCTGCTGGCGAGAACTTGCGGCGAGATGCAGAGGAGCCAGGCACGGGGGGAGGCCATGAGAGGTCACAGCTGCCAAGCCCCGCGCCAAACCTGCCGTCGCCCCTGCTAGGCCCCGTCTGTGTTTGCTCACATGCAGCCCAGCGGGGCCTTTCCCGTCTCGTGGCCATGTGAGTTGGCAGGAGACGGGTCCCCGGCCCAGCCCGTGGCTGCCTGTCACCCCGGCCCGATGTATCTGCACACGCCTAGGCCGGGCTGTGCTGCAGGGGTTAACACGCCGGCCGGGCGGGGCATGGGAGGAGTCCCTAGCCAGGCAGGTGCGGTTGCCCCCCGGGCTGGCTGGCCCGTAAAGGAGGGGCGAGTCCCAGCGCCTTACCGTGGGCAGCGCGCTCAGGACTGCACGCCCTTGAAGTTTTGTTGCTGTGAAAGAGTGCAGCCCTCTGGTGTCAGATTGTGCCCCTCCCCCAGGCCGGGGGCACCCCGTGGTCCCAGTGCGGCCCTGCTGGATCTCTGGGCTTGGCCCCTGCTCGCCGGCTGGGCTACGCGATGGACCCAGCTGGGTCTGGCCCCAAGGGGTCCTTTGCCAGGGGAAGCTGGCGGCCGGCGGAGTGAAGTGACTCCAGCCCAGCTGCTTCGAACCCAAGCGTGTGTTCCTGCCGCGGCCTGCAGCGCGCAGGTAAAACGCTGCGAGGCCCGTAGGCCTGGGGCCTGCCGACCCCTCTCCTTGCCCTGCGGGGCTCGGGGCAGCTCGGCTCTCCTGGCCTGGGAGGGACCAACCGCCCTGCCGTGTTCTCCCAGCATCCCCAGCCGCCGCCCCCTCCAGCCGGGGGTCTTTGGGGGTTTGGGGCCCCTGCCAGCCTCTGCTTGGGCCTCGGAAAGCGGAACCAGCTGGCCTGGCGGGAGCCCGGCAGGGGGTGTCCCCAAGGGGCAGCACCCCTTGTTCTTGGAAGGGCCTGGGCGTCCCCTCGGCGCTGTCCGCGTTGCCGTCCCCTTTGCTCCCCTCTGCAGCCCCGGGCCTGGCACCGCGCCGCCTGGCAGGAGAATATCGTGCAAGCGAGGTGCCGAGGATGGTCATACAAGACTCAGCTCTCGCCCTCCTCTGCCAACCTGTTTCCATGCAGCAGTGCACAGCGCTCCGATTTCTGACCCCCTCCCATGTCTGTGAGCATAACTGCGAGGCCTTGCGCCTGTCGCGCCCCTGCTAGGTGTGCGCGCGCCCTCCTGCACAGTCGGCAGAGACTGACTTGACCGGTATCCGCAGGGGTGACGGGGACGCCGCCTGGAGTGTCCCCTTCACGTGCTGGGATATTAGCTGTTCTGTCTCGCTGCCCGCGCCGGCGGGTCGGAGCGCCTCATCTTGCCCTGCCGGAGCGTTCGTGTGCGCTCAGTCCGTGCGGCTCGCTCCTGGGTCACAGCAGCAGTTTAAGAAGAAACAACTCGGAGTCTGGTGGTGCCTTACGACTAACAATTGTCTCATGGTCCCAGCTGCGGTGAGCTGCAACGCGCTTCCTCAGCGGCATGGAAGAGAGATGGCCGGTAGGCCCCAGAGAGGGGAGCGGTACGTCTGCGCTGCTTCAGTTGGGGTGCGTGTGGCTAAGGTGCGGATACCTACAGCTGACTCATTATCATGAGAGAGCCATTCCCAGCCATTCTGATGGGTCAGATGTGCACGGTCCAGCTCAGTTGCATGTTGCAGCCTGTTTTGGAAGTGGGTTTGCGTGAGGATGGCAACGTTCGAGTCAGTGTGTCCAGGGAGGTTACAGTGTTCTCAGGCTGGTGTTTGTGTGTTACCGTTCTGCGTTGGATTTGTGTCCATCTATTCTGTGCGCAGAGACAGTCCGCTTTGTCCAGTGTACATGGCAGAGGGGCCTGAAACACCACACTCCACACGGAACCAATCCCTGCAACAAGCCCCGTGGCCAACTCTGTCCACACGTTTATGCTAGTGACGCCATCACCAGACCTCACTGCATCAGCCCGACCATCGCCGGCTGGTTCTCCTGCCCGTCTGCTAATACGCTCTCTGCCATCACCTGCCAGCAATGCCCTGCTGCCCGAGTTGTTAGCAAGAAGGAACTGAGAGGGGGTAGGGTCGGCGGTGGCTAGTATAGCTACTCCGGAGGGTGTCACAGCTGACCCTACGGACACCACTAAGGCAAAGATCTCTGCTGACTGTGCAGGTGGGCGTGTGCACACCCGGAATGGAGGGGACAAGTGATACATCTGGAAGAACTGTCTATCTTCGGTGTACACGGTAATTGAGGGTGTTACATCTGTTTAACGTGCTAGAAACAATGGCATGATGTGCAGTATTGGGAAGAGCGAATGGATTCATGTAACGAATGTCTGTACTGTGTGTGCACAAGGGGCAGAGTTAAGGGTGTTTTGGTGTTTGACTCTTGTGTGTTCATTCTCCTCTTATAGTTGTGTAGTGGAACTGTTATGAATGTTTTAAAGTCAGCAAGTGATTGCCTTTCTGTTTGAGATCAAGGTTGGACAATGGTCACTGGGAATCTTCTTTAAAAAAACCCTTATTTGCTTGTGCGAGAGCTTACGTACCCTCTTGTAGGTGACTCAGCTAGAAAACTGTCTTGTGATGGCACCCGCTGATTACTTGGCAGGCAAACAGCTACCGTATTTGGCACGTCTAGAAGTCACTGCTTGTGGGCATTGAAGGTCGAGATTGAGGTGCATTGATAGAGCTGCAGAAGGAATTCAGGTCAGACCCATCCAGTTCTCTGCTGTGATGAATATTCAACTCTGCTCTGGGCTCTGTGAAAATAAGATAAGAGGTTGACTTAGCTGGTCATGAGGAAGGGGTCTGTGCATGTTAATTTCATTGAACACTTTTCTAATTAGTCCATGTTTGTGCAGCGCTCAGGAGATGGAAATCGCTCTCGATGTGCTGCTTGATGCTGGTTTGCACGTATAAGCTATTCGGAAAGCGTTGTGACTCATTTAAACCTTTATAGAAAAGGCCTCATTCCTTCAACTCCTCCCACCTCAAAATTAGTGATGCTTGAGAGTGGTTCCCCCAGAACACGGATAACTTTGTCCGAGCGGCTACGGTTTGCTTTGAAGGAGAACCGCATTCATAGTCATGAGAGAGATTCCAGTTGTACTCCTAACTGCAAGAACGAGTCACTTGATACGAAATCTTAAATAGAATCCGAATGATGAAGTAGCAGCTCTTTGGAGGGGCAACTGATTGCCAAATAGGATTCAAAATCTGCTTTGCCACTAGGCAGCATTGACTCACTCTCCACATTATTCTAAGTTCCTAATGTTTATCTTGCTTAATTTGGACGGTTACTGAGCCTGCCGTTAATGTGCGGCCCCTTCGGCAGCGCTGGAACTCAAGGTGAGGACTTTTATGCTAACAGCAAAGCAGACTTTTTTCTATGCTGCTAAGAAGGCCTCGTTTCGCGTCTTTATGTCGACTTGCTCTGTGACCGGGGGCGCGTCGCTTACGCTGTCTTTGCTGGGTTTCGCTCTCTGTAAAATGCCTTTCATTCCTGCGTTTGGCCAGGACTTGGGTTCCCTGGCTGCGAGCTATAGAAGTACAAAGTGTGCCGCTGGAGAGCGTTGAAATGGCTGAGACAAGGGAACTGTGGGAGGTGTTTCAAAGGCAGCTCTCAAGATCTGTCGTACGCGTCGGTCTGGATCAGTGTGTGTTCCGGTCGCATCGTTACTCACTAGAGATTCCCTCTGGTAACTGGGGCTCAGGCAGTGTCGCCAATGCGAGGTTCATTGCGCCAGTCGTGGAGCAAGACGGATTGAGCTCTTGCAGTCGTGTGGCTGGCCGTTTGTGGAACCTCCCTCCCCTCGGACCCTGCTGGCACCGGCAGCCCCAGCTGGCCAGGGAAGCTGGGCGAGGCGGGAGATGCCATGCAGGCTGCACGACGGAAGAGCCGATGGGTCCAAGGGGAAATGGTCTTTATCCTGGAGCACTCGGAGCCCTGGGGCCCAGGCCGTGGAGCAGCTGGGAGAGGACTGGGAGGTTGGACCTGCAGGGGAGCATGGGTCGGGCCTGTGCTGCTGAGGAGAGCCGGCGGTGTTCACGCGAGGGCGCGGCCAGGCCGGGCCAGGCCAGCCCAGCCCAGCCCGGCCGTGGCCGTGGCCGTGGCCGTGGCCGTGTGCTTGCAACCAGAGGAGGCGGAACCAGGGCTGAAAGCTCTTCCAAAAGCTTTCCTCTGCCCCGCGCCCCTGCTGCTTGGCGTCCGCGCTGGCCAGCTGCTCCCCTCTGAGCACTGCGTCCCGGGGGCTGCGGGTGGTGAAGGGGAGGTGGAGTTTTGGGGTGCTGCTGCCTCGGCGTCCAGGCGGTCTGGCTAGCCCCTCTGGTGCAGCGCCGTGGCGTAGTGGGGGTGCTGTCTGCTCTGTAACCCGGGGTCCCCCTGCGCTGGGATGGGAGATTCTCACTGACTCGCCCAAATGTGTATTAGCCCAGACACCCAGGCTCAGCCTCCCAGGAAGGGAGACAAAGGGAGGAGGGCGGAGACCAGCACCTGGCTGGGGGGCAGGGCTGGGAGAGAGTTTGGTAGTTTCTGTCTGGAACCATGGAGGAGGCAGCCTAAGCAAGGGGGCTGGGATTTAGGGGCCCAGTCTCCCCCATCTCCAGGTGGGCTGATGCATCCTAGGCCTGCCCTGTAACTGGAATACATCTGTGCTGGGCTGTATCCTGGAGAAAAGCAATAAACTCCCTCTATTCTACTGGCTGGTGGAGTCTGTTCGTGCCACTACGGGGGTGCAGGAGGTGGGGGAACCCCGACGTGATGTCTCAAGCGCGCCCCGGGTTGTTGGCTGGCAGGACCCCGTGAGTGAATCTTTCTGCCAGGCGAAGGGGCCCGTGCGCAGTAGGGGTCCCCGACGCAGGCGGGGAACCATTGGTCTAGAGGCTGCAGTTCTGCCTTTTGCCCCATCTTCCCTCGGTGCGTCCTGGTCCTTTCTCTCGTGCCCGTCCCTTCTGAGCCAGGCGCGGTGCTGCTGCTGCTGCAGCGCCTGCCCAGGGCGCTGCCCGGACCTGCATGCCATGGCAGCCTTTCGGAGCTCCGTGAATGAGTCTGCGCTGGCACATGGGCGCTGACCCTGCACTGGCAGGCTGGCCAGGGCAGAGCTAGCTTGGCCCCCCCCAGCTAGTGCCTGCTCTTGGCCCGGGTGAGACCAGTGTTAGGGCCCCAGGGAGAAAATGGAGTTGGGTTCCTCCCCTGATATGGAGGGGCAGCTCACCTCCGCCCCGCCCAGTGCTTCGGCTCCTGCGCCAGTAGTAAGGTGCCCGGGAGCTCCCCCACTTCCATGCTGGCGGGGGGCAGCCGGGGACAGGGACAGGGACGTGGGTCACGTAGGGAAGAAATTGCAGGGACGGTTTGACATGGGCTGCCTGGTCCTGGGAGCAGCTGCTGCCTCCGCTCCCCCAGCCCGCAGCTGGCTCCAGCAAGCTGCTGCCATTACCTCTCAGCCCAGCGAATCTTTGCAGCCAGGCATCTTGTCTCCAGGAGTCCCAGGGCTGGAGCAAAAGAGGGGCCTGGGGCGGGAGCGTGCCTGGAGCAGCCTGGAGCACTGAGAGGCCCAGCACCGGGCCGGAGGGAGGGGAGTCAGCGGCGTCCGGCTGGCAAATCCAGCCTCGTCCAAGCGCAGGAGCACAGAGAAAAAAGGTCCATTTTGAGCAGGAAGGGGAAGCAAAACCTGATGGAGTAGGGGCGGGGGGGAAGGGTTGTCAGGCAGAAGGGATCCTGCCCCCTCCAGGGGCAGCAGGGAGCGGTCAGGGTGGAAGGGAGCTGGGTGTCGGCAGCTGGTACATTTGCTTGGCCCCGGAACCACCACGAGCTGTGTCAGCAGGTCCTGCCCCGGAAACAAGCTGCTAGGACGTGGAGCTGCTGAGCTTAAGCCGGACGGTCCTGCCTGCTCCCAGCCCTGTGCGTGAGCGGCTGGGCGGACAGGGCCGCAGCCCTGCTCCCTGGGGCTTCCCAGCGAGCCAACGGATTGTCTGCAGAGTCCGTGGAGTGGCCGTAGAGCTGGCAGGGCGTTGCTCTCGGGGCTGTGAATTGGTCTGGTCCCCTGACCTGCACGGCAGTGGCTGGGGGCGGTTCCGACCAGAGTGGCTTTCACGGCAGCCAGGTCTGCTCTCCCTGACCGGAAGCCGGAGAGGAGGCTGGAGTGCACAGCCCGGGCGGGTCGGCCCCCTCGGAGCAGGGGCCCGCCTAGGCCAGCGCTCTGCCTCCACCCAGGCTGGGACAGATGCTTCGGAGGAAGAGCCACGAAAGCTGCTTGAGCCATTGCAGAACAGCCTGCGTGGGGGAAGGTTTTGTCCCAGCCCCCTCTCTGTAAATGGGCGATTGCCCTGAAAAGTGGGGGCTGGTCTCCTTGGGGAGGACGTGCCCTGGAAGCACAGCCCGAAGTCGCGGGGTTGTGTACCCAGGTGCCTGCCTGGGCGCTATCGGCCCAGCTCGGCTGAGCTCCCGAGCCAGGCCCCGTCAGGAAAGGGGGAGTTCGGAGCGGGGGGCTCCTACGCTAGCGCCATGAACAGCCCGGAGCTCCCTGCTGCTCCCGTCGCAGAACTCCCAGCTCCTGCGGGCTCCGTGGCCGCCCTCGGGCCAGAGGCCAGGCTGGGAATCCAGGCTATTTATAGCCCCGGCTCCGAAATGCCTCCTGAGTTGCCGTGACACTGATGCGGGGTGGCTCTCTTCAGCCCACAGCCCTGATTGGGGGAGGCGGCGTGTTCTCCCGCTGGCTTAGTTACCTTGGAAACCCGGTTTCTCCAGCGCTTGGCTCCGCGGAGAGCCCGTCTGTACCTGCTTGCCTTGTTCCCAGAACAGTGCGAGCCTGAGGGCCCCCCCCAAATTCCTGTGGAGCGAGGTCCGGGCCCCCGCGCACTCAGAGGCTGAGTTGCAGTGGGGATGGCGCTTCTGCGGCTGAATTCGAGGCACCTTAGTGTGGCTGCCGCGCAGAACGCGCCCTGTGAGGCGGGTGCTGCAGCTACCCGCCCTCTGGGCTGGGCTGGCACTCGGCTGAGGTTGGGGCCGCCCCGTTCACCCCACTACATGCCGGAGCCCCTGCCTGCGGGCTGTGTGTCCCTACGCTCCTTCCCCCGTGCTGTGTCCCTGGCTCTGAGCCGTGACTCCCTCGTCCGAAAGCCACTTCTCCGTTCCTCGCAGCGCTCTCCCAGAGGGGCCTGGGAGAAGGGCCTTGGGAATCAGCGTGTGGACGCGCACAAGGCCAGGTGTGAGAGCAGGCCTGGAGAAACACTGCCCACGGGTCCTTTGGTCCCCGTGCGCTGGACCCCGCAAGCCTGAGACAAATACTGAACGTGCTCAGGGCCTCTCGATCACGCGGGCGACTTCCCCGCTTTCCAAGTGCGCGGGGCTCACTCCTTGGCGCTGTTACACGGGGCTCGGTGACGGCTCCCTGCGCCTCGCTGGAGCTGCCTGAGTGGGGTTCCCGCTTGCCGCCTCACTCAAGCCCCCATTTCCGGGCCTGCTGCCCTAGTTCAACTGCTGCTGGGTGGCAGGCCGGGCGCGAGCAGGAAGGCTGGTGCTTACAACCCCTCCTTGTACAACTGAGGGCCCGGCCTGGCGCTGGCTCCGGGCACTGTCCGTGACTAACCAACGGCCTTTGAAAGCCTGCCTCGCACGTCTCGTCCGCCTCATCTGGCTGGCCGAAAATCACAGACCCTGTTCCCTGTGGCTGGCTTCTGAGGCTGTGACACATAGTGGGGGGCTGTCTGCTCTGTAACCCAGCGTTCCCACCTGGCTGGGCTGTGCTGAGTGATTCCCACTGACTCACTCCACTCGTGTGTTGGCCCAGACACCTAGGCCCAGCCTCAGCAGATAACAAGGCTCTTCCCAGGGGGAGAGACAAAGGAAGGGAGGCAGGGACAGCCACCGGGCTGGGGGCAGGGCCGGGGAGCTGGGTCAGTCTCGGCTGGGCTAGGGGCAGTGAGGATGTTTAGGACCAAGGAAGGGGGATGAAGCCCCGTCCCCCCAGGAGGACTAAGGCTCTGCCCTGGCTCCTGTGTTAGCATGGATCCTGCACTGCGCTGTGTCTGAGACGCAATAAAACCTTCTGCTCTACTGGCCGGCGGAGAGTCCCGTCTGGCTGCGGATGGGGGTGCAGGGTCGGGGGCTCCCCGACACTCCCTCACAGGCTGCGCTTAGCATCTCTTCCAGGCAGACCCGAGACATGGGCGCTGGCTTCCGCCTGTATCCTGGGTGTGAGTCTTTGAAAATCAGCAATTACTGACAGTGCTCATGTCTCTTTCCTTTTGCAAATGGTCCGAATGCAGCGGTGCCTTGTAAATCGGACATCCTTAGAGCCCTTGCATTTGAACTCTGCGAATCCATTTGAACTCTGTGCTGTTCAGATTGGACGGGAACAGGAGCCTTTCTTGACTTGAGCAGCTTCAGACTTACTGTCTTCCCTGCCCGGCCCTCGATAACCAGCCCACAACATACCGGCTCCTTCCTGAGCTTTCAGGGCCAGCCTGTGTGTTCTGCCTTGTGTGCCAGCAGCACAGACGGCGGCCGAGTTCTGGCCGCGCAGCCTGACGTTGGCAGCGCAGGGAGCAGGAAGGAGGCGGCTGGACGCTGCAGTTCCCAGGCAGAGCTTGAGGGGTTGGCAGGTAGAAAAATGGCCTTGTCAACAGACTTGGCTGACAAGGGACTCCCCTTGTCGGGTGAATACACCTGGGACAATGTCGATTTCTGCTGTCGTGTCAGGCTCGACCAGCATGGTCACTGGAAAAGCCGGGAGCCGGTTTGGCCGCCCTGGGGCAGCGGCTTGGCTGCACTTGGCAGGGACTTCTCGAAACAAGCTTTGATACTTGGCTTTTCTCCTTTCCCTCAGCGCTCATCAACTTGCTGAAGTTCCTCATGTCCAACGAGACCGTGCTGTTGGCAAAACACAACATCTTCACCTTGGCGCTCATGGTGAGTGCAGCGAGGGCGGCGGCGGGCCCCGAGGAGGGGTGGGGCGTGCGGAGCTGGTTTGGTGAACAGGCGGTTAAGTTGTGCAGATATTAACGGCCAGATCTATAGCTGGCAGCCAATCCGTGCTAAGGAGCCATAGGAGACCCCCAAGACAGCCCTTGTGGGCATGGGGGTGCGGGCAGAAGGATGCTTGAGACCATAGAATCCCAGGGCTGGAAGAGACCTCGGGAGTCATCACATCCAGCCCCCTGCCCAAAGCAGGACCAATCCCAACTAAACCATCCCAGCCAGGGCTGGGTCAAGCTGGGGCTTAAACACCTCTAGGGATGGAGACTCCACCCCCTCCCTAGGGAACCCAGCCCAGTGCTTCCCCACCCGCCTAGGGAAAGAGTTTTTCCTAATATCCAACATAGACCTGCCCCCCTGCAACTTGAGACCATTGCTCCTTGTTCTGTTATCTTCTCCCACTGAGAACAGCCTCTCGCCAGCCTCTCTGGAACCCCCTGCAGGGAGTTACAGGCTGCTCTCAAATCCCCCCTCACTCTGCTCTTCTGCAGACTAAACAAACCCAAATCCCTCAGTCTTTCCTCATAGGTCCTGTGCTCCAGCCCCCTCAGCATTTTGGTCACCCTCCGCTGGGCCCTCTGCAATGCGTCCACGTCCTTTCTGTAGTGGGGGGCCAGAACTGGACACAATACTCCAGATGTGGCCTCCCCAATGGTGAATAAATGGGAATACTCACTTCTCTGGATCTGCTGGCCATGCTCCTCCTCATGCACCTAATATGCTGTCAGCCTTTTGGCTACAAGGGCGCCCTGCTGACTCATATCCAGCTTCTCAGCCACGGTGATCCCCAGGGCCTTTTCTGCAGAACCGCTGCTTAGCCAGTCGGTCCCCAGCCTGTAGCGATGCTTGGGATTCTTCCCTCCCAAGCTGAACCTCATCAGATTTCTTTTGGCCCAATCCTCCAATTTATCTAGGTCACTCTGGACCGTGTCCCTGCCCTCCAATGTATCTACCTCTCCCCCTAGCTTAGTGCCATCTGCAGACTTGCTGAGGGTGCAATCCATCCCCTTGTCCAGGTCATTAATGAAGATGTTGAACAAAACCGGTCCTAGAACTGACCCCTGGGGTGTTCCGCCTGACTCCGACCGCCAGCCAGACATCGAGCCGTTGGTCACTACCCGTTGAGCCCAGCGATCTAGCCAGCTTCCTGTCCACCTTACAGTCCATTTATCCAACAGTTGGGAGCTCTGCGTGAAGAAAAATTTCCTTTTAATACTCAGATGGGGTGGAACCCAGGAGAGCCAGTTGTCTCCCTGCCTTGGCCAGCCTGGGTGAAGTGTGCTTGGTGGGAGAGCCTAGAAAAGCCCAGGAGAGCTGGAGACCAGAAAGAGAAGGCTCACCAAACAAGGGGGGCATGTGGTCTTAATTCCCAGCTGGGCTACGGGCCCGTGTCTGACAGCAGCCCACAGCAGATGCTTCTAAGAGAGGTGCAAGAAACCCCTTAATAGATGATCAGTCATGAGTTTGCTTGTAAGGGGCGTTTCTTTCCCTCACTGGTGTGTCTGAGCGTATTGCACATGGGGCAGGGAAGGAAGAGAGCTGGACATGGACCGCTCTGTGGCAGGCTCTTTGTCCAGGGCGCTAAGCACGGCTTATTCTGAAGGGTTAGGCGGCCTGTCTGTCCAGTTGGCATATGTTGTAAATTAGATGGAGGCTAATGATCTCCCCCGCCCCTTTGCGCTTTTAATTTTTGTAGGTAGTGAACTTGTTCAACATGTTCATCACGTACGGAGACACCTTCCTCCCCACGCCCAGCAGCTACGACGAGCTGTACTACGAGATCATCCGGATGCACCAGAATTTCGATAACCTCTACTCCATGGGTGAGCGCCTGCCTGTTGGGTACCATTGATGAAACCAAGCGGGAGAGGAGCGGGATGTGTGTTTGTGAAAGCATGTGTGCGTGGGGGGGGCATGCGGATGCGCACGTTGGGGGGGCGTGTGGATGCGCGCGTGCGGGGCGCAGATGCACACGTTGGGTGGAGCGTGCGAATGCACATGGGGAGTTTACATAGGGACCCAGTACACGGACACTGGAGAAAGGGATGAATCCAGGAAAAGAATAAACTGTTTCTTTTCCAAAAGGGCAAACAGCAAAACCTCCCCGAACCCCCATGGCGCGTTAAGCAGCCGATAGTTCGCCTCTGCCAAGCCAGGCTGAGCTCCGGCGGGGCCAGCACGCCCAGCATGCTTTCTCCTCGGGTCGGAGAGCGAACCCAGCTATGGAGCCAGCCAGTGCAGGGGGCCGGGCATCGTGAGCACGGGGGGTGAAAAGCAGGGCAAGTCGCCTGCTGCGTGGGGCCGCGGCCATGCTGCGGGGCCAGAGCACAGCCGGAGAGCTGCCCCGCACGCCGGGCGGGGAGGAGGAACTCACGCCTGGCAATGCCACAGGAAGCCTCCGTCCCAAGGAGAGGAGCCCCTGGGGAAGCCGGGGCAAGGAGGGGAGCACAAAACCCTGGAGGCATAAGCAAGCAGCGTGCAAATGAGCCTGCGTCCAGAGCCTCCCATCGCAGGGCTGGGTTGTGCCTGCAGGCTGGGCGCTGCAGCTGGAGACGGCTGTGTGCTCCGTGCCCACAGCCCGCCCACTCCCCTGGGGAGCACGGACCTGCTAGTGTAGCTAATGGGGGCGAGCGCGTCCCGGGGTCGGGCGGCCTGAGAGCGCGAACCAGCCGGCCCAACCGCCGCAGAGACGCACCCGCTGCTTCTTAGACTGCCACTGAACCAAATCTTTGCAGAATAAACGACCGCTCTTCTCCGAAGAACCGGAAACGTGTGGAGAAGGGCAACAAGAAAGGTTAGGGGCATTCAACAGCTTCCGTAGGAGGAGGTATTAAAAAAGCCTGGGACTGCATAGCCTGGCAAAGAGATGACAAAGGGGGGCTATGAAAGAGGTCTGTAAAATCGCTACTGGTGTGGCGAAAGTGAAGAAGGACGTGTTGTTTACTCTTTCCCGTAACACATGAATCAGGGGTCACCCAAAGACATGAATAGGCAGCAGGTTGAAACAAGCACAAGGAAGTATTTCTTCACACAGCCAACCTGTGGAACTCCTTGCCAGAGGATGTTGTGAAGGGTAAAAGTATACGTGGGCACAGAAAAGAATGAGATGAGTTCCTGGAGAATAGGTCCATCAGTGGCTGTTAGCCAAGCTGCTCAGGGACTGTGGTCGGAGTGTCTCTCTGACAGCCAGAAGCTAGGACTGGATGTCAGCGGATGGATCTCTCAATAAATCATGGAACCATAGAACTGGAAGAGACCTTGAGAGGTCATCTAGTCCAGTCCCCTGCCCGCACGGCAGGACCATGCACCATCTAGACCAGGGGTCTCAAACTCATTTTATCTAGGGCCAGTCTAGTCCCCTCTGTACATCTCCTAGCCCTGCCTGCTGCCCCCAGGTGATTTAACCCCCTCCTCCACCCTCAGGGCTCCCCACCGCTGCCACCAGCAGTGCAGCAGGGCTAGAGCGGCTTCCAGCTGTTAGTTCCTCGCTGCTGCTGGCACACGTCCCTGTGGCCCAGGGGGGAGGTGTGTGCAGGGAAGTCCCATCCATAGGATGGTTTGGGACAGCCACTCTGAGCCCTGTACTTTGGGGGGGGTGTCCCTTGATGACCCCCCAGCTGTACTATGGACGGGACGGTCCCCTGTACCCAGGTTAGCTTGCAGGGCCCTGGGCAGGCTGGGGGCAGGGGTTGGGCCCCTCCTCACTCACTGCAGTGGCGGGACCCGTGGGAAAATGGAGCAACACAATGGCCTTTGCTCCACTTCGCTGCCATCTCCCAGGCCAGCCTGGTCCCTCTGCTTCTCCGCAGTGACCCCTTGGGGGAGGGAGCCTGAGGGAAGGGGTGCCATGGGGGAGAGGGGGAGCAGAGGTAGGAAGAGGCGGGGTGAGGGCAGAGCAGGGGCTGGGCTAGGGGGGAGGGTGGACACCTCCCTACGGCTGCAGGGACTCGGGTGCCAGCAGCGGCGTGTGGTAAGGATTGTGGAGCTGCTCTGGCCCTGGGCCGTGCGTTTGAGACCCCTGAGCTAGACCAGCCCTGGCAGGTGTCTGTCCAGCCTGCTCTTCAATATCCCCCAAGGTGGAGATTCCACGACCTCCCCAGGCAACTTATTCCAGGGTTTAACCACCTGGACAGGCAGGAAGTTTTTCCTAATGTCCAACCTAAACCTCCCTTGCTGCAGTTTAAGCCCATTGCTGCTTGTCCTATCCTCAGAGGCCAAGGAGAACGATTTCCCCCGCCCTCCTTGTGACGCCCTTTTAGGTATTCAAAACGGGTATCATGCCCTCTCTTTTTTCCCTTTTCCGGACTAAACAAACTGGATTCTTCAATCTTCCCTCTCAGGTCAGATTTTCTAGACCTTTAGTAATTTTTATGTATTTGCTCTTCCCTGGACCTTCTCTTTCCTGCAATGTGGTGCCCAGAACTGGACACAAGACTCCAACTGAGGCCTGACCAGCGCAGAGCAGAGTGAAGAATGACTTCTCGTGTCTTGCTCACAACACTCCTGTTCATGCAGCCCAGAGTCATGTCTGCTTTTATGCAACAGTATCACGCTAACTCATATTTAGCTTGTGGTCCACTCTGACCCCTAGATCCCTTTCTGCAGGACTCCTTTCTAGACAGTCACTTCCCATTCTGTATGTGTGACACGGATTGTTCCTTCCTAAGTGGAGCACTTTGCATTTGTCCTTATTGAACTTCATCCTATTGACCTCAGACCCTTTCTCCAGTTTGAATGTGCCCCTAGCCTCCAACTCACTCTCCACCCCGCCCAGCTTGGGAGCATCTGCAGACTTAATACGTGTATTCTCTGCCATACCCAAGTCGCTGATGAAGATACTGAAGAGAGCCGGTCCCAGAACTGACCCCTGCAGGACCCTTCCAGCTCCTCTCCGGGAGCGGTTATCCAGCGGTTATGCCCCCGTTTGGTTCTCTCCCTCTGCTGCAGTGGCTTTCGGGGGCAGGGCGCTGGGCTAGATGGACCGTTGGTCTGAGCCCAGCTGGTGGTGGTTGCATCCTTTTGCTCTTAGTCCTCGGTGGCGAATTGCTCGTGTTTTTGCCCGCCACGCCCAGTGCCAGGAGGCCCGTGGTGCTCACAGAGTCCCCGGTCGAGGCCCGTGTGCACGGGGCAGGGGGACGCTGGAGAAAGCGGCGCGAAGGACGGACGCGCTCCCGGCTAGGCGGTGCCAGGCGCGTCTGACCTGCTGCCACAATTCATTTCTCACAAGTGGTTTCCCGTTGGGCCGTGAGGCGAAGCCGTTTGGATTAGCGCTGCCACGCCGGGGGAGCCGCTCGGAGTTCCTCGCTGGCTGCCAACGCAGCGTGGCACAGCATCGCCGGCTGTGTGGGGCTCCTGAAAGCCGGCGCCAGGCCTCGCGCGAGTGGCTGTCAAGGGAACTTGCCCAGGCTTTGCCAGTGAGCTCGCGCTGCGCCGTCCTGGGCCCGTTGCAGGAGGAGCCCGAGAGAGCCACAGGGCCAGGTGGTTTTGCGACATGGCCCAGTCCATGTACAGTGTGGGGGTATGCCTGGACTCTTCCTGCGGCACTGATGCGCACTGTGTTAGCCCCCTGCACAGGGGGTCCCTGGCTCGCTCGGGGCAGTATCGGTGTTTGCAGGCAGCCCTGGGAAGGGGGCTGAATTCATGTACAAGTGCCAGTTCCCTGTTTGCCGATGCTCCCCACTCCAGCCGTGGCATCCCACGGGGATCGTTCCTTGAGCGTGCGAGCTGCCCCGCCGTCCAGGCAGAGCGCACGCCTGCAAGAGAGCACGCGCCGGTCTGGGTTCCTCGCTGTGTTCGCGGCGGGGGCCAAGCTAAAGGGCCACTGTGGCTCTGGCCCTGAGGAAAAGCCGCGGGCTCTCTGGCTGCAAGGCAGCGGCTTCCCTAGCCGGGTTTGGATCTGCTCCCCTCTCTGCGAGGGCTGTCTGGGGAGCAGGCCTCTCCCCGCACTGCGCATGCGCCCTCTCGGCGCGGCTGAGCAGCCAGACGCCCTGCCCAGGGTAATCTGAAGTGACGGGGAGGCCGGGGACAGCTGGTGCCTGGAATCAACAGGCGCTGGAGCAGAGCAGCAGGGGGGCGAGATCCCAGCGAAAGTGGCCTGAGCAGAGAGCCACGAGTGACTCGCCCGCTGAGCCCTGAGTTCTGGAGGAAGGGGAGCTGAAATCGGGTGGGCGTGGTCAGCTCCTCGCCTCACTGCAAACCAGGAGGCCGGAAATCGCGGGGAGCATGAGAGTGAGCCCCTGCACCCATGTCACACCACCGGGGTGGGGCCGGGGGAGTCCTGCCTGCCGAACGGGAGCTCTGCATGGGCAGCGGGCTCTCGGGCTGCGGTTGGGTCGGGCGTGTCAGGCTGGGAAGTCAGTTGTCAGTTCGGCTGTCAGTTCGGTGCCAGCAGCCTGAGCTGTCTCTCTCCTCCTCTTGCAGTGCTGCGGCTCTCCACCAATGCCGGCCAGTGGAAGGAGCCTGCCAGCAAGGTGACCCATGCGCTGGTCAACATTCGGTAAGGCCTGGTGCTGCCAGGAGCCCTGCTGGGCGCTGCCGCGTGGGCTGCACGGGGCGGGTTGGGGATTCGGTTCGCTGGGCGAGGGGCGTCCCTGCTTTAAAGGGGGTTGTGAACGGTGGAATGCACGTCCTGTGTGAGAGCAGTGCTGAGTGCTTCCCAGGGCTGTGCCCTGCACACGCGTCACCCAGTTAGTCCTTGTTGCGCCCCGGCAGTGCCCAGCAGGCCTGGCTCCGCTGCCTTCTCCGTGCTCCCGGCTCCGCTGCCTTCTCCGTGCTCCCGGCTCCGCTGCCTTCTCCGTGCTCAGGAGGAGCCATCGACCCTCCCTTCCCAGGGCCAGTCACTGGCTGCCGGGGCTAGCAGGTTACTTGCGTCGTCACCGTGTTAGTCTGCAGCTGCAGGGGCTTCTGTGGTAGCGTCGGGGTTTCTAGCTGCCCACCGACGACTGACCACTGGCCCAGGGCGCAGCCCAGGCTGCCTGAAAGGTGGAGGGAAGGAATTTAGGGTTGGACGTAACCTGCTACCAGGACCTGCACCCACCGGAGCCCCAGTCGCCCCCCAGGCGGGGGATCCCTTTCTCCCTCCGCTTGGTGTGTTTTTCACCTTGCCAGCGGCTGCTCCAGGCCCCGTCCCCTGTGCTTGGAAGGGGCCCAGCACTGTGGGCAGCGCCGTGGAAATCCCACGTTTACAAGGGGCCCACTGGAGCAGAGGCAGAACTGGAGCTGTCTGTGGCGGCAGAGCGGGGCTCAGGGGAGCTGTCTCGGCTCCCGGCAGGCCCCCCGGCGGCAGACGGCACATGCAAGGCCAGCGCTCCGAGCGCGTGGCACAGGGACGCTTTGCGCGGCTGCAAACCCGCGTGGCAAGCGTCCTCGGTAAGCTTCCTTTCCTCCCGGCGAGACCCCAGGCGACGGGTTTGTTCCACCTGCCTCTTCCGGCACAGACGTCACGGGGCCTTTGTGGGCGGCTAATTCCCCCTCCGTGGAGCTGCTGAGCTCCCTGCCCTTGGAGCACTCGGGAAAGGCAGACGCGTCTCCGGGCTGGGAAGGGAGCAGTCCCACGGGGGAAGGCCGTGGCTGCCCGGGTTGCTAGGCCTGTAGGCAAGCGGGTTCACGCTCCCTTCTGGGCGCCCATCTCCCTGCCATGGATTCATTGGCACGGACCCTCTCGAGCGGCTGAAAAGAGGAAGCTCAGCGGTTGGCAAGGTGGTTTCCTGCCCCCGGCTGCCCTCACCGGGACATCCAGCGGCTGGCAGTGGGGGGACGGGCAAACAGACCCACCTGTCCAGTTGGAGCCTCGAGGGAGATGTTTTCCTTGCTCCGTGTAGCCTGTTCTTCCACCTCCCTTTCTGTTAGATCCCTCCTTGCTCAGGGAGCAGGCCACGGTGCCATCCTCCTGCAGGTGGCGTTCCTTGGAGCCCCAGGTCCGGGGCAGGCAGCGCCGGTATTCCTTAGTGCCGGGGATTGCTTTCAGCCTGGTCAGCCTGGTGGCCGGCCGGGGGTGACTGCCGTGGGCGGTGTTCCTTCCTCTCGTGGGTGGGGCCTCGTGGTACGTTCGTTCCCAAGGGCTGGCCGGGGAGGAGACGGCTTTCGAGACTGTCGCCCTTAAACCCTCCGGTCCCTGTATCTCCCCTCCCTGCTGGGCTGCCCTGTCTGCTGGCGGGAAAGGCGAGCCAGGCCGGGCTTTCAGGCGTGGGCAGGCTGTTCGCACAGGTCTCGGCTGGCACTCCTGCTGGCTGCACTGGCATATCACAGCAGCCGTGGGCGCTGGAGTCTCGCCTTAACCCCGCCAGTCCCCTGGCGCCACTGTCGACTGTTGGGGCATCTCCTGCAGAGCCTCTCCGCGCCCGCTGCCAGTGAGAGATCGGGGTATTCCCTGCCTCCGAGCCGAGCTGGGGCCTAGCGACCCGCGATCACGGCCTGGTTGATTTCTGAGCGCCACCCGGCGGGTGAGGGGCATCCCGGGTGCCTCGGAGGGGCTCGTGTCCCACAGCTGAGGAGCATGATCAGTGACACTGAGGGAGGGAAAACTTTGGACAGGCAAACGCGAGGAGAATCGGGAGAACTGATCGTGTGGCCTTTGGGCCGCACCTCGGTGCGTTGGCTAGCAGCCGGTCCCGGTCCAAGGGGGAAGGGAAAGCAGCGATTGGAAAGGAGAGTGACTTCACGCCGCCTCTCTGCCGCGGCCTCCTGGCTTATAACCCTGCTGCCCGGGTCTGTCTCCGTCCCCAGCCCAGGCAGCCTCGCAGAGCCGGCCGGCCCACGTGCCAAGCGGGGCCCAGTCGTGTGGCCTGCTCTTCATCAGCCAGAGACCCCACACAGGGACACTGAGACTCTGAGACGGATCAAGGGGCCAGGGGCCCAGCAGCTGAGCGCGAGCTCCCGGTGGGGTGCTGTCCAAAAGGACCTGTGAGATCCCAGGACAGCCCTGGGGAGGGGAGGTCTCTTCCCAACCTGAGGAACCACCAGCTGTTCTGAGCAGCTGGTGGTTCCCTGTGGTGCCGTGTGCCCCTGATGGGGAGGAGACTTCTTGCGCTCCCCTGCTCCTGGGTCTCGTTTGGCCTGGGGCTGGGGGCATGGCAGGGCGGGCCGGATGAAACGGCTTGGTGGGCCGGATGCAGCCCGCGGGCCGTATCTTGCCCACCCCGATGTAGACGGTGCTTGGCCCTGCCGTGAGGGCAGGGGACTGGACTCGAGGCCTCTCGAGGTCCCTGCCAGCTCTCGGGTTCTGAGAGTCTGAGCCACACGACGATTGGTGGGTTGGGGGAATTCCCTGACAGTGAGCGACTTCCGGAGACGAGCCCGATTCCCCCAACGGCGCCGGAGAGGCGACTCAGTGGCCGTGAACTGTGTGTGTGTGGGGGGGTATATTGGTACAAAAAGGCTCTCGGACTCGCCGAGAGGCTGAACTGGAACCCGGGGCTGGAAGATGAAGCCAAACAAGTTCAGACGAGAAACTGGGCGCAGGTTGTTAACCGCGAGGTGATTAACCCCCGGAACCAGCTCCCCCGGCTGGTGGCAGGTTCCCCAGGCCTTGACGTCTGCAGCTCATGGCCGGCTGCTTTTCTAGCAGGTGCGCTAGCCAAGCGCAAGCCCTTACTCGCAGTACCGGGGAAAGAGGGGAGATGGACTGGCCTCGAATGCAGCGCTTCCCAGCCTTTTCTATGCCGCAGACCAGCAAACCCATTCACAGACTTTTGGTGGAGTGGCACCATTTATTGCATATTTGCATATTCATCATTTGCATAATAAATATGCAAATATGTAAATAAAATGATGCCACTCTGCCTAGCCCCAACCCAGCCCCTTGCTCCCCAGTGCCTAACACCTTTTGACCCCCCATCTCTACAGTCCACGCCAACACCCCCTTGTCCCGTGACCCCACCCAATGCCCCTTTGCTCCCACCCCACCCTTGCACTCCCCAGAGCGAGGCTGCCCCCTCTAGGGCCACGCAGGCAGGGGAAGCACCCCCCTCTCCAAGCGCACCCATGGGTAGAGGGGGGGAGCGCGGCACCGTGGCTGGCCGCCATTGCCAAGGGGGGAGGGAGACGCCTCCTGCCGCCGCCTCAGCCACCAGGGCTGCTGGAGCTGAGCCACCGCAAACAGTTCGCAGACCGGCACTGGTCCGTGGGCCGGCCGCCGCTGCTCTGAGGGACAGGCCTGAAGTGTGGTACCCTGATACTCCATTCTGCCCGGGAAGCCTCTGCCTGCGGCTGGGGAGGCAGCAGGCCAGAGAGGAGCTGCCAGGAGAGAGTCCCTCCAGCGTCTGCACTCGCCAGCGCCTGACGCCTCCGCTCGGTGCGGGTGGTCGGCCCAGCCTCTGCCTTGCGTCCCAGACCTTCTGCCTGAGGCAGGGAAGGGCGCCGTGCCAGGGCCCAGCAGTGCCCAGCAGGGTGAGGGCTGTGGGGTTCAGAGGAATCTCACCCACCGTCGTGGTTCTCCTCCGTGCTGCACAGCTTCTCCCCAACTGGCAGGGAGCCACCATTCAGAAAAGGCCCCTGGCGCCGGGGCCTGCAGGCTGGGGCCTGGCTCGTGGCGCACGTGCTCCATCAGTGGTGAATTGCACGGCTGCGCACGGCTTTGTCAGCGTGCCAGGCACGAGTGGCTGAGTTGTGTGTGTTTCCCAACACATCCCTGCTGCGCGGATTGGCACAACGTGAACCCTCGGCAGCTAGTGGCTGGGACCTTCCCGCCGAGGAGGAAAGAAGCAGATTTCCAGGCAAGTGATTTGGGGGAGGCTAACGAGTCCCTTTCCGCTGCTGTCGCGCACGTTCGCGTGTAACGCGATTCCTATTAGGCCGCCCTGAGACTGCTCGCTGAGCGAGAGGTGGCGGCTGAATGGTCTGTTAATGGACTTTCTCCTCATCAGGACTGTCCTCCAGGGGAATAAACAGAGGAACCCAAGGCCTGATAGATGGCGGTCCCAGCCAAACCGCAGAGTGCTTGGAAATGGGTTCTCAGCCTGCAGCGTGTCGGACCTCTCGAGCCAGGTCTCCAGTGATTGCATTTGTGCTGACAGATCTTACCTCTGCGCACGCTGCGCCCCCGGCCGGTCTCCTCTCGGGGACCCGTCCTTGTTGCGCGTTTCAGAAGCACACGGGATCTTTTTCAGGGGAAAAGGCAACACGCCGCGTTTATTGAAAACACACTGTGAAAAGCAGCGCGCGCACGCGCACACACACACACACAGAGAGAGAGAGAGAGAGAGAGTCCTGCAGATGGTGCAGAGTTCCCAGTCTGTCGTGGCTCAAGTCCGTCTTACTGGCCAGGCCAGGCTGGCTGAGTGAGGAGTCAGGGTCTTTGGGTCGCGGTTGAGCTTCTCTGAGGCTTGGCTTGCAGGACCCAAGCCAGAGTCCCATGGCAGGAACTCCCCATGTTATGCTGGCAAGTTCCCATTGGAGTCTGTGGGTTTGCAGTGCCCTGCTGCCATCCTCCCTCCTTGAGAGGTGTTGATCTCCTCGTTTCCTGCAGTGACCCTTTGTGGCGATTTCCAGGCTGCCCATCGGCGTCTCGTTTGGGTCTCCCCCTCGGGGGTCTCTGCCTGCCTCCGGGGTCCGTCAGTGCTGCTCATTCAGTTCAGCCTCGACGGCTGTTTCCTGGTTACCTTCAAGGTTCCTGCCACTTCTAGACCACCCGGGCACTGGTGCGGGCTGTTGCACGTGCACACCCCTCCTGCACTCACACCACACAATTGTGCAGCGTTTCCGACACCAAAGGAGTAGTGAGCAGGAAGGAATCTTGCACAACTTGCTGGGTGGTGCAGGCGCGGTGGGGTGATGCTAATGCAGGGTTTCCCAACCTATGGGTTGGGACCCAAATATGGGTCACCATTACATTTCAAAAGGGTCGCCAAGTGTCTCCCCAGGTAGCTCTGCCCCCCCCCACCCGTTTTTGAATTGCCTTGGGTCACCAAGTCATCCTGAATTGTCAAAATGGGTCACATCTGGAAACAGTTGGGAGCTGCTGGGCTAACGGGAAGCAAGCCCCCCCAGCAAACACTGTCCGATCACGAGCGACAGGGGCACGAGAAGCGAGTCCTTGTGCCTCGAACCATTGTGCACCAAGCGGATGTTCTTACTCCAGTGCTATCGCAGTACCCGGCGGGCGCGCTTTCCACAGGGTTATCTGCGGGGCCTCGCGTGGGCGCATGGAAGGGTGAGCTGGCTGTCAAGCCGTGTGGGCGCAGCTGAGATTTAGTTGTGACAACGTGCCGCTGTGGGCGTGAGCCGAGCGCTATCTCCCGGGCTGGCTCTCAAGCAAACACCCCAGCGGCCTTTCCGGTGCTCCGCAGCCCGACCACGAGAGCCGGGGGCTGGAGCGCTGGGCGGGCAAGCGGGGTCGGAGCTCTCTCCAGGTCCGGGTTCTCTGGCGCTTGCTCGCTGGTAGCTACAAAGCTGTTAAGAGAATTACAAAGGGCAGTGGACTCGCTACTCTGACTGAGCGCCGAAAGCCCATTGGCCTGGCGTTCCCGGGGTTCCCCTGTGTGGGCACTGGGGCACGAGGACACGTCTGCACGCTCTAGTGCCCCCCGTGTCACTGCCCGGCTTGCAGCGCCATGCGGGTCAGTCTCCTCCCTTCGAAAGCGGGACCGCGGCAGCCTGCCTGGCCCACCGCTCTGGGATGTGCCAGGCAGCAAGGGGTCCCATGCCTCGAGGTGAGGGGAGACGTGCTCGGGATCTACCTGCTGCGGGCCACTGTCCTGCTACGTGTGTAGGGCCATGTGCAGAATGAATTTTGTTATGTGCACAGATGGGGGCAGATGTGTGACGCGTCACGTCCGTATTGGTGCACATCCCAACTCAGTCTGCACACGGACAGTCTGTGGGGGGGATGGGATGGGGGAAGGTCTCTGGCTGGGGGTGCAGGCTCTGGACTGGAGCTGAGGGTTTGAGGTGCACGAGGGGGCTCAGGGCGGAGGCAGAGGTTGGGATGCGGAGGTGAAGGCTGTGGCTGGGGTTTGGGGTTTTGGATACAGGCCCCCTTGGCAGCGAGGGCTCCACCAGGCCTCTTACTGCAGCAGCTCCAGGCCAGGGGAGCGGCGCCTCTTTGCCAGCCATGGCAGCTCCAGTGAGTCTGGGTTGAGCTGGGGAGAGGCGCCTCTGTCCCAGCTATGGCAGGCCCACGCTGCTGGGGATTGCAGGGGGACTTTGAGAAGGCGCCACTCCCAGCTGGGACCAGAGGCACCTTTCCCCCAGCCGCGGCTCCCTGCTGGGGCGTGAGGAGCACCTCTCCCCCGACAGCTCCGTGCACAGCCTCTCTGAGCCCCTGCGTGGGGCTCCTTAGGCAGCTGTGCAGCCGCGCGGCTTAGCACGCCCCCTGTGGCTGGTCTAGGTATTGCAGTGGCTGGCTGTAGGGTCCCACGGGGGCCTTCCTGAGGCTGTGCTGAGAGCCCCGGGGGGGCACCGTGTGGAATGTGGAGTGGCTTACAGGGGCATCACTCCACTCACCAGAGCAGCGAGGGACCAGCTGGTGCCTCTCGGGCCCCCTTCCCGTTCTCTGTGGCTGGCCCAGCCCCGCGGTGGTGGAGGGACGTCTCCACGCCTCGGGGCATGGCCAGATGGACGCTGTTCGGCTGCCTGGCTCCAGCCTGGCCTCACTGGGCAGCCGTGGCGTGGGCCCTGCATTCACGGCTCGGTCTGCTCTCCGGTCGGCTGTTACCGATCGGCGTGCCCCGTTGCCAGTGCTGGCTAGTGGCAGAATGACTCCGTTCCATTGCTCACCGAGGGACGTTGTCACAGCAGTGACCTTTGGCATGCTGCCACGGCTAATCAGACTGGGCTGGGCCTGCCTTGCAGGTAGCCAAAGACCTTTCATTACCGCAAACAATTACTCCTGCCCGGCCCGGCAGTTGGCTTCCAGACCCTCGCCTCGGTATTGCCACGGCTGCAGCTGGGGTAGCTGCTAACCGCGGTGCTCCCAGGAGCGCTAGGAAAGCTGCTGCCCTGTGTCGCGCAGAGGCCTGTTAGCAAGGCGCGCGGCTGGGGGCGAGGGAGGGGTTCCCCAGGCTGCTCTTAGCAGAGGCTTTTTCAGTTTGTGGTGTTAAAATCCCCTTGAACCTACTTTAATTAAACGTCATGATTCGGCAAGAGGCGGCTCTGGGCCGTTTTCCGTCTCTTCCAGATGCGAACCGCGGGGGCAGAGATTGCAATGCGCTCACAGGGCAGGTTCCAGGAGAACCCAGGAGTCCGGGCTGCAAGATCTCGGAGCTTCGGCAGGGTTTGCCGCGGGGGAGGTGTAGAGCGTAGAGGCTGTGAGGACCAGGGCAAGAGAGGATCCTGCTTCCTCTGAGCCCTCTGCAGCAGCTGTGCCTGCCCGGAGTCCGGGCTCTGGCTGTAGCTGGGATGGAGCAGCGGCGGGACTGCTTGGATTCGGGGGAACACGGATCCTGGTTCTCCTGGCCGGCGTGGCATGTACAATGGGAGAGGGAGGGGGAAGCAGCACGTACCGAACAGCGCTGCCTGCACGCGGGCCCTTCCTTTTCCGTGGAGTCTGACAGCGGCGCTTTCCGTGGTTTCCTGTTGCCTGTCCCTTCCCGTGTGGGGCTCTCCAGCAGCAGCAGCTGCAAATCGCTTCTGTTCAGAGCCGTCCGTTTGGTTTCCAGCCTTGCTGCGTATCTCTGATGGCGCATGCGCCAGAGTCCCTCTGCCTCGGTTTCCCTTCGGCCCGCCTCGTTCCCGCCACAGCTTACCCCAAAGGCCGTCGCCCGTGGTCCCGGGGGCCTGGCGCGTCCATTGTCTGGCACGAGGGCTCTCGCCGGTAGAACCTGCGTCCACACAGCAGCCTGGCGCCTCCCAGGTGCGGGCCCAGCTGGCTGGGAGGGAGCAGGGCAGCGTGCGAGGCTCTTGGCTCTGTGCCTTGCCTGGCTTTGCTGATCTTTTGGCCTTGTTCTTTCTCCGAGGGCAGAGGGACTTGCCCCTTGGCCAGAGGGAGGGTTGCAAAGCTGGCCACGGTGCTGACTGGCCTGGCGTGCTGCAGGGCAGCACCAGGACTCCCCTTTTTCCAAGGGGAATGCGGCCGGCTGGGGTCCCCGAATGATCCTGCTGCCCCGCTTCCCCTCCCCCTCATCCACCCGCAGCTGCAGTGAGCAGGCCCCCAGGCAGGCCCGCGCTCAGACAGGGAGAGCCCTGAGCCCCCGCGGCATGGCCAGCTCTGCCAGCTGCTCTTCGCTGCCCAGAACAGGAGCAGCCACCTTCCCTTCTCCCCTCGCTCGGAAACGCCCTGCGGCCCGACACCCGCCCCGGCCCCGACACCCATCTTGCTGCCCCCCCTTGGCCCTGACACCCGTCTTTCTGTCCCCCAGGCCTGACACCCGTCCCCCTGGCCCATCCTCCCAGCCCCCCCGAACAATCACCCCGTCTTCTCTGGCCCGTTCTCCCATTCCTCCCGGCCCATCCCCCTCTCTCCTCTGGCCTGTCCTCCTGGCTCCCCTGGCCTGTCCTCCCGCCCTCCTGGCCTACCCACCCTTCCAGCCTGGTCTGCCAGCCCCGACACCCAGCTTTCTGGGTCCCCCCAGGCCTGATGCCCTCCCTCCCGGCCCATCCTTGCGGACCCCCTGGCCCGCCCTCCTGGCCCCCCAGCCCCGACACCCATCTTTCCAGCCCCCCCAGGCCTGACATCCGCCCTCCTGGCCCATCCTCCCGGCCCCGACGCCCATCTTCCTGGCTGGATTGAGCAAACCATTCAGCAGCAAGATACAGGTTGAAGCTCTCTAGTCCGGCATGCTGTTAGCTAGCCAGATGTCCACTGGTCTTGGGGGTGGCCAAGTTTCCCGCCATCCCATAAAGTTTAACAGCCCCCAGTCTTGGCTCTGTGTTCTGGGCTCTTATTTAGCGCGAATGTACCCGGAATGTCCTCTAACAGCCCAGCAAGCAGCAGCAGTGCTGTTAGGTTCGGCAAGTTCTGGTTGGGCGCCGGTCAGGCCCCGAGGGGGCTGGGCTAGCGAGGCTGCAGGCGGAAGGCATCCTGTCCCCATTTCTGTTCACGCTGGTCATCGATTAAGGATCAAAGCCAGCACCAGCGCTCTCTCTGGCCCCGGATGGAATCGCTCAAGGCTGTGATATCCAGGCTTTGCTGCCGCTGAAGATATCGGCGAACTACAAAACCGCACAAAGCAAGTCAGAGGAGCAGAGGAGAAGACAGGCCTGGGATTCGACGCTCAGACACGTCCAGCCAAGCTCACGGGCGCTCCGGAGACGGCCGTCGAACCTGAGACGCGACTGGAGATGGTGGGCGACTGTGTGTATGTTGGAGAACCCGTCCGCCACGATGGTCCCGGTTCCAGGGAAACCAGGAGAAGGCTCAGGGAGGGAAACACTGCATTGGGAAGATCAGAAACATCTGCCCTGAGACAAAACTGACGGTGCACGAAGCTGCTGCCATCGCGTGGCTGAGAGACGTGGCAGCTCCCTGGGGTCCGGCTGCATTTCCTCCCCGCCAGCGGAGGAGAATGGCGGGGTGACATGCCGCGCGAGGGAGAGGAACGGCGAAGGCAGAAAAGTGACCGGACAAGGTGCCTTCCACAACTAACGAGACGACATCAGCAACGGGGCGTGTGCCGAGGGTGGAAGAATGCTCCCCCAACACCGCCCTGGCGTGGGAGCCAGACCGTGCGAGGCGAAAGAGGAAGAACCGCTCTGGGTGACTCCAAGCCCCGCAGCCTGGCACGGGGAGATCTGGGGAGTTGACAGGCCAGGCTGGCAGAGGTGGGTCGGCCAACGCGCAGCTGAGCCCGGCATGGTCTGAGGTGGATGCCAGAGAGGCCGAGGCGCGCTTGCTACTTACCCAGCGATAAAAGGGGTGAATCTTCCACCAACAGGTTTCTCACCAAGCCAGGCTCCTGGTCACTGTCAAAGACCGCCACAAATCCGAGATGGTCCCAGTTTTCTTTTTGAAAGGCTCCATTGGCTTTTCCAGCAGGGCCTAGTACCGAACTCTGGCATCGCGGGTGGCCTCCGGCCACTTCCTAGTCTCCCTCGCTGTTGGCACCTTGGTTGGCAGAGTCTGGCAGAGAAGCCGAGAATGGAGGGACCCTGATGACGGGCCTGCTGGGCCCTTCGTGTTGGCCTTACTGGGTTAGGGTTGAAGGAGCTAGTTGGACGCTAGTACAGATTCTGCCCGGGCTGTGCCCTTTTCGAGAACAGACACTGGGTCCTGTCTCGGCTGGTATCAATCGAGCAGTAAAAATTCGCTGAAGTGAAGGGAAAACGTTGAGCTGTTGCCTTCACCACCCAGACCATGTAACTGTAGCTGTGAGCCTGTGAAGTCTGAACAACACCTTCCTCCCCTGCGAAACGGAGCAGAGCGACTCCCGCGTGGAGGGAATCTGCCGCTCTCTGCAGAACAGCAGCAGCCCGGATTATTCTGCCGCTGGATTTTTCGCCAGAAATGGAAACGTTCGCGTCTCTTAATTTTTCCTTGAGGACTAAATTGACAAAGCGCCACCTCATTAAGTGCATCTGCTCATTAAGATAATGCAGTGCCTACCTTCGTCGTGTACTGGAAGCAATGAAGATAGATTGTCCGCCTGACTCCAGAAGCTGTTGTCAGTTGAAGGGTTTGCACCCGAAATCTGGAGGCCAGTCCCCAGGGTGGAACAATAAGCCAAACGCAGAGGTGCTTTTGTTAAAAGCCGAGCGTCCCTGTGGGCGGAAACGCGCCCTCGCTTTCGAGGTGGGAACGGTTGGTGTCAGGAGCACCCTGTCACGTCCCTGGAGCAGACCGGGGCCCCGGCAGGCAGTGGCTACTGGAAAAGGGGATTTTCTCTTTCCACTCTACAAATGTCTCTTGGGTTAGGCGTCTGTCAGGGCTCGCAGGTCGTGTCCACACTTGGCCCCGGGAGGCCCCCCTTCCGTGTGACAGCCCTTCTGGGGGGCAACCTTCACCTCCTGGGACCACGACACTGGGCCTCCAGCCCGCCTTTGTCTGCCGTGGGCCCTTTGGGGAGTCCCCTCGCTCTGCCCCTGGAGCCGGCACTCCCGGAGGGGATAGCGCAGCCCCGTTCTCGACTCAGCCCGTGTCACAGGGGGCATTACTGAGCATCTGAACACAGCACAGGAGCTCTCAGGCATGTCGCCCTGGCCTCTCCCCCAAACCTGTCTGAGTCTCCCCTGCAGCCTGGTGGGCTCTGCCTGCTCCCCCTGCCCAGTCCAGGAGCTTCCTCTTTCAGCCTCCAGTACACCTGGCCCCGGTGGCCCCTCCCTGGCCTCTGTCTGCTGGCCAGGTAACCGGGGTCACCGGGGCCCCTCCTCTTCCCCTCCTTGGTTCTCCTGGCTGGCCCCGTCACAGGGTCCTCTCTCCGCAGCCCATTGGCCTCCCACTGGCCAGAACCAGCTGGGTCACCAACTCACCAGTCTCCACCCTCTGGCCACGGTCCCAAGGCCCACGCTCGTCCCTGTAACAAGCAACTCCCTCCGCTCGTGACACCCATGGCACCGCGCCCCACCCTCTGCAGGCAGGCCCTTGGGAACCCTTCGGGGCTTGCATTGGATCGAGTGATCGCGGCCCGGCGAGCCGGCGCTCGCTTCCTTGGGAGCGGCCATCTTGAGCTGCGGATATGGGGCGGCCGTCGCCTGGCTGTGGGGGGACAGGCGGACGCAGCGCTGCCTGCAGGCGGTAGGAGCCGTAGCGCGCCAGTCCGACCTGCCCGTTCATGCTGGAGATGCCGATGGCTTGAAAGTCTGTAGCGGTGACTCTCTCGTTGCTGGCCGGAGAGCTGGGTCCTGGTGGAGTTACGAACCCCTTGTGCCTGGCACCTCAGGCGGCTGTGGGGCGCGGCTGTGGGCAGTTTGACAATCCCAGGCCGCCCCGATGGGAGTCCTGGCTGCTTGGCATCAGGGCAGCCTTAGAAGGGGCTCTTCCCCCTGCAGGCTGGAGTCTGGCCAGCCTTCTTGCAAGTGTATTTTCCGTGGGGCGGGACCTGCAGGTACTGGGCCTTGCTGGTGGGTGCGGAAGCCACAAAGCGACATCTTGTTGCGTGGAGGGTCGTCCCTGCACACGTGGACTACAAGGGGGGTTCTGCCCCGGGGCTGGTCTCTGAAGAGCTGTTTGGGTCTGTTTGCAAGGGCGGGCGTGTCGGGCTGCAGGAGGTCCCCCTCTTCCTTGCCTCGCAAAGGTGGTTGGGTTCCAGGAACAGGAACAGCCGCGCCAAGGGGCGATCAGGCCTTTGTTCCAAACAGACGGGGCACCCAGCTGTGGAGGGGGGCAGAGACGACCCTCTCTTGGCGCTTTCTTCCCAAAGGCTGGGCAGTGCACCAGCGCACGAGAACCCTTCTCTGCTGCGCGGGGGGTGAACATGAGACCCTGCGTTTTTTACACCACCCTTCCTGCCGGGTTTCCCAAGGCTTACGGAGCTTATCAACCCGCAGCATGTGCACGCTTGCCAAAGGCCCGGGGCTTTTGTTTCGACTTTTTCTCTGGGGAATTTATTTAATATCCTGCTTATAATTTTGTGGCACGACTGATTGGCTTTGGCGCTCGAGCGCTGCACTCCCTTCTCATGGACGTCTGAGATAAGCCTGCCTGAGGCAGATGCCCCTCTCCTTCCAGACGCCAGTGATCGGCCATGTGTTCCCCGGTTACAAAGCCCAGGTGGCTTGCGGGACAGCTGGAGCAGGGGACTGGAATTCGCAGGGGTGACCAAAATGCTGAGGGGGCTGGAGCACAGGACCTACGCGGAGAGGCTGAGGGATTTGGGTTCATTTAGTCTGCAGAAGAGAAGAGTGAGGGGGGATTTGAGAGCAGCCTTCAACTCCCTGCAGGGGGTTCCAAAGAGGCTGGCGAGAGGCTGTTCTCAGTGGGGGCAGGTGGCAGAACAAGGAGCAATGGGCTCATGTTGCAGTGGGGGAGGTCTAGGTTGGAGATTAGGAAAAGCTCTTTCCCTAGGCGGGTGGGGAAGCGCTGGGCTGGGTTCCCTAGGGAGGGGTGGAGTCTCCATCCCTAGAGGTGTTCCAGTCCCGGCTGGACAAAGCCCTGGCTGGGATGGTTGGTCCTGCTTTGGGCAGGGGGCTGGACGCGATGGCTCCTGAGGGCTCAGCCCGCCCTGGGATCTAGGATTCTAATGCCCACTTTGCCAGGTCCAGTGGCTGCTACAGCTCATCCAAACATTTTCTCACTGAGGGGCTCCGCGGGAGCGTGTCGCTGGGCCAGGAGCAGAGCAGCTTGCTTCACTTGAACGCTGCGCTCGGCGGGCGAAGGTTTGGCGTGTCGGGCAATGATGTCACTGAACAGACCTGGGGGAAAGAACTAACACCCGGCCCCCGCCCCCGTCCCCTGTTGGGCTCAAGGCTGCTTTGTGCTGCATGCTGGCGTTGGGCTGCCGGGCAGAGGCGCTGAGCGAGCAGCGCCCGTCCACATCCGCAGGGGCTGCGGGCGCAGAGCGCCTGAGGCGACGGCCCTCGGGGGTGTGGAGATGAAAGCCAAAGTGCAACGGCTGGTAAAGGGGCTGGAGGAGGGCGCCGAGGGCGCTCACTTCGCAGTCGCCGAAGGTGGGATGTTGGCAGCACATCTCGCCAGCTTGGCGTTGGTGACAGGAAACCTTCCGCAGCGGGCCCAGGCCGAAGCTGGGCACGGCGACAGCGCCTGGTCCCGTGGCGCCTGCCGTGTTCTGGTCCCCAGCGTGAGCGTGCGCCGGGAAAGCCCGCGGCTGTGCGAAAGCGAGGGCGTGTCAGAGAGGCGGCTAGCGACCGCGATGGGAGCATGGCCAGGTGGTCCAACTGGGCAACGACTGAGCCTGCATCGGCAGTTATTGCCGTGTGGCCTCGGCCTGCCTGTAAGCATCGTGCAGTGGAGCAGAAAGCCACTATTGGGCACATCAGTGTGGAAGTTCAGTCGCAGGGACAGTTTCTCTTCGTGGCCCTTCCTGGGGCCATCGGCTGGTCGGTGGCTGCGGTCAGGGGGAGCTGCCCAACCCCACCGACCCTGGGCAAAACAAGCCGAGCCCTCCAGGGCCTCGCTCCCCTTACCTGGTTTTTATCCTAGCCTGTCTGCGTGTGTTTCCCAGAGACAGAAAGCACAGCGAGGGGCAGTCTGGCAAACAAAAGGCTCCCGGGAAAATCAAGTCCCCCCGCCCATCTAGAACCGAGACTTGTTTAACTCGCTCCTGCCCTGTTCCAGCCAGGCCGTGGTCCCGGCTGCATGAAACAAGCCCCGCTCTCTCCGCCTGTCTCGCTGTACCCTAGACACAGTCCAGCCCTCATCCCCTCTCCTCGTCAACAGCCCCCGCCCTTCTGATATTCTTTAGTGAAAGTTTTGCAAACTGCGATGGGGCCTGGCTCCATGTGACCCTCTGACATGGGCAGTGTTCAGAGAGATGCCTCCTGCCTCCCCAGAGCCTGTTGTCACCTCTGGGTGGCCTGTCTCTGCTCCCCTCCCTTGGGAACGTAGTCGTCAGGGTCCCGACAAAACCCTTCCGTGGGGTCCATCCGTCGACGTGGCAATGATTAGGGGACCAGAAAGCTGCTGGCTTCCATGCCACCTGTGGTGATTTGTGTGTCTGCCTGACAGCAGGATCCCCGTAACCCCCCTGCGTGCCCCTGCCAGCCGGCACTACCGACGTCCCGCCCTCACACTCGTCTGTAGCCGTCCCTTGCCAGGGCGGAGTTGGGTTTGCTCGGCTTTTAGAAATTCTCGGCTGAGCCTTCGTGGTTTTGACGTGGTAGCCAAGTGGCATTTTGGGGCAGCGGGTTTCCGGTAGGCCTGGCTCTAGCGGGTGTCTGTCTAGAGCAGGAAGAGACGAACCTGGTCTGGAACGTGGGCCCTGGATGTTTTCCGCCGCCCACTCCACCAGAGAATATTCCCATAGCTGCGAGGGGCTACTTCCAAATCCTGCCTTTTCTCCAGGTGGCACAGAGCTGAAACGGTAGGGCTGGAAGGCGACCCAAGCAGCCAGGAGAGGCCCATGTGCTTGTCAGTGTGTTGTCAGCAGCACAGCTCCGCCAGCAGTGGAGCTCTGTCGTGTGAGTTGATTCCCCGCAGCTCCAGCGTTGCGTCCGGCCGTCTCCCTTCACCCCCACCCACGGTCTGCAATGAACATAGTGAACTTTGCTCCGCGTCGTGCGGCTACGCCAAAGGGGGGTGACAAGGGGAGCAGCCCCCGCGAGGCCTGGGTCTGCACACTCGCCCCTCTGGCCTTTTCCAGGGCTGATCACGTCTGGAACGTGCCTGGCAGGGGCGGGGCGGGAGGCAGCCTGGCCCAGGGGCAGGGAGAGGACTTGAGCGTTCAGTCTTTGCCGTCAGTTCATCTCAGGAGCCAGACTAGTGCCGGAAGGAGCAGAGCGTGCATGCTTTCTGCACAGGGCGGCTGCGGGACCCGTCGACAGAAGCACAGGGAGAAGGGCACAGGGTGAGGCTGAACTGATTGGATCCAGGAGTTTGGAGCGGGCCCCTGGCAGGAGGGCGCGTTGGGAAGCTGGAAGAACTGTCGTTCTTAGCAAGCCACGCTGGGCGTTGCAACGGAGCTAAGCCGCGCCCAGGAGGATCGCTGGCCCCCTCTTTAGAACACAAGCCAAGCACTGAGCTGGGGGTTTCTAAAGCTGGAGGCTTAGGAGTGCGTCTTGTCTGGGTCCGGACCATGTCCTTAACGAGACCATCGCGGTGTGAGCTGGGGCACTGGGGTTCCTGTTCTGATGGGTTTGTCCTTAGTGTAAACCAGGGATGTCGACCACAGTTGACTAGATGATTAACCCATAAGCCAAGGCTAGCTAGTTAATCTAGTAGACTCCTCGCATCCCCCCCGGCCCCGCCTCCACTGCCTCTGTATCAGAGGCAGCAAGGTTGGGGAGAAGCAGGAGCTGGTGCTGGGAGGAGCCGGATTAAAAGCTGGTTCCCCCCAGTACTGGCTCTGTGGACTGCCTGTCCCCTCCCCTATGCTGCTGTCTATAAGAGGCAGCAGCGCGGGGGGGGCAGGGGAGGCTGGGCCCACCGTGGGCAGAGGCTGCTTCATGGCAGCCTTCACCCCTCCCCACCCCAGCAGCCTCTGTCCGTGGGGGGCTCGGATCCCTGCGGACAGGGGCTACTGCCTCTGTATGAGAGGCAGCAGCGCTGGGGGGCAGGTAGAGCTGGTCTCCGAGGGGAGCCGGTTTAAGAATCTGCTCCCCTCGCAGACTGGCTGGCTGCTGGCCCGGCCCCCGGGACTGCAGAACAGTCGCGTGACGGATGCGAATTCATGCGGTCGCTCGACTGTTCGATTACCCGCGACCTGCAGCCCTAGCGAACACCCGCTGCCACTCCCTTCGGCCAGCCAACAATCACTTCGCTCAGCCAGGGCAACACACGCGTCCTGCAAAATTGAGAGGCCAGCTACCAAATTGCCGCTTGGACTCCGTACAGCTGATAAATGTGAGCTCCGAAAGGGAAATCTATTCATTTGACTTAGTGCGTCCGTGATTAATTGCTTGCCAGATTAAATTGCTCCATAAAAGCACACACTACTTTATTTGATCTGCTCCTGGTGTGATTAGCTAGGCCATATTGTACGTTAATTACATTGACATTTTTCTCTTCTTTAGTTTAATTATTTTATACATTTTTAGCCCAGCAGGCTTGCTCTTAGTGTGGATAAAAGCCATTATGTTTTGCTTTTTTTTGGCCACTGCCTTCTGCCTGTTTCTGCAGCAAGATCCTGGAGTGCAAACTCCTAGAGGGACCTTTTCTTCTGCCCCTGAAACCCGGCAGCTGCATTCCCAATGCCTGGCTGCACTATGCAGAGTAGGGATGTCAGCGAGTAGCATATGCTTATTGGGTAGTAGAGTGGAGTACTCCACTACGGGCCCCCCCTCCCGCTGCCTCTGTATGAGAGGCAGCAAAGTGGGGGGCAGGAGCTGGTGCTGGGGGGAGCCAGCTTAAAAGCTGGCTGCCCCCAGCACCGGCTCTGTGGTGCTGCCTCTCTCCATCCCGGCACGGGGGGTAAGGGAGGCTGCTCCGGCAGCAACCCCTGTCCCAGCGGGGAGCTGCCCTCCCCCCCGCCCGCCCCCAGCCATGGGGCTGCTGGACACGGTGCGAGCCAGGACAGAGCAGTTGTGGCTCGCGCTGGTCTGGGATGCTGCATCTCTGCATTTTAAAGGTAGCAAGAGCCCGGCAGGTTTCATGACATTTAACATGCAGAGCTGCGGCGCGGGTGGCTCCTGGGGCCAGCACAAAGCGGGACTGCTCAGTCCCAGCTTGAGCTGGCTCTGGGAGCCACCCCGCTGGGCTCTGCAGAGGGGTCCTAGCGCCTCGTTGTGTAGTTGATCCAATGTATCAATGAACCATTAGCCAGGTAAGCGCCATTTCACATCCTTGCACCAGAGCGTGGCATCGGAATGAAGAGCACGTCTCTCCCAGGGACGCTCTTGGGGCCGGGGTATAGAGCCTCCTGCACCCTCGTCTGGGGGCACCTCCCCGCTGTCAGTTCTACTCCAGGGACCCCATCGCACCCAGCGCTGCAGCGTCCCCTTCATGGCCCTGCACTCCGGCTCTGCTACGCTGCGTGTTCCCCTTTCCGGCCATTCCCTCCGGAGGGAGCGGGAGCCGGGGGTCTGGCCCATCCACTGCTCCAGGTCCCGACCCAGGGACCCTGTAGATGAATGCCACATGCTGCATCCCCTCCAACCTCTCAGTGGCTCTCCCTAGGCCACATCCCCGTGGCCCCAGCACCGTCTTTCCCCTTGCCTCAGAGCCGCTGCCAGCAGGTGTCCTTAGCTCCCTGGGTCTCTGCTCTGTCCATCATTTGCTGCCCTCTGTCTGCAAGGCAACCCAGCCTCCCTCCTCAAGCTCCAGGGAGTGACTTCTACTGGTCTGCTTTGCAGCCCTTCTTATATGAGCCAGCCTGCCCTGATTGGCTGCTCCCTGCAGCCCTTCTGTGATAGGCTGCCTCCTGCACAACCTCCCTAGGGTGCCTTTACCCCTTGGGTGCCCAGTGTGGGGCAGGCGCTCTATCACAGCGTCCATTTGGGGAGTAAATACCCAAACGAGTGTGCCCAGCATGCTGAGAGTAGCCCGTCTCCTTTGGCAGAAAGTGCTGTGGACTCTTTATTGAGCACAAAAAGTCAGGACCTGTGTGTTGTGTCTGCCCCTGAAAGAAAGCAGCTGAGCATCCCCCGCGAGGCTGGAGTGTGGTGGTTCAGGGCTGATTTAGGCCCCATTCTTGGAGGCCTTCCTGTTCAAATATGGGCTTGGCCCAAGCCTGCGTTTCTTACGGGGTCAGGCCGGGTCACAGCGCGAGGTGGTGAAAGGCAGCGCACTTCTGCAAACAGCCCAGCGTGTTAAGAGAAGTCCACACTAGTCACCCTGTCGTAGCTTGCGGGTAAAGCCGCCGTGCTGCCGTCTCTCCTGGGTGCGGTCAGTAACGGCCGAGGGCTTGAAGCGTAGGAAGCGGAGGCTTGTTGACGCTCTCCGGCCACCATCGCTGTGCGTGAGGTTACAGGTTTGCTGCTGACCTCGCGCTCTGCTGTGCGGGTTGGGAAGAGACCTGCTCCTTGTCTGTCTGCTGCCTTTCCTGCCTGTTCATTAGGCAGAATGATGCCTCAGAAGCGAGGTGACTGTTAATTTTCCAGGCGTTTTAAAGCAAGGTCTGGGCAGGGCACGTGCGATGCTCTCTCTACCTGCCCTGCGAGTGCTCTGAGTCGTGTGCCTGACAACGAAAGCCAACTTTGCCCAGCAGCGGACAAGTCTGGTCCCTTGCCAAGAGCCCGAAGCCACACTTCACTGACCGTAAGTCATTAAGCCAGGAAAGGTCTAGAGAACATGAGCTGTGAGGGAAGGCGGAAGGAATTGGGCTTGTTTAGTTTGGAAAGGAAAAGACTGAGAGGGGACGTGAGAGCAGTTTTCAAGTATCTAAAAGGGTGTCACAGGGAGGAGGGGGGAAAATTCTTCTCCTTGGCCTCTGAGGATAGAACAAGAAGCAATGGGCTTAAACTGCAGCAAGGTAGATTGAGGTTGGACATTAGGAAAAACTTCCTGCCTCTCAGGGTGGTGAAACACTGGAATAAATTGCCTCGGGAGGTTGTGGAATCTCCATCCCTGGAGATATTGAAGAGCAGGTTGGACAGACACCTCTCAGGGATGGTCAGACAGTGCTGGGTCCTGCCGTGAGGGCAGGGAACTGGACTCGATGACCTCTCGAGGTCCCTTCCAGTTCTAGTGTTCTAGGAGTCTACGAGATAGAGGTGATATCAGACACCGTCACCTTTTAATGCGGATATGCTGCCTCTGAGAACCTTGCCACTTGGTTCAGTTGAGCACTGGTGGTGTAACCTGGGAGATGGGGGCTGCTCTTTGGGCCGTCTCTGAAGTGGGAGAAATGAATTGATAGGCACCTGGCTTGTGTAATATAAAACCTTGTCCAAGAACAAGTGAGTTTATTAGTATAAACGGGGCTGGTCAGGAAACCTTTGACAGAGCTTTTCTGCTGGAAAATGAGATTCGGTCACAATTGAAACCACGCTTGGGAAAGTCCTGCCTCGGGCTGAAATGTTGTGTTTGAGAGAAGACGAGGGGTAAAAGTTTGGTGGCATGGAAATGTCCCGTTTCGACCCTGCCAGAGTAAAGCAATCTTCCTTTGGAAACAACATTTTGTCTAGAAACGTTTCGCTTGAATGTTTGTAATCCAATGCAACAGAGACGTTTTCCTTCTGTCCGAACGAAATGGTTTGATTTGCTCTGGAACCGGACTCCGTTCCGAGCGCTCCTCTGTGGCGAATTCCAACGTGGGGAGGCTTCGGTAAGAAACAGAGCGAGGTTTGCAATCAGAAAACCCTTTGCAAAATGGCGAGAGTCCTGCCCCGTCCCAGTTTTAAACCCTGCCCCTGGAGAGCATCCGAGTGTAGGTATGAGCCCAGCTTGGGCCTGCCCTCCGCCAGGGCTCCTTTCAGGTTTTCCCCAATAGGGTTACACTGTTTTCCTTTTTCACTTTGGTAGAGACGTTGCCCAGCCAAGGCTCAGTCAAACGGATGCCTGTCACTGGTCATCAGCTCCAAATACCCTGGCCCGTGTCACTTACGTGCTGATCAGCTAGCCTGTGTCGGCTGTTAGAGCAATTGCTTCCCGTGAGGCCTGGGAAAGCTGGCCTGCTATTGAAAATAATAATACTCAGTTCTCTGGTGGGTTTTATCCCTTGTTCACCAGGGAATGGGGTTGCCACCCCCAATTCCAGGGCTCACCTGTCCGTTCCAAAGCACCGGCGAGAAGACGGTTCATGCAGGCTTGGAAAGCATGCGGGAAAATGCCCGTACACATTTTCAGCAGCAGAGCAGGGGAACAGCGTGATTATTCTACATGGCATTTACAGCTTTTCTGCCGCAGGTTAGACTCATGTTTTCAGAGCAAGATCTTTGCAGTGCTTATTATTTCCTAGTGGTAAAAGCACTCCATCGCGGAGTTCAGAACCAGGGTTCAATTATTCCGGAAAGCTTTCCCTCTGTAGTATACATGCGGGGCCCGAAGTGGCAACCCAGGAAGGAGGAGGAGGGGGCTGCCGGCTCCCAGCCTGCCCACCCCCATTTAATCAGCTAAGCAGTTAAACGTCACTAATGAAAGGGGATTTTACTGCTGGGTACCAGCTAGTAACAATTCCTGGCATTTTAGCAGTGACCTGAGCGTGGGAAGGCTTTTTGTAGCATCATTATTTTATTCCCGTCACCCCACAAACCTGCCTCTCTTAGCAAGTGGCTCCCCATGCTGGCTGTGCAGTCACATAGCTTAAGCTATTTTCCTGGGCTGGGCCGACGTCAGGGCTGCTGGTTCCCCAAGAAGCGCCGCATTCGCTGTTGCACCCTTAGAAACCCAGGGCAAGTCAATTAACAGGCCAAATCAGAGGGCAGAAGTGGGCCTGAATGGAATGTCGATTTCCACCTTCTCCCGAGAGGTGTGGAAGGGGATAGAGGAAAAACAAAACCCTTCTACCAGTCTGGCGCTGTCCTTGTGTCAATGCAAGTTTAATATTAAAATGACAATTAATTTTGGGCCAAATCCCAGAGTTTCCATCCGCTGAGGGTCTGGCCTCTATTTTTAGCATTTGTTAATTATCAAACATGGAGGAAACATTTTGCCTGGCCTTTTTCCCGTCAGTTCTGCTTGTGCGTTTCCCGAATGTTCATTTTATTGGCAGAGGCTAAAGTGTCCCAGGGAGGCCTCAGTTCTTGGCTGTCTGGCTTCAGATGCTTTGGGCCTGAGGTCAGGGTGCCGAGCGTCTCCTGTTGGGTGCAGTGAGAGTTGTGGGGGGCTGAGCATTTCCAGAAATCAGGCCCAAGCTGCTTCCAGTTGGGCACCCCAAAATTGGACCCATCGCTGCAGACCACTCGAGAGAGATCTTGGAGTCACTGGCGAGTTCTCTGCAAACATCCACTCAGCGTGCAGCGGCCGTCACAACAGCAGGCAATGTTAGGAATCATTAAAAAAGGGACAGAGAATAAGACAGAGAATATCTTATTGCCTCTATAGAAAACCATGGGACATCCACATCTTGAATCCTGCACACAGATGTGGGGCGCCTCATCTCAAAAAAGATCTCTTGGCAGTGGAAAAGGTTCAGAAAAGGGCAACAAAAATGATGAGGGGTTTGGAACAGGTCCCATGTGAAGAGAGATTAAAAAGACTGGGACTTTTCACCTTAGAAAAGAGGGAGACTAAGGGGGGATAGGATACAGGTCTATAAAATCATGACTGGTGTGGAAAAAGTGAATAAGGAGCACACGAGCTACGAGGGAAGACTGAAAGAATTGGGCTTGTTTAGTTTGGAAAGGAGAAGACTGAGAGAGGACATGAGAGTGGTTTTCAAGTATCTAAAAGGGTGTTACAAGCAGGAGGGGGGGTAATTGTTCTCCTTGGCCTCTGAGGACAGGACAAGCAGCAATGGGCTTAAACTGCAGCGAGGGGAGGTTTAGGTTGGACATTCGGAAGAACTTCCTGCCTGTCAGGATGGTTAAACGCTGGAATAAGTTGCCTAGGGCAGTCGTGGAATCTCCATCTCTGGAGATATTGAAGAGCAGGTTGGACAGACACCTGTCAAGAATGGTCTGACGGTGCTTGGTCCTGCCGTGAGGGCAGGGGACTGGACTCGATGACCCCTTGAGGTCCCTGCCAGTTCTAGGGCTCTAGGATTCTGAGACTAAGTCTTTGAACCTCACCACTTTGTGTCCCAAGTGGAAGATGTCACCGTTAACCTTCCTGTCGGTAACAGCTGCCCGCCGCCCAGCAGATGGGGGGTGAATACAGATGTAAACGGCAGAACACAAAGCCTCACACCGGTTCCCCATTGGATGGAGAGCCCGCCCCGCATGAGCCCTGCTAGTCACCTTGCCTGGGGCTCTCCTAGAAGGTGCTCTCCGGCCACGGGGGAAGGGAATGGTTTGCAGCTTTTGTTTCAATCTTGCCCAGTGCGGCTGAGCATCTCGGTCGAGGTCTGGTAGAGACTGGAGCAGCGGCGAGGCTGGGCGAGGTGCCCGAGATCAGGTGCTCTGGCGAAGCACGGAGCAGGCGCGGGGCAGGCGGAGGGTATCTTTTCAGGAAGTACATTTGGCCAAGGGGGGTAAACGGCAGAAAGGAGGATGGAGCGGGGCAGGGGATGTCTGTGCTGTGAGCAGGAGGAACTCGTGCGAGGCCCCAACCCCCAGCGCAGAAGAGAATCGCGGTCGTGGCGAGGGAGTTGGGAGCACTTGCAAATCCTCAGGCTTTCAGAGTTCGTGTCGCTGCTCAGTGCGAGGGTATCAATGGCCGGTTCCGTGACGTTCCTGCAAAGCGGCTATGCGGCTGGTCCTGCCCCGCCCTGCCTTGGAATGACGTGTGAGATCGCGATGCCGCGTGACGCTTTCTTTGCCCCCGGCGCGTGGCGTTTGAGTCTGCATTCGCTCACCCCCCGGGGGCCATTAAGCGCACTGCAGCCCCTGAGCACTGGCAGGCACATGCCCATCTGCGCTCGGCTGCCGAGAGACCGCTGCCGGGCTGGCGTCCTCGTGTCTCTCCAGAGGCCTGCGCGGTAGGTAGCAGGCGCCAGGCCGTGGTGTGGCCGGTAGCACCTGGGAGCTTACGCTGGCTTTGAGATGGACACGGCTGTGCACAGCCGTAACTGACGCCGCGGGGGGACGAATCACCTGATGGAATACCAGCGTGGGGCTACGGGGCTCTTCCCTCGTCCGCCGGCTTTGACTGGGCTGGTTCTCGCTCAGCCGGTGGCCGAACCCGCCCACTCCTTCTGCTTTAGCCATTCATGTCTTCGGCACGTTGTTCTTCCCATTTGCCCACCCAGGCCCGAGAGAGGCAGGGGCTTCTCTGCTCCTTCCCCCTTCCCCTGGGTCCTGTCAAGGGAGCAGTTTGGAGAGGCTGGCACGCCATGGCAGCAGCTTTGGGCCGGAGGCGGCAGGAGAAATCTCTGTTTTCTATGGTCTGAGAGGGACTTTTCTCTCACTGCCGCCTCTGTAAGGGTGCAACTCCTAGGGGCTGAACCCGGATCAAGCAGCATAGCGAGAGTCATCTGCATTCACTTTCAATGATCAAGTTTACGTAAACGGTCGGCTGCTTAATTAGCCCTACAGCCTCCGTGATTGCCTCTCCCGGGGAGCTGTGGGATGGAATATAAACTTCAATTTCACTCGTTGCCTGGCGTGCTTGGAAGCTGGTGCGTGCGAGCCATATGGTATTCGGCAGTAAAAGAAGCCGCCAACAAAGGAGGCCTTCTGTTTTTCTTAAAGGTAAATGTCCTGGACCAAAATGACGAATTAGGCTATTAATGGGCATAACAAGTAATTAAAACGTTTCGGCTTTCCTAGGCAATGCCAGGCTCTGCAGTGTTTTGAGTCTGGAGTGCAGGAACCTAGACCCGTCACATGAATTGGGAAGCACCTGGTGGAGATGATCCGATTGCAGTGGTTGCCATGAATAAATCAATATTTGTCCCACTTGTTACCTGTTGTTGGCCGAGCGGGGGATGGTGGCATTCAATGCCTCTGTGTGGTATCTGTTGGCAAACACTGACGTTCTGCGGGCGGTCCCTGTACATCACCGGACTAGAGGAATATCACACCCTGTTGTTTGCTCCTTACCCACCGGTCGCCCTGG
Source organism: Rafetus swinhoei (assembly GCA_019425775.1). Taxonomy (NCBI): domain Eukaryota; kingdom Metazoa; phylum Chordata; order Testudines; family Trionychidae; genus Rafetus; species Rafetus swinhoei. Next base: position 1,799,367 of record CM033447.1, read on the forward strand.
GAACCAGAGGGTTAAGAAAATAGCCTTTGCCAAGGATGCTATTCCGTGCTTCCGCTCAGTGTGTTGACACGTCTCACTGCTGTAAAATACGTGGCTGTTGTTACTGGGTGGGTGCTGCTGTTGGCACCAAAGGCACAGAGTGGGCAGGGCGATGCTGAGAGAATCCGGGCCTGCCTGGTCCCTAGCCTGCCGCCGTGTCTGTGAAGCGCTGTCCTGCCTGGCAGCAATGCAGAGCAGTTCCTGGCCGGCCGTGTGCGGCTCGCCCTTTCCGGGCCAGAGACGCGCGCCACTCGGGACGGAACGCCCGGGCGGCGGGGGGTACGGCTGCAGCCCCAACAGGGGCCGATTGCGCTAGGGCTTTGAAAGTCCCTCGTGGGGAGGCTGGGGCTGAGGAGGAAAGAGCTGGCACCAGGCCTGTCTTCTGTGAGCGGTGCCAGGAGCAAAGCGCTGGAGGTGGAGCCCATCCCTGCAAGGGGGTGTCGGGCAGCTGCCAGGTGCAAGCTGTGGACTCTGAGCGGTTCTAGGTGGATGGCTTTGACCGGTCAGCGCCCGTCGACGGCGCTTTGACACCCCTCCCAATGGATCTCCAGGGTTCAGAGACGGCTTTGAGTGTGGCCATCCCCTTCCGGGACGTCGCTGAGGCAGGAGCTGCCTTCTGGCTGTCATCAGCCCCCCAGGTTGTCCGCTGCTAGGGCGGGCAGAGCCCTCAGGAGGTGGAGTCCAGCCCCTGCCCAAAGTGGGGCCAGCCCCAGCTCTCTTGTAGGAAAATTCTGCCACTCTGCTCTGCTCTGATTAGGCCTCAGCTGGAGAATTGTGTCCAGTTCTGGGCACCACATTGCAGGCAAGCTGTGGAGAAATGGGAGAAGGTCCAGAGAAGAGCAACAAGAAAGATGGAAGGTCTAGAGAACATGAGCTGTGAGGGAAGGCTGAAGGAGTTGGGCTTGTTTAGTTTGGAAAGAGAAGACTGAGGGGGGACATGAGAGCAGTTTTCAGGTATCTAAAAGGGTGTCACAGGGAAGAGGGGGTAAAATTGTTCCCCTAGGCCTCTGAGGACAGGACAAGCAGCAATGGGCTTAAACTGCAGCAAGGGAGGTTTAGGTTGGACATCAGGAAAAACTTCCTGCTGGTCAGGGTGGTGAAACACTGGAATAAATTGCCCAGGGGTTTGTGGAATCTCCATCCCTGGAGATATGTAAGAGCAGGTTGGACAGACACCTGTCAGGGCTGGTCTAGACAGTGCTTGGTCCTGCTGTGGGGACAAGGGACTGGACTCGATGAGCCTCGAGGTCCCTTCCAGCTCCAGTGTTCTAGGATTCTGAGTCTATGAAAAGGACCGTAAGGAGCAGCGTGTCGGCTGGGGGAGAGGGCCCGGTAGCTGGATGCTCGGTGTAAAATTCTCCATCCACTGTGTTCGTGGCAATGGCAGCATTGGGCGCTTCAGAAGCCTCTGGCAAGGTTTTGATCATTCGTGTTGCTTTATTTAGTAAAGCCACTGGCTAAGCCTAATGAAGGGTCTAGCCAGGGTGAAAGAAACTAACATTTCTTACAGGCTCTGTTGGATCGCACCCCGGAGAGGGTGGGAAGGGGGGCAGGGCAGGAAACTGGGGCTTGCAGTGCAGCAATACCCGTAAGGAATGTCCGTGTGGGGTGGAGCAGGGGGCTCGGAGTGGAGGTGGGGATGAGGGGGTTGCAGGAGTTGGAGCAGGGGGACCTCAGGGCAGTGTGGAGGGGTGCCATGAATAGGGGCTCAGGGCAGAAGGTTGGGGTCTGTGTGGGGTGCAGGAGGCAGGGTTGGGGTGAGGAGGGAGGGGCTCAGGGTGGGGTGGGGATATGGGGGGTGCAGGAGTCAGGGCTGTGGTTGTGGGGAGCTCTGACAGTGACAGGAAGGGAAAGAGCAAGCGATGTCCCTGTGTGAATCCAAATGGCATCGTGGGGGGCTCGGGGCTGGTTTAGTGGGGGGGTGCCCCCAGCCTGTCCCATTGACCTGCCTGCTGCATAGTGCGGCCGCCTGCAGGAGAGCCCTGGGGGCAGGGCTGGGAGCGTGCCCCATCGCCTCCTGCAGCCCAGCGGCCCGGCAGGGTACCCCGCTGTGCTTGGGGGGCCGGGATCTGTCATTCTGAGGCCGGGGGTGCTCTCGGCTGGGCCTTCCCGGAAGGGTTCCAGCGGCGGGCTGGCCGTGCGGGAACCCCGCGGTGGGGCGCGTCCCCTCTGAATGAGCCGCCTGGAGGAAGCGATGGAGGTGCAAGGCTGGGACTTTGGCATCTCACCCAGCTGAACCCTGTGGGGCCGAGCCGCGTTAATGGACCCGAGGCCGATGTGCTGCCTGCTCGCGCCCACCAGCGCCGAGGTGGAGGGGCGCTGGGAGAGCCATGCGGCGGGGAGCAATCGCCCGGGCTCTGCGCTTCCCTCCATGCAAGGAGCCGAATCAAACGAGGCCATCTGGGAGCCTGCCAACCGCACCATCCACCTGCGCATCCGCTTCTGTCCCTGTCTCGTCAGATAAATAGGCCGCGCGTCTCCACCTACCGCATGGCCTGTCTTCACCACTGGTAAGGCTGTGACAGGCGGAGCCGGCGCATCTCAGTGCTGACTCGGCTGGTTCCATGGCTCTCCTTGGATTCCAGCAGCCCTCTGTCTTGCCGGCGCCCCTGCGGTTTAGTGTTGTGGCCAGGAGCGGCTTGCTCGCCGGTTGCAGACTTGCTGCTTAATTGTGGCTCATTAGAGTGAGGGTGCTGCCGAAATCCCTCAGCCCGCTGCAGCGGGCCAGCCTGGGCTCAAGCCAGCCCGGAGGAGACATCCGTCTGCCGTTCCAGATGGTTTGCTCGTGTTTAATTGATGCCTGCTCTTTAGAAATGCTTCAGAGGTTTGTGTGAAAACAGCCTCCCTGCCAGGTGCACTCTCTCGGCGAATGGCCATGCAATTGCTCGGCCCTGGGCTTTTGCTGCCCTGCTGTTGGAAGGGGGGCGTGGCCCTTGCCCCAGCGCGCACGTCTGTGCACGGTGAATGCGGGCGCAGAAACGTGGGGCTTCGCACAGGGCTGGCAGAAAGCCCGCTGGGCAGGCATGCAAAGAAGAGGGAGGTGGTTTGGCACGTGCAAAAGGAGGGAGTCCCTGGTGTAAATAGTGTTCACTATCCCTAGTGCTCTCTGTAGCCTCACCCAGAAGAGATGACACTGGTGTAAAACTTCCCCTCCAGAGCTCTCCAGAGCACTTTGCCGAGGTGGCAAGGACCCGGGGGCGGCTGTGTTCGTCCGTTTCAGCACAAGCAGCCAGGAGTCCTGGGGCAGCTCCGAGGAAGCGGGCGCCCGCCCACGCAAGCTGGCGCCCAGTCACTGCGTTGGTCTGTAAGTGCCAAGCTGATCCTCCTTATCCCACTGCACAGGGGATGGCCCAAGGTCGGAGTGAATCAGGAGAGCTGGGGACTGAACCCGGGTTCCCTGCTCCCCCTTGTGAGCCCTGGGCCTGGTGCCCCTTGTGCGAGACAAAAGCCGAGCTTATGAAATCCGCCACCGAGTCAAGCGCTGACTTCAGCGGTGGCTGCGGCCTCCCGGCCTGTGGCTAGGGGCTCCATTCCGGCAGTGTGGGCAGAGGCCTCTCTCGAAGGAGGGGCGCCGCAGCGGCCACGCAGCTCAGGGACGCGGCCACCGAAAGGAGACGTCGCCGCCCAGCAAGGCGCAGAACACAGAGCGGTCAGATGTGCCAGCAGGCACCTCCTCCCAATTGCTCGCAGCAAAGCCGACACGGCGCTTGCGGGCCACACAGTGGGCGCGGGCGCCAGAATCCGCCATGGCGGAGCCCGCCCGTCCCCGCCCTGCGCAGCTGTTGGACTGGGACGCTGGTGCGTGACCCCTCACGTAGACATTTCGGCAGCGTGTCTGCCTGGCCGACAAAGTATCATTGCTGGCATTTTCCCCCCCAAACACAAGTGGGAGATTCCCCCCCCACGCCCCCGCTCACAACAATATTCAGACATTGGGGAGCCCCAATGATGGACTCGTTTGTGACAGCAAGCCAGTCGCAGTGCCCCGCTTGCCGCTCCAGAGCGGGACTGGGGTCTCGTGCAGTGGGGAATGACCTCCACATCAGATGGGGCAGTCCTTTCGTGTGTGCCTTCCCTCCCAGCCTGCTACTCAGCCACGTGCTGCGGAAAGCCAGGCGGGGCAGGGCGTGAGTTGTGCCTTGGGCATAGGCTTGCCAGATGCTTTCAACAAAAATCCTGAACATGGAAAACTTGGTTGAGCAAAAAAAGGAAACCAAAGTTGTTGAGCAAAAAAAAAAAAATTCGCTCCGCCTTTAAATGGCCCTTTGCTCCTCTGCCAAACGCGGCAGGGGAAAACTGTCCCCGCCGGGCTTCCGTCTGAGGGAAACAGGAAATTTCACATGTCCGGCATTTTCTGTTTTTTTACCGGACCGGGGACCTGATACCGAACTGTCCAGGCGAACACCGGGCACCTGGCAACCCTACTGGGGCAGTAACTGCCGTTCTTTGAGTTGGCTGGCCCGGTGGGTGCTCCGCGACTCCCTAGCTCCCCTCTGCTTCGCCGCCCAGACCCAGGCTGGACACTCGCACCAGCGATGAGGCTCTGAGACGTGGAGAGGGTAGGCTAATGTTTTCAGAAGTGTCAAGCGATTCCACTGTTCCAGTGAGACTTAGGCTCCTAAGTCACTTCTGGAAACCCTACCCCCGGGCGTCCCCACCCCTGCTCCCAGTGAGTAAGCTCTTCAGCACAGGTTGCTCGGATGCTGTGTCTGCTGATCCTTCACTCAGAAAGAACCATGAACTTGTCTGCCCGTTTCTGGGTGCCTGCGTGCCTTTCTCTGCTCGAATAGCTGCACGCGACCGGCTGTGTGCAATGGAGAAACAGGAGCGCTCACAGCCTCCCAGGCTGGACTGGGGATGGAAACATGTCCTGGTGCCATCAGAGCTGCTTGGCTAGCTCGCTGTTCAGACATGCCGCGGACCTCGCCGGCTCCTCGTGAAGATCGGGAGCAGCTCACACCCTCTTTCCTGCGTGTGCCTGTAACGATCTCGGCAGCTGTTTTGATAGGCAGCAGGTTTTAAACAAACCAAAGGAAGTTTTTCTTCATGCAGTGCATAGTCAACCTGTGGAACTCCTTGCCGGAGGATGTTGAAGATCGGGACTTGAACAGGATTCAAAAAAGAGCTAGGTACATTCATGGAGGTTAGGTCCATCAATGGCTGTTAGCCAGGATGGGCAGGGAGGGTGCCTCTGGCCTCTGTTTGTCTGGGCTGGAAATGGGCGACAGGGGAGGGATCACATGATGATTCCCTGTTCTGGTCACTCCCTCTGGGGCACCTGGCATTGGCCACCGTGGGCAGACAGGACCCTAGTCTGCCCTAGCCTGGCCACCCTGATGTTCTTCTGCAGTGGATCAGGGATGTTTGAAAAGAGCTCCGGGCACTGCCCGACAGCCCTGGGCACAGCGCTCCCCCGGGGGGGGTTGTGCCAGCCCCAGAGCAGGTTGGGGGACTCAGACAGCGGAATTTCTGCTCTGCGGCCCCTCGGGGGGCTTGTGCCAAGAGCCGCTCTTCTCCCTGCAGGATTGGCTGCTTTGCCAAGCACCATTGCAGCTGGCAGCGCTCGGAGGGGCGTCGCAGAGCGAGCGGGGGCAGCGGGCGGCCCCCACCCCAGGGCTCTGCAGCAGGCCTTTTGGGGGTAAAACACGAAGGGGTTCCGAGTCCCATCCTCTGTCGTGGCAGCAGCTGCTCTCACCTGGCGGAGAAAGGAATCGCGCGCAGCAGGACTGTGGGCGGCTGGCAGGCTCTGCTGTGAGGAGGGACCAGGCAGGCACGGGGGGTCCATGCACAGGGGAGAGCCCAGCTCCACGGGGGGGCAGTGCGCTGTACTGAGTGGCGCACGGGTGGGTCTGTTCCCCAGCGCCAGGGATTCCTTCTCTTGGCACCCAGAAGGCGCCGGGCTGCATGCACACGGGGCCTGGTGCAGGGGCCGGGAGAGGCAGAGCCAGGATGGCGGCGGTGCCGCCACGGAGCATGCTGGGAACGCTGTCGGCGCAGAAGTGGGGCAGTGCGCAGCGGTTTGTGAGTGCGGTGGAGCTGCCAGCGTCCCCAGGCCTTCGGGGAGCGAGCTGCATTGCAAGGCTTTCAGAAACCGGCTTAAAAGCAAAGCCGGCGGCTGCCTGGCGGCCCCAGGGCGCAGCAGCTGCGATTGCATGCACCGCTGGGCTAGTGCGGAGCTGAGCGCGCCGGCAGGCGGCCCGTCGGGAAGGGCTTCCCAGCAGCAGCCACAGACGATGGCGAGGCGGCTCCGTAGCAAGCGCTGGAGCGGTGCGAGTGCCGAGCCCACTGCGCCTCGACCCACGGGGGAGTTGTGGTGCGTCTGGTTCCCTTCTCACCAGCGCTCACAGCGCCTCCCGGGGGTGGAACCATCCCCCCAGCCAGGCAGGAGCCAGGCCGCTTGAACGCCAAAGCTGCAGGAGCCTGGCTCCTGGGGAGCGAGTTTCTCCCTCACTGGTGCCCCCGTCAGCCGGGGAAACTGGAAGAGAGAGGCCCCTTCGCCACCAGGCTCCGACACCCTCCCTGCCGGAGACCGCCTGCTAGGAGCGGGTTGGAGGGGGCTGCGGGCTGGGCCGTCGCATCTCCTTAGGCCCCGAACGTCCCCTGGGGCCCTCCGCCGGCCAAACAGCACAGGGTCCCCTGCGACGGCCCAGCCCCCGGCTCCGTACCCACAGCCCCCTCCACCCCTCATTGCGGGCCCGCTCCTGGCAGGCGACTTCAGGCGCGGCACATGCGGGTGGTCTCCGGCAGGGCGGGAGTCCGGAGCCTGGTGGCGAAGGGCCCTATCTTGTCCCGTTGCCTCCGAGGGGAGGGCCCCATCCCTGCTAACGTCGCAGGATGCGGGAGGGGAGTGGCTGGGCTGACGGCGGGCGGTGGAGGTGCAGATCCTGGCGAACGAGCAGGCAGCAGCATCAGTGCAGGCGACAGAGTCGCCCGGGACCAGGTGTCCCGTGGTACCAGGCTTGGAAAGTGCCGTGTGGCCAGGGCGCGGCTGCGATGCCCCCTCGGGGCAGAGTGAATTGCAGCCCGTCCTGGCACGCTGCCGACTCCTTGCCCAGGGCGCTGCGGGCTCCTGTGCTGAGCACGTCCAAGCACCCGCGCCCGGGGCGAGCTCCCTCTTCGCCGTTTCCCAGCGAGTGTTTGACACGCTGACCGGGGGTGCTAGCATTGCTGGGGGGGGGTGTTAGACGAGCCCCCCCATGCACTGGCTCAGACTGCCAGGGAGAATCGCCTCTATTCCTAACAACCTTCTCCTCTTTCAGAGCCATCATCAACCACTTCAACCCCAAGATCGAGTCCTACGCGGCCGTGAATCACATCTCCCAGCTCTCGGAAGAGCAGGTAAGCTGCGCCCCCCGCCCAGCGGCATGGCGTTCCGGTGAGCCCTCCGCACGGTGCCCTGGGCTGTGCCAGCCCGCGCGTCCCTGCCCAGGGCCCCCTCTCTCCGCGCGTCCCTCTGGCTGGGCGTCAGTGCTGGTGGCAGCGCTGGGATGCGCAGCAGGCAGGGAAGGGAGCAGGCTGGCCTTCGCCGTGCTGCCTGCAGGAGGAGGCAGCCCGGGCCATGCCGAAGGAGGAGCGGGCAGGGTCACGCTTGCAAGTGTGCGGGGCGGCGCTCGCTCGTTCTGGCATGTGGAAATCCTCAGCGGGGTCTTGGCAGTGGCTCCGCCTGCTCGTTAGAGAGAGGCTGAAGGCAGCTTCATTTGAGCCGCGGTTGGGCTCCTTAGAGCAGAGGCAGCAGCTGGCAGCGATTTTCCAGCATAATTGAATTCACTGTGCCCGGAACAGCTTGTCTGCAGCGGAGTTTTAAAGCGGGAGGGAGGGAGGGCTGATTGTTAGGGGTTCCCTTTCATTTAGTCTGATTTCTCCTCTTCCTGGCCGGCTGACTGGGCCTCCCGCGGGCTGGGGGGCGGCTGTTTTCTGGGCTGCGTGAGGCTGGATGTTCAGAAGCACTCCGCAAGGGAACAGGTGTTGGGGGCCGGGCGGGACAGTGGCGCTTGGCAGGTGTCAGGCCCTACGCTGGGCCTGTCTGGGCAGAGATCTGGGTGGCGCTGGCCTGGGTTAGGGTTCGTGTCAGTGTCCCTGGCACCAGGACGCTAGGGCCGGGCGTCACTGACCCCCAGCCTGGCCGGAGCGTGTCTGTGCGCGGGGCGCTCGGGCCCTGCCAGGCTGGCGGCCGGTGCAGGGGGCGCAGGCGCGTGCAGCCACGGCTGATGACAGACGGCTAAGGGGGCACGTCTCCGGTGACAAGGCCTGATAACTATCCACAGCCGACACAGCTCGCAAGGCTGTGTGGCCGAAGAGCGGGGCCGTTCCCGCCTGCGAGGGCCAGGCCGGCTCTGCCACGGCCACGCCTTCACCTTGCTGGCGCTCAGAGCCCTTTGCGCCTCGCTGCGGGTCCCCCCGGGGCTGCGAATGGCTGAGCCTTGAATCGCAGGGAGCTCGTTCCCGGAGCGAGCTCTCCCCTCCTCCCCCCCCTTGCGCCGCCTTGTCCCCGGGGCCGGGGGTCTCGTGCAGGGCGGCCTTTGCTTGCCTGGCCTAGGAGCAGCTTGTTGGAGGGAGGCGCTTGGCTGTAGCTCACCTCACGAGCAGCCTCGACTCTCCGGGCAGGGGTTCGCTTGTAGCCTGCCGCTCGCGGCGGTTCCCTTCCCAGAAGTCCCGGGGCAGGCCGCCATGTGACTCCGGCTCCAGCGTTTCAGGCCGCACTGGAGGCAGACTTGCCCCCACCCTCCTGCTCCCCAGAAGCCAGCGGCACAGCGCGGGGCTGAGCGCCAGCTGGGAAATAGCGAGCCAGGGAGTGTGCAGGTCGCCAGGGGCAGGTGGGCAGAACAGCTGCCCCGCAGGTCGCGCTGCCGGCCTTCGTCTCCGGCATGCAGCTCCCTGCCCGGTCCTGCTGCTGCTTCCTAGAGCCGCCGGCGCAAGGGGAGAGGGACTCCTGTGTGCCGATCACCCGCTGCAGGAGAATCCGGACCGGACGCCGCGAGTGGAGCTCTCACTTTCTGGGCCCGGCTCTAACCTGCGGCCGGCAGACGGACGCGCAGCGGCCGGCCCCTTGGCAGCTGGAGAGGTTTGGAGCAGACGGTGGCGCTAGCTTAGGGTTCCATGAGCTGCGATCCAGCCTCGGTTTGGATCATCCCGGGCCCCATTTTCCCTCTGGCCCCAGTCGTGCTCCAGCTGTACCCCCTCCCCCTCCCCGGTTCTTGCACGTCACTGGCGTGAGGGACAAGTGCCAAGCCCGGCTCAGGGAGCCCTTGTCCCGGCCTCCAGCAGCAGGCCCGGGCTCCACGGGGTGCTCTGAGCTGCGCTACCCGCGGGAGCCGTCGTTGCTGTGCTTAGTGCCCCCCGTGCGAGGGGCCCACCTGCGAGTTACAATGGGCTTTGTCCGCAGGGCCGGAGCGAAGGCTGTTGGCACCTGGGTGTGCACGGCCGGCTGACCCTGCGCCGAGTGTAGTTAATCTCTCGGTGGAACGTCCGCAGTCACCCAGCCCTGGGGCACGGTGCCTGTGCAAGAACCACCTCCCTCCTGAAACGCAGCCACCTCTGGGGCGGAAGGCAGCGTCGCTGGCAGGGCCGTGGCGGCTGGAAGGCAGGCTGGCGGGCTGGGCTGGGCAGCGTTCCGGCACAGGGCAGCGCAGAGCCGAGCAATCACTTAGAGCTGTTTAGTGCCTTTCATTAGGCTAATGCGTTGACCGCCAGCAAGCACGCAGCCCTGGAGAGTGGGCGAGCCAGGCTGGAAGGGCACGTGAAGGGCTCCGGGGTGGGAAGCATCCAATGGAGGGTGGGGAGGTCCAGCCCATCCTGTCCCAAGTCAAAATCGAACACTCCCCCGGCCCCCCCGAGGCTCCATGCAGCCCCACGGACGCTGCTGGCACCGCCCGGAGGAGGCAGCCGCCCCCAGAGCTGTACTCCCCATTGGCGCCCTGGGGAGTGGGAGGCCGTGCGGGGTGCCCTGAAGGCCCGGCGGGCGGGCGGGCGGCTGGCAGGCGGCAGGGGCCGTGGTGAGCAGGGCCCTGGCGGGGAACACTGCCCCAAGAGGACGCGTGAGGCGCGTGGCGGGTGACCAGCACCCGTGCCCTGCGGGCTGTCTCGCCGGGGCCGGTCCGGGCACAGTGGTGCTGAAGTCGCGTTCGTGCCCCCAGGGAGCGGTCCACCTCGGCGGGCACGAGCTGCGTCTGCCAGGGGCCGAGCCGTTGCGACTGTCCCTCCCCGCGGGGCCCGCTGATAACCACGGCAACAGCCACCTCCCCGCGGGAAGGCTGCGACCGTGCCGTGTGCCGGGGCCCCCACTGCTGCCCGAGTGCCCAGGCGCGTGGGATGCAGCAGCACACCCAGCAGGCAGCCTCCTTGGACAGGGCTGGGACCCTTGCCGCCGCCGCCGCGCCTGTTGGCGTTCCACAGCCCCGCGTGTGCCTCAGTGGCCACTGAATGCTGCTCCCCCCACCCCTGCAGGGTTCCCAGGCTCCATCAGTGCCCTGCAGGGGGAGTCCCCGGGTCCCACACCCCCAGTCGCAGCCAGGGGGCTCCCAGGCGGCAGGACGCACCCAGGGACCCAGCACAGCACAGACTGGGCAGCACAGGGGCCAGGAGCAGCCAGGGCAGCTCTGGGCCCTCTCCCCGCACCCCAAGGCAGCGGAGGCTCACTCACACTCCCAGCAGCCAGTCCTAGCCCTGCCGGCAGCCCCGTCCGCTCCTCTGTCCAGCTTCCTGGGCAAGAGGGGTCATCTGGTTGAGTCGCCCACCCTGGCTCAGGTTACAGAGGGCCTGGGCCATTGTGAACGTGCAGGGCTGGGCTGGGCAGCCTCCCCTCAGGGAGAGTCTCCCCCAAAACTCCCATCCCCCGCCAGGCACCAGTGCAGCGCCCAGGGAAACTGAGGCACACACGCGGGTTTAAAACAGAGCAGCACAGGCCAGTAGGAATAACAGAGCGAACACAATCCCCGCTTGGTTGCACCTCTCCCCAGCCCCAGGAACGAGAGGGCCGAGGCCACAGAGCCCTGCAGAAACCCGCAGGAGAGCGCCCAGGGCAATTGGCGACCCCGGACTGCTCGGGTGCTCTCTGCACTGCCCGGTGCATGCGGCGCAGGCCGGGGGCGCGGCTGCCGGGGAACGGAGCACACGGGGGAGCACGCAGCAGCCTCGCCCCGGGGCCTGCGTGTCTCACTGAGCGTGGCAGGGACTGACGGGTCTCTGTGTCCCCTGGCTCTGGAAGGTGGAGCCGTTTGGCAAATCCCTTTCCAGACGGTCCATGGGGAGGTGGCAGGTCCATGGGTGCCCCGCCCGCCCCTGCTTGCCAGGGGGAAGGCGAGTAGGAGTGGAGGGCAGGGCTGTGGGATGGACCGGAGAGGTCTTCCCTTTGGCACACGCTTAGCTGCATTCCAGCCTTGGCCCAGCAGTGCCGGCAGCCTGCAGTGGGTGTGCAGACCTGGGGAGCGGCCCGCCGGCCGATCCAGGGACGTCCTCTCTGGCCCCCTTGCTGGGAGCATGCCGTCACCAGACTAGCTGCCCTCCTAGGCTCCCCCACCCCGATCTGCCTCCATTTGCCGGAGCGATAAAGTAGGTCGCAGCTCGGCTTGCCGAGTGGGAACCGAATGGGGGTTTGCAGACACCGTGCAGCGAGAGAACCAAGGCTACCTGGTGCTCGGCTCAGCTGTCTCGGGCACAGGAGCTGGTCACTTGCCGCATAGACCCTCAGGCTTGGTCCTAGGACCCTGCGAGGTGGAGCCTGAATGCCTGCAGAGCAAGTAGGCAGCCCCTGAGCCCAGCTCCCTGCGCCTGGGTCAGCTGGCACAGGGAAGCCACCGGAGTGTGTAGCTGCAGATGCCCCCGGGGCCTGGAGGGCCGTGCCGCGGGGCAGTGTGAAACAGTGACTGTGCGTTGCCCGGCCTGCGCGTGGGGATGCAGAACTCCTAATGGAGACTTTGTGCCTTGAATGTGCGTTTGGGTGGTGGGGGGAGCGGGTGACGAGACCCCCCCGTGCACAGGGGAGCGGGCTGCCAGCTGCCGACACCAGCCCGGCGCTTTGCTGCTGCGCCAAGCAGAGGGGCGGTCGGCATGATCTGCACGAGAGGCTGGTGGCCGCGTGTGGCTGTTGCTGCAGCCCACACGTGTCTCTCTGGATAGCGGCGCCTGCCTGCGCCGGAGAGACAAGCACACAGCCTGTGTAACGAGGTCACTGAGCAGCGCTAGGAATCCTCTGGCTACTCCAGATGCTTTTACCGCTCCGCGCGCTCGGCTTCCCGGAGCCTCAGGGCTCCCGGCCCGATGCCTGCCGCGAGACAGCGAGCCAAGGCGACTCAGCCTGGCCCGATGGGTCGGCCAGCCTCATGCTCTTCCGCTTGCAGCCATTTATCGCACGTGCCCCCACGTCTGTGCTGCCTGCCAGGTCCCTGCCTCTCCGCGGTGCCCACGCCAGCCAGCACCGTACTGTGCGTACAGACGGGAGGAGGCGTGTGATGCTGGAGAAGGGAGGTTCCGTGGCCGCCAAGCCCCACGGCGTGAGCTGGGGAGGGTGTTAACCCCCCGCGAGGCTGGGCAGGAGCTACAGATTTCATGGCGATGGGAAAACCGTCTCTCAACCATCACCCTTCCCATTTGGGATAGCCCCAGCCCCTCCCCTCGCGCTGCCGATGGCGTAGCGCCCCTGTGCTGGATGGGGGCCCTCAGCGAGGAGCATGACGTGCCTGGAGCTAGTAACGAGGCTTGCTGCACGGCTGGCGTTCGGCCGGCTCTCCCTGCCGCATGGCCGGCGTTTGGCCGGCTCGCCCTGTTGCGCCTCGGGTTGGCACGCCGGCAGCAGCCTGCCCCTGGAGGGCCTGCGGGAACGTTGTGCCCCGGCAGAGGTGGTGAATGTGCCTTGTCTTCCACGTCTTTTGTGCACCACGAGGCATGTGCAGCCTTTCCAAAGCCAGGGTGCTGCCTCCTGCTTTGCCCCGTCTGGGCTGTGCTCGCAGGCGACTTCCGACCTAGGCTGGGCAAGTTGTAGCAAGTAGCCATTGGCCCCCACTTGGAATAGAGAGATGAAAGGTTCGGGCCCGAGGCAGCATGTCCAGATGGCTCGGGCGGAGATGGAGCCCCCAGGACTGAGCCCCAGCGCAGTCCAACGGCTGGACGGTGGAGCCAGACAAACTCAGGAAACTAGGGGTCCCTTTGCAATGGTGAGAGCAATGAACAACGTAGCAAGAGGCAGGTGGCTCCTCTGTCCAGACGGGCCGTGTTCCGGAGAGATCTCCGAGCGTCGCTGTGGGGGAGCCCCACTGCGGTGTTACTCTGGAGTTAGGCTCGACGCTCAGGACCTGTCTGGCCGTGGAGTCAGTGAGTCTCCGTGGAAAGTGAGGGCAGGCGCAGGTTGCGGGTAGAGCCCCTGGGGCCGGGTTTTGCTTGCAGGTGCTATTTGGCCTCTCCTGGTGTAAATAAGAGTTCGTTCTTTCTTTGGCAACATCTGGAGCGGTGTTTCTTAAACTGTGTTCGGAGTTCAAAATGGCCGTCCTTAAAGGGGCAGGCGACTTTTTTTTTGCTCAACAAAAAACCCTTGGTGTTCCTCATAAAAAAAAATATTGTTTGGTGTTCCTTGCTCTTAAAAAGTTTAAGAAACACTGATGTGGAGTCAGGGGAGAGGGGTGGCCTGGAGCCAGGGATCTGGTTGGTGCAGGGTCGGGGTAGCCCAGCTGGCACTTGGCTCTGTGAGATGCACTGGCATCTCCTGGGATTCGCCTCTCTGTTCTGCTGCTTTGGAACTGCCCCGCCGTGCTGGAGATCTGGGCGGGATGGGTGGAGCTTTGGAACATCCAGCCCCGTAAGTGCCATGGCCGCTGGGAGTCTGCCTCCAGCCCCACGGAGTCCTCTCCCTACCGCGGATGGCTCGGGGGAAGCCCGGTGCTGCCCCCCGTGGCTCCCATTGGTGGGCAGCATCTGTGGCCAAGCTGATAGGATCTCCCTCGCTCTCCGCAAGCCCCGCGCATGCGGTGTGCTCAAGCAGCGCGGCCGGGGGGGTGTTGACATGACATGGGTAATTCCCACGGGCCCCAGGGCATGACTCAGCCCAGAGCAAGGAGGATGCTCCAGGTCTGCGTGGGGAAGGCCCTGAATGTCAGCACCTGGCCCGGCTCGGGGTCTGAAGCTGGCGCTCCCGTTGGGCAGTGTAAACACAAATGGGACTGGAGTCGCTGTCCTGGGAAGTTAGTCGCTGCCCTCCCCACCAGGCCCTGCCCAGAGCCCTGTCAGGCAGCCCCAGTGGAGCCTGCAGGCGCGTCTGCCGCCCGGCCCCCTCCCAGCCACGCATGCGCCTCTCGCTCGAGCTAGTAGGGCTTGACGCTCAAGCCGCCTGGCCTGTCACGGGGTCTGGGCTGCAGCTCCAGCGCAGCTGGGGCCCAGGCTAGCGATGCAGCGGGACGCAGCTCCAGCACCTCTCCGGGACGTGCCAGAGTGACGTGGCTGATCGACCTGGGGCTGTTTGAATGCAAGTCTCGCTGAGGAGGGGGGGCCTCAGGCCTCGTTACTCTTCCACGTTCTCTGCGCCCGTCGCTGGGCAGCGGCAGAGATGCACCGGGCCCCACGGGGGGTGTTCGCTGCATAGATGTCCCCTTAGGGTGTTGGTCGTTCTGCGTACGCTATGGAGAGGGAATTGCAGCTGGTCTCCGGGGCGGACGGCTTAAAAAGACTATAAAGACAAAACTGGTTGTGCAAAAAATCCACGCGGTTGTCACAGAACAAATTAGCAGCCTTGAGATCTGGAAAAAACTGCAGCCGAGAGATTAATCCCTGAACCGAAGCCCCTGAGTCCTTTTCCCGAGTGACTTCTGCCTGCCACCTAATCCCTGTGGAACAGGGACAGCGCTCTCTACTAAGGGGAAATGAGCCAGCCCCGGTGAATGCAGTAAGTCAAGGGGCTGGCCCCAGGAGACGCTGGGCACGCACTGGAGCTCGTTGCTTCTTCAGAGGGAGTCTCCCTCTTCCTCCTTGGCAGAGGCCGGTGTTCGCTGGCTGCATGTGCAAAGCCGTCCATCCTGTAGCTGCTCGGAGAGCATCGTGTGCATCCCCTCGATTGCTTCCGACAGCTTCTAATGGGGCCGCTGCGCAGCCAGGCTGAATGGATGCAGCTGCCATTCCCGGTGCAATTGAACCGCCTCTGACTTGCGGAGTAAATCACACCTCATTCCCCTGTGTGTGAAGACAGGGCTGCGTGGGCTTCTGCCCCTCCTCCCCCTGCTCGGCGGCTTGCACAGCGCCCTGTCTGCACGCCGCCAGGTCAGAGCCACCTTGCTTCTCGGCGCTGTGCCGAGCCCGACTCCGAGAACAGCTCTGCCGACGGCGGTGCTTGGGAGCGCTCGATCCCCGGGGCTGCCAAGCAAGGGGGCCTCGGAGCTCTGCAAAGACCAGCGGAGGCAGCATCTGCCCCCGGGCCCTGCCCATTCTTGCCAGGGATCGGAGGGAAACTGGGATGCCAGAGGGTGCCCGCTCAGCGCCCCCTGCCCTGAGAGAGCGAATTCTGTCCCTGTGCGCCGCGTAGGCGTGCGCCGCTGCCCCCCCTAGATTTTACACTGCCACTAGCCCCCCCTCCCCCTCCCCGTGGGCCACAGGGAAGGTCCCTCGAGCACCAGGCCCAGGTATTTTATTCTCTGTGTCCGTTAGGCGAGAAGGGATGGAGCGTCAGCTGGGAGTCACCTTCCCCCGACAGCCAGGCGAGCTGAGCCCGCCGGGCCGACCTCCCTTTGGATGTAGACCTGCCCCATGGGCCACGTGCGGCGCAGCATTTCCTCCTGCCTCGTCCGCCGCAGCGGGATGTACGATGTGGAGCTAGGGGACGTGAGAGCGGCCAGGCTACGTCAGAGCCAAGGTCCATCCAGCCCAGGTCCTGTCTGCCCAGTGGCCAAGGCCAGGTGCCCCAGAGGAAGGGAACAGAACCAGGACTCAAGTGATCCCTCCCCTGCACCCATTCCCAACCCTGACACACAGAGGCTAGGGATACCCTCCCTGCCCAGCCTGGCTAACAGCCATTGATGGACCTAACCTCCATGAATCTATCTAGCTCTTTTTTGAACCCTGTTAAAAAGTCCTGGTCTTCATCACATCCTCTGGCAAGGAGTTCCACAGATTGGCTGTGCATTGTGTGGAAAAAATGCTGCCTTTGGTTTGTTTTAAACCTGCTGCATATTAATTTCATTTAGTGACCCCTAGTTCTTGTGTTACGGGAATAAGTAAATAACTTTTCCTTATTTGGCTCTGGTGAGGCCACATCTGGAGTATTGTATCAGAGGGGTAGCCATGTTAGTCTGGATCTGCAAAAGTGACAAGGAGTCCTGTGGCACCTTATAGACTAACAGATGTATTGGAGCATAAGCTTTCGTGGGCAAAGACCCACTTCGTCAGATGCATGTAGTGGAAATATCCAGAGGCAGGTATAAATATGCAGGCAAGAATCAAGCTAGAGATAACGAGGTTAATTCAATCAGGGAGCAGCTGATCTGGAGGTGTGAATACCAAGAGAGGAGAAGCTGCTTTTGTAGTTAGCTAGCCATTCACAGTCTTTGTTTAATCCCGAGTTGATGGTGTCAAACTTGAAGATGAACTGTAGCCCAGCGGTTTCTCTTTGGAGTCTGGTCTTGAAGTTTTTTTTTGCTGCAGGATGGCTACCTTTAGATCTGCAATTGTGTGTCCAGGGAGACTGAAGTGTTCCCCTACGGGTTTTTGTATATTGCCATTCCTAATATCTGATTTGTGTCCGTTTATTCTTTTACGTAGGGACTGTCCAGTCTGGCCGATGTATATAGCAGAGGGGGGCGTTGCTGGCACATGATGGCGTATATTACATTGGTAGATGTGCAGGTGAATGAACCAGTGACGGTGTGGCTGATCTGGTTAGGTCCTGTGATGGTGTTGCTGCTGTAGATATGTGGGCAGAGTTGGCACCGAGGTTTGTTGCATGGATTGGTTCAGTTTGTGTCCAGTTCTGGGCCCCCCACTACAGGAAGGATGTGGACGCATTGGAGAGGGTCCAGCGGAGGGCGACCAAAATGATTCGGGGGCTGGAGCACATGACCTATGATGAGAGGCTGAGGGAGTTGGGTCTGTTTAGTCTGCAGAAGAGAAGAGTGAGGGGGGATTTGAGAGCAGCCTGTAACTGCCTGACGGGGGGTTCCAGAGAGGCTGGAGAGAGGCTGGTCTCAGTGGGGGCAGGTGGCAGAACGAGGAGCAATGGGCTCAGGTTGCAGTGGGGAGGTCTAGGGTGGAGATTAGGAAAAACTCTTGCCCTAGACGGGTGGGGAAGCGCTGGGCTGGGTTCCCTAGGGAGGGGCTGGAATCTCCGTCCCTAGAGGTGTTTGAGTCTCGGCTGGACACAGCCCTGGCTGGGCTGATTGAGTTGGGATTGGTCCTGCTTTGGGCAGGGGGCTGGACTTGGTGACTCCTGAGGGCTCTGCCCGCTCTAGGATTCACTTCCTCCACACCAGCCATGATTTGACAGGCCTCTCTCATATCCCCCCTTAGTCGTCTCGTTTCCAAGCTGAACTCTCCCAGTCTCATTTCTCTCTCCCCAGACGGGGCCGTTCCAGACCCTCATCGTTTGTGTTGCCCTTCTCTGAACCTTTTCCAACTCTACTATCTCTCGTTTGAGATGAAGCAACCACAGGTGCACACGGTGTTCAAGCTGTGGGCGTCTCATGCATTTATGGGAGACAATACGGTCTCTTCTGTCTTCTCTCTCTCTCTCAATGAGTCCCAACGTTCGGTTTGCTCTTGTGACGGCTGCTGCACATGGAGGGGATGTTTTGAGAATGATCCGTGATGGGTCTGTCTAGACTACGTGTCTCTGCCGACAGAGGCATGTAAAATAGGCTGCCCGACATAGTCAATGAAGCGGGGATTTAAATATCCCTGGCTTCATTAAAATAAAAATGGCCGCCGCGCTGTGCCGGCTCAGCTGATCGTCGGCACAGCGCGGCAGTCAAGATGCGGATTGGTCGACAGGGGAAGCCTTTGTCGACCGCTCCTTTAAACCTCGTTTCATGAGGCATAAGGAGCAGTCGACAAAGGCTTCCCCTGTCGACCGATCCGCGTCTTGACTCACCCGCTGTGCCGACAATCAGCTGAGCCGGCGCAGCGCGCCGGCCATTTTTATTTAATGAAGCCGGGGATATTTAAATCCCCGCTTCATTGACTATGTTGGGCAGCCTATTTTACATGCCTCTGTTGGCAGAGACACGTCTAGACAGACCCGATGACTCCAAGATCTCTCTGGAGTGGAACCAGCTCATTTAGTCCTGTCCTTGTATGCCTGTAGTTGGGATGATGTTTTCCAATGTTCATTGCTTTGCATTTATCTAATTGAATTTCATCCGCCATTTTGTTGCCCGGTCACCCAGGTTCGAGAGAGCCTTTTGAAGCTCTTCACAGTCTGCTGTGGACTTTACTGTCTTGAGCAGTTTGGTGTCATCTGCAGATTTTATCTCCTCCCCGACTCCTTTCTCCAGACCATTTTTGAATATGCTGAGTAGGATTGGTCCCAGGGTTCAACCCTGCGGCACCCACTAGTTAGCTCTCTCCATTGACCGTTTATACCTACCCGCTGTGTCCTGTCTTCTAGCCAGTTATCAGTCCATGAAAGGCCCTTCCCTCTCCATGGAATCATAGACTCTTGGGGCTGGAAGAGACCTCAGGAGTCATCGAGACCAACCCCAACTCAATCAACCCAGCCAGGGCTGTGTCAAGCCAGGACTTAAACACCTCTAGGGATGGAGATTCCACCCCATCCCTAGGGAACCCAGCCCAGTGCTTCCCCACCTGCCTAGGGAAAGAGTTTTTCCTAATATCCAACCTAGACCTCCCCCACTGCAACATGGGACCATTGCTCCTTCTTCTGCCATCCGTCACTACTGAGAACAGCCTCTCTCCAGCCTCTCTGGAACCTCCTGCAGGGAGTGAAAGATTCTTATGCTTTACAGAGGAAACATGAAACAAACCAAAGGAAGTTTTTCTTCACTCAGTGCACAGTTAATCTGTGGAACTCCTTGCCAGAGGATGTGGTGAAGGCGAGAACTTTAACAGGGTTCCAAAAAGAGCTAGATAGATTCATGGCAGTTAGGTCCA
Organism: Rafetus swinhoei; assembly: GCA_019425775.1. Taxonomy (NCBI): domain Eukaryota; kingdom Metazoa; phylum Chordata; order Testudines; family Trionychidae; genus Rafetus; species Rafetus swinhoei. The sequence continues at coordinate 1,818,480 of CM033447.1, forward strand.
TCAATGGCTATCAGCCAGGATGGGTAGGGATGGTGTCCCCGGCCTCTGTTTCTCTGGAGGTGGGTAATAGGGGAGGGATCACTTGAGGATTCCCTGTTGTGTTCAGTCCCTCTCGGGGCACCTGGCACTTGCTGCTGTGGGCAGACAGGACCCTGGGGTGATGGACCTTTGGTCTGACCCAGTCTGGCCGTTTTGATGTTCTTATGAAAGCAGAGAAAGAGCCTCCTTGCAGCCAGAGAGCCCCGTGCTCTAGCAAGGAGCCAGGCCTCCCCCCCCTCCCCCCCACCGGGCTTTTCTTGGTCACCCGCTCACAAGCGCCTTGCTGAGAACTGGAAACCCTTCCCCCGCCGCCCCCCCGAGAGGCTGAGCCCCCCCAGTATGACAGACACTTTGTATTTCTGGAGCAAGGGCTGCAGGTGCCTCCCGGTTCATTCAGTGGGGTCCCCCGGAGACGGCTGGGAATCGCCCCTTGGCAGTGGCCTGTCCAGCCAGCGTGGCTCAGAAGCCACGTGGCGCAGGAAGCACGGCCTGACGCCAGCAGGCTGATCAGGGACCGGCCCGGTGCAGACTAGCCCCAACCCCCTTCTGGCGCCCCACCAGCCCCACGCCCGCCTCGGGTGCTGCGGCTCAGCTTTGGGGGCTGAAATGCCCTTGGCGGGCGCCCGGCGGGTTCTAGCTTGTCTGCTCCTGCGCAGCTGTGAGACCGTCGCAGCCGAGCCCCCTCAGCCCACGCAGAGCCGGGGGACACGCCACGGGAGGGGCATCGACCGCGCAGTCGGCTGCGGGCATGTTCCCAAGGGCGGGGACGGGTCCATCCATTGCTCCCCTTCCCCGTTACAGTGCCCGGGACTCGCTGGCTTCTGCGGAGCGGCGTCGCACGCGCCAGGCTGGCACTGGTCCCTGGAGGGCGGCAGGTTTCCAGCTTCCTTTCTCGCCAGCCAGTTGCAGACCATGGTTGGTGCCACGACCCAACATGCAGCTAGAGTGCGGGCTGGGGGGCGGGGCTGAGGAGGGGCTTTGGGGTGCAGGAGGGGGCTCTGGCTGGGGGGGGCAGGGCTGGAGCAGGGGGGCTTACCTGGAGCAGCTCCCACTCAGCAGTTCAGTGGGGGGCTAAGGCAGCTTCCTGCCCCTCCTGGCCCCGCAGACCAGCTGTGCCCAGAAGCAGCCGGCCACAGGCTCCCTGCCGGTGGGAGGGCGGCGCTAGTGCTGGGTGCAGGGGCAGTGCCCGAGCCCTGTGCGCTCCCTCCCCCACCTGGGAGCTGGGCCTGCTGCGGCCGCTTCTGGGGCGCAGCGCAGTCTGCGGGGCCAGGACTGGCAGCAGCTGCCTTAGCCCCCCCACTGCTCCCCTGGTCCCCCTGCAGCACCGAGCCCAGGGCCCGACATCCCGCCCCCCAGCACCGGGTCGCGGCCCATCTTTAGAAACCCTGGGTTAGTGCATCTCCTCTCAACGCCCGGTAGCGAAGGCGGACGAGCCGGGCAGCCCTCGGGAAGCTCGGGCCGAGGCCTGAGGCTGTGCCGATGGCGCGGGCCGGAGAGACGCTGTCAGACAATGCGCTGAGCGGCTGTTTGATTTGATTTCACTTCGAATTCTTGCGCCCGGGGCTCTGTCTGCCACGCCTGGGAGTTAATCCCCACGCCGGCGCCGGCGCCAGCCTGCCTCAGCACTTCTGGGGTTGCTGGGCGAAGCTGCGTGCTGCGAGCTTGTGAAACTCTTTTCCATTTTAATTAGGACGAGCACTTGGAAAATGATGCAGCGCCTTATCGAGGCGAGGCGCCTCATCTCCTTGGGGGAGTGGCAGCCGCTTTCCCTCGAGGCAGCGCAATGGAGCCGTCCGTGCCAGCGCCCTCGGGAAGGCCCGTGGGATTAACTGGGGGGTGACTTGGTGTGCGAGGCGCTGGTCTGTGCCAAATCTGGGCCATGCTGAATGAGTCGTTGCGGAGAGAGGAGTGGAAATCTAATCCCCCCGTGGTCCTGGAGCCGGCCGGCCCGTCAGCTTCGCCGGCTGTGTGCGGGCCTCGGCGGAGCCTGGGGAGCGCGAGCGCGTGGGCACCACACTTGGCAAGTTTTCGGCACGAGGAGGGCCAGGGTTCCCCGGTGCGAGCACTCGCCCCCACTCAGGGTGCAGGGTGTGCCCCGCCAGTAGGGAGCTGCGCACACAGCACTCGCTGTGCCGGGTGGGACGTGCATTGGCCCTGGCTGGAGCGGGACGGGACAGGAGAAGGAAGGGGGGTTCGTTGTGCCCCCCTTGTGCCAGGGCTGGGCACAGTCACGCCCCATACAAAATACTAGAAACGGACAGTGAGGGGCGGTAGAAGCTCAGGGTCTCCCTGCCCCGCCCGTGCCAATGCGATCGCACCACCCCCACCAGCGTGCTCGGCACGGCCTGGCCCCGGTGCAGAGCCCAGAGGGCGTCCCCAGGGCAGGCAGGGGGGGGTGTTGCCTTGTGCGTGTTGCAGACTCCCGGCACAGTGAGCTGTTGGCTAGTCCGGGAGCGCACCAGTGCGGGCCGGCCTGGCGCTGTGCGGTACGTGGGGGGAGGCAGCCTTGGGACCCGCCGTATCTCTTCTTTCCCTCCCGCCACCCGGCAGCAGCCTGGCTGGGTGGCCTCGTGGCCCGGGCCCCGGTGCGGGGGGATGTGTGCAGCCCGGGTAGGAGGGTCGCTCCGAGCCCGTCGGATGGAATTGCCCCGGATTCTGAGCAGATCTGCTGCTCCCCGGTGGTGGCGCTTTCCCTGGGTGGAGTGGGAGGGCGTGCGCGGCGCCTAGGCCCTGGGGGCGTGGGAAGCAAATAGCTAAGAGCGCGGGGGCGGCAGGGGAAGCACGTGCTGGAGAGCTGCGTTCTAAGCCCAGCGCCTCCCCCAGCACCCTGCCTGCCGCCGCGTCCCCCTGCCCAAGGGTCGCACAGCGCCACGGAGCCGGGCCCGCCTGGCGTTTAGCGAGCTCGAGCCTGGTGCGGGACCCTCCTTGGGGCTGAGGGTCAGACCGAGGGGCCTGGGCGGCGCCGGCGGCGGGGAGCCCTGAATCGGAGCAGCAGGGCGCCGGGGCGGAGCGCAGACACGTGTGCGCGGTGCCCGTGGCTCTGTGGGACGCAGCCAAGCCCCCCCGCGCCTGGGTCAGGCATTCCCGCCGGCGGCCCCTTGCTCCCAGCCCGGCGGGTTCTTGGCTAGCGCCTGAGCCAGGGCGGCGTTCCCTCCCTCCCGGCCGGGCCCCGGCGCTGATGCCCCCTCTGCCGCCTCCCGCAGGTGCTGGAGGTCGTGCGCTCCAACTACGACACGCTCACCCTCAAGCTGCAGGACGGGCTGGATCAGTACGAGCGCTACTCAGAGCAGCACAAGGAGGCGGCCTTCTTCAAGGACCTGGTGAGCTGCCCTCCGGCCCAGCCCCCCCCGTGCTTTGACACGGCCCCGGGGCCTTCCTCTTCTCCGGGAAGGGGTTGGGTTCGGGCCCCTCTTCCTGGGAGATGGGGCGCAGTGGGTTTCAACGGGGCTTGCAGGTCTCCCCGATCCCCCGTTGAGCATGGCCTGGCCCGAGCCCCCCCAGGCCGGCAGCCGGTGGCGCTGTCTCTGCCTGCCCGCTGGGAGGGTGTGTGCAGCATGTGACGAAGGGCCTGCCAGGCCTTGGACCGGGCAGAGCGCCGTCACCGCTGCGATAGGGTCTCAAGCATGTGGCTGAGCAGGACCCGGAGCCCTGCCAGACCACTGGTCCCCCCCCATGTGGGGATTGAACCCACAGGGAAGGGGAGAGGTGGTCTGGTTTCCCCACAGAAGCGCACGGGGGAGGAAGGGTGGTGATCACGCCAGCAGGACCCAGACAGGATGAGACCCCTGGGTGGGTGTCTCCGTGAGCTGGGCCCACTCCCCAGGGGCTGGGCCTTTGGGGCCCCGCTCCTCCCGGCAGCCTGCACCATGCCGGATTGTCTCTGCCAGGGGCCTCTTGGCCTGCCCTCCTTCACTGCTGAGCTGCTGTCCAGCAAGCTCTGTCCCCGCGGACCAGTGCCTGCTCCAGCCCGCCCCATCACACGCCTCCCCTCTGCCGCCCCTTCTCCAGCACGCGTGCCTGGCTCCGGCTCCCCTCCGCGCCGGGTTACTGACTCGCCCCCTTTGGCCGCTCTCCCCTGAGCCTCAGCCTCGCTGGGGGTCCGGCATGGACGCGGTGCCGAGATCAGAGCCCACTTCACCCACTCCCTGTCCCCGCACGGCGGCCCCAGCTTGACAGGGATCTGAGGACAACTTTCCGCCGTCGGCAGGGCCTGGCAAGCTCGTCCCTCCTCGCTCAGCGCTGCCCTCCATGCTGTACTCCGGCAAGCGCGGCGAGAGCTGGGCTGCCAGCGTGACCCCTTCTCTCCGCCGCGAGGCGGCCAGGCAGCCTGGGCGGGGGCCCTTCCCCTCTCCTGGCCACCCGACCACGCTCCCGCTGAGCGCAGCTCGGCAGCGCCAGGCCCGGGTCCCCACCCCAAGCCTCGCAGCTCGCACTGGACTGGTCCGGGGGGTCCACCGGGGATTCGGCCCCTGAGCCGGAGAAGGGGTTCCCGAGCTGCAGCCTGGACTCCCGGAGCTGAGCCCGGGTCCCAGCGCCAGAGGTTGGGGGCAGTCAGCTGTTTGGCTCCCCTGTGTCCCCACTGACAGGCCGTCTGCCCCCGGCCCCCGGTCACGAGGCCTGCTGCTGCAGTGGAAGGGGGTGGGGACGTGCCCCTCTCGCCGGCTGCTACCCCCGGGTCTCCAGGGCTGGGGTGGCAGGTGGCAGTTTGACCCACAGTGATGCTGCTCACTCCAGTCGCTCAGACGCCAGAGGAGAGCTGCAAGTGCGTGTTCTCGGCTGGACACGTGCTCTCCTCTTTCAGGGCCCGATCCTGCAGGATGGGCCCCTGTGGTCCCAGCTGCTGAACCAGCGTCCCAGAGGCAGTGGCAAGTCAGTGCCGTGGGGGGCTCATGTCTCCTGCCCCACTTGCGGCCCCCACGGGTCCAGTGGCTGCTTGTCCTTTAGCCACAGGCTTTGGCCATCTGAAAGTCCTTGAGCTCCGCGCTCCACTGTACGTGAACAGAGCAAGTGCTGGTGTGAACGCCTCACAGGGGGGAATCTGGGCAGTCAGCGTCCCGCAAGGGGCAGAGTTAAGGGGATGTAGGTGCCCTTTCTGCTCCCCTCCGCTCTCGGGAAGGGTTGGGTTTCGTGCAGACCCCCCTGAATGCTAAGTGTTCTGGGTTTCTAATGTCCCGGGAGAGCGTGGTCGGGTACATGTGATTTCCCCCCCCACCCCCCCCTGCTGGGCAGCCAATGCACAGGCTCACTGTGTCTCTAAGGGGTGAATCCGCCTGTGCTCCTGGCTCCGCGTGGTCAGGCCCTCCCCGGCTGAAGCGCCCGGGGCAGGTCAGTCGGCGCCCAGCGGAGGGGCGGCGGCTCCAGTCCCGGCAGGGGCGTCTGGCTGAAACGGCTTCTTTCTCTCCGCCAGGTTCGGTCCATCAGCGTCAACGTGCGGCGGACCCTGGCCTTCAACACGCTGAGCCAGGAGGTGCTGCTGAAGGAGTTCTCCACCATCTCCTGAGCCGGAGCCGCCCGTCTCGGCGCAAAGGCGGTGGAGCTGCGGGGTGGCTGGCGCGTTTGCGGGGCGCCTGGCGGCCGAGCGTTGGATTCCCAGCGCGCGCCTTCCTCCGGACTTGGCTCCAGAGAGCCTCGCCCCCTGGGGCGCCAGGACGCTGGGCGTGGCTGCGGCTCCGGCCGAGGACGAGCGGAGAGTCCCCTGCAGGGAGGCACGAGAGCAGTGCAGTGAGCGGTGCGGAGCTGGGGCTCTTTCCTCCCCCAAGCACGGCCTGGGCGAGATCCTGCCCCTCGCTCTGGCCAGGCCGCCTGCCTCTGGCCGCCCCCGGGCCGCCCACCCCATGCTCTGCCCCCAGCCTGGGCGTTCAGGGGCCTCCTCACACCCACTTCCCGGCCACGCGGCTGAGTCGCTCTGGCCCACGCGGCACATGGCGAGTGTGTGCTGCAGGGGCCAGTCCCGCTGGCGCCCGCCTGGCCTGGTCCTGGGACTCACATAGCTGGCCATGGCCCCTGGCAGCCAGCAGGGCAATTGGTTGCCGTGGCTTTCGCTCTGCTCTGGCCTCAGGCCGGCGCTGTCACTAGGGCGCCCGGGGCAGGCGGGGGGAGCAGGACCGTCTCCCTTCCCCCCCACATTGCCCTGCAAAGGCTCTGCCCTTGCCACAACCCATCCCTGGGGCTGGCCAACGTCTCCCCCCCAAACATCTCCCCAGGGACTGAGGGGCCCACTGGAGGCTGGGCCCCACCTGCCTCTGCACCAGCGAGAGTAGGAAGGGGTAGTTCATCGGCTGGCCCCAGCTCCAGCCTCCCCAGGCGCTTCCAGTGTCGCCCCGCGGAGAACGGGCCGCAAGCGCTCCCCAGGCCTGGCTCATGTCTCTGCTCAAGCTCCCTCTGCCCTGGGTCCCAGGCTGGGCACTGGCTGCTGGCCGGGCGATGCCGCCCTGCCCTCTGCCACCCTGTGCCGTGGGGCTGGGCCCTGGTCCCGCTGCACCCTCAGTTCTCCGGAGCCGTCTGGCAGCAGGGAGCCGGCTCCGGAGCCCCGGCCAGCACGCCAGGGCCTGCAGGACACCCGGCCCGGGAGACACGCTGCCCTGGGCTGGCTCCTGCCGCCTGCACCGAGATCAGCGGGGCCTGGTGTGGCGCGGAGCCAGCCTGCGGTGCCAGGCGTCACCAGCCCCAGCACTGGCCGGGGTCTCTGCCGAGCTCATAGACGGGAATGTTCCCCTCCCCTGAGCGGGGGGGCAGGGCCCCAAGCACATCCCCACGGGCTGGGCCCCGCTGCGTGGCAGGAGTGGGGCAGTGCCAGGCTCAGAGCATGCCCGAGAAGCCACCCCGCCACCTCCCATCCCTAGGCCGGGTTCTCCCTCGTCACTGCGGGGCCAGGCCGAGCCCCACCCCACCTCTGCCAGGCTGGGCTGGGGTTAGAGCCCAGCTGCAGTATCCCTGGGGCTGGCAGCCCCCCTGCCCAGCCCACCCAGGCTGAGCCACGCAAGTGCGGCTGGAGGACTGACCGGAGCTGCAAGGCGGCAGTGTGGCTGCTGTGCTCGGCGCTGTACACGTTGCTGCGACACCCGCCTCAGTCCCTGCTCTCCGCTGCGTGGGGTGCCCGGGGTCCCGGCCGCCTGTGCCCGGAGCAGAACTAGCTAAACACACTGGAGCTGGCTGGGGCTGCCCAGGTCCCTGAGTGCCCTGACAAAGCTGCTGGGAGCGCCGGATGCCAAGAAATCCCGGGCTGGGGCAGTCTCAAGGGCTCGCTCGAGCGGGGCCCAGCTGCCCTTGCCCGGTGCCTGAAGCCGGCTTGCCGCGAGGAGCCGTGCCAGGCTCGTGTGCAGCTGCAAACCCGGCCTGAGGGGCAGGATTCCAAGGGGCTGCACCAAGTGGAGTAAATTTTGTTCTGGCTAATTTATGGCCCGGTCCTCCCCAGACAGCGTGTTCCTGAGCCGCCGCCGTGGGGACGGAACCGATCGCCGGCGGCAGGCAGGCAGGGAGACAAATACCTTAAAACATAATGACCTCCTCTTGGCGAGAAATGGCGTTTGAGCGGAATGTGGCTGGAGATATTAAACATTGATTTTGAAGCACCCTGGGGTTTCTTTGTATCAATTTTCCTTCCCTGCTTCCTACAGGGTCCATTTTTCATGCACGACTGGGAGAGTTTGCACGCTGCGGGAACTTGTCTTCTCGCACAGCCCTCCCCAGGCCGTGCCCCCATCCCTTCGGGGAAACAAGGCCGGGGCCATCTCGGGGGCACCAGGCGTCCCCACCTCCACAGGGCTCCCCCGAAGGGAGCCTGGAAATGGCTCCGCGCTGGTCGGCTGTGTACAGGAACAAACGCTCGGGGCGGGTGCTCTGCCAGGGGAGGTGGGGGATGGGTTCAAGTCAGCAAAGTTAACATGAGAACGGCCAGGCTGGGTCAGACCAAGGGTCCATCCAGCCCAGGGGCCTGTCTGCCCACAGTGGCCAGTGCTAGGTGCCCCAGAGGGAGTGAACAGAACCGGGGATCATCAAGCGATCCATCCCGTCGCCCATTTCCAGTGTCTGACAAACAGAGGCTAGGGACACCATTCCTACCCATCCTGGCTAACAGCCATTGATGCACCTAACCTCCATGAATCTATCCAGCTCTTTTTTGAACCCTCTTAAGGCCCTGGTTTTCACCACATCCTCCGGCGAGGAGTTCCACAGATTGCCTGTGCACTGTGTGAGGAAAAACTTCCTTTGGTTTGTTTTAAATCTGTGCCCTGTTCATTTCACTGGGTGACCCCTAGTTCTCATGGGAACAAGTAAATCACTTTCCTTATTCACTTTCTCCACACTGCTCATGATTTTATAGACCTCTCTCCTGTCCCCAGCCTGGCTGTCCCTGGGGGAGTCTTGGGCCAGCTCAGCGGGGCTCCGGCTGAGTCCAGCTCTTGCTCCCATTGCAGGGTGAGATCGGCAGGCACCTCGCTCGGTGGGTCACGGCACGTCCCCCCTGTCGGGCTGTGACTGCTCCGGCCCCACCCACGTGGGGTCTGCAGGCCCGGGCCCAGGCGGCCAGCGGGAGAGGGCTGGTTAGCCCGTCAGTGTCTGGGGACCGCACATGGCTCTGCAGCCCTGGGCGCGGAGCAGCAGCAGACGTTCCCCGCGGGGCGGGGGCGTTGTGGGCACAGCGCCTGGGGGAGCAGACGGGGCTGTGGGTGCTCTGAGCGGGCAGGTGGCGGTTCAGAGCGTGCGGCCCTGGCGCCCCGCTCCCCCGGAGTCCCTCCGACATGGCTTTTCCCCTGCCCCGCTGGCCGGCAGGGGCATCCCAATGTGCCCAGGGGGCTGGGACTGCCTGGCCCTGGCCTTTGACCCCACGCTCGCCCCCCCTCCCCCATGAGGGGGTTCCCCCGGCCTCTCCCCACCAGGCCCATTCCAGCCGTGGGCTGCCTACAGCTGGCAGGAAGGGCCAGGTGACGGGAGCCCCTGGAGCCCTGCGGGTCCTTCCCTCGTTAGCGCTCGCGCTGCCAGCCGGTTCCAGCGCCGCAGACCGGCTCCGGCGCCGGGGGGCCAAGGAGCCCAGCTGAGCTGAACAGGGCGTGAGCCCTCGTGCCAGCCAGCCACGGGCTCTCCTAGCTCCAGCGCAGGCTGCTCGCCCGAGCCTGGCGCCTTGGCTCCTGCAACGTCAGGGCAGACGGGGCCAGACATCGGGCTTGTGCTTGGCACCCGGGAGCTGCCTCCATCTGTGCGGGGGCTCTAATGCCTCCGTGTTTATACCAGGCGCCTCGCTCCCGGGCCCTGTTGTCTGCTCTGCGCCGGCTTGTGCCGGAACATCGCGCTGTGTGTGTCCTGCGCCGCGGGCCAGCAGGCGGGCAGCCCGGCACAGGGCGCTCTGTGCGTGCGTGTGTGTGTCTTGCAACCAGTCCCTGTGTGTGTGTGTGTGTGTGTGTGTGTGTGTGTGAGCTGCTCCCTGTGTGTCTCACAGCCAGCCCCTCTGTGTGTGTGTCTGTCTCTCAGCTGGTCCCTGTGTGTGTGTCACAGCCAGTCCCTCTGTGTGTGTGTCTCAGCTGATCTCTGTGTGTGTGTGAGAATCAGTCAGTCCCTGTGGGGGTGTCTCTCTTTCACACAGCCAGTTCCTGTGTGTGTGTGTGTGTGTGCGTGCGTGTGCGTGCGTGCGTGCACCAGTTTCTGAGTATGCGAGGGGAGATGTCACAGCCGGTTCCTCTGTGTGTGTGTTTGTGTGTGTGAGAGAGAGAGAGAGAGAATCAGTCAGTCTGTCCCTCTGGGGCTTTCTGTCTCTTTCACACAACCGGTTCCTCTGCGTGCATGTGTGTGTGCGTGTGTGTGTGTGTGTGTGTGTGTCAGTCAGTTTCTGGGCATGTGAGGGGAGGTGTCACAGCTGGTGGCTCTGTGCGGGGGGGTGCCCCAGCCAGGGCGCGGGAGTGTGCAGGTCTCACACGCAGCCCCACTGAGATGGGGGCCCCAGGGTGCTTGTACCAACCAGCCCTGTGTCCGTGCCAGGGCTTTGTGGCCCCAAAGACAAGGGCTGCTGGGACCCGGTGCCTGGGCCCCTGAGCAAACAGCGCCCGGTGGGGCTGCGGGGACCAGCCAGGGCTTCCCCGCCTCCTGTCACCGTCGGCGGGGCCCTTGCAGCCGTGGCACCGGCAGAGCGCCCGCAGGGAGCCGGCGTGGCCGCACCCAGAGCAGCACGGCCGTGTGGACGTTCTGCGGCGTGGGGGGATCGCCCGGCACTGCGGTTCACGCGCCCCGAGCAGAGGGACGACTCCGCCCATTGGCCTAGACCTGTCTGCTCCAGGGCTGGCTCATAGGATGTTTCCTGCCCGGGTGAGTCCCCGGGTAGCCTGCCCCGGTCTGGCCAGGCCAGCTGGTCCCCGTGTGCCCCGGCACAGCCAACGCACCGCGCCGTGCAGAGCGATTAGCAGCTAATTACTGAGCCCCCCTCTCCAGCGCTGCTCCCCGGGCGGGCTGCTTTCGCGGCGACGGCGTGTGGGAGCGGCACGACGTGAGCTGAGCCGGTTCGGCTCCGTTAACTCCTGCTGCATCCACACCCAGCAAGGCAGCTGCCTTCCCCGGGGCTCTGCGCTGTGCGGGCTGGCCAGACCCGGCTGGGGTGGATGGGCCTTAGCTTCATTGGGGTGAATGGGCCGTAGGTCCATTGGGATGAATGGGGCCAGACCCCGGTTGGCGTGAATGGGCTGTAGATCTGCTAGAGTTGAAATGAAGCTGCGACCAGGGACCCCTGCTGCCTCCAACCGTCACAACCAACCCGTGCTCCCCCTCCACCCGCAGAAGGGGCAGGTTCTTGTGAAAGGTGAGGGCTGGGCTCTTGGTGCCCTCTGAGGCACCCCGGAAGCCCTAACTCTTTTCCTCCATGTGCAGAATAAATGTTGTTCTGTGCACTGAGGCATGTGCACCACCAGGAGAAGCACCTGCTGCCAGCGCTCTGCTCATCAGCTGGGCAGCACCTGAATCTCCCTGGGCGGCTGCCCAAGCACTCAGCTTCCTGGGAACTCTGGCCAGGGGGTCAGGCTGTTCTCAGCCTGCCTTGTCACAGCCTGCATGGAGCTTGCTGTGTTCACCGTGGCCTGCAAGGGGCCGGGGCTGGGCCAGGCCCGCTGGGATTGAACCCGCGCTCTGTGGAGGGAGGACTAGCCACAGGATGCTCGGGGCAGCTCAGCCACTCTGATTCGTTCACACCGGCTGGCGGAGCCGCCCAGCCTTCTCTCGCCACCGAGCCCGGGTTCAACTCCCGGCTGGCCTCTGGGATATCCCACCGTATCCCAGGGTAATGCGAGACCAGCCTGTGTGCTGCTGCCCTCCACTGGATGGCATCACAACTGCTCAGCTGTGTGTCATGGGCCCTATACTGCTAACAGCTCCTGAGCCTGTGGTTGGGAGCAGGAGGCTCTGGGCGGATGACAGCCCGGCCGGCCGCAGTGCAGTGAGGAAGGGGAGTCCCTAGGCTGGCTTGGAGCAGGTGGTTTATTTCGGCCGGAGGGATCCCAGCATGCCCTGCCCTGGGGAGTGGTGTCTCTGGCCTGCCCTCACGTATGCAATGACGGTGCTAGCCCTCCCAGCCAGCAGAGCCACGACCCCCGTCACCAGCACCGCACCGGCCTCGCACCACGAAACCTCCCCCTCGTGCAGAAGGGACCTGGTGCTGCAGCACCGTGCCTGGGGGCCAGCGGGCCCTTCAGCAAGTAGGAGTGAGCCGCTCCCACGGCCTTGAGCTCTGGGGCAGGCCCTGAGCGTCAGAGCAGCCAGACGGCGTCAGACCCGAGGCCCGTCCGGCCCCGGGTCCCGTCCGCCCACAGCGGCCAGTGCCAGGTGCCCCAGAGGGAATGGACAGAACCGGGAGCCATCCAACTTCCTGCCTCTCCGGGGGGTTACACACGGGAATAAATCGCCTGGGGGGTTGTGGAATCTCCATCCCTGGAGATAGTTAAGAGCAGGCTGGACAGACCCCTGGCAGGGATGGCTAGACCAGTGGTTCCCAAACTTTTCCACATCATGCCCCCTTTTTGATTTTTGAGAAACCCTCATGCCTCCCCTCCCCCCAAAATAGCAAAACTTGGGGTGGGATTGACAGGGGTGTGTGGCTGGGTCGCTTCGCGCCCCCCTTGGAATTTCTTCACTCCCTCAGGGGGGCACGCCCCCCCCAGTTTGGGAACCCATAGGCTAGATGGTGTTTGGTCCTGCTGGGAGGGCAGGGGGTTGGACTCAACTCTCAAGGGCCCTGCCAGTTCTAGTGTTCTGTGATTCTATAAGTGATCCCTCCCCCGTTGGCCGTTCCCAGCCCTGACAAACAGGCTAGAGACAGGCTAATAATAGCCATTGATGGACCTAACTTCCATGAATGTATCTCATTCTTTTTTGAACCCTGTTAAAGTCCTGGTCTTCACAACGTCCTCTGGCGAGGAGTTCCACAGGTTGACTGTGCGCTGCGTGAAGAAAAACTTCCTTTGGTTTGTTTGAAACCTGCTGCCTATTCATTTCATTGACCCCTAGTTCTTGTGTTACAAGTTAATACTCTTCTTTATTCGCTTTTCCCACATCAGTCATGATTGTATAGACCTCTGTCAGATCCCGCCCCGCCAGTCTCCTCTTTTCCAAGCTGACAAGTCCCCGTCTCTTTAATCCCCCGTCATACGGGACCTGTTCCAAACCTTTCATCAAGCACCAGCTCCCGCCCAGCCCGAAACAGCGTCTCCCCTTCCCCCGCCTGGGAGTGCAGCTTGCATGGCTGCTGCTTGTCCTGCACTGACCAGGGCCCGGGGTAATTGCTCTCGCCAAGGGCTGGGGCCCTTAATTCCAGGCCCAGCTGGGACCGGCGCAGCAAATTGATTTTCAATCCTTCTCAGCTGTCGCCAGGACAGATCTTGGCAACGCACACCGGCTGCAGGAGAAGCAGGACTCCCCCCAGCCCGGCAAGCCCCCAAGCCCAGTGAGCCCTGCTCTGCCCCCCATCACGCCTCCCACCCTGCTCACCCACCGGCCTCCCCTGGCCCAGCAGGGGGCGCTCTGCGGGAGATGCTGCTGCCTGGTGCCAGAGGCTGGGGCGTCCCTTCGTTCAGCCAAGCGGGAACCCCCAGATCCCGCCTGCGTGGGCTTGTTAATGATGCTGTGGCGGGTTTCTCGCCCCCGTCTGCCTTGCTGAGCGCTAGGAATTGAGGCAGGGGCTGTACAGCCCCTTGGCCCTGTCCACACTACTTCTCCGGGCAGACTCCGTGGCTGTCATCTTAGCACACGCGGCAGCATGTGTTCCAAGTCAGGGCTGCTGCTCGGGTGTGAAATGCAAATGTCTCTGTAACAGGCGACAGCACCGTTTAATGGGTCCCGGCGTTTACGCGGGCAGGCGTGAGCGGTCGGCGGGCACAGGCCGAGTGTGCACGGATCCGATTGTGACTGGGTTTCTAGGGCTGGTGCAATGGCTTGGAAGCTCTCGCTTCCCGGATGGAAGCGCTTCCTTCAGGTCACGTTGCCTGGGGGAAGGGATTTTAAATACATCCATAAGAACAGCCAGACTGGGTCAGACCAAAGGTCCATCCAGCCCAGTGTCCTGTCTGCCCACAGCGGCCAGTGCCAGGTGCCCCAGAGGGAGTGAACAGAACAGGGAATGATCAAGCGATCCAGCCATCCAGCTCCACCCTCTGACAGACAGAGGCTAGGGACACCATTCCTTACCCATATTGGCTAATTGCCATTAATGGACTTAACCTCCATGAATGTATCTAGTTCTCTTTAAAAGTAACAGGGACTTTTAAACCCTGTTACAGTCCTAGCCTTCACAGCCTCCTCAGGCAAGGAGTTCCACAGATTGACTATGCGCTGTGTATATCCAGCATCAGTCACAAAAGGTTTATGGCTCGTTTCAGAGGGACCTTACTCATGGCGCTAACCCCAGGTGTAAGTTCCCAGAGAGACTCTTTGGGCTGGGAATCCTCCTGCCCCGTTTCAGATTTTTTAGCAGCAGAAATTGGGGCTCCAGCAGGGCTCCTGATGTCCTGCCACGGTGAGACTGCAGCGGGCCGGCCGGCCTGCTGTGACGTACCCTCCTCTGCCCACGGCAAAGGAGTCTTGGGGTTTGCCCACACGACATCTGGGCAACTTCTTTTACCCAGGCCGATTGCTTCTCCCCAAAAGGCCCACTCTGGGGGAATGAAGTAGTCACAGAGTCAGGCAATTCAGCAAGCAGTGCTGGCTCCCAAAACAGAAAGAAAAAAAATCAAATGGCAAACGGTTTTGGCTTTTTGTTTGACAGACTTTTCACGTCAGAACGCGCCTAAATGTAATTCAGACCCCCCAATAAACATCAGAGCAGCCAGATGGGGTCAGAGCAAAGGTCCATCTCACCCAGGATCCTGTCTGCCAATAGTGGCTGATGCCAGGTGCCCCAGAGGAAATGAACAGACCAGGGCAATTATTGAGTGATCCACCCCGTCGCCTATTCCCATCCCTGACAATCAGGTGAGGGACACCGTCCCTGCCCAGCCTGGCTAATAGCCATCGATGGACCTAACCTCCATGGATTTATCTAGCTCTTTGAGCCCTGTTATAGACTTGACCTTCGCAACATCCTCGGGCAGGGAGTTCCACAGGTTGACTGTACTGTGTGAAGAAATACTGCCTTTGGTTTTAAACCTGCTGCCTATTAATTTCATTAGGCAGCCCCTAGTTCTTGTGTTACAAGAAGGAAATAACACTTCCTTCTCTACTTTACACCAGTCTTGCTTTTGTAGGCCTCAACCATAGTCAACTCCTTACCAAGCTGAAAAGTCCCCGTCCCTATTAAAAATGTTGCAGCCTTAGCCCGGCACTGAAGAACTGACCTTTTGGGGCGGCTCTAAGGAATGGCTCGGTCAATCCCAAACCATGTTTTTTAATTGGTGGGTTGGTTCAACCACTGAACCAAGGCTGGGTTCTTTGCCCGGCCCCGTCCATCCTGCAGCCCCTGGTGGGGTAGCTCCGAGCTGCATGCATCCAGGGCTGGGTGGTGACACGCACCGGGCGGGAAATGGGGAGGAACCCAGCCCGCCCAGCTTGGCACGGCAGCAGCGGCGGGTGGGAGGAGGCTGTAAGGGATGGGCACCGGGACGTTGGCTCCGACGGGTCTCTGCACTGGAGCCCTGGGGCAGTAAATCTTGGTCTCTCTGAAGTGGGGCATGAAAGGAGCTGGCTGCGTGATGTGCCTGGAGGCTCCTGCTCCTAGCCCTGGGTGGGCCTGGAAGCCAGTGGCTGCCACGTGCCCACGGGGCTGGCCCCACGCCGGCTGCTGGGCCCCACGCGGGCGTCAGAGCTGAGTGTGCACCGGCGCCACGCTGCGGGGGGGCGGCTGGGGCAGTCGCCCCTGTGGGGTCTTTAAACCAGGTTTCTTCTTGTCTCTTTCCAGGGGAAAGTTTGGCCATTGTTGCCCGGGTCCCATGGGTGCCCTGAGGTGGGCGTGTTGGCTGCCAGAGTCTGCACCGAGTCCCAGCCCCCTCCCCATGGCTGTGCCCTGCGCAAATTACTGGGACCAACTCCTGGGAGTCCAGGCTTGGCCGGGGGAACCTGCTGACGGACGCCTCCCTGCGCTCAGACACCAGGAGAGAGATCGTGCCACACGCCAACACCAGCCCTCCTGGTCATACGTGCACACGTGTTAGCAGCACATCCAGCATGCACACGTGTTAGCGGCGTGGGCAATGTGCACATGTGTTAGTGGTGTGGCCAACGTGCACACGTTTTAGCGGCACGGCCAGCATGCACACGCGTTAGCGGCACGGCCAGCACGCACACGTGTTAGCGGCACATCCAACGTGCACATGTGTTAGTGGTGCGGCCAGTTCGCACACATGTTAGCGGCACGGCCAACGTGCAAAGGTTAGTGGCGTGGCCAGCACACACGTGTGTTAGCGGCATGGCCAGTGTGCATACGTGTTAGCGGCACGGCCAGCACGCACACGTGTTAGCGGCACGGCCAGCACGCACACGTGTTAGCGGCACGGCCAGCACGCACACGTGCTAACGGTGCAAGCTAATGGCTGAGATACCTGCTCGGTCAGCTCCCAAGGTGTCTATGCTGTGTCTCCTCAGGCCCTGGTGACTTGCAGGCATCTAACTTCTCTCAGTCGTTTTGAACTTGTTCTTTTCCCAGTTCAGCCTCTGCCCTTCCCCGGTGCTCACTGCCACTCGCTGGTACCCGTCCAGTCATCGCCAGCCGCCCTGGTGACGCCCGAAACACAGACGTCATTCCGCATTTCTGCCACAGCCACGTTTTCTGTCGCTGTCCTCCCGCGCTGAGCAATGGGCCTACCCTGTCCTTGGTCTTCCTCTGCCGGGGATGTATTTATAGCCAGTTTCCAGCGAGACTCGGCTGCTTCTGTGCCTTGGCCTCTCTCGTCGTCCCCGCGCCCTTGGGTTGGTTGGTTACGTTTTGCCTTTGCCATCTGAACTTGTTCCCACTTTCTGTAGGACGCTGGGGTTTCAGACCAGTGAGCTCCCCGGGGAAGCCGGCTGGTGTGGTCCCTTCCTGCGCAGGGGGACGGCTCGCTCTGGTGCCTGCTGTAATAACGTCTCCTTGGGGAACTCTGGAACTGGTCTTCCCCTTACCTGCCTCCCACAGGGCTGGCCCCGAGTCTGCACATCCACTGTCTTTGTTGTGCTCGCCCGCCCGCCCCTGCCTTGGACTCACGAGCTCCATGATTTCACCCAAGCTGCCTTCCACGTCCAAGCCTCGCCCAGCTGCGCCCTGGCAGGGCGGCGGGACTGGCCCAGGGGTCTGGCCAGGTCCGTAGGTACGGGGAGCCAGTTCCCGCGGCCCACGCCCTAGGAAGTGTGTTGTGACAAGCTTACTGGCCTGCACGGGGCCCCCATACAGAGGTGGCTGTAGGGGACGGCGGGGGAATCAGCCCCACAGCCAGTCTCGGGGTGTGTTACAGAGACTGCCGGCTTCTGCGGAGCCAGGGAAGCGGAGGGCCTGGGTGGCCAGTGGGCGGCAGGTCTGCCCGGAGTCCAGAGCCCACGGTCTCCTATGCAGGCTGCTCCGCTGCCCACAGATCTGCCGTCCCCACGCCGACAGCCCCATCGGTCTGTGCGCCCCGCGCTGCCCCACGCCGGCAGCCCCATTGGTGCAAGAGGCCTGGTGAGGCCGTGCCCTGCCGACCCCAGGAGCACAGGGTGGACGTGTAACACCAGCTCGGTGACTGCAGGGGCTGTACGTCAATGTGACTGAGGGCGAGTGAATTGCCTAGTGCAGCCTTCCCCCAAGCATGCGCCTTGCGAGGCCCCGCGCAGGACAGAGCCGTTCCCTGGTGGGACGTGCCGGGCTCCGGCCGAGGGGGAGGACCTGCCCCACGGGGAAGGTCCAGCGACACCAGGCAGACTAGAGTTGAACTCTGGGTGCCGGCAGGGCCCTGGGAGGAAGGGGTGGGGCTAGCCACCCCCAGCTGATGGTTCCCACGCTGGCCACGAGCCAGGGCACTGTCCGGCCCATGTGGCGTTCCCACCCAGCACCTGGTGGCTGAGAGCGAAGCACCGAACTCGGCCAGGGTGGGTCCGTGCCTGGCTCCGGGCAGCCGCCCGAGTCGCTGACAGCGCCTGTGCCGATCCGAGTGTTCCCGCCCTGGTTTGGCGCCAGCGGGGTGCTGCCTAACCCCCGCCGGAGAGTGGAGGAACAGGGCAGGCAGGTCGCTGCCCCATCTCCCCTTCCTCATCCCGGCTGGTCGCTCGGTTCCCATCCCCCGTCCAGTCCGGGGGCCGTCTGTCCCTCAGCCCTTGGGCTCTCGGGTGCTGCCGGAGCGCCAGGGTCTCCAGCCTGGCACCCTGCGTGAGGGATGCTCCCAGGCCGGCCCCACGGATGCATCACAGCGTCCCTCTTTGCACCTGTCTGGGGGGCTGCCCTTGGCCTAAGGGTCAGGCATCCAGCCCTGCTAGACCCCCCAGGCCACCAGCTCGTGGGTCTCTCGAGCGGCGCCCCTCGCGCCCGGCGCGGTTCTCCTGCAATCATGGGGGTGGGTGGTGTAGGCCCAGGAAGGCATTGCCTTCCCAAAACTGCCCCCGCCGCCCTGCCACCCGGGGGGGGCTGGGGCTGGGGAAGGCTGTGGCCATGCAGCCCCGGCCCTTAGCTGGAGTTGGGCAGGGCTTGGCTGGAGTGCGGGGAGGTTGTGAAGGGGCGTGGTCTCAGGGAAGGGGTGTGGCTTTGGGCAGAAGGGGTGTGGCTTTGGCTGCCCTCCCCAGCTGGGCCTTCACCCACCCACTGGCCATGCCCGCAGTCCTCCCTGTCTGCCACTCCCAGGAGCGAGCTCTCAACGGGCCAGCCCGGAGCCAGTCCTTGCCCCCAGGGCCAGGCATGATTCCCGCCTGGTCCCGGGTGTGAGTATGGGCCCAGGCTCTTCCGCTCTGATCCCTGCTCGGCCCCTGGCCGTGGTTCGTGCAGAGCCCCAGGAGCCGGGCGGGACGGTGCCTGGTGAATGCCCCCTCCGCCGTGGGTGCAGAGCGTAGCGCTGTGCAGAGCTGGGACCGCGGCGGGGATCCGGCGCCAGGGCTGCTGGGCTTTACCTGCCGGGCTGGGGCGGCCTGGGCCTCAGAGCGAACTGCTGAATCCCGGCCTCGGCGACCTGCCCATCGGGCCCGGGACAGAGAGCGGGCACGTGGGTGTGCCATGGCTCCCCAACCCCTGCCGGTGCCCCCCGCTCCCGCCCCCCTGCCCCAGCCCTGCCGGTGCCCCTCACTCCCGCCCACAGCCCCTCCCAGCCCAGCCCCAGCCCTGCCCCCAGGGCCACCGGTGCCCCTGCTCCTGCCAGCCCAGCCCCCAGCCCTGCCGGTGCCCCTCACTCCCGCCCCGCAGCCCCTCCCGGCCCAGCCCTGCCCCCAGCCCTGCTGGTGCCCCTCACTCCCGCCCCACAGCCCCTCCCAGCCCAGCCCCCAGCCCTGCCGGTGCCCCTACTCCCACCCCACAACCCCTCCCAGCCCTGCCGGTGCCCCTACTCCCGCCCCACAGCCCCTCCCAGCCCTGCCGGTGTCCTTCACTCCCGCCCCATAGCCTTCCCAGCCCAGCCCCCAGCCCTGCTGGTGCCCCTCACACCTGCCCACAGCCCCTGCCCCCAGCCCTGCCGTGCCCCCACTCCCGCCCCACAGCCCCTGCCAGCCCTGCCGGTGTCCTTCACTCCTGCCCCATAGCCTTCCCAGCCCAGCCCCCAGCCCTGCCGGTGCCCCTCACACCTGCCCACAGCCCCTGCCCCCAGCCCTGCCGTGCCCCACTCCCGCCCCACAGCCCCTGCCAGCCCAGCCCTGCCGTGCCCCCACACCTGCCCCACAGCCCCTGCCCCCAGCCCTGCCGTGCCCCCACTCCCGCCCCACAGCCCCTGCCCCCAGCCCTGCCGTGCCCCCACTCCCGCCCCACAGCCCCTGCCAGCCCAGCCCTGCCGGTGCCCCACACCCGCCCCACAGCCCCTGCCCCAGCCCTGCCGGTGCCCTCACACCCCCGCAGCCCCTGCCCCCAGCCCTGCCGCGCCACACCCGCCCCACAGCCCCTGCCCCAGCCCTGCCGTGCCCCCACTCCCGCCCCACAGCCCCTGCCAGCCCAGCCCTGCCGGTGCCCCCCACACCCGCCCCACAGCCCCTGCCCCCCAGCCCTGCTGTGCCCCTCACTCCCGCCCCACAGCCCCTGCCAGCGTGTTTTGAGTCTCCTCTTCAGAGCCCCCCAGTCATTCCAGGCCTGAGTGCCCACCCCGCCGGAGTCGCGTGCGGAAGGGAAGGAGGAGCCGCTTGCTAACCCCACCCCACCGAAGGCGCTGGGTGCGCCGCGGCGACGGGGGAGAGATGAGTTTAGCGGCCCCGGCAGAGCTGGGCTACCAGGTATTGGCTGCAGATCGTGGGCAGTGGGCGAAGGTAGGGAGGGGGGAGGCCCCGCCTCTTCTGCCCAGGCCCTGCCCCCCACAGCACCATGGGGGGGAGGGGGCACGAGCCCTCCTGGCCCGGAGCACGGGGAGGGCGGGCGCTGGGAGGCAGCAACACTGCGCCCCCACTGCACCTCCAGGGGGCGTTCTGGGGGCGGAGTCTGGGCGGGGCCAGGCTGGCGGTTTGGGAAGGCAACGCCTCCCCGTGCCCAGCGTACCCGCCGCCCCTGCTTCAGGCCCTGTGAGACGCTGTGGTCAGTCGGCTCTGCTGGGAGGGGCTGTCCTTGCCGGGGGGTGGAGCCTTGTCCCCCAGAGGAATGCGGGCGCGCGAGCTGGGATGAGGCCGGGCGGCTTGTGGAGTAACACGGGGGCCCGGCTGATGTCATGCCCTGAGCGCAATCTGCCCGGGCTTTGCACGCACCCGCCTACTCCCCCCCCGCAGCGGCTGGCGCGTGGCACGCAGCAAAGATCAGCCCCGCCACTGGGCCTTTAATGGCCGTGGCCGCGCTCTGTCTGCACCCGGGCGCTCGCTGCCAGGCAGGCCTGGCTGTGATTCCCGTGGGGAGATGAGGCCAAAGGGAGAATTTGAGGCAGAGTTTGTGGATCGGGGGGAGGGGGGGGGTCTGCATGGGGGCGAGTGTGGATCCCCCAGGCTTGGCTCCCGGACACCCCACGGCAGCCCTGCTCCCCCCTCTCCCCAGGCAGCCCCCGAGGCTGAATTTCGCCCTCCAGCCTGTGCGTGTCTCTGCCGCCTGCCTGTCCTTCCCCGCTCTCCCCAGGTGAGGTCAGAGTGCCCGGGGGGGCCCGGCGGGGACGTGTTTTCCAAGCAGCGCTGAAGCGTTTCTCTGGTGATTCAGTAAATGGCTCTTATTTTTAGATCCAATCAGTTGCTAAGCAGTTCCCCAAAGCTGGGTTCGCTGCTTCGCTCGGGCAGCGCGGCCCCCCCCAGCCCGGCTCCCCGGCAGCGCCTGGAATGCGGCTGGTTTCCAAGGCAGGGATTCCAGTGACCGTCCCGTCGCCTGCAGCCCCGGGCGGAAGGTGCGGCCCTGGCCGAGCGCGGCCCCTTGCCGGTTCTCTGCTGCTGGCCCCTCGGCAGTGCAAGCAGCCCCTGCGTTCTCCCGCGTGCAGGGCAGGGAAGGGGCTGGGGGCAGCAGAAGCAGGGCCGCGAGGGCCCCAGCGTCCCACCCGGCAGCCCCATGTGGCACCAGCCGGCTCAAGCCGTGTCCCGTCTCGTCCCCTGCCGCACGCCTAACCCCCCGGGGGGCTCCTTCTAAATCCACACGCCAGCCACGAATGTGAAGGAGCAAAGTGTGTCACGGGGGTTTAATCCACCTCAGCTGGCGCCTTCCATGTTCTGGGGCTTTGCGCTGCCTACGTTCTGCCCCTGAAAAGAAGCAGGAATGTGAACAAAAAGGGCTGCTTTGATCGGTGCAGCCCCTGCCGGCTGAGCCAGGCTCTGCCCGCGCTGAGTGCGGAGACACTCGTGAATGACAGCGGGTAGGGGGGAGGGGAGAGGCAGCAGCTGCCGTGCCCACCCTGAGGTCTGGCAAAACCTCTGCAGCGCTAACGACAGATCTTCCCTTAGCGCCTTTCAGCTCCATGTGCCTTACCCGTGGATCCCTTCGCCTGTCCCGGGAATGCAGCCACCTCTGGGGCAGAGCACCTCAGCCTGTTAACCACGCACAGCAACACTGCGCTCTGGATTTGTGGCTGCAGGCCGGCTGCCAGGTGATTCAAGGGGCGGTGCCCCCTCTAATGAATCGCAAGCCCCCGCTTTGCAGCCTCCGGCTTTGCTCTGGGACCCCCCACCCCACATCACGGCCCAGCCCAACCAAGCGCTGCTTCTAGGCGCTCGCACGTGTCTCCCCAGATGGTGCAGCTGCACTGTGGGAAGAATGAGCCGGCTCTGCGGGCCCAGCTTGCTGCCTGACGCTGCCAACAGCCAGCAGCCTGCCCCGGTGCCAGCAAACCTGGCCCTGCTTCGCCGGCGGCTGCGCAGAAGGGGACAGGTTAGCGAAGGCATGAGGCCCCTGCCCTGCCACTGTGCTGCCTGCGAGGCCCCCCCAACGCCCTCTTCCTGGGGGCACCCTTCCACACAGAGGCCTAATGGGCCAGGCCACTGGAGCCCCGGCCTCGGGGGCTAGTCTGGAGGGTGTGACGGCGCGTTGGGGAGCCCCCCAACCCTGCACCCCCGTCTGCAGCCAGAAGTGACTCCGCCAGCCAGTAGAGTAGAAATGGGTTTATTGCTTCTCCAAGATACAGCGAGTGTGGGCTCAATGTAGCCCTACTTCCCTTGGGGGAGGGGTTCACAGGCCCCTGAACCCCCTGTACTGGTTTTAGTCTGCGTCCTCCATGCTTCCCCATGCTCAGACTGCCCAGCTCCCAGGCCCTGCCCCCAGCCAGGTGTCCGTCTCCACCTCCCTTCCTTTGTCTCTCCCCCTGGGAAGAGCCTTGTTAACTGCTCAGCTGGGACTAGGTGTCTGGGCCAATCCACATGTGGGTGAGTCAGTGGGAATCACACAGCGCAGCCAGGTGGGGACACCAGGTTACAAAGCAGACAGCCCCCCCACTACGTCAAAGAGAGCACGAGCCTTGCACGAGTAACCCAGCCTGGTGCCCTCTGTGTGGCACGGGGCACTATGCTGCCAGGCTGGCCCTGAAGCCAGCCCATGGTCACTTGTGCGGTTGTGATCTGGGCCAGTCCCCTGGGGCACTGGGCCGCAGCCTGCCTCCGGGGGCCTGGCGTGCAGAACCGCTCCCTGCCAGAGCCGAACGCTCCGTGTGCCAGCGGCTTCGGGGCTTGGGCGTCACAGCTGTCCGGGTTCCCGGCTTCGTCCGCCTGCCGACAGCTGGTGCCACCCAGTGTCCTGCCTGGCTTCTTGGTGCACGCTCCTCACAGTGGCATGGCAGCCTCTGCCCTCGGGCACTGGGCGATGGGACGGAAATCCGCCGGGCCGGGGGGGGGCGTTTGCTCACCCTGTTGTGGGGGGACGGTGCAGTGTTTGGAGCGTGTGGCTTTTCCGGGGCTTGAGCATAAGCACATGCAGGTGTATTTGCTTGTTTGTGTGTGTGTGTGTGCTGACATGTGCATGGGCGTGTCTGTGCAGACAAGTGTGCACGGGCTTGCGTGTGTGTGTGTGCCAGCATGTGTACATGGGCGTGTGTGTGCAGACGGGTGCAGGGGCGTGTGCAGCACTGGACTGAGGGGCAGGAGACAAGCTGCGGTGCCAGGCCCGAGAGGCAGCAGGCCTGGGGGGCAGTTTTTGTTGAACAGATCCTGGCCCGCGAATGTAGGCGCTTACAATGCTGGGCTAACTCACGCATGCACATGGTGCCGCAGAGTCGAGAAATGGGCTGCAAATACCTGAAAAATAAGGTATTGATACGGTTAACAAATGATCAAAGATGCTCCTGGCTTAGGCTTTGTGGCCCCGGGCTGGCCCTGTGTGTGTGTGCAAATGTGTGTGCATACACACGTGTCTTTGTGTGCAGATGTGCATGGATGCATGTGTGCGTGCATGCAGCTATGTGTGCATACATGTGTGCACGCGTACGCACACTGTGCATGTCAATGTTTGGGCGTGTGCACACATGTATCACCGTGCATGCATGTTTGGGCGTGTGCACGCCCCTGTGTCCCTGCAAGCCTGGCCGGTGCCAGCGGGGACCATGTGCAGGGGGCTCTGGCAAAGCCACACGTCCCCGTTCCTCCACTGAGCGCGTTTTGCGCGCACGTGCGAGGGTGAGCCCCCCCGCCCCCCGAGCCGTGCCTCAGTTTCCCCTCTGGCGGGCGGGACCCCGCGCCCGTCCCGGCTGGAGCAGGCGCGGGGCGGGCGGGGCGCAGCCCGCGGGCGGGGCGCGGAGGCTGCGCGCGGAGCCGAGGGGGAGGAGAAGCGGCGGCTGCGAGGACGCGGCTGGGCTGCAGCCGGCTCCGCACCTGCTGCCGGCTCCGAGCGGCGCTTTCCCCGGGCCGGGCCCCGCAGCGAGCCGGGCCGCCTGGGCGGGGGGCTCGGGGGCAGCCCCTGGACGGAGGCGGGCGAGCCCCGCAGCAGCCCCCGAGCCCCCGCTGCCGGCTCCCGGCCCCCAGCGCCGCTCCAGCCCCAGAACCTCAGCCCCGCCCCCACCCGCAGCAGCTCCAGCCCCCCCGCCTCGAGCTCCCCCCGCCCCCGAGCGCCTCGCCCAGCCGGGGCGGGGCGGGCGGGGGCCCCGGCGCAGCGGGCGGAGCGGGGCCGCCGGGCTCGGTCCATCCCGCGCGGACTCTCGGCGGGGCCGGGCCGGGCAGGATGCGGGGCCAGGGCAGCAAGGCGAGTCTGTCCGACTCCAGGGACCTGGACGGCTCCTACGACCAGCTGACGGGTGAGTCCTGCCCGCGCGGGGGGGAAGGTGCAGCATCCGCTTAGCAGCAAGTTGCGGCCAGGTCCCTGTCCCGGGCCAGCCCCCTCCCTTACCCCCCCCCATCCTGGGCCGCCCCGGCCAGCCCCTCCCTTACCCCCATCCCGGGCCGCCCTGGCCAGCCCCTCCCTTACCCCCATCCCGGGCTGCCCGGCCAGCCCCTCCTTACCCCCATCCCGGGCCGCCCGGCCAGCCTCCTCCCTTACCCCCATCCCGGGCCGCCCCGGCCAGCCGCCTCCTTACCCCCATCCTGGGCTGCCCCGGCCAGCCCCCTCCCTTACCCCCCCGCATCCTGGGCCGCCCCTCCTGCCTTGCTGCCTCTGTGTGTTTAGCTACAAAAAGTTACTCCTGGGGTTGGGGGTCGTTTGGCAGGGGAGGGGCTGGAGGGAGGTAGGAGAAGGTTTCTGCTTCCCCCTGGATGTGTCCTGAAGTTGCAGGAGAATGGGCCAGGGAGAGCAGGTGTGTGTGTGTGCACGCGTGTGCATTGTGTGTGTGCGTGTGTGCATGTGCATGTGTGTGCACGCGTGTGCATTTTTGTGTGTGTGTGTGCATGTGTGTGTGCATGTGCACGCGCGTGTGTGTGTGTGTGCGTGTGTGTGTGCGTGTGTGCACACGTGTGCATTTTGTGTGTGTGTGTGTGTGCATGTGCGTGTGTGCGCATGCGTGTGCATTTTGTGTGTGTGTGCATTGTGTGTGTGCGTGCACGCGTGTGCATTTTGTGTGTGTGTGCATGTGCGTGTGCGCGCACGCGTGTGCATTTTGTGTGTGTGCATGTGCGTGTGCACGCACGCGTGTGCATTTTGTGTGTGTGTGTGTGCATGTGCGTGTGTGTGCACAAGGGGCTGATTCCCACCCTGCTGTGGCGGTGCTAGTCGGGGAGCTGTGTGCATGTGGCCCCCGGGGTCAGGCTGTTTCGGGGCTCCCTGCTGCGGAGGTGCTGGCCAGCTCCCCGTGCAGCGGAGCGGGCACACGGAGCCAGCTGGGCCCTGCTGTGGGAGCTGCCCAAGGGCAAAGGGGCCCGTCTTGCCGTTGTGAGGAAGGGCCGGTGGCCAAGGGCCGTTGGGCAGAGCTGCCGCTGGCGTCACCTGTGTCTGTGGGCGCTGCCTGGGCATGACCCCTTGGGGAGTTTCCCCCTTGCTCCTCCTGCCTCCGGTCCCTCCAGCCCTGCCTTTCCGTGGCACAGGGTTCCCCTGCCAGCCGGTGCAGCGAGTGAGTTCCCCTTGACAGGAATCCGCCCGTGGCGGGATTGTGCCACGTCAGTGGCTGCTCCCTCGGCGCGTGGTCCCCCCCAGGAGCTGACTCCCTGCTGCTTTCAGGCGCCCGGCATTGCAGCCCCCCGGACCGCCTACACTTGGTTCCTCGCCGGGGCCCGGATCCCACTGTCCACATGTGCCACCTGCCCTGCACCAAGCTAGGTGCTGGCAAGACGCCGGGCACAGGAGTCTGGCTGCCCTGCCGTTCATGGGTCCTTCCCCCGCCCCCCCGGCACAGGGGAGCTACCTTGCAGACAGCCCCAGCAAACCCATAGGGCAGGCAGGCTAATGCGCCGTGTGGGGTTCGTTCCGTCGTGCCTGGGCCTTGCGGGGTCTTTGTGCTTGAGGGAGGCTGAGCCTGGGCGGCAGGAGCTCTGGGCCACCCTTGTGCTGCGTCAGTGCCCTGTGCCTCGATTTCCCTCTCCGCGTAATGGGCTCCACGCTCCTGCCCTACTTCCCGGGGTGGCCGTGGAGAGGAATCCATCACAGCAGGGGAGATCTTGGGGTCGTCCGTGGACGTACATTGCCACGGCCCCGCTGTGCTCCTCTCCTGCCACGCAGGGGGGCCAATTTCAGGCCTCCGCAGTGAGTTTCCAGAGGCCTGTGGGAGCTGAACCGCCCCCCCCCCGCCTTGCTCCTCCCCAGCAGAGTGATGTGTGCAGGGCGGGCGGCTTTGCCTGCGGAGCTGTGCTGAAGGGAAGATATTTTGGAGCCGTGTAGGATCTGGAAACCCACACAACTTTCAGCTTCTCGGGGAACTTCGCAGTGTCCGTGTGGATTTACATCAAGCCTCGGTTAAAAATAAACTCCTGTCTCTCGCTGGCCGAGACCTTTCATGCTGGGACTTGGCTGTCAGCGCGTCTCCACAGCAGAGCCCTGAACGGAAAAACACACGGCAGCTCCGACAGCATCTTCCAGCCTGGACTCCCGTGGTCCGAGATGCCTCCCCTCCCCCCGGGAAATCGGGCAGGGTCGCTGCCCCACCATTGCAAGGGGAAACTGAGGCACGGAACTGGCCAAATGTCCCCAGATCTCATCTCAGGGCTGCTAAGGAGAATGCAGGCCCAGCTCTGCCTACAGAGCCCCGCGACAGGCCAGCGTTTTCCCAGCTTCCTCCCTCCCCCCTCCATCAGCCTTTAGAGCTGGGTAAAAGGACGGAAGCGGCGTCTTGTGGTGAGCCTTGCCCCTCAAAACGTCAGCAAAGAGAAGCTGCTTTGCTCTGAGGACAGGGGCTGCTTTCTCCTCTTGCCCCAGGGCAGTTCAGGAACGTCCCTTCTCTGCAACCTTGCTCGCTCGCCAGGAACCAGTCACTGGGCTTTTAACTGCCCGAGGTGCCTGGTTAGCGCGTTGCCTAGTTAGGTGCCCTGTTGCTCGGGGACGTGGTGCTGTCCCAGGTCAGGTGCTCGTGATTTCTTCCCAGGACTCGCTTGCTGCTAGCTCATGCTTAGCGGCTACCCTAACGGCTCCGTGCGGCTCCTGGGCAGCTGGCTGGAGCCCCGCAGGAAACGGCCGGCATTTTCAGTGGTTCCACGGTTATCGATTGCATGCATGCTAGCGTCCCTCGTTTCGCGCCGCGCAGAGGGGAGAGGAAGTGGGGGCGCCGTGGTGTGGAGCTCCAGCAGGAGCTGGCAGGGACCTATTGAAAGAGCCGGCTGGGACCCGGGTTGCAATAGGACAGCACCTGTAAGTGCCCGTGAGAAATGTTACGTAACTTTCACCCCCCCCCCTCCCCCCGGCTCTGCAGTGAAGTCAGCTGGAGAGAGCATGGTGTGTGCCTCTCCCCTGGCATGTGCTGCACCCCGCTCTGCCTCCCCAGCGCCCCGCGTCCTCCGCAGGCGGCTAGACAGACAAAGGCGCCGGGCGTGGCTGGGTCCCCGTAGGCCGGGGGCTTTTCTGTGGCCTCATGTGCTCAGGGGCGGGGGTGGGGTCCCAGGGGAAACACACTCTTTGTCCCATCTTCCTAGAGAGGGGCCCGGGGGCGCCACTGGGACCGTTCACATGGCCCTGCCTCTGCTGCCCCCGATCCAGCCCCTGATACTGCGAGCGCCCCCCGAGGGAGCAAGGGATATGACACTCGCAGGGTTAACAAGTGTGCTCCCTGCCCCCAGCCCCCAGCCCCAGCTGCCCGGAGAAGTAGGTTATCCTGCCCCCTTTCAGATCATGGGGGGCTTCTACCCCCCCCCGCTCTCTGGGGCGGGCGGCCCTCGGCACAGCGCAGAATCCCAGAGTAGCCGGCCATTGACTTGAGTTTAAGGAGCTTATGAACATGGCTCTGGGCAGACAGCACAGAGCAGGGTGGGGAGGCGAAAACCGCTCCACCTTCCCAGCCAGCCTCTGCCAGCCTGAACCCTCTGCAGCTGGGCCCTCATGGGCCAGCCTGGATAGCCGGGGGTGTGTGTGTAGGGAGTCCCTACACACTGGCTGGGGGTGTGTACTTGTGCGCGTGGGGGTGTGAGCACGTGCTGTGTGTGTGTTTTGGGGGGGGCGTGCATGCCGGATGTGTGTGTGTGCCAGGGGTGTGAGTGAGTGGGGTGTGAGTACGTGCTCTGTGTGTGGGTGCACGCATGTTGGGGGTGCGTGTGGGGGTGTGAGTACATGCTCTGTGTGTGGGGCATGTGTGCTGGGGTGTGAGCACGTGCTGTGTGTTGGGGCGTGCGTGCCGGGTGTGTGCGTGCGGGGGGGTGCATGCTGGGGGCATGTGCACGTGGGGTGTGCATGTCAGAGGTGTGGGTGTGTGAGCACATGCTCTGTGTATGGGGGCATGAGTGTTGGGGAGGGTGAGAGTACGTGCTCTGTGTGGGGCATGTGTGCCGGGGGTGCACATGTGGGTGTGAGCATGTGCTGTGTGTGGGGTGCGCATGCGGGGGTGCATGTGCGTGGGGTGTGTGTGCCGGGGGTGTGCACATGTGGGGGTGTGAGCACGTGCTGTGTGTGTGGGTGCGCATGCGGGGGTGCATGTGCGTAGGGTGTGTGTGCCGGGGTGTGCACATGTGGGGTGTGAGCACGTGCTGTGTGTGTGGGGTGCGCATGCGGGGTGCATGTGCGTAGGGTGTGTGTGCCGGGGTGCACATGTGGGGGTGTGAGCACGTGCTGTGTGTGTGGGGTGCGCATGCGGGGGGTGCATGTGCGTAGGGTGTGTGTGCCGGGGGGGTGTGCACATGTGGGGGTGTGAGCACGTGCTGTGTGTGTGGGTGCGCATGCGGGGTGCATGTGCGGGTGTGTGTGCCGGGGTGTGCACATGTGGGGGTGTGAGCACGTGCTGTGTGTGTGGGTTGCGCATGCGGGGGGTGTGTGTGCCGGGGCCGCGTCTGGGTCGCGCTGCCTGGCGCTGGAAAGCTGCGTCCCTGGTGCATCAGCTGTTCCCTGCTGCCCCATTCCTAGGGCTGGGGGCTGGAACGGCCCAGCAGGAGAGCTCGCGTGGGCCCTGCTTCCGATGGCCCAGGCAGGGTGCCCCCCGTGGGCTGTGAATGTGGCTTCTCCCCTCCAGCCCCAGTCGAGGTCTCTGCGAAGGTCTCTGGGTCGGGGCACACGGGGCTGCTCCCTCACCCCCCCCCTCCCCAGGCTCTCCACAGCTCCCCCTGCATTGGCCCCAGTGCCAGTGTCCTACCTCCCTGTGGCCTTTACAGTCCCCCTGTTCACTTGCAGAAGGTCAGGGAATTAGCTCTAGTGTCTACACTGAGACCTCCACCTCCTTCCCTGCAGGCTGCTGTCGCTCTGGGCACCTGCTGGGCACCCCCCAGAGGCAGGCGCATTGGGGTGGTGAATGGGCACTCGCCAGAGAAACAGCCTGCAGGGGGCTTTGGGGCGCTCCAAAACGCACGGTCCTTTCCCGCCACGTCGACGCCGGATCAAGAGACTCAGCTCAATCACGGCGTTTCTGCCCGGCCGCCTAGTGGGAAGGAAGGTGTGTTTAGTAGGGGGTGACCGGGCAGGGCCTGGCCTGGATCCTGGTGCCCAGAGAGGGGTTGTTGAAAACCAAATCTCTTCTCTTCCGGTCGGAAAGAAACCAGAAGGCTCCACTGAGCCACGCACAGCCTGGCCCCCGGCGATGTTTCTGAGCAGAGGAGATGGCTAATTGGGTCTGTGCAGGAATGCTGACCGTGCATCCCTGGCGCTTGAGTTATATGTTAGTCCCTAATATCAGACAAAAACAAATATGCCCCCTTGTCTGCTGCAAGGCGTTTTCTGGGAGCGCAGACACAATCCCAGACTCAGCCAGGCTGGGGCTAACGAGGCCACAATCAGGCAGCGTCCTCTCCCCAGCCCGATCCTGGGGCAAGCCCTACAGTCCTGCGCCCATCTGGTTGCAACCCTTTGGCTAGGCATGGTGCTGGGGGCCACAATGAACTCCGATCCTTCCGTAAAGGAAAATCTCCACTTGCTGTTAGCACTATAGGGCTTATGACACACAGCAGGGTAATTCTATCCTCTTGAGATTGTGCATGGACCACGGGCCAATGCCTGTGTCCATAGCCTGGCCACCTCAACGAACAGCAGCAGGAGGGCTCTGCCTCTTGTCGAGTGGGGAGAGCTGGGTTTTCTTCTGTACCTGGCCACTGATTAGTTGTAGGGTACACCGTGCCTCGGTTTCCCCATTTGTAAAGCGGGGGTGCTTT
The DNA here is from genome assembly GCA_019425775.1 of Rafetus swinhoei. Taxonomy (NCBI): domain Eukaryota; kingdom Metazoa; phylum Chordata; order Testudines; family Trionychidae; genus Rafetus; species Rafetus swinhoei. Next base: position 1,848,627 of record CM033447.1, read on the forward strand.
CAGCCCAGGATCCCAATGGCACATGGCTTGGTGACTGTGGCCCCAGGGGTGAGACTGGCTAACGGAGCGGGAGGGGGCCGGCTGTGTGCTTGGTGGAGCGCTGGGTGTGTGGGCAGGAGGACAGTGTGTGCTGTGGGGTGGTGCGTATGGAGGGCGGAGTGTTGGGGGCACGCCGGGGTGAAGAGTGTGTGTGTGTGTGTGTGTGTATGTGAGGTGTGTTGATGCCTGAGGTGTGTGGGGCGTAGTGTGCCCGTGTGGTGGGTTCTGCCGCGCACCCCCCAATCTCTGCGTCCCAGAGGAGAGCGGGGGCTGGGAGGGGGCCGTTGCAGATGGAGCTGTCCCTGGGGGGCGGGTTTGCTCCATGTGTCCCCTCCCCACCCCAGCAGCCTGGAGGCTCCTCCGTGCCCACCGGCTGCCTGGGCAGAGCCCTGTCCAGGGGCCGGGCTGGGCTGGGCACATGCACACAGGGAGCAGCTCTGCCAAGGGGCTGGCTCAGGGGCAGGTCGGGACACTAGCGCCGGGGCCGGGGGGCTGGGACCCTGCAGCTTCTGGGGGGTAGGTGGGCCAGGCAGCTCGTCTCTGACGCGCCCACCAACCCGCCTTGTCCTGCCTGGCTGTGTTTGGAGCAGCCTTCGCATCTCCCCGCCCACGTCCCGCGAGGGACCCTGCCGCCGACACGCCGGATCCTCCCCAAGGCTGGAACCGGGTCGCTTACCCGCACAGCCCTGGCCTCTGCTGCTGGGGTGAAGGGAGGGACTCCACAAGTGCGTAGCAGTAGTAGGCTGTTACCCCGTCGGGGAGCAGCTGCTAGGAGGGGGCGTGATGCGCACTGTGAGGCTCCCTGTCTGCTCTGGGGTCTGGCTTGAGCCCCCCCCCACCTGACTAAACCCAGGCCGTGCCCCGTGGCCGCTTCCTGCTCTCCTCGGGCTGCACAGCTGTGAACCAGAACGGATGACCCTGGCCTTCCCTCTCCCCCCCTCCCTGGCCTGGTGCCTTCTCCTCTACCCCTGCCTGCCCCACAGCCTCCCCTCCCTACACAGAGCGCTGTGCCCTAAAGGGATGCTGCACCTTGGGGGGGTCCTACGGCTGCCAGGATGCTCCCCCTGCCTGCTGCCCTCCCCCGCCTTGTCTCCTTTGCTGTCCTGGCTTGCTCCCATCCCCGGGACGGGACGTCTGGGGCCTTTCTCTTGGCGTTTGGTCCCTCCTGGTGGGGGCCAGAGTCTGGTGGGGACGGGAGGCGGGTGGAGCTCGGGGCCTGGGATTCTCAGCCCCCCCCAGCGGCTCAGGACGTGGGGAGGGGCAGGGCAAACCCATGGGTTGCGGCTCCTGCCGCAGGGTGCTCTGCGGGCGCTGAGGCAGCCAGGAAGGGGGCAGCCGCTCACGCTGGCGCTGGGCACAGGGAGGGTGGACGGCTTGGCTTCGTCACTGAGCAGCTGGGCGGGCAGGGGAGCTGGGTCGGGGGGCGCTGCCTGCAGTCGGGTTCGATGTGTCAGGGAGATGTCGGCTTGCCCCCGAGGGGCAGAGGTGGGTAGGAGGCCACGGGGCATCGGGGGCCCAGGCCTGAGGGACGGCTCTGGTCATTGCGGATGAAACGTGATTTTGGGACGTTGGTGCAAGACCCCTGTGCACAGTGATGTGACACGAGGTGCCCAGAACCGGGGGGGAGGGGCTTTCTGGGAACCCCCCTCCAGAGCCCGTGTGAAGAGCCCAGGTCGGCGTTCTTGGCTCCGTGTGGCGGGGGACGCAGTGCGCCAGGGAGCCTTGGGGGCCAGGCGATAGTTTGCTGGGTCGCTTTCCGTCCCCGTTCCGGTGGCCTTGGAGCCCTGCTGCCCAAGTGATGGGACAGGAGGGAGCTGTGGGTCGGGAGGGAGGGGCGTTGACAGGGCTGGGGCAAGCAGGGTTGGGCTGGGGGGCTGCAGGTCGGGGGTGAGGGGCACTGGCAGGGCTGTGGGTTGGGGCGTCGGCAGGGCTGGGGCTCAGGGCAGAGATAGGAGGGCTGTGGGTCGGGGGCGTCGGCAGGGCTGGGGTGCTCAGGGCAGAGATAGGAGGGGCTGTGGGTCGGGGGCATCGGCAGGGCTGGGGCTCAGGGCAGAGATAGGAGGGGCTGTGGGTCGGGGGCGTCGGCAGGGCTGGTGGGGCTCAGGGCAGAGATAGGAGGCTGCGGGTCGGGAGCGGGGGCGTCGGCAGGGCTGGGGGCTCAGGGCAGAGATAGGAGGGGCTGCGGGTCGGGGGCGTCGGCAGGGCTGGGGGCTCAGGGCAGAGATAGGAGGGGGCTGCGGGTCGGGGCGTCGGCAGGGCTGGGGGCTCAGGGCAGAGATAGGAGGGGCTGCGGGTCGGGAGTGGGGGCGTCGGCAGGGCTGGGGGCCTCAGGGCAGAGATAGGAGGGGCTGCGGGTCGGGAGCGGGGCGTCGGCAGGGCTGGGGGCTCAGGGCAGAGATAGGAGGGGGCTGCGGGTCGGGGCGTCGGCAGGGCTGGGGGCTCAGGGCAGAGATAGGAGGGCTGCGGGTCGGGAGCGGGGCGTCGGCAGGGCTGGGGTGCTCAGGGCAGAGATAGGAGGGCTGTGGGTCGGGGGCGTCGGCAGGGCTGGGGCTCAGGGCAGAGATAGGAGGGGCTGCGGGTCGGGAGCGGGGCGTCGGCAGGGCTGGGGGCTCAGGGCAGAGATAGGAGGGGCTGCGGGTCGGGAGCGGGGGCGTCGGCAGGGCTGGGGGCTCAGGGCAGAGATAGGAGGGGCTGCGGGTCGGGAGCGGGGGCGTCGGCAGGGCTGGGGGCCTCAGGGCAGAGATAGGAGGGGCTGCGGGTCGGGAGCTGGGGGCGTCGGCAGGGCTGGGGGGCTCGGCCTCCGCTCTGCGAGTGACTCCGGGACCCAGCTCCTTCCGCGCTGCCTGAAGCTCTGAGGAGAGGCAGCTGCCCCGGCCCCCGGTCCGGCAGGGCCCGGGGGCCGTACGGGGTGATACGGCCTGAGGAGAGGGCAGAGCTCATGGGCCTAGTTCAGAGGGGAAAGCAGCAGCGTTCCCTGCCTGAGCCCAGGCATGGGATAATCCCGGGAAGGGGGGGAGACAGGAGAGACACCTCCCTTCCCCCCCCCGGCTGGCTCTATTCATTAGTGGCGGTTTCATTAGGGGAAGTGGTTTGGTTTGATTTAAGCCAAATTGCTGTGCTGGGGGGATGATGAATCCATCTGCCAGCCGGGGGCTGGGACAATCCAGGACGGGGGGGGCTCTAGACCCTGCACTTTAATCACACGGGTTAGCCACATGACTTCTACAAAACACACACACACAGACAGACACACACACCACACAGACACACACAGAGACTGGAGGGGCTGGGTACAGTTCTGAATACACTTGCCGGTGCGCACTCTTGCACTAGTGCAAACCCGTGTGCACACTGATTTGGGGTTGAGTGACCTCTTTTGCTCCCGATTTCCTTGAGCGAAGCTGCCGTTCAAACAGCAACCGGGGCGGCCGTTGGAAATCGCGGCGATAGTGGAACGAGGCCACAGCCATGGGCCATGGAGCATGTGCAGGCCACGTGCGAGCCCGGAGCTGGGCACGGCCTCATGCTCGCACGGCGTGCCGGCGTCGCTGTAGGCAAGATCTTCCTCCAGGCTCTCGCCTCCCCAGAGCGGTTTAACACGGCCAGGACGGGCGGGTGGGCGGCTCCCCCCCCCCCCCGTTAGGGGAGCCCCCTGCCATTCACCTGTGGCTGCACAGTGGCCGTGAGAGCCGAGAGCTGTGCCCTGAGCGTGAGGCAGGCCGGGAAGGGCTCCAGCCCCGTGGGGCCAGGCCTGGCATGTGGCGCGTCTCTGCAGCACCAGCAGGCTTTGGAGTGGAGCCCAGGGCCGAGCAAGGCCGGAGCGGCTGGCTCCGGAGTGGCCGGTTCGCGGCGTTTGGCGGGGAGAGCCCAGGGTGTCTGGGGGCTGGGGGCTGCAGTGACCCCAGGAGAGCCCCCAGCTCAGCGGCACAGAGAAGGGGCCGGAGGCTGCACAGTGGTGCGCGCGTCACGAGTGCTGTGCGCAGAGGCTGTGGCTCGAGTAGAGGTTTCCTTCTGAGGCCAACGGCAGGGACGCTGCAAAGACGGTTCTTGCCCAGGGGACGATGGGCCTGGCTGAGACCCCGAGGGATCGAACGGCCCTAGGACTGAGCCGTTCCCGCCATTCCACCATCACCCCCATTGTACGACTCCCCCCCCCGTGTCTCCAGCTGGCCCGCCCTATACTTAGTGGGGGGATAGCTCCCCGTGTGGTAAATGGGGCATCCATCCTTGGGGGGTGCCCTCTGCTCCTGGTGCTGGCTGGGGTACAGAGTAGTGAACGGGGTCTCCTCACCCTCAGTCCTAGCCAAGGACGAAAGGGACACTCAGTGACCTGGGCAAAGAGAACAAAATACCTTTCCACTCGGCTGGCCTGTGGAACTCACCGCCACTAGATGCAATGGAGGCCGAGGGCTTAGCAGGGGATGGGGAATCAGCCCAGACTAGGCTGAGTAGCATTTTCCTGGGCATGGCCTCAGCTCGTGGGGGGGACAGGCCCTTCCTCTGCTGCCTGTGCTCCATAGAGCTGCTGCTAGCTCCTCCCCTTGGCCCAGTAACAGGGACGGATGCTCCCTCACCTGCAGCAGCTCTGGGCCCTGAGGGGGCCCGGAGCCCAGCTGTGGGACCCCTTCGCCCCCAGCTGGCCCAGCGCCAGGTCTCCTCTCGGCCCGGCTGGCTTGCTTCCCCTCCGCCCGCCCTGGCAGCCCTGACGGCCTCCGGCTCTCCACAGCTAAATAGCTCCTCCTCTCAGCTGCGGGCGGGCAGCAGGGGCGGGGAGCCCCTGGCGCTGGGTCTGTCCCCCGGATTCTGCCAGGCGCTCGGTCTGGGTCTAAGCGCTGCGCGGAGGGGAAAGGACGCGGGGGCGCCGTGGTACGCGGCCCCGGCAGGGAGCTACGGAAAGAGCCGGCAGAGACCCGGGTTGCGTTAGGACAGCGCCTGTAAGAAATTTAAGTTCCTTTCACCGCTCCGGTTCCCCCAGCTCCTCTAACGAGATCCGAGGGCTAAGCCGGCCCAGGCCTATTTGGATAATTGCTTCTCTCTAGATTAAATTGTGAAAAGTGGCTTTGCCTGGAGAGAGCCCTTCAATGCCTTTGCAGATGATGCCGAGCTGGGCAGGGAGGAGAGTGCTTTGGAGGCTAGGGACATCATTCAAACTGATCTGGACTAACTGGAGAAAGGGTCTGAGGTCAATGGGATGAAGTTTAATAATTACAAATGCAAAGTGCTCCACTTAGGAAGGAACAATCCGTCTCGCACACACAGACGGGGAACCGACTGTCTAGGAAGGAGTCCTGCAGAAAGGGATCTAGGGGACAGAGTGAACCACAAGCTAAATGAGAGTCAACAGTGTGACGCTGGTGCAAAACAGCAAAAGTGATTCTGGGCTGCACGAACAGGAGTGTTGTGAGCAAGACACGAGAAGTCATTCTTCCGCTCGGCTCTGCGCTGGTCAGGCCTCAGCTGGAGTCTTGTGTCTAGTTCTGGGCACCGCATTTCAGGAAAGATGAGAAATTGGAGAGGGTCCAGAGAAGAGCAACAAAAATGATGAAGGGTCTAGAGAACATGAGCTCTGAGGGGAAGCGGAAAGAACTGGGCTTGTTTAGTTTGGAAAGGAGAAGACTGAGGGGACATGAGAGCGGTTTTCGAGTACCTAAAAGGGTGTCACAGGGAGGAGGGGAGAAAATTGTTCTCCTTGGCCTCTGAGGATAGAACAAGAAGCAAGGGGCTTAAACTGCAGCCAGGGAGGTTCAGGGCGGACATCAGGGTGGTTAAACACTAGAATAAATTGCCCAGGGGGACTGTGGAAATTCCATGCCTGGAGATATTTAAGAGCAGGTTGGACAGACACTTGTCAGGGATGGTCTAGTGCTTGGTCCTGCCATGAGGGCAGGGGACTGGACTCGATGACCTCACGAGGAAGTATGTGCCAGGTGCGGGGCTGTGCCGGGGAGGTGCATGCCAGGGGAGCTGTGCCAGGGGGGCTGTGCTGGGGAGGGGCGTCCCAGGCGGGGGGCTACGACGGGGAGGCGTGTGCCAGGGGGCTGTGCCGGGGAGGTGCATGCCAGAGGAGCTGTGCCAGGGGGGCTGTGCTGGGGAGGTGCGTGCCAGGCGCGGGGCTATGACGGGGAGGCATGTGCCGGGGGGCTGTGCTGGGGAGGTGCGTGCCAGGCGGGGGGCTGTGCCGGGAGAGGCGTGTGCCAGGGGGCTGTGCTGGGGGAGGCGTGTGCCAGGAGGCTGTGCCGGGGAGGTGCGTGCCAGGCGAGGGGCTGTGCCAGGGGGCTGTGCAGGGGAGGTGCGTGCCAGGCGAGGGGCTGTGCCGGGGGGCTGTGCTGGGGGAGGCATGTGCCAGAGGGCCGTGCCCGGGGAGGGTCATGGTGACCCCCCTGCCCGTCCCATCTGGTTAGTCACTGTTTGTTTTCTCGCCGCCCGCCTGGCATTAATTACACGCTGCCTTGGCTATGGATAATCACCCTCCCTGTTCTCATTGGTTAATTAAATATCTGGGTGGAAGTGAGGGGCCATTAGCACTTCATTAGCCGGAGTTAATCACCTAGGTGGCGCTGGGGAGTGGGGGATGGGGGCGTCTGGGGGGCGTATGGCTCAGGAGGAGATGGCGCGGATGCGCAGGCGTCTCTGCTCCGTCACCGGGCTGTGCCAGGCAGGGGAGCTGGCAGCAGGGGCTGGCAGAGACCGGGGCGCCCCACCTGCCAGCCGCTGGGCACATGCACACGTCATGGCCCCGGGCGGTGCCTGGGCACCGGGGTAATCTCCCTCTGCTGTGGCCTGGGGGTATAATGGGTAGACCCCCCGTGCCCGCATTCCTGCTATGCAGATGAGACGACACGGAGCCCTCGGTGTGCCCAGCCCCCCGGGGCTTCCTCCGGGTATTTCGGAGGAAGGCTGTTTTCCCTGGGCCCCGCGCAGAGCAGCCCTGGCGCGCCCCCGGCTCCGGGCGCCTCCTCCTGGGCGAGGCCGCTGAGAAGGGTTGAGCAGCCGAGGGAGAACACCCCAGGGGAGGGCTCAGCGATCTTCCTCCGGACAGACGCCGCTCCGCCGGCCGGCCCCTCGGAGAGAGGCTGGAGTGGACCCCACCGGCGGGGCCCTTGGCTCTAGCAGGGCTACCCCGCTCGGGGCATGGCCGGACAGCCCGGGCCGGCGTAGCCACCCGCTTCCTTCCCAGAGCGCCCTGGGAAACGCCCGCCAGAGACTGATCTTTGGGAAGAGCAAGAGGCTGAGACCCCCCCCCAACCCGGGAGGTTTGTCGGGGGCCAGCGCCCCCCCTGCCCTCTCTCCCCTGCCAGCCCCAGCTGGGTCCTGTCCCTGCGCTCACTGGGTATGCCAGCCCCATACCTAGCGACGTCTGTGGGCCCCCGACTGCCCCTTGCGGCCATCAGGGCTGATCCCACAGCTGGGGGCCGGGCAGCGGCCTGCCATGCGGCACCACGGGCTGCTCAGCCGGGTGCCATCCCGGCGCCCCTCTGCCCACTCCCTCTGCCTGCCGTACAGCCTGCGAAGCGCCAGCCTGGAGGCTCCTTGCTGTGCCCCGGGGCCGGCATCAGCCTTGGTGCAGCCTGGGGTTCCTTCCAGCGTGGCGGGGGAACAAGCCACGTGGCTTCTCTCGCTGTCTGTCTAGTGAACACCAGCCCTGCAATGTGTGCACCCACACGCACATGGGCCCACCTCTGTGCACGTACGTCTCTGTGCACACACACCTCTGTGCATACACATCAGCACCCCTCGGTGCACGTACATCGGCACACCTCTGTGCACGTACATCAGCACCCCTCGGTGCACGCATATTGGCACACCTCTGTGCACGTACATCTCTGTGCACACACACCTCTGTGCATACACATCAGCACCCCTCGGTGCACGTACATCAGCACCCCTCGGTGCACGCATATGGGCCCACCTCTGTGCACGTACGTCTCTGTGCACACACACCTCTGTGCATACACATCAGCACCCCTCGGTGCACGTACATCGGCACACCTCTGTGCACGTACATCAGCACCCCTCGGTGCACGCATATTGGCACACCTCTGTGCACGTACATCTCTGTGCACACACACCTCTGTGCATACACATCAGCACCCCTCGGTGCACGCATATTGGCACACCTCTGTGCACGTACATCTCTGTGCACACACACCTCTGTGCATACACATCAGCACCCCTCGGTGCACGCATATTGGCACACCTGTGCACGTATCAGCACACCTCGGTGCACGATATTGGCACACCTCTGTGCACGACACATCAGCACCCTCGGTGCACGATATTGGCACACCTCTGTGCACGTACATCTCTGTGCACACACACCTCTGTGCATACACATCAGCACCCCTCGGTGCACGCATATTGGCACACCTGTGCACGTACATCAGCACACCTCGGTGCACGCATATTGGCACACCTCTGTGCACGTACATCAGCACCCCTCGGTGCACACATATTGGCACACCTCTGTGCACGTACATCTCTGTGCACACACACCTCTGTGCATTCACATCAGCACCCCTCGGTGCACGCATATTGGCATACCTGTGCACGTACATCAGCACACCTCGGTGCACGCATATTGGCACACCTCTGTGCACGTACATCAGCACACCTCGGTGCACGCATATTGGCACACCTGTGCACGTACATCAGCACACCTCGGTGCACGCATATTGGCACACCTCTGTGCACGAACATCTCTGTGCACACACACCTCTGTGCATACACATCAGCACACATCTGTGCACACACTTCGGCACACACTTGTGCACGCACATAGCTGTGCACATCTATCTGCATGCACATTGGCACACGTCTGTGCACGCACACATCTGTGCATGGCCCTGCCCCGAAGGGCCCCTCTGGGTGCACTGAGCCTGGGAACAGCTGCAGCGCCGGTGCCCTCGGGTCGTTTCCTCGCTCGGCAGAGCCTGTGGTGCTCTCAGCTCATGGCGGCTGACTGCCCTCGGCTCCCAGCAAACGGGCAGCAGCGTAGCTCCCCCATTGCCCTGTGTGTGTGGGGGGGGGAGGGGCTGCTCCTGTGCCCTGCCCGGTCCCCACGGGAGATCTGCCCCCCCCACCCGTGGGCCTCTCTGTCCTCGCTCCCTGGCTCTCTCTGCCACTGGGCTTGGCTCCGCGCGACCGGCCGGAGCTCAGAAAGCAGAGCCAAAGAGGAGCTGAAATCTCTGTCCGCGTCACTTTTAACGTGTCTCGCAGGCAGATCCCAGGCTGGCGCCCGGGTGCCCGTGGGAGCGGGGATGGTGGCACCGGGGAAGGGTGGAGCATTAACGCTGGGGTGACCTGGCCACGGCGGGGCTGTCCCCCGGAGACTCGTGCTCACCCCCTTGGCCGGGGGACGGCTCCGTTTCAGGAGGGACTGGGGGTAGCAGGCTGCAGGGCGCTGGCTCAACAGCTCTGGGTTATTCCATGGCACCAGGGGCCTCCTGTTCTAGGGTCCAAGTGGCATGTCCCTGGGCGAAGGAAGGAGGGCCGTGCCCAGCCGGGGGGGGTCTCCCTGCTGCTCCCCCAGTCTGTCTGGCCTTGGTGGCTGGGCCGGGGGGCAGCAGAGCCCGGAGGGAGAAGGCTCTTGGATCTCCGGAGTGCGGGGCAGAGGGGGATGCTGCCTCCTAGTGCCTGTGACAGCTGGTGGGGTGGGGTCCCCCCCGGATTGCTGGGGAGGGAGCTCAGCCAGGGGCAGGCACAGCTCTGCCTGTCTCCTTTCCAGCTGCCGTCCCTGCCCTCCGCCTGTGCCCGCCGCTGGATGCCGCAGCTGCCCCCAGGAGCACCCCGGTCCCTTCCCGCTCGGCTCAGGCCGGCTGCCCATCCTGTCCTGGGGGTGCCAGACACCGCCTGGCTCTGCCTCGCCCTCTGCCTCAGTTTCCCCCTCTGAAGGGAGGAAGGAGCCTGTCACCTCGCCTGGCAAAGTACTGGGGGGTCCGTGCGTGGGGCTGGCCTGGTGCTGCTGCAGGGCCGATGCTGGAGGGGGAGGCGCACCCGGGCGCAGGCGGTGGGTGCTGTGAATTATTCATCCCCCTGCGGGCGGGCTGCTGCCTGCGTGTGATGCCGATCAGGCCCGGTGTGCCGGGCGCCCAGAGAGCTTTTCTGTGTAAATCCCTGAAATATTTAGCACAGCGGCCGGAAACGCAGCTTTGCAGGAGCTGGCGACTGCCGAGCCCCCCACCCGGGGGACCCGGGGAGCGATGGGGGCCCCGCCGTTCCCGCGAGCCAGGCTGGGAGCCCCCTGCCCGGGCCCTGCGAGGCAGCGGGGTGCCTGCCCAGGGTCAGTTCCCATCTGCAGTGCGGCTGCCGGGGGCACCCCCCCGCTTGGCACCAGTCTGCCCCGGCGGGGATGTCCCCCTTGGCAAACTGCTGGTGCTGGCCCGCGTCAGGCGTGAGGCCCAGGTGTGTAGACTGGCGGAGGGGGGCCGTGTAAGGAGACCCGGTGGGGGAGCGGCAGAAGATAAACGGCTCATAGCGGCTGGCAGACCCTACCCGCCCGGGGAGCAGTGCCCCTCCCCACTGACCCCCAGGCCAGGCGCGGGGGTGAAAGGCTCCCAGGGGGCAGGGCCGGGGGGTTCCTTGCACTCTGTCCCCTCAAGCTCCTGCAAACCCCCCTGGGTTTCACTTCCCGTCCTAGCGTGGGTGTTACTGGGAGTGTTAGATGCTGCTGCCGGGCGCCGCACCAGAGGTGGCTGCATTTCAGGGGCAGGCAAAGTGTCCTGAGTGTAATAAAGTTCTGGAGCTGGGGGGACTTAACGCATCTGGGGACCACCCTGGGGGGCATGAAGAGGACCTGACAAGGGTCCATCCTTGCGCTCGTCTGCCCCCCCCTGCGCCCCTCTCCTTGCATGGCCCAGGCACCCCGCTGTAGGGCTCAGCACACTGGGCAGCAGCGCCCCCTGGGGGCTGAGCTGGAAAAGACGCCTCTGTCGGGCCTCCCTTTGCGTGCGCTGGCTGGCGGGGGCTGGGCACCGCCCGCCTGCGCGGGGGCGCTGGGTTCCGGGCCGGCTTTGCTGTCTGCGGGCACAGGCTTGAGCAAATAGGAAGCCGCCTGGCCTCCTCGGACCCGTCCCCTCCCCGGGCTCTTGCGCCCGGCTCCACGAAGCTGGCAGCTGATGCCCTTGCGGCCGGCCAGGCCTGGCTGGGATCCCCTCCGGCCGCGCACGCGCCAGCAGCCGGATCGCGCCACATGCATTTGTGACCGGCCCGTTCATTGGCCGGGCGTGGGCCAAGCGGTCGGAGCGGGTTTGTGCTGGCAGGCGGCCGGGGGGCAGGGAGAAAAGGTGCCAGGCTGCCTGGGAGGGGTCCCTAGGGCTCCTTCCTCAGCGGGGTCCTTTGGGGCAGACGAGGGTTTCCGCTGCCCGTGAAGGTGCCATGCCCGTGGCCGAGGGGAGGGGGCGGGGAAGCTGGGGCGCGCCGTCGTGAGGCCTGTGTTCCAGCATGAGCGCCCGGGGTGGACGCCTGCTTGGCCCCGTGGCCGGGACGTATTGCACCGTGCGGCGCCCGCGGAGCTCCGACGACCGTAGGCAGTGTGATCGAGTGGTTAGAGCACAGCAGAGGCGCGGGGCTGCAGGGTTCTCTCCCTGACTGCAGGTGACTTCTCGCCTTTGGCCGTGCCTCAGTTTCCCCACTGTTGAGCAGCGCTTGCCGGGGGCTGTGAGTAGCTGAGGCCTGTGACGTGTCCTGCAGACAGGAAGCCCCTCTGCCCCGATCAAGCCCCCCAACCCGCCGGCCAGGGCTTCGGAGGGACATGCCATACCAGCCTGGCCCATCTTGCTGACTGCAAAGCCAGGCGGCTAATACCTATGCAAATTAGCTCGTTATTGGCCTTATTTGTCCCTCCCTGGGTCACATTTTGCACATTTAAATGAGCCCTTTGGGTTTTGCTCTGGGGAAGGGGGGGGGGCTGCCCCACACCCAGCGGGATGAGTGCAGCGCACGGGCACACCTGCCTTTCCACCTGTGGCCCTGGCCTGGCTTCCCTCTGCCCCCTGGGCCTTGCTGAGCAGCCCCCTGGCCGGCCCAGCCTGCCCCCCGGGTGCAGGGAGAGGGGCAACACGGCACCTTGCCAGGCAGCACCGCAGCGTTTGCCGGCCCTTGGAGCCCGGCTCCCCCGTGGGCCCCGCAGGTTGGCGCAGCTGGCACATGAGACGGGCTCTTCGGGGTCCGGGCGCCCGAGCTGGGAGGGGCGCTGAGCTGGGCTAGGCTGGGAGTTTCCACCTCTGGCTCAGCCAGGCTGGGCCGAAAGTCGCCTTCCGGTGGCCCAGCTGCCCAGAGCCTCCGCACTGAGTTGCTCTCGAGTGTCACCTGGGCCCAGGTGGGCTCAGAGGGGCTCCCCTGGCGCTCGGTTTGGTCAGTGTGGAGCCCCCAGGGTCCCTTTGGCCCCCGCATCCCCCTCCAGCTATTGCCATGGGGTTAGGTTGGGATGTGGGACGTGCGGAGTGCATGCCACCAGCGGCGAGACAGGTGATCGCGTGCACAGACACGTCATGGCTGTATGTCCATGTGCAAATACACGTCGTGTCTGTATGTCCATGTGCAAATACATGTCACGTCTGTATTTCCGTGTGCAGATTCATGTCATGTCTGTATGTCCGTGTGCACACACACATCATGACTGCATGTCTGTGTGCACACACACGTCACATCTGTATGTCTGTGTGCAAATACATGTCATGTCTGTATGTCCATGTGCACACACGTCACATCTGTATGTCCGTGTGCAGTTACATGTCACGCCCGTCTGCGCATACGTCATGTCTGTATGTCCATGTGCGCACACCTCTTGTCTGTGTGTCCATGTGCACACCTGTCATGCCCGTGTGCACACACATCATGTCTGTATGTCCGTGTGCACACACACGTCACATCTGTATGTCTGTGTGCAAATACATGTCATGTCTGTATGTCCATGTGCACACTCACATCACGTCTGTATGTCTGTGTGCGGTTGCATGTCACGCCCGTGTGCACACGTTATGTCTGTATGTCCATGTGCACACACATGTCATGTCTGTATGTCCATGTGTGCACACACACGTCATGTTGGTATGTCCGTGTGCACACACACCATGTGCACACACACATCGTGTCTGTATGTCCGTGCACAGACACGTCACGCCCGTGTGCAGACGCCGGCGCAGAGCCCACCAGTCTGGCGTAGCCGCCTGTGTCCCTAGCTCACCTCTGCTCTGCAGAGCAGCTGCTTTGCCCTTGCTGCGGCCGGCCCAGCTCTGCGCGCTGGCGCCCCGCGGTGCCCGGCAGGAGGAGCGACACACCAATGCCAGGGCCGGGCTCTGGTGCGCGTGTGACTAAGTGGGGACTGGGCTCGCTCTATTCTCTTGCATGTGATTCCTGCTGGCCTGTGCTGCTCTGCAGTAACTCTGTGTATGCCTCAGTTTCCCTGGGCTCTGCACCGGTTCCCGGTGGGGGATGGGAGTTTTGGGTGCGACTCTCACTGAGGGGGGGCTGCCCCAGGAAGGCAGCAACTCCGGCCTAAAGGAGCCCCCCTCCCCTTGCCACCCGTGCCCAGCCGGGGTGCCAGCCCAGCCGCCGGGCTCAGCCAGCAGGGCCGCAGCGCCACCCCGTGGCAGCCTGGCACTGGCTGTGTCTGACAGCGGCGTCCCTGGCCATGCGGCGACGCCAGCCCACGCCCTGCCCACGGGCGGGATCCAGCCTGCCACGAATCGAAGGCTCCTTCTAGAACGTGAGTACACCACAGCTCCCTGGCACTCCCAGTCCCTCCAGCCAGGCTAAGCCGCCCCGGGCCCCTGACGGCTCCAGCGTGCCAACAGCCGGCCATGCCGTACGCGCCCAGCACCCCGGCCGGCTGCTCGTCCTGCTGCTGCTTGGGGCACCCCGGGCGGCTGGGCCAAACCGGCATGGAATTGCCCACCATGAATCCAGCCCTGAGCCGCACAGCCTCCCGGCAGACAGGTAAACAGGCTGGCACTGCCCCGGCTCAGAGGAGTGCCGCCAAGGAGCTGGCCTGCCCTTCGCCCTGTAACGTGGTGCCAGGTCGTGTCCCCTGTACGGTGTGCCCTTGTGCGGCCGCTCAGGAGAGAATCCAATGCCACCCAGCGGATTAGCAGAGCCCCCCCCCCCCCCCCGGCTCGGTTTGTGTTTCTGGTGGTGGTGCACGTCCCACATGCCTCGGTGCATGTACAAAATTATTCCACACATGGGTGGGGAAAAAAACCGCATGTGGGTGGAAAAGATTAGAGGGAACGTTGGCCAGGACCCTGCTCAGAGCTGGCTCTGCTGAGTGTGGGCGACGGGGGCAGTGTGTTAGCACCAGCAGGATAGATGGGGGGAGCTGAGGCTTCGGGCAGGCAGTGGGGGGGAAGCCCACGCTGAGGAGGGAATGGGGGGTGACTGGTCTCTGGAAAGCCAGCGGCTGTAGGGCTGCTTCGGGGGGCAGAATGCACTTGCCTCTCGCAGCCGGTACGTTTGGGGGGGCGCAGCTCTGAGACTCTATGCTCTATTCACGCCCTGAATGCGAAACCCCTGCGGAGACCAGCAGCCAGCTCCGCAGCCCGTGTGTTCCCCCCCCCCCCGCGGGCCGGGCACGGCAGCTACACTCAGTGCCAAGGGCCCTGCCGTCCCGAGAGACGGCTTTGAGTCCCTTTCATGCAGCTACCCCTTCCACCAGTGGTCCCTCCAATCTCCCATCTAGGTGCAGATTTTTTCCATCCTTGTGTGGAATAAATGTTCTGTGCACTGAGGTGTGGATGTGCACCACCAGTGGAAACCAAACCTAGCTGGGGGGGCTCTGCTAATCAGCTGGGCAGCACTGGAATCTCTTCTGTGTGGCCACCCAGCTTCCAGGGAACCCTGCCTTAGACCCACCATGGGACCATGCTGTGACAGCGCGGCGGGGGGCCCCGACCCTGCACCCCCATCTGCAGCCAGAGGGGACTCTCAGCCGGCCAGTGGAGTAGAAGGTTTATTGGTTCCCAGAGACACGGCCCAGCTTAGGGTCCATGTTGCCACAGGAGCCAGGGCAGAGCCTTAGTCCTCTTCGGGAGAAGGGGCTTCACCCCCTTCCTTGGTCTAAACCACCCTCACTCCTCCTAGCCCAGCTGACTAACCCACCCCCGTGGCCACTGCTCACTGGCCCCAGGCAGCCCCGCCTCCTCCGTTGTCCTCCTTCCAGGCCCAAAGTGCTATCTGCTGTCCCCTGGGCCTCAGGAGGTGAGAGACTGCCCATGCTTCCCCAGTGAGTCACCCCCAGCCTCCCCCTCCTCATGCAGCTAGTGCTGCAGAGCCTGGGGAAACTGAGGCACACACCACACAGCGTCACTGCAGAGCAGCATAGGACAGTAGGATCACATAGAACCCCACAAGACAAACAGCGAATGCAACACCAGGGCGAACATAGGATTACAAAAGTAGACCACACCCCCACCACGGCACACATGCTGCATTAAGTTTCGGCCTCTTCTCCATAGTTGCCATCCCTGCTGCCCGTTTCGGGGGCGCCCGACAATTGCCCTGAGTGTTCGCACAGGCAGAAGTTTCTCCGCACAGGGCAGTTAATGGAGCGGCCCCTCGGCTCCTGGCTTGTGTGTCCTTACGTTAGCTACTCCTGCCGCTCGGTCCCACGCTAATACAAGCCTTGCATCTCCTTGCCAAGCGCCGGGTATGCCATCGGTACGTTTCCCGTCTGACTCCGGTTCGCATTGGCGCTTCACTTGCGCCATGTGAACTCTGTCCAAGGTACAAATGATTCTTTACCTGAGCCCCTGACCGGAGACCCTGGGTCGAAGCCCACGCAGGGGGCGAGGTGGGAAAACGGCATGTTGTCTGATTATCACACACACACAAACGCGCACACATCCCTTCCAGGAGGTGCTCGGTTTGCTAACCCTGCTAGGTCTCCCGCTGGCCGGGACCTGCCTTTCTTCTGGAAGAGGCAAGCAGAAAAACCTGCCCCTCCATCCCTGGCAAAGTGCTCTGCTTTCCCTTACGCAGAAGGGAAACCGAGGCAGCGTCCCAGCTCAGCGATAAGGGTTGTGTTTCAGAGCCAGGGCCTGGCTCTCTGTGCTCTTCACGGGCTAGTACCCAGCCATGGGCCACCCCAGATGTGCTGAGCCTGACCCTGTACAATGCTCGGTTCGCGTCACACCCCAAACAGCCCCCCACTGCGGTATTCCAGAATTGGCCGGTCTCCCCCCAGCCCCGGGGTGACTGTGCAGCTCCCTGCTTGGGACACTAGCCTCGATGTGTGCGCAGGGCAGGGGTGCCAGGCAACCCCAAGCCCCAGCAGGAAGGGAGAAAGGGGGGTGGATGCTTTGGGGGCAGGGTAGGCTTCTGAGGGGTTTGCTCAAATTGCAGGGAGAAGGGGGAGTTCAGAGCGTGTGCTGGGCCCCTTAAGGTGGGCGGACAGCTTGGCATGGGCAAACTCCTAGGCATTGTGGGGGTTGTAGTCCCCAGGGGCACTCTGGGAGTTAGAGGCTAGAGCAAGGAATGCTGGGGCAGGGGGCCGGGCTATAAATGCAGCTCTTGTGGCTGGGAGCTGGAGAAGTGGCTGGTGGAATGCCTGGGGCTATGGGGCGGGGGGCGGGTTGGTTGAGCAGCTGGCTGCTGTGTTGTCTAGTCCAATGGCAGGAGGTTGTGGCAGGGGCTCCTGTAGGTCAGAGCTGCCCCGGAGGTGTGATTATACTCCCTATAGCTATAGGGAGCCGGGGGAGAGGGCTGTGCAGGCCCTATGGAGCATGCCGGGCCCTGAATCGTCGCCTGAGCGTTTGATTCCCGGGGATGGGGCACGCTGGACTGCATCTACCTGCCTGAGGGGGAAACTGAGGCAGCGGTGCCTGGCATTGGACAGGTAGGTCATTGCTTTGCTCGCCCCGATGAGCCCTGCCCAGCAGGAGGTGGGTTTGGTGCTGGCTGGACTGGCTTGGGGTAACACGTGGGGGGCTTGCTGCAGCCTGTGGGGGGCATGCGATGCTATTGGGGGGGTGCAGGAGGCTTCACTGGCCATGGTGGGGCTACGTCTCTAGCGCCGGACGCTCGCCCGGTTCCGCTCGCTGGGCACTGCACAGACGTTCTGTGACTGGCGGGTGTGACGGGGCCAGACACCTGGGCGGGAGGGGAAACCGAGGGCTGGGCTGGCTGGGCCTGGTTCCTGGGGGTAGCGAGGCAGGCAGGGTCAGTTCGTGCTCTGCGCCCTCGGAGGGCACCACCCCCACGCACGCGGCGCCCTGTTTGCAAGCCAGGCGCTACGCAGCCTGTCACGTGGCATCGCTGCTGCCCCAACCACCCAATGGGCAGGCCGGCTCTGCACTGCTGCTCTGTGATTGGATGGCTGATGCTTTACCTGGGGTGGGGGTGTGATTGTTTCACCAGCTCCTGGGAGCCCCCACGTGGTAGGGTCGTGCTCCACGCACAGGCCCCAGTGAGGGTCGGTCCGTCTCCTATTTCGCCGTGCGCACGCTGCTCTGGAATCCCTGGGCACCGTGCAAGCTGGGGAGCGTTCATTCTCACGCTGCCCCCTGCGACAGGGCAGGGCTGTTATCCTCATTGAGCAGCTGGGGAAACTGAGGCACAGAGCTGCCGCGTGACTCTCCCAAAGTCACAGAGGGCCTCTGCGGTGGACCCCCCCGCATCTCATAAGCCCCAGGCTGGTGCCCTAGCTACTGGCCCATCCTCACCGGGTGTTGAAACCCACGATCGTCCCAGGATTGGCACGTCCGTTTCCTCCGTGCAGCCCACCCTGGCACTGTCTGACTGCAGCAAGTGACCTGGCCCTGCTGGGAACCAGCCACTTTCCTGGGTTCTCCTCGCTGGGCGGGGTGTTGTTGACCAGCACTGCTTTGGGGGTTACATGTGCAACTGCCGGGCTGGGGCGCATCCCTGCTGCACCAAACGTGAGCCAGTGGATGGGGAGGTGGGTGTTAGTGTAAAGAAATCTCTGTGGCTTATGCATCAATATCCTGGCCCTCCATCCTGCAGCCGTGCCCTGGGGGAGGGGGGTGGCACGGACCTGGCACCCCCATCGGGGTTCTGCAGCTGGAGCCGGGCCCTCGTCCAAAATCACTTTGTTGGCTATCGCTAGCTCCACGCTGCCCGTCGCTGAGGTTCTGGTGCCCCCGTGTGGCCAGCCGGCCTCCCCTTGGTCGTCTGCTGCCACGCCTCTTGCTTTGGGGGGCGTGCGGCGGGGCGGTGGTGCCCTGCCTTCCGCACACACCGTGGCCCAAACGCTTCACGCTGAGCTGCCCGGACGAAGCAGCAGAACACGCACTGAAGGCGGCTTTAGCTTTTGAAGGGACGTGGCGATTTGGGGCTTCGTAACTTCAAACGCGATGGAAAAAAACTCTCAACGTGCTGGGAGTCGAGCGCCGTGAATGGGCGCGGGGGCCGCACATCTTATTGGCTGCCCCCACGTGAATCCCCCCCCAGCACGGGGGAGGGTAACAAGGAGGCTATGCCGAAAGCTGCTGATGGCCGTGCTGGGGTAAGAGGTGGCTCCGGAGAGCGTGGCGGGCTGAGTGGAATCGCTCCCGCGCGGATGTGGCTGTATTGCGGAGCCGGCTGTGCCTGGGGCGGGCACGGGGTCGTCTGGCATTAAAAGCCTCGGTAAACCCTCCAGCGGGGGCGAGCCCCCAGGCCTCGTGTCGCCGAGCCCTGAGCGTGTTCGCCACGTCCGTCACGTGGCCCCTGGAGCAGAGGTGCGGCTGCAATGCCCTATCCTTGGCCTGCTGCAGCTGGGGAGCGGTGTCCCTGCAGGGCCGTCTTGGCCAGGCTCCGTCGCCGGCTGCCAGCCCGCCCAGCACGCGCTGGAGCGAGAGGTGCTCCCGCCGGAGGCAGCAGCCTCTTCCCTTGCGCTCAGCCCTCGGGCCGGCGAGCTCTGGCTTGGAAGAGGCGCGCTTGCATGGCTTGGAGCCTCCCGGGCAGGCGTTAGATACAAACCAGCTCCTGGCTGCCAGGCTTGGCTGGGGGGGCACAGCTGGAAGAGACGCAGCGGGGAGTGGCTAGAGGTGTTCTGGTGCCGGGAGAAGCTGCCCCTTCCCCCCGCCGTGGAGGGGAAGGGATTTACCCACCTAACTTTGGGCTGTAAAGAAGCGGCAGCCCGACAGGGTTGGTCCCTGGCAGGCCGTGGCCACTATACTGACCTGCGCCTCTGCCGGTAAATGGGGGGTGGGGGGGTGCCAGGGACTAACCCTGTGGCCTAGATCTGGCCGGAATGTGCCCGTTCCTGCTTTGGGGGGTGCATCTGGATCGATAAAGCCCAGGCAGGATAAAGCTCCTTATTCCAGTTTAACCGCGATTACACTCGGACTTGTACTGGTGTGACTGGCAGCATAGCCACCAGGCCCCTGCCCGACACAGCTCCTGGCAAAGCCGTCCGGTGCGGGCTGGTGGGGGGGCAGGAGGGGAGGGTGTGGGCAGCGGGGAGACGGGGCTGCTTCGGCACAGTGTGGGCGGGAGGGGCAGCGGGGGGGTTCAGAGCGAGGACGTGGCCTGCTGCTGGCTGGCTCCCCTGCCTTCGTGGAGCCAGGCCTGTGTGTGCTGCTCTTGGAAACGGGCCTGGTTACGCCGAGAACGGAGCTGCCGGGGTGAATGGCCACAACCTGCCCAGAGCAGGAGGGACCCTGACCAGGGAAACACCCCCGGCCCCACCCATCCACCACCTGGAGCTGCTCCAAGCCCCCCCCCCCCCCTTGCAGGCTGGCCTGACCCCTCTTTCCCCCCGACTCCCCTACTTGCATTCTGGGACTAGTCATCAAATCCCAGGGCGGGCAGAGACCTCAGGAGTCATCGAGTCCAGCCCCCTGCCCAAAGCAGGACCAACCCCAACTCAATCAGCCCAGCCAGGGCTTTGTCAGCCGGGACTTAAACACCTCTAGGGATGGAGATTCCACCCCCTCCCTAGGGAACCCAGCCCAGTGCTTCCCCACCCTCCCAGGGAAATAGTTTTTCCTAATATCCAACCTAGACCTCCCCTACTGCAGCTTGAGCCCGTTGCTCCTCGTTCTGCCACCTGCCCCCACTGAGAACAGCCTCTCGCCAGCCTCTTTGGAACCCCCCTTCAGGGAGTTGAAGGCTGCTCTCAAATCCCCCCTCGCTCTTCTCTTCTGCAGACTGAACAAACCCAACTCCCTCAGCCTCTCCTCGTAGGTCATGTGCTCCATCGTTTTGGTTGCCCTTCGCTGGACCCTCTCCAATGCGTCCACATCCTTTCTATAGTGGGGGGGCCCAGAACTGGACACAATACTCCAGATGTGGCCTCACCAGAGCCGAATAAAGGGGAATAATCACTTCTCTGGATCTGCTGGCAATGCTCCTCCTAATGCACCTAATATGCCATTAGCCTGCTTGGCTACAAGGGCGCCCTGTTGACTCATCTCCAGCTTCTCATCCACTGTCATCCCCAGGTCCTTGCCTGCAGAACTGCTGCTTAGCCAGTCGGTCCCCAGCCTGTACCAATGCTTGGGATTCTTCTGTCTCAAGGACGGGACTCTGCACTTGTCCTTGTTGAACGTCATTGGATTTCTTTTGGCCCAGTTCTCCAATGTGTCTAGGTCACTCTGGACCCTATCCCTGCCCTCCAGCGTATCTACCTCTCCCCCTAGCTTAGTGTCATCTGCAAACTTGCTGAGGGTGCAATCTATCCCCTTGTCCAGGTCATTAATAAAGATGCTGAACAAAACTGTCCGTAGAACCGATCCTTGTAGCACTCAGCTAGAAACCGACTGCCAGCCAGACATCGAACCGTTGATCACTACCCACTGGGCCCGACAGTCTAGCCAGCTTCCTATCCATCTTACTGTCCATTTATCCAATCCATGCTCCCTTAACTCGCTGGCAAGAATACTGTGGGAGACCGTATCAAAAGCTTTGCTAAAGTCAAGGCATATCACAGCCACTGACTTCCCCATATCCACAGAGCCAGTTACCGCATCATAGAAGCTAATCAGGTTGGTTAGGCAGGACTTGCCTGTGGTGAATCCATGTTGACTATTCCTGATTGCTTTCCCCTCTTCCAAGTGCCTCAAAATGGATTCCTTGAGGCTCCCCTCCATGATTTTTCTGGGGACTGAGGTAAGGCTGACTGGTCTGTGGTTCCCTGGATCGTCCTTCCCTTTTTTAAAGATGGGCACTACATTTGCCTTTTTCCAATTGTCCAGGATCTCTCCCCATCTCCAGGAGTTTTCAAAGATAATAGCAAATGTCATTGAGGAGCTGTGACGTCGCGTGGGGGTTCCCCCGACTCCTGCACCCCCGTAATGGCACGAACAGACTCCACCAGCCAGTAGAATAGAGGGAGTTTATTGCTTCTCCAGGATGCAGCACAGCAGATGTAATCTGGTTACAGGGCAGGCCTAGGATGCCTCAGCCCCCCTGGAGATGGGGGAGACTGGACCCCTAAATCCCAGCCCCTTGCTTAGGCTGCTTCCTCCATGATACCAGACAGAAACTGCCCATCTTCCAGCCCTGCCTCCCCAGCCAGGGCTGCACTCTGCCTTCCTCCCTTTGTTCCTCTCCCTGGGAGGTAACCAGTAGAACAGGTTACCTACCTGACCCATCAGCTACTCTGCTGGGCCGTGGTGCAGACAGCAGCCAGTGGGGGTCACCCCCAGCCCAAGCCTAGCAACCAGCAAGGTACCAACACTACATCACAGGAGCCTTTGGCCAACTCCCTGAGCCCCCCTCGGATGCATTAAATCCGGGCCCATGGATTTGTGTATGTTTAGTTTTTCTAAATAGTTCCTAACTTGTTCTTTCTCCACTGAGGGCTGCCCACCTCCTTCCCATACTGTGTTGCCTAGTGCAGTCGTCTGGGAGCTGACCTTGTCCGTGAATAGAGGCAAAGAAAGCATTGAGTGCTTCAGCTTTTCCCACATCATCTGTCACTAGGTTACCTCCCTCATCCAGCTTCAGGGAGTAGCCGAGTTAGTCTTTAAAGTGCTACATGACTATTTGTTGTGTTTTTAAGTTTATCCTGTACAGGCTAACAAAACATGCAGATGGTATCATGAGCTTTTGTGGGCACAGCCCACTTCTTCAGATGACCGGAGTGTTGGATGTCCAGGACCAAAATAAATAGGGGAGGGGGGCAGTGGGTAAAAAATATCAAGGGGAAAGCCAAGCCATTTCCTGGAATGTAATAGGAAAAACATATAGTCCCCTGAAGAAGTGGACTGTGCCGACGAAAGCTCATGATACCGGCTACATGTTTTGTTAGTCTATAAAGTGCTACCAGATTATTTATTGTTTTTAAGTTCTCCATCATCCAGTAATGGTCCCACCCCCTCTCTGATCACCCTCTTACTGCTAACATGCCTGTAGAAACCTTCCTTGTTACCCTTCACATCCCTTGCTAGCTGCAATTCCAATTGTGCTTTTGCCTTCCTGATTACTGTCCTCCATTCTCAAGCAATATATTTATACTCCTCCCTAGCATCTGTCCAGGTTTCCACTTCTTGTCAGCTTTCTTCTTGTGTTTAAGCTCGCCAAGGATTTCCCTGGTAAGCCAATCCGGTCGCCTACTATATTTGCTTTTCTTACTGTGCATCGGGATGGTTTGTTCCTGTGCCTTTAATAAGGCTTCTTTAAAATACTGCCAGCTCTCCTGGACTCCTTTCCCCTACATGTTAGCATCTCAGGGGATCTTGCCCATAGTTCTCTGAGGGAGTCCGTCTGCTTTTCTGAAGTCCAGGGTGTGTATTTTGCTACTCTCCTTTCTCTGTTTGGTCGGGATCCCATTCAAGTCCGTTCAACATACTCCTAAGTGATCTGGAAAAAGGGGTAAACAGTGAGGGGGCAAAATTTTCAGATGATACCAAACTGCTCAAGATAGTTAAGACCAAAGCAGACTGTGAAGAACTTCAAAAGGATCTCACCAAAATAAGTGATTGGGCAACAAAATGACCAATGAATTTTAATGTTGATAAATGTGAAGTAATGCACCTTGGGCAAAAATAATCCCAACTAGACGTATAAAATGATGGGGATTAATTTAGCTGGTACCACTTGAGAGAGGAATTGGAGTCATTGTGGATAGTTCTCTGAATCCATTCACTCCATGTGTAGCAAAAAAGCAAACTGTTAGAAACCATTTAAAAAAGGATAGTGAATCAGACAGAGAATATCTTATTGCTTCTGTATAAATCCATGGTATGCCCACATCTTGAATAATGTGTACAGATGTGGTCACATCTCAAAAAAGATACCTTAGTGTTGGAAAATTCAGAAGAGGGCAACAAAAATTATGGGACCCGTTCTAAATCCCTCATATGAAGAGAGATTAAAAAGACTTGGACTTTTCAGTTTAGAAAAGAGGAGACTAACTGGGGGGTGGGATGTGGTAGAGGTCTATAAAATGACTGGTGTGGAAAAAGTGAATAAGGAAAAGTTATGTACTTATTCCCACAACCATAGAACTAGGGGTCACCAAATGAAATTAATAGGTAGCAGGTTTAAAACAAAAGGAAAAAAAATTTTTCCACGCAGTGCACCACCTGTGGAACTCCTTGCCAGAGGATGTGGTGAAGGCCAGGACTTTAAAAGGGTTCAAAAAAGAGCTGGATAGATTCATGGAGGTTAGGTCCCTCAATGGCTGTTAGCCAGGCTGGGCAGGAATGGTGTCCCTAGCCTCTGTTTGTCAGAAGCTGGGAATGGGTGATGGATCACTTGATAATTCCCTGTTCTGACCGTGGCCAATGCCAGGTGCCCCAGAGGGAATGAACACAAGACAGGACACTGGGCTAGCTGGACCATGGGTCTGACTATTATGTTCCTTGTCCCTTGCCTTCCTGATACCGTGATGTAGGCTGGGCTGCTGCCTTGGGGGAGGTATGACACCCTAGGGCTCTCCCCTAATTTCCAGCG